>CM073143.1:16210680-16820708 GCA_037039145.1 Fundulus diaphanus | reverse complement strand
AATTTCTCGTTTATAAAAATGGCTTAATTTGCTGTTGGCAGAGAAATCAAATGTTTTCTGATTACTTTCCATTAAACAACAAACTGGAAAATTTGTAAACGCCTGTGATGGTTATTCTTTATTGGGTTTGATTTTAGGGAAGCTCAGAGAAAACCCACAAACTTTAACTACAAATGACGTAGTCTATGCAGTCGAGCCTATCTCTGAGTGGTGTTACATTACTGATTCTGTCTGCTTACGGTTGGGTGCTGCTTTAAGGAAAATCCAGTCAAGAAAAGTAAAATATAAATCACAAAGTCCTTTATTCTAATTTTCATACTTTTGTTTTGTTTTTTTCTTAAATGTTAAGAACAAAATTATGCATAGAGTAATGAGGGGAAACATCAGGACACTAAAATACTCAGTTCCTTATTAGGAAATATTCCCAAACTGTCAATTTCTTTTCCATCTTTGAAAGAAAACTAAAGGATTTAAATCCAGGTTATCGCCAAAGGTAAGTCTCATAACACTCACGATTTAATAAGAAATTATTTAAATGTAAAGAGGCTTCAACTATTCACACCCATGGCAGATTTAGATTTTAAGTAATCTTTAATTTTACCATCATATTTCTTCTGTTTAGAAATAGTATTGATGTTTTGGAGTGGCCAAGCCAGAGTCCCAACATGAATCTGTGGAGAGATCTGAAGATTAAGATGTTGGCGCGGAGGCCTTCCAACCTCAAATGTTGATAAATGTTGCAACAACGAAACAGCTTGCAATAAATACAATAAATAAATAAAGCGTTATTAATGTCTCAGCTTTAGGATCATAATAGTCGTTATTTCTATTTGAAACACAAGATTATAATGAAAAGGTTGCTTCCGGTCCAACTTGAAATGTTTTCGCAATTGAACAACTTAGCTGTACTTTCTTGCACTCCGTGCAGTTCTTTGCCATATGCTCATTGCAATCTGTGATATTGTGATAACGATAAATTTGCGATATATTGTGTAGCCCTAAATGGAAGCTTTCAAAAAGCTGTCCAGCAAATATGAGAGGGGTTTGACTGCTGTCCAAAAAATAAATAAATAAATAAATGTTTTCACTGGTATGAAGAGGGGTATAAAAGATGTTGGACATGCAAAAAAAATTTAATAAAGTCTCCATTAAAAAACTTTTCTTTTACTTAAAATTTAAAGGCTTTTTATCTTGTTTTGTTATATTTAAGTGTGGAATACTAAGGTAATAGTAGGTTACAGTGGCGGCTGGTGAAAAAAAATCTTGGTGGGGCTGGCCAATAGATTTCCCTGCCTAACTCATTACATGCGTTCAAATTAAAAGTCGGAAAATTACTACAATTCCACAATAAGTATTGTATTTTTAACAGTTCAAAATTAAGTCAAAATTAAGTTAACTTCTAATTTTGAAGAAATTTAAAAGTAAACATTATTTCTCTTTTTATTGTGGTGTTTAGCAAATTATAAATGAATGATGGTTATTCTAACTCACCTATAACAGGAAAAGTTTAGTCTGACTTGTCAAATAGTGAGAAAGAACTTGTGTTTCCTGTAATTTTGTGCGTAAATAAAATAAAATAAAATACAATTTTATAAAAGGTAAATGGACCAAACCTCACACTTTTCCTAGTCATTCTCACCAAGTTCAATTCAATTCAATTTTAATTATATAGCGCCAATTCATGAAACATGTCATCTCAAGGCACTTTACAAAGTCAAGTTCAATCATATTATACAGATTGGGTCAGATTATACAGATTGGTCAAAAATGTTCCTATATAAGGGAACCCAGTTGATTGCGTCAAAGTCCCGACAAGCAGCATTCACTCCTGGAGTAGCGTAGAACTACAGGGTGAGTCGTCTGCATTGTCCAGGGCTTTGCAGCAATCCCTCATACTGAGCAAGCATGAAGCGACAGTGGAAAGAAAAACCACCCATTAACGGGAAGGAAAAACCTCCAGCAGAACCGGGGTCAGTATGAACGGTCATCTGCCTCGACCGACTGGGGGTTACAGAAGACAGAGCAGAGACACAAGAGAGACAAAAAAGCACAGAAGCACACATTGATCCAGTAATCTGTTCTACATTAGATGGTAATAGTGGGTGATCTGTCTTCTCTGGATGATGTCACATAGTACCTACTATGAAGAAAAAAGAGAGAGAACAAAATGTTATAATCAGAAATGATGACAAGCAATGCTTAATTGAAGAACAGTAGAACTCAATAGAGTGAGAAAAATAGGCTGGAAGTTGGTTCCACAGGAGAGGAGCCTGATAGCTAAAGGATCTGCCTCCCATTCTACTTTTAGAGACTCTAGGAACCACCAGCAGACCTGCAGTCTGAGAGCGAAGTGCTCTGTTAGGAACATACGGGGTAATCAGAGCTCTGATATATGATGGAGCTTGATTATTAAGGGCTTTATACGTTAGAAGAAGAATTTTAAATTCTATTCTTGATTTAACAGGAAGCCAGTGAAGGGAAGCTAAAATTGGAGAAATATGATCCCTCTTGTTGATTTTCATCAGAACTCTTGCTGCAGCATTTTGGATCAGCTGAAGACTTTGAACTGTATTTTGTGGACTTCCTGATAGCAAAGAATTACAATAGTCCAGCCTTGAAGTAACAAATGCAAGTGTGTAAGTGCTTTTACACAAGAGCTGCACCCATAAACACACATCCTGGTTCATTTATGCATGAGTAGAAGCTTTAGAGAAACCAATAATAGTTGACCTTCTTGTGTCCACACCTCAGGGTATTTAGGATATTTCTCAATTAAACCTGGCAAAGAAAAAAAAAACCTCACAAGCACAGAGAGAACAAAGACAAAGTCCAGCTGAGATTTGAATGAGTGATCTTTCTGTGCCACAAAGCAGAATATGTTTTACTTAAACCAACCTTCCAAAAACCCAAGCATCCAGAGACGTAGGTCTCTAAACTTCTGAACTTGCATAATTGAACATGGATGTTTACTCATTTTAATGTCTGTTTTTTATTTCAATAACGTGTTGTCCTGCTTAGATATGTGGCTCATTCTCAGCCCAAGCCGGCATGCATGGCCACATTAAGATGCATCACGCCCACACTAACGTCATTGGACTGGGCGACTCCAGCGTCTGGAAGGTCCCCTTTCTGCCTCGTGTTGTCTACCTGTTCTTAGCCCCCCTATCTGTACCCGTCATCACTCCACTGGTTGCCCTTGGTAAGAGAGGTCAAGGCTTTTTAGGTTTGTTTGTCTAGACCTTCTAAAATGAATATTGGCATAAAGTTCAGACACTATTTCTGCCTCTTTGATGCTCCTAAATGTCTCTCTCCTAAATGCTTATTTAATGTGAGCGATATATTTGTTTTCTATATGGGGTTTGCAGCACATCTTAAAGGGCATCCTTCAGGCGTGGTGGCCCGGACGGTCCTGATGATAGTGCTGGGCCTGTACTCACAGTACTGGCTGCTCATCAACGTCTCCGGGTTCAGGTCGATGCACGGAGCCTTGTTCTGCATGCTGGTGTGCAGGGCCATGTTCTCCATACCGTACATCCACGTCAACATTTTCCAGGTGCGAACAAAATGTCTGCATTTTATTCTATCTTTAGCATCCGGGTAGATGTCCCATAGACAAAGTGCCTTTTTTTAAAAGAAAGACCAGCATACGTGACAGCAATAATGCATATGGAACAACATCCATATTTTAAGTGTCCTCAAAATAACTTTAAAATCCTTCAGTTGAATTGAGCTGCCCAGTTTCAGCACCTGTTGTACTTTGTATTTAGTGAAAGGGTCGGTTTAGGAAAGGGGAGTTCTGCCCGTCTAAAAACATTTTGAAGCAACATGACCTTATTACAAGGTTAGGAAATAAAGCTGGGATTCTGTGGAAAGATTGCACTGTGGAAAAATACAAAAGAAATGTGGCCAATCTTATTTAGCTGGGAGCTGGCCTTTAAAGCTGTTAAGTGCGTATTGATTAATTATTTGAAAAAAGTGCTACATCTTCAAAATTGAAGAGTTTTGTGGCTCCAGACAAAAGTGACTCTTTAGATCACAAAAGTTGTAGATACCTGAACCTTTACATCGGAATCAATCAAAAGTGTTAATATATCTTTAGAGTAAAAAGTTATTAGAATGCAAAGAATTATAATGCACTGCAATTCCACCAGATTTAATTGTGTGTTAGTCTATTTGTTCAAAGCTATTCCTCGTGTTTGTGCATATTTGTCTTCTAAATGAATATATCTTTAGGGGAAAGAAATCCTTAACCCACAATCCCGATTATTTTTAAAAGTTTTGTGGCTGAGAAGTCCTTGTGAGAAAAGAAAAAAAATCACTCCACTCAAAGATCTCCTGCCAAATGATCACGAGAGAGCGTTTTATAACAGGCCGCTGTGGGAAACTCCAGCAGAAAGCAGCATTGTGTTACAGTCGGAGAACTAAAAGGATAACAAGAACAATCCAGACCTGATTTTCCCAGAAAGGATCCTGCAGGTCATTGTACATTGTTTAGATCAAAGTATGGGGAGGTGGATTAGAAAACAGAGGTTTCAGATGTTTGTTCTTATTGGGCGGTCAGACTGGAGAGCCTTTCTCCAGCGTCTCCTGGGTCTCTCTGTGCTGTTGTTGGCTGGTTTCACCTCCCTTCCCACCTCCCTGGACTCAGAAGTCTCAGGTTGAGGTTGACCCCTGACCTGATTAAACTGTCAGTACTGAGATTGTACTAAATGCATCCCGCAAGTGCTACGTTTTATTGCCAATAGGTGAAAGCAGTGGAAGTGGCTGTTTCGGCGCTGCAGCAGCAGTGGCAAAAAGATGTTGGAATTCTTGGAATTGATTTGCACAACCCCTGCAGCTCAAAGTTCAATCTGCTCTTGTCTCTTTTGAGCAAATTTAAACAGTGACGCACCTGAACGGATAAACCACAGTTTCAGATGGAATTCAGAGAAATAATAAACTTATTTTTTTCATCTGTGGACCCTGTGGATTAGAGAAATTTCACAATCACTTCAAACCCATGTACCCAATTATTATTATTTTTTTTTAGAAACCATTGAAGATGTTGTCATAAAATTATTAGAATTCAGTTCCAAATAAATAATTGAAAGCACAACATTTATTAAATTCATCCCATGGATGACTGTATGTGAATGTTATACTTTCACTGTGAATGCAATCAAGTCCGGATATAAATGCAAATGAAAGCCACTTTGGCTTATTGTCTTTACATTTCCTGTAATGCCATATAAACAAAAATAGTTTGATTGGGATTAAAATCCTGCACTCTTATAGACTCCAGGTAAAGCTAATTTTAATCATTTTAATACTTTGACCTTATTTTTACCTCTTGCTTTTAATCAGATCGAACAGAATAAAACTAGTTGGATAGTGAAGAAAAAAAGCTTAACAAAAACGTATGATTTAGAGAAAAATCCGAACTGATCCTATTATATCTAAAGTTTTTTAACATTTCAAAAAAAGTTATGACATGCTGAGAAAATAGGAAAATGCTGACTACAATGTGGAACATTTCATTTGAATCTCAGCAGGTCAAAAGTGGGGGGTTTTCTGCCCCTTATCAGAGATAAAGCTGCTTTTTCTTGCCAATCAATTCATCTAGAGTCTCACTTGTTTTCTTGTAGTGTTTTACTATATTTGGATATTATCGGCACTTTTGGTTATTTGTGTTGGCTTTCACTGATATAATCTTAAAAAACATTTGTAGTGTTTGTCTTTGCCTCAGATAAAGGAAGTTTAAACTCTGTCTTCCAAAAAAACAATGAATAAATAAATAAAGACATGCAACATATTGGTGTGAAGATAAAAAACCCAAAACGCTAAGAATGATTCTGTTTCAGTGTATGCCATTCGTTTTTTTTGTGCTATATGTGTGTTCAAAATGGAGTTTAAATTGTGAACAAAAACAAAAAAGTTAGACACAAAGATATTCTGTGCCAGAACATTTCCTAATAGCGGCTCCTCTTTAATGAGCAAGCTATCAATCGTGATCCGATTCTTGAGAACAGGATGTCAATAAAAAAGTCAAATCTGCAGAAACCCCTGCTCCATTGATCAGGTGCAGTTCAAAATACAAAGTGGTTGTATGACGTTAGACAGAAATTCAAAAAAATGTGTCTTGCTGCAGCACATTGGTCTGCCGATGTTCTCTCCAACAAGACGGCCGAAGAGGATCTACCAGATGACCCACGGAGTGCTGAACCTTCCCCGTAACCCTCTGCTGGACTGGACGTTTGGACACTCTCTAATCAGCTGCCATGTGGAGCACCACCTCTTTCCCTTTCTCTCAGACAACATGTGTTTAAAGGTGAAGTTAACATTGCTGCCTCACACAGTCAAATTACCCTGTGACAAGTTTACGTCCAAAGATCCTGGGCATTTCTTTCTCACCCATTCTACTCTTTGGGACATGTTGATGATCCGGATTGGGCCAGGCTTCTGCTATCTCACAAATAGCCTCACATTCGACTCTAGAATTGCTTGTCATACAGAGAACTGCATGGTCTTGTGATCCTGCATAACACCCGTTTGTCTTTACTTTGTGCAGGTGAAGCCCGTGGTGTCCAAGTACCTGACTGAAAAGACGCTTCCATACCAGGAGGAAACCTACCTGTCCCGTCTGCACCTGTTCTTCAGCAAATATCAGGAGTTGATGGTGCTCACTCCACCCATCACAGAGCTGGTGGGACTGCAATGATCGAGGGACGATATCAGTATTAGTTAGAACTCATTACATAAGCCTCCGCTTCTATTCCGCTGATTGAAGCAGCCTTTAAAACACAAGACAGGCACTAAAATATATGCATTCTAGATAGTTTAAATTATAAGAGGTGTTTTAATACAATTAAGGACTCCAAGCTGATGCTGTGTTGAGACCAAACACGATTTGAGTGTCAAAAAGGCGTCGAATGCCTCAACTTGGAGGCATTCGATTATAGGCTCGACTGATCATTGATAAGACGGGCACAAACAGTGTTGATGAGTTTGTCCTCCATTGTCGGCTTCCCATTCTTTTCCTAGTCCTTTCGTCCCATTGGAAAATGCACCACCATGTCACATAGTGGAGTCTCTCTGATTGGTTGACGCTCGCCATCCAGCTGTAAAAGTTCCAATTTTTCCACTCTAGCATCTGCTGCTTTGGATGCCCCGACGCTTGAAATCTCAAAACACGCCGCAGGACCTCTTGACATGTCTAGACGCGCCTCCACCATAGACTTTGCATGTAAGCCAGACGCCCCTGACACTCAAATCGAATTCGGTCTGAATGCAGCTTAACACTTTAGCCGATGATTTATTCAGTAACACCAAAATTTAACCAAAGACATTTTCTTTTATCAGCAGCTTCACTCTTTAGCACTAACCTGCTTCTGTCTCACAAAGGCGCTGTCCATCATCATTCCCACTTACCTCCAACATGTACCGTCTTCTACCTCTGCTGAAGTTGGGAAGTCATGTTTCCATTATGAAAAAGCTGCTAAAGGTGGTGATTCTCCTGTACATTTGCAATGCCAACTTGAATTACTGTTGGATGAAGAGTTGACATGGTGTGAAATGGTGTAAATAGGAAGGGTTTATGCGTGCAAAAAGCACAAATTCTTCCCTGACTGCAGTTTTCAGGTTGTTCTCTTTTGCCCTATTTAAGCACATGTACCAAATACAATAATGGTCAGTGACATACTAACTCCCAGTAGCATGTTAATACATGCTATTTTTGATGGAGCAAAGCCAATAACGTAAAATAAAGCTTGTCAGTAATGTAATGAAGCTTTAGAGCCAATAATGGAACTTTCTGCCCTGTTATTATGGCCATTAATGCACCATAGAAAAAAATCTTACATTTTTTTAAAAAGTAATAACTGTGTAGATCCATCCTGAATCTACCTACCAAATACACTTTACTGTAAATAATTCAGCATTCCTTCTTCCATGAAATCATTTGCAACTAAACAAAATTCTAATTAAAACCCCAACTAAAGATAATTGTCCAATTGAGTCTTACAACCATATTGAAGGTGAGAGATGACAGCAAAGTGTGTATCCTTGAAGATGGGTGACTGCAGCTCAGTGGGATTACTACTTTTCTTGCAATCTGAAAGTTGTGGGTTTGATTCCAACTTTGCTCTGCTACATGCCACCGTGCCCCATTAGCCGGGTGTTTCAGCTCAAATTCTCTACTGTATGCATGTCAGGGTATGAATGAGTGTTTTTGGGTGAGCATAACTCTCGTGTGAAGCGCTTTAAACGGCTGCCATATGAATTTAATATTTGAAGACTACACCATGTACTCCTCCAGTTATTTTATTTCTAGTTCTACAAAGTGTTATTACATAATTGGCTGCAGTTAATATATTTTTTTAAAGATTTTTTTAAAAACTCGAAAAATGTCAATAAGGAAATAACTTCTCACATAATTAGCTGTATTTTGCATTATTGGCTTCAAAACCTTATTGCATTACTGGCAGGTCATT
Source organism: Fundulus diaphanus (assembly GCA_037039145.1). Classification (NCBI taxonomy): domain Eukaryota; kingdom Metazoa; phylum Chordata; class Actinopteri; order Cyprinodontiformes; family Fundulidae; genus Fundulus; species Fundulus diaphanus. The sequence continues at coordinate 16,812,240 of CM073143.1, read as the reverse complement.
TGTTTTATTTCATTTAAAATTTGAATGTTATCGGGCAACAGACTCTACCTCCAGAAGTACAGTGGTTACGTGTTTTCATCCTCATGGGAGGCCTTCAGTCACCACACATTCCAGTGATTCACATCTCTCTTGATCCTTTAGACTTTAAAGCACAAACCTTCTGGAATAATCCTGTAGTTTGAGATCAAGTAATCTCATTTTAAAGGATTAAGCCTCAGTCTCTAGCTTTTAGCTGGTCATATGCAGAAACTTTTAAAGTTTTAACCCAGTTAGAGCTCAGATCTCAGACACCATGTACATTGCTGCCAGGCTTTAGTCTCTTTTTGTCTGTTATACTTTGCCCACTCACCATGGCTTCCTTTTTTTCTGTCATCTGTAATTGGGTGTTCTGCTTTTTGAAATAAAATTTAATAAACTAAAAGCTTTGTTTCTGTGTTCAACCTTGTCCACCGCTTTTTGTTGTTGTAAAGATACATACCTGTACGATCACAAACAGAATGCAAAAATCTGACATTTATGGGAGGTGGACAAGAAGGGAACCTTTACTCTCTAAGACAAACACAAAGGGCAGACGGACGTTTACGAAACAGAACAAGGACCGGGACTTCTGCAGTAATGTCCAGATAGGTTAGTCTAAAACTAAAATATATGGACACCAGAACAGAGGATATGTTTGGTGTAAACCAAAAACAGCATTTCAGGAAAGCAAGCTCATATCAACTAGTGTCATGGTTTGGGAATGCTTTGCTGAATTCATAAAAAAATAAAACTGAAGCAGAACCAGACTCCTGTGACATGGCAATAAACCAAAACACACAAGTAAATCCACCAAAGATAGTTAGAGAATTAAAAAACAAGTCCTGGGGCTAGTCAAAGCCCAGATCCTGATCTGACTAGAGGTTGTGAGGTGGCTTGAAATTGGCTGTACTAGCAAGACACGCCTTACACATCTTACAGCTGAAAGCTAGGAAAGGAGTAAACTCTCCTCTAACCAGTACTGACTGGTAGATGACTAAAAGAAAATCTCTGAGCTTATCTCAGCCAAATGGATTAATGTGATGCCAATCAATGTGCACTGAATGTGTTGTGTTACGTCACGCGCCACAACACAGCTCAAAAAATTCAGAGATGGAGAAATGTTATAAGAAATATTATTCTGAAGTCACTATGGCCTCACACCACTCGGACATAGGAGGCCTGCAGACATGATGGCTGTGTATAAGATCCACTGTTTGCTGATTGCAAGGCCGAATGCTGCGTAGAATGATTATTGTCTATGATAGACTGTCTCTGTTTTGTCTCATGCGAAGGCCACTGTGCAGTATTAGGGGGAGCCGAAAAAAGCGAGACAGGCAGAGACAGGGCAGACGCAGACTGCAGCGGGACTGTGGGGTGCGATTACTTTCCAACTATGTGATCTCTGCTCTGTTTCTCAATAAAAGTGCTGGAACTTCATCACCGCCGTCTCTTCATTTAGTAAAGATGGAAATTCAGTTATTATTGTTTAGAATTCCCATAACAAGAAACTGATGGTGCTTTACTTTTGCCTTGGAGGTCGGAGCTCACGAGATGCAGATTGCGCCATCTTTGCCTTTTTGCATTCCAGTTTCCCTCCGTCGGACTGTAGGAAAAAACATGGACGCTCGCAATGTTCTTAAAACAATAACAATGACAATAACGCTGTTCTAGGCAGTATTCTGTGCAAATAAACAGAGCTGATTAACACTGAAAGGTAGCTCCTGTAAGACTGACTAAATCTTACATGCATGATAGAGAGATGCTACAAATAGTCAAAGTATGAGGTTTTACTCAATGTTGGTACGAGTAGCAGCCATCATGAATGCCCATGTCAGGTGCCATCCTGTCGCACCGACTTTCCCACTCATAATGTCGACTTTAGGGGCCGTTCCAGATTCACGACTCGGAGGTCGTGAATCCCGACTGCTGAGGACGAATGGAACGCACTGTGAGTAGGAGCGTGAAACGGAAATTTAAAAATGAGGACATCAGAAATGCAGAAAATTTAAAGTATGTACAGAAAATGGGTAATTTCTTCACTCCCCTTAAAGTTGCTGACTGCTTTGTTAAGTCAGCTTCGGTGGTTTGAAAGCGGTTGCTTATTTATTTTTGTGAAAATGGAGGACATTTTCTCTCAATGCAGTGGGTCAATTTTAACCTGATTATACTGATGCTGATGTGTTTTGTGTTCATAGCATCACATGTGAGTGTCCTTGACAAGAGGACATTTAGTGCATTTGTAGTTCTATGAGCATTTAGACATTTGTGGATCAAAATACACTTGATGACAGAATTAGAAGCATTGAGTATGTTTACTGTTCATTATGGTAATCTGTTCTGTATTTTGCCAAATTATTGGTGATCTTGGAGTCGTGATGATAGGGCCCTTGAATATTGTTGTCCAGGGTACAGCGAAGTGTTAATCTGGCCTTCCTCCAGAGTGTACCACGCCTCTCACCCAGTGACTGCTGGAGATAAGTACCAGCTCTCTTTTTTGCCACCTACTGGTACGACATAGGCATTGCAGTAATTATGTGAAGAGTTTGGTACAATACAACTGTTTTAAAACAATATTTGTAGAGGTGTATTCAGGGTATACGTTTGGCACCTTTTTGCCACACTTTTAGGCAATTTTTGAAAACAATGATAGGAGAAAATAAAGAAGAAACGTTTAAATAGGAATCTGTTCGATTTAATTGTGTCCAATGTCAGTCTTCAAGGGATATAGTGCCTCTCAGGAGGTAATTCAGCCCTCTGAGTCAATATTGGAGCAGAAGAACTTCTACAACCTGTAGGACATTGACCTCTTGGGGACAACACTTGTGTAAGTAAACAAAAAGTAGTTCCCAAACAATTTGATGCATGGTGTTGTCTACCAATTGCAACGTTTTCTTCTGGATCAGGGGTCACAAACCTTTTTGAAACTGAGAGCTACTTCATTGGCGTTGTGTCATATGGAGGGCTACCAGTACTGACCTTTGAACTAGAAGAGTCAGAGTTCACCTTAACTTTATGTAAAATAAACAAATTTTTTATGCTTTGTTGTCTTTTTTTTTACTTTATAGAAATGCAAGTGTGAATAAACAGGAAGAGTAACGGAATAAAATAGAGTTTTAGGCGCAGGTCACTGGTGGATTTTGCTTTTTTGAGAACAGGCTCCTGGACACCACATGTGGTCCTCGGCAGCTACTTGGTGTTGGTGACCCCTGTTTTGGATGAACCAATTCATTTTGATACAATGAGTTTAGGTCAGGGGTCCGTTCTTCGTACGTCGCTAACTCAGTTAGCTGGATTTGATTGTTGACGATTTGGCATGATCTTGGATCGTGTGATTCTTCGCAACTCATCCTGGACTTGCTGTCATAGCAACATGTGCGCAAACTTAAACCTGCTCGCGAGCAGGCTTATTTCATGTAAACAGGATTAGATCGCAGCTGTATAAATGGAGGAGATAAGGAAATTTTTTAACGTTTAATAAAAGACTAAACAAATAATGCTTAGTTCCTGTCTTTTTATTTAAACAATTCTTTATAAAGAAAAGCCAGCAAGTCATCTTTTGCCTGCAATAAGAGAGTTATGTAATGTCAGCAATACTACTGTCAAATGGTGTATTAGAACTTACTCTGAAGGTCCTTTTGAAGCAACTCGATCTCTAGTGCAATTCTTCTCTTTTTCAAGTTGTCGAGTTCAATTTCTCCTCTTAATTTGTGTTTTTTTTCCGGACAAAATACAATTTTTTTTGTTGAAGATGCCGTTTATATAACGAACGGATGGCACCCTGTGTCATTTTGGGGAAAAAAGGGTGAGACATGCTTCATGCAATAAAAGTAAAAACAACCCGTTTTTTTCAGCCTTCTTATAGGCTGTTATAAACAGACAAATACATCGTTTAACAGTGGTTTTTTAAAAAGAGGAAGAAGTTGCTTTTTAAAATACATTATAATAATTAAAGGCTCCCATTTTGTGGAATATTCTTGTACTTCACTTTTTTCCCCATATTCTAGTGGCTCCCGTGGAGGCTCTGACATAAAATAACCAGTGTTGGGTAAGTTACTTTAACAATGTAATCCGTTACAGTTACAAGTTACTTTGTTTAAAATGTAATTGTAGTGTAACTTTTTTGATTACTTTTAAAAAGTAATGTAACTAATTACTTTTGATTACTTTTTGATTACTTTAAGGTTTTAATGAGTATTGACCCATGTTCAACATTTAATTTTTGAGAACTGAATGTGAACCTTAAAAAAGCACTAAGCTGAAAGGGAACTGCAGACAGGCGGTCACAGGATGTCCACAAGTGTTTGTGTGTGACGATTTTTAAGTTTAAAACAAGGAGGATGGATTTTTCGGCAACTCCTTGCCAAAAATTGCATCCCCTGCTATCTCAGAGGAATTGACACTTGTATGACTCTATTCCTGTATATCCATCAGTAGTTAAAGGACAAGAGTCAGCAAATGCAAATTCTGCCCTGTAAAACAATGACAGCACAATTGTTGCTGTATGATCTGAAGCCCCATTTGGAGCTTTTAAACAGGCTTTGAAAAACTTTGATAATTTGCTGCTGTAATATTATAGATTTTTTAGAATAAAAAGCAGATGTGCATAATCAAAAATAACAGAAATACAATTATAGAGCATTCAGTATTGTAAGAAAGCCCACACTGTTTCTGGATAAATACATTATTGTATGAGTTAAGTTCTGTTCCGTTTTCTGCCTTTTTCGTTGTAAAACTGAAATGTCCCATGCTCCTGAATGCACCATAGCTTTCCGACGCTCACGAACTCAACACTGTGAACGCTGAGCTGTATACGCGCGTTTGATTTTCCGCTTTAGACAAAGTTTTGCAGTTTCACAACACACGTCGGCTCTCACGGTTTATTGTTGTGTGTGAATAACAAGAGGTGGCTGTCAACAAGCTTGAAGGCTGTCATTTTTGATGCGCTGCGTGAGCTGAAATAAAACCGTGAAACGTCCGCTCGCTTGCTGTTCTTTCAGAAGGCTCCACCAGCACAGGATGGATCATCAGAGTGATAGAGACAAGGAGCCGTAGCGGGAAACGGCGATACTTTATATTTTTAAAAAAATGTAACTACATTTGTAATTCTTAATATTTTCGGAAGTAACTGTAACTGAATTACATATTATCTTATTGTAACTGTAACGAATTACAGTTACACTTTTTTTGTAATTAAATTACGTAACGTCGTTACATGTAATCCGTTACTCCCCAACACTGAAAATAACAAAGTAAATATGAAATTATTAAAATGCAAAAATACATACTTTAGAAAGTGATAGAAAAATCTAACATGGACAGTAATTTGTCTGCTACTTTTTGCCAGCCCTCTCTCCTGGCTTTAGCAGACTTTGAGGTGTTCCCTGTCGTTTTAATTAATGACTCAAATTCGGCATAACCTTCCATTAAAAGGTCGTGTTCTGATTGGGAGAAAAACTGTGGGCGTTCTTTGGCCATGCTGAACAGCCAATAGCAGCGTTGCTGGTCAGTGGCCATTGTTTCTACTATCGATACATTAATGCATGAACGCGCAGTTGTCTCAGATAACTCAATCAAGTGATACTAATCATAAACAACAGGTGTGTTCGAAGAACCCAATTAGCCGGAACATGATTAGCCGGATGAAGTCATCTCGGATGTCTCATTTGATCTTGGATGTTTTAAGCAACGTACGAAGAACGGACCCCAGGCGTTGACCTTGGAAAATCCGGGGCTTACCGCAACTGACCACTGGGCGGCAGCATAGAGCAACTATAATGCCGACCAGACAGCTATTGCATCTGCTCTTGATTTTTAAGCAGCAGACGTTTCAGCCTGTTAAAGGGAGCAAATTCCTCAGCAGGAAAAGTAAAACTCCGCTTCTTGTTGTCAGATTCTTGAGTTGAGGAACATTTTACTAAGTGGATTTTACTTTAGTGATCTTTTTGTTAGAAAAAAAGTCTGTGTTTTTGTGTGTGCCATAATAACATGTTTGTGTTCAAAGTAGCTCTAGATATTCCTGAGCTTTTGTTGCTGGTTTGGTGAGCTCCACCCTGTGAGGAGGGGAGGGCTTTCATCATACGTGTGTGTGTGAGTGTGTGTGTGAGTGTGTGGGAGTGTAATGTTTGCATGTGAGTGTTTAGTGGGAGGTTTCTTTTAGATTGAAACTATGAGCCCTGAATGAGGGTGGGGTTTTCAGGCTCTTCGGTTTGAAACGGGAACTGCGGGCTGATTAAAGCGGCTCAGCCTGTTTTATTTTTCCCCCAGAGGGTTAGGAGTGAAGCAGGCAGGCAGAGGACAACAGAGACATGGCAGATCCAGCAGCAGTGGAGGCAGCTCCTGTTACCAAGAAGCAGAACCTTTGCGGAGTCTGCTCAAGTGAACTTGGCGGAGGGCAGCCAGCAGCTTGTGGTCACTCTGTCTGCGTCTCCTGTCGAGGAGACAAAACCCAAGGATGTCCAAAGTGTCTTCAGAGACCTCCTGTCAAGCCTGCTTTGGAGAATGGTCCCAAGGAAAATGGAGCACCTGCTGCTCCTCCTGTCAAAACCAAAGAAGAGCAAAGCCAGGGTCCAAAGTCTGGGGAGGGAGTCAAGGTACAAGAAGATCTGAAGGAGTCTAAGAACCCCAAAACACCCGTAGAAAACAAGACAAAGCCAGAACCACAGACAGAACAGGGATCAGAACCCGAGGCAGCAAAGGAGGAGCCTTTGGGTCCAGATGATGTGGTGTGCGACTCCTGCATCGAAACCCCTTGCAGGGCCCTGAAGTCCTGCCTCACCTGCATGGTGTCCTACTGTGAGGCCCACCTCCGGCCTCACCTGGAGAACCCAAAGTTTCAGAACCACCGGCTGGTGGACCCGCTAAGGGACATCGAGAGGCGCACCTGCGAGACCCACAAGTGGCCCCTGGAGCTTTTCTGCTGCGCTGACTCCTGCTGCATCTGTCAGGACTGTGTAAAAGAGGAGCACCGAGGCCACAAGACAGCCCCTGTGGAGGAGGCCCGGAGACGGATAGAGGCAAGTGATCACCTTTAAAATCCCCTTTAAGGCCAATTTGTTACATTTAAAAAAAAACATGGTTATTTTGAAAATCAAGTATCAATAAGAAATTCGTAGGGCCAGCCAGCTTAAAATGGGTTTGGCCTAATTATTAAAAACAAACGCGAAGATTTCAACACTCTGAAATGTTCACTGAAATGTTGTACTATATATTTTAGATGATCGTTCAGTTATTAAAAAGGTCAAGCACATTTTAAGGAAAACTTTTATACATGCGCTGAAATGGTCCTTCAAATATCTCACTGTTGAGCAGAAGTGTGCATTTAACCTGACATTCACAGCTGTTTCCAAACTTCCTCGTTCATCAGGGAACACTTCAACTAACCAACAACAGTAATCGTATCTCAGTGTCCGCTACGAAGGCCATCGGATCTCTGTGTCCGACCCCCGGCTTAAGTCAGATTCCTGCAGAGACACCTGTTATTGTCACAGGGTGTTGCTGCAAAGCTTCAAACTACTTAGTAGCTGTGAAGGAACCACACTGACAGACCAGCTTCATTTCCCTGTTAATAAACAGGAAGAGAGCTGAGGATACAGATATATTCACCCAGGAGATAAAAACAAGGGCAAAAAATGTTCCTCATCTTGTACTCTAACAACTGCTCGTAGAGATGATGTTATAAGGGAAAGGATAACGTTATCTTAGGTAAACAAACTAAGATAACTAACAATTTATACTGTAAAATAAAGTCATTAACTTAACCCCCTGACATTAACATTGCAGCGCAAATATATTTCCTAAAGATGGCATTAAGCTTTGAATCCATGCTCAGCTAATACGTAGGTGGACTTCATATGGATTTCATTCAGGCTAGATGGGTACTAAGTGGACCCAGGCTCACAAGGGCCCAACAACCGTATCCGAAACACCAGCTGGGGACACTATACAGGCTTAAGATGGATCTCAATATGGTATTGAGACAGTTATTTTAAACAGGGCAAAAAATCATGAGTCCTGAATTTTGCAGAGTTGTTCTGCATTAAACCAACATATGCAATTAACTTGGCACAGTTATGTAAACATGGATCCTAGACCACTGCTCATTTTCCTACCTCTATCTGCCCCGCATGTAAACGTTGGCTTGGTGGTTTGAAAATGGCAGAAAATCCATGTTAAATATCTGGACCCTTTTGCTTTAGAAAGGGGAGGTCTACGCATTCCCCTGCCATTTCCACTCTCCCCTCCCACTCAGCTCAACCCTCACATCTCTCCCTTTGGGTGGTGGATTCACAGGAATGAGACTCCCCGTATATTCTTTCTGCATCACCAGAAGAAAACCCGAGGTTTGAAACCCCTCCAACCAGGCCAAGCTCCAGGATGATTTCCTTACCTGCTCTCTGGGCGAGGTGTCATGTTTTCTTTGGTCATGTTATCAGAGTCTATTGACTGCTCCTAGCATGGCACCTGCCCAAAAGCAAGTTTGCCTGAAAAATTGAGCTAAATAATTGACTGATGGGTAAAGCATTTATATACTTGTATCAACCAAAAGAAGCTCCTACATACAAGTGGCAGAAATTAGATTCCTTTATTGGTGGGTCTGGTTCTGCCTCTTTCCGGAGCATCTCCATTTGGACATTGTTTTGAGTGCGTCACACTGGGAGGAGGCTCCACGGTTGGCCCAGAACTCCCTGGAAAAGCTGTACGCTCCACGTAGACTTGGGAGATCGGATCTTCCACGAGAAGGTCTTTGTTGACAGGAGAGGAACATTCTGGTGCCTCTGCTGAGCAACGAGATTTTGGATAATCGGAAGATGGCAGAAGCAGGGTGTGAATTACATCATGACTATTAGTAGTGGTGTTGGGGATGGACTGCACAACAAATTATTTAAAAGATGTAAATATCTGAAAGCAGACCTATAGAATACAGATGCGTAAACTGATCTAATATTTAACTTCATGCTAAAGCAATAATGTAACTTTAACTTTCTGCTGCTGTGATCTTCCATGCTTCTCAAAACGACATTAAATCTGAATTTACATGTCACAACAAAGCAGACTTCTGGCTGCAATGTTCCTTTCATGCCATCCCTGTGCTGGAGCCCTTTCCAACACGATTTATACAGGCAATGAATTCTTGCACTGATTTAATAGCTTTTTAACCTACAAGGGCATGCCAACTCAAGAATAGAAAACAGATTTTAGTCTTCCCCTCAGGGTCTGAATCTTACTGGAGATGAATCTCGGAGAATCATCATCTCCTCCGGAGTCGTCTGGACCTGCCTGAGGAATTTCCACCTATTTTGCTAGACTCACAGTGAGCCAAAGCGTAGAAAGAAATGTGTATAAATGAGAAAAATGTTACACCCCCACTGAACAAAGAAAACCAGAGGGAATTATCTAAATGTTTACGTCTGCCTGAATGTTAAAAACACATTTTCAGCATGACTGCATGTGGCGGGGTTTCTATGAGAGGGCTCGCTCAAATTGTAGCGTTTTCCTTCTTATGATCGCAGAAAGAGCTGAGAGAGAAACAGACAGAGATGCTGAAGATGGTGTCGGCAGGAGACAATGCCATCAACAAACTCCAAGACAACAGAGTTTCTATCGAGGTAAACATGACAGGGGACTAATCTGTAACATGATTCACAGGCTGTATGACACAAACAATTCACAATAGTTTGTTGAAAGCATGGTGGAAGCAGCTATTTTGGCGTAAACGTTTGGGAGCCACCCTTGACTAACAGGTTTGCCTGTGAGGTCAGAGTAAAGGTAGCTGTGTGGTGAGGTAACAAATATTTATCCTCTGAGGGGTGTGCAAGTATGTAACATCGCCATGTCACTTCAGTGTATTCTCTGCATGTTATATTTCACAGCAATCGGTGACAAAGGTGCGAACGGTAATCGAAAGCCAGTTCCAGGAGCTTCAGACGATGGTGGAGAAGGCCAAGAAGGAGTTGACGGAGATCCTGGAGAGCGAGGAGAGCCAGGCACTGAAGCAGGCTGATGGCATCCAGGTTCACCTGGAGCAGAGGTGCACAGAGCTGAAGAAAGTTCAGGCCCAGACGGAGAAGCTGTCCAAAAATAAAAATGACATTGACTTCCTGCAGGTGAGATCATAGCCCCAAACACAACATTATCATTATTACTTTACTGCAAACAAGAGTATTTTTAATCTTTTAATCAGCAATAAAAACTTCCCAAGAAAACAATGCCATTTCTTATTGCCATGCAAGTAGAATCATAAAATAGCCTGATGTGGTAACATAAACAAATCATGATATTCTTTTATTTGACTACGGTTTTCCAATTATTTGCATGTTTTGATGATACCAAATATACATACATCCCACCATCAAGACAGACAAAGTCCTTCTCTATATGTGGAAACTGTGTCTGGAGCTTGAGAGGGAAGAACAGAAATATTATTGATGCAAAACATCAATCCAGAAGGATTCTGAGGACAGCGCAGAGTACCCAAGATGCTCCTGCAAGATACCTGCCAGTTCAATTCAGTTCAATCTGAAGGCTGTGCTCTACCCAGGCTGCTTCTTGCCACTCATGTTTGTAGTGTAAATGTACAGAATATCAGGGTATAGCGTTAAAGGGCTCATATCATGCTTTTCAGCTCTTTCTTTTCACTTAGCAACAAACTGCAGAGCTAAATTAGATTTGCGCTATCATCAGTGATACTGTAGCAGTCGTTATCTTAGCTGTGTAGTTATCAAAACATGAAACCAATTAAGCAGAGCTACTTACTTGTCAAGCAGAAATGTGGCTATCTCTGCATCGGTTTTGAGTCCTTTCAGGATTCCCACACCTCTGAAAAGCCGCTCAGATGTTTATCATCGTTTCATTTTGGGCTCGCCTTATTTCTGTCTTTAGACTTGCTTTTCGTCATCGGCCTTCTTCTGGTTACCTGTCTTTGCTTTTTAAGCAGATGCCACTCAACAAATTGGCAGTTTTCCCGTAACATCGTGTTGGTTCTTTGCCAGCAGCACAGCTGCAGCCCACCGGCAACCTTGAGCTTGAACAACAGTCAAGAAAAAAGTGTCTATCACACACAGTACGGCTTTTCTTGGCTCTTATTGGTTGTTTCTGACCGGGAGTGGTGTATTTCTGCAAATCGCAATAAGACCACTGGGATGAGCCAGAGGAGCTTAATTTTTTTAACAGATTATCTCTCTCATATTTTCTATCAGGACATAGTCACAGTTTTAATAAATATGTAAAAAATACATTTTTACTAAACATGTCTACTGCAGCTTTGAATCTAAAGGCACTTCCCACCCCACCCCTCACCAGGTCGCAGAACGTTACGTTACACTCTACTCCAGTCGTCCGTTTTGTTGTATGTTTGGGCATGGTGTAATGAACAACCAAACATTTTCACTTATCCACTTCAACATACTTCAGCTTGGACTATTAAATTGCTCCAAGAAATAAAAATGGCAGATGTGCAAAATGTGTACACAAGGCCATGACCTTGTTTAGCAGCTCTGCAACAGATACAGTGACGTAATGGTTAAAAAAAATGTAATAGAAAACAAAGAAACGGCTTGAAAAGTATGACCGAAAAATAATATAAATATTCTGCAAAGCACCTCAACAGACTACAATAAAATTTTCTGCATTCCTAGAGACTCCAAGTACACAACAAAATGGATTTAAGGGCTAAAAAAGTAGATTTTGCATGATATGTCCTCTTTAAAGAGGAGGGTGTCTGGTTGTTTGGGAACCACAGGGTCTCATCTTTGCCTTTAGCAGATGATTTGGTTTTGTTACCATCTTCCAGCCATTGCCTTCTGCTTGCTCTGGAACTGCTCACAGCTATGACTTTAACCAGAAAAAGGTGGTTCCCATCCTTGAATCTGTGTTTATGAATCCTGTTATCTGCTTAATGAGTGCTAGTAGGAGGGAGCAATAGATGGACCGATTTGCTGTGGCGAATTAGAGCTGATCCAAAAGGGGGATTTATCAAGCTTTCTATGTTCTACCAATCTATCATGAACATGAAATATGGATCATGATCAAAAGACCCTTGATACAAGCATTTGAAATTGGCTTTCTCTGTAGGTTGGCTCTGCCTTAGGGATAAGGAGAGCCATTATCCTCCATAATTTACTGTTCTGCTGTGGATTGATTAATAGATGGATGGATGAAGAAATTTTATAATTAAGCTGTCAATCTTTATATGCTGTCTTGCTGCAGAACACCATCCCCTTTTTTTCCCCGTTTAACTGTGGATGGCATTAAAAGACTCTCAGAGAGAGAACCAACATCAGGCCCCAGGGTTTCAACCAAAAACTCCACTGGTTCATGTACAGGCAATTTTGCACAAGTTGTGAGGACATGACATTTTTTCAAAAAAAAAAATGTTGACTCAGAGTGCCACCTTAAACACAAATGTGTGTTTCTTATCCTGGAATCTATAACGATGTGGCTCTGAAGAAGTTATCATGGTCTCCATCCTTTGGCAGCATCTCAAGGTTTTCTTCCAAATCCGTGGGACTGTTCTCATAACTGGAGTTTCCCATGGATCAGAACCATATTGCTCATTAAGTTCACAATAGAGAAGATTTGGTACACTTGTTCTTAATAAACCAAGGACAGTTATCCTTTCCTGCTTTACGTAGCTACCAACACCAACAACCCACAACACGGTAAATGAACCCACTAAACTGAAGTAAACTCCCCCACTAAAAGACCAACATGTAATCCATCTGCTAATAGAGCCCCGGGATCTTCCCACCAATGAGTAGCTCAGAACACTGGCAGGTTTTAATTGTATGCCAGCCTGAGAGATGCCACCAAGCTCCTTGCCCTCCTTTACTTGTTTGTCTCTTCCAGATTGAGATAATATGAGGCAGTATGGAGCAATATAGCAGTATGTCCATTCTTATTACACTTAAAAGGGGCTTTCCATCCACTGTTCTCCTTGGCTGAGTATTAGAAGTACTGGTGTCCAACTGACCACGGGGTGCTAATGCTTCAACCACCTGCTCAAGTTGTGCCTGCTGAGCTCATACCAAAGACCTAAATTCTGCTTAGCCTGCAGAATTTCACGGGATGCATATTTTTCATGAAAAAATATGCATCACATCTAGACATGGCTTTCATGTTGTGCCAACCATTTTTTAGCTTGCGCTCTGACATCACAAATTTTCCACAGTGGCTAAATATTGAGCAAGTCTCTTAACCTCATTCTTAAGGCTTGTTCCGCCACGCCATAGCAGAACTGATCACTGTAATGCTTTTAGGCTTTTCCTGCCACCTGCCTATCTGTTTTAACAATCTGATTCATCAAGTCAGATGAATAATCAATCAAAGACTCATTCTCTTGTTGTTTATGATTGAAAAATTGCCGCTGCAAAGGGATATGAGCATGAAAGCAAACAAACATCTGCTAGAACATGAACACTTTTTTTCAACGTTTTCTCTATGGTGCGTTGGTAGAAGCTTAATCTCTGTATGTGCAGCAGCATCTTCAATGATCAAACATGATCCTTCTCAGTTTTGCTTCTTGTTTGAACATAGTCTTGGGTCAGATTATACAGATGCTTGATGGGTTGGCTCGATGGGTTGAGTAGTTGCCCGGCAATCAGAAGGTTGTGGGTTCAATTCGAGCTTCCCCTTGCCACACACTCGGTAGGCCGAGCTGCGTCTCAGTGTATGAATGTGTGTGTGTTAGTGAGAGCAATTGGGTGAATGTGGCTATAGTGTACAGCGCTTTGGGTGGTCAGCATGACTGTAAAAGCGCTATATAAGTTCAGACCATCTATCTAAGGAAACCCGGTAGATTGCATCAAGCAGCATTCAATCTATTCATTCAGAATCATAGAATTTGAATTGCCCAACCTCCCAGAAAACGTTGGCAGTTTTCTGTCCTGCTTAACATACACTATAGAGCTGTCTCTCGTCGTTTCAGTTTCGCTCCCTGAGGTTCCCGTTGGACTTCCTATGGCTCTAAGATCCCTCAGTTCATTCGCCAGCTCCCTTAATACGCTTAACAATCGCAGGAAAGGACAACTACTGCTCCGGCTGTCCTTGCTATAACACAAAAAATAATTACCACTCTCCCAATTAGAACTGCCACAATGGGTAAACGTTGCAAACATAGGGAAAACAAATTTGTACAAAAACGTGGCGCTTAAAGTCCGAATTCTCCACAATGCTTTACAAGTCAAAGGAGACCCGGATATAAACCTGAGTGATTAACTACAGCAATACAATAATCACAGCAAAGTTTACATGCAGCCCCATGTCAGCTTTAAGTGTACAGGAATACTTTTTACATTTTTGGGAAAATCTACCCAAAATCTGGCATTCATGCTGGTTCTTTTATTGGCTTTCATTGTCTCATGTCCATGGTCCAAACCAGTGGGTATTAATAAAAGCCTTTGTATTTATTTTTGCAGCCTGAAAGTCAATAGCTGAAGGCCATTTTGTTCTCTTTCCTAAGCCGCTCTGTGTTTGTTTCTCAGGAATATGCTAGGTGGACAAAAGAAGCCAGTGATAAATCTCTATCTGGCATCTACATTGGCCTGGAGGACCGTCTGGACTCCTTCAGCCATGTGATCCAGGAGTCTACAAAGAACCTCTGTGACATGCTGGTGTCTACATACATTCAGAAAGTCAAGGAGAAGTGCAACAATGGTGAGTACACCTGAAGTTAACCAGAGAAATCACAATCCAATCTTCGTCAAGTTACAGACGTTCAGATGATTCCTTGCCTGTTTGGGCATGTTCACACATGCAAAGAATTTCTAGACATGGCATGCCTCAGTACATGTGTAAAATACTCCATGCAGGCCTGTTGAGTTACCGTTTTTTGCATGTTACATAAATGAGGTCATCTTCAGGAGCAAGGAGATTTGAATACTTGTCTGACTGGAATGTTTTTGCTCTTCTTTTTCAGATGAAATAGGGATAAAGATAACAGTTCAAACGAACACCGCAGCCAAACATGACCAATCCAAACCCGACCCAAAGACACGTGCTGACTTTCTCCAATGTAAGCTATGTAGCCAGAGTACATATGATTTTATACACCACATGAGCATTAAGAAATTCACTTTCTCAAAAGTCCAACCTCCTTCCAGTCGTCCAATAACATCCATTTTAGAATGACTGACTACTCCTGACTGCTCTTCAGTGTGAATGTGTGGGTGCATGGTTGTCTTTCCTGTGTGTTCCTGGGATGATCTGGAACACACGATGTAAGAGGCGCCACCTGTTCAAGACTTCAAGGCAAAACAGAAAGTATACTAATTGGTCAGATTTTGCTTATTTCCCCTTTGTCGTTTCTTTTATGTACGGGAGTTATGATGGCAATTTTAAAAGTGCGGGAGGATTGAACCTGTTAACTGATGTTTTTTTTAAGTCTAATCCATAAATGCCTTTAGCTTTGGAACTCGACAGGCAGTGAAAAGATTTTATTAAATTTGATCTCATTTGAAGGCTTAAAATTTAGAATTAAAATAAATTCACAATTTGTCACTGATTGAGGATACGTTTGCATAAAATTCTGACTCAATTCATCAACAGATTTAATAAAACGGTTAATAAAACCACTTGCTATCACCGAACCATTAGAATAAGGAGCACCTTTTATTTTAATTTGTGTAACTTTATTCTTTTTATTCTCCCTTTCTGCGAGTTTATCCATGGTTTTCTAGAGTTTTGAATT
This sequence comes from Fundulus diaphanus, assembly GCA_037039145.1. Classification (NCBI taxonomy): domain Eukaryota; kingdom Metazoa; phylum Chordata; class Actinopteri; order Cyprinodontiformes; family Fundulidae; genus Fundulus; species Fundulus diaphanus. The sequence goes on along the minus strand of CM073143.1, from coordinate 16,796,540 downwards.
GTTCCATATTGTCATTCTAATCTTATCCAAGAAGTCTGCTTTAACTTTGTGAAGCTGTATAGTCACTTTATTCCCACTTACTTCTCGCTTACGGTCATATTCAGCATGTATGAAATTGTTGAGTCTTAATTCAGAATTGACTACAAATAGCTAAATATACCTCGTAATTAGTCATTCAAGCTTTTATAACCAACTGTTTATGGCTGACCAATTAGGCCCTTATTTTAATAAGTTATCCTTTATAATTTGTAAATTTAAGCAAAAAGACTAAAAGCTGATCATAAACCTAACCATGTGCCAAATCCAATATCAATTGTGGTGATGCACACAGGGTTGTGGGCACGTATTTTATTTTTCCACCCTCTTTGGAGGTCATTGGTCAGTGCACCAACATGGAAGCCTCTGATTGGCCTGGTTGTCTCAGTCTGGAATGGTTGTATTCAATGTTAGTTCTCAAGGGCCAATTTCCTACATGTTTTAGTCGTTTTCCTGGTTCAACACATCTGAATCAAATGATTGACCTAGGGGATGCACTAAGGATGTAATTCACGCATTAATCTAGCTGTGTTAGAGCAGGGACACATCTAAAACATGCAGGACACTGACCCTTGAGGACTGTAGCTGGGTCACGCCTCCTCTGCAAGCGTTTCAATAGTTTGTTTATGCATGTATGTGGAAACTTCTGATTACAGGGTTGTGTTTCGTTCTGTTTTATTCTTGGTTGATTCATTTCCTACTATTGTATTACCCATAGAGGAAGCCTCAAAATGCCAACTTATGGTTGTGGCTGACATACTTGTTCCCCAATAGATTATGGCAGTTATTACGTGTAACTGCATCTCTGTGTTTGTCATAGCACTGAGGATAAACAGCTTTGAGAAAGAACTTGTGACACCGCAGCCACCCAGTGGGAAGAGTTGTCGTCCTGCAGTCTGAACGTTTTGGATGTGATTCCAGTTGCTTGCCCATCTGGGTGTCATGCAGGAATGTGTGCATGTTTGTCAGTGCATCTAACTCAATGTAGCTTTAGTGGTTGGTATAACTAGAAAATGTTTGTTTGTAGAGAGAAACCGTTTGAGTGGTAGAGGAATTTTAGAAGCAGATCTCCCTTTGTGGACATTTTGAGAACTGGAAGGACATTTACACGCTGGGTTACGCATATTTGGTGCACACAAATGGCTTCATAAATTTGCCCCAGAGTCTAAACTGTTCGTTAGCACATTTTTCTCAGTTATTTTGCAACAAAACTGACTTGCTGAATCATTCCTTCTAGATGCCGCTCAAGTAAGTTTTGCTGCTAACACAGCTCACAAGTTCCTCCGCCTGACCGAGGAGAACAGGAAGGTGACCAACACCACGCCCTGGCAGCATCCTTATCCTGACGTTCCCGAACGCTTTGAGAACCGCCGTCAGGTCCTGGCGGCTGAAAGCTTCTACGTCGGTCGCCACTACTTTGAAGCTGACATCAGCGGCGAGGGTACGCACGTCGGCCTCACGTACAAGAGCATCGATCGCAAGGGCGACGAGAGCAGCGGCTCCATCACCGGGAACAGCTTCTCTTGGTGTCTCCAGTGGAATGGGCGAACCTTCTCGGCATGGCACAACAACGAGGAGACACCGCTGAACGTGGAGAGGTGCATGCGAATTGGCATTTACGTCGACTATTCGCAAGGCCTTCTTTCGTTCTATGGGGTGGATGAGACGATGAAGCTCCTTCACCAGTACAAGGCCCAGTTTCTGGAGCCTCTGTATCCCGCATTCTTTCTGCCAAAGAAGGAAAATGTTGTAGTTCTGGTGGCTCCTGGAGAACCGTTACCGCTGAAAAGCCTATCTTCTCCCACCTCACCAGCAGATGGAGTTATTCTTCCTCAAACCGAAACAAAAAGTGCTTAAAACTGAGCTGTTGCGTGATAACATCTGCAAAAAGTGAGCCGTGTGAAAATTTTTGACATGTTCAACCTGTTTATATATTTAGTTTGAAAATCTTTTTTTTTTTTGTCTGTTTATGAATCATATGTGTGGCTGCGGGGCTACTGTTACTGGAAATGTTCTGTCAGTGTTCTGTATGGAAATAAAAATATTGTTTGTCTGCACTCTTTTCATCCCCTCTTTTGTTGACTCCAGGTACATAAACTTATTCATCTTCAGTACATCTACTTCTTGCAGCTTTGCTTTCCTACCTGTTTCCCTCTCTTTCACACACATATATTCTGCCTTGCCTATTCCTATAATGGCTCTCAACCTTATTCTGCCCAGAGTTTTCCTCAACATCTACACTCTCTTACCCCTGCTCTCTAATTACACTACAGATCCACAGTGTCATCTGTGAAATATTATATTCAGTTGGGACTGCTGGTTGACCAAATCTGTTTACATCCTCATCACCACAACAAACAAGAGTGTGCGCAGAGCTGATCCCTGATTTAATCCTAAGTAAGTTACCTCATCTGTCATTTCATTCCTCCTCTATGCGTCTTTATCAACGATCTCATGGCGAATATGAAATCTATTGATGTTAGTAAAGCTCTTAATTGGCATGAATCCTGATTGTCACTCACTCCTCAGGAATATTCTCACTTTTGAGGACTGTGTTCAAGAGTGGGTAGGAAGACCTCTGTGCTCTCTCCTAGATATTGTTACTGTCTCAGATTTTCAGGGTTACCGACTTTTGAGTGGACCTTGTGATTTAGTCTTCGGAAAGGGCGCAGCGCGGTTGTAGGATACAATTAACGTTTAAAAATACAGGTGTATTTGAATAAACTTGAAAGCCACAGTACGTTGACAATGTTATGTGACCAATGCCTTTCTTGAGGAGAAAATATTTATTTTGTCATCTGCAACGAGAATTCTCAAAGTGCTGTCCTTGTCCCTATCCTCTACACAATTTTCAATTACTAACTTCTGCAACATATTTGCAGAGGATCAACCTGAAATATATTCATGATAGAAATGACTGGATAAATCAATGTTGTGCAGCATGCAGAAGCAGTAAGTCTATTGATGTGGTGGACGAAACCAAAGAGATGGTGTAGGACATAACAGAGCACACTAACCACCAGAGGGGTATATATGGGGATGACCATCAGCTTTATATTACTCTGTTCACACGAGAAGCTCACCTGGTCATACAACATCACGTAGCTGATTATCAAAGCCCAGCAGCGTCTGATCTTTCTGAAGAAACAGAGGATGTTCATGAAAACCCTCTGATTAACTTTTACAGCTGCATCATCCAAAGCATGTTGATCAACAGCAGTACCACTAAATACCATAAACTCCTACAGCGTGGTTTATAGCCAAAGAGCAGCCTGTCAAAGCACCTCTTATGTCCTGTCTAAAAAATAATAAAGTAGGACATTCACACGTCGTTGTCTACTTAAAATGGAGCATTTTGAAGGAGGCTTGCCCTGTTTAAACTTCAGGAATTTTCTTTGGTGTGATTTTAACTGATAAAATGCAAAAGTGAGCTGCAAGAGCTGTCTGAGGCCTAAAGAAATGGGACAGTAGCAGCTTATGAGTCTGGTAAAGGATTTAAACAAGTCTCAAATAATTTGAAATCAGCCATTCCTCTCTTCTCAGACCACAAGATGCTCTCCAAAAAACCTAAAATGCCATCACATGACCTTCAACCAGTTTTTGCTACTGTTAATATCAAAATGAAAGCCTGAAAAGTTTGAAATGAAAAATTTATGATAGATGTGCAAGGAAGGAATCTTGCTGGACTAAAGTTTACCAGAGAGAACGTAGCCAAAAACCTGGACAACTACTACAATGTTCTTTGGACAGATGGGTCAGACATAGATTTTTTGAACACCAGAACCAGAGGAGATCTTTGGAACAAACCAGGGTTGTACAATATCAGGTAAACATGCGCCGAATGATTTGTGTGGCCACCCCCACACCCTAGGACCGAGACAAGGAGCTGGAGCCGGACACGGTTCCAGCAAACTGAAGGGGAATGTGAAATATTACAGCTCAGACACTTGGCACAAGTCTCCACATCTGGCCCCAGAACTTCTGAACAGGCGTACATAACCACAGTGCATGAATATAATTGTCAGGATTATTGTCTTTGCACCGTGAGCAGATATTAGATTAGATACAAGATTGTGCTAAACCCATCCTGAATAATCTTTGACCTGTATAGTGTACGCTATGAAGGATTTTGTATTGTATCAGTTTACATTTTTTTTTTAAGTTCTTAAACAAATCTGAGACCAGGTGTTTTGTTCAAAGTTGACTGATAAATCTTCCTATTTCATAATAGGAAGAGATATTGAATGATCTAGTTTAGACAATGTCCTGTATAATATAATTTAGACCATTGTGTGTGTGTGTGTGTGTGTGTGTGGGGGGGGGGGGGGGGGTTAGATAAAGGAGCTCTAATACATTTAATGGCATTTAATGGCAATCTATGCCACAGAGGTTTAAGGCAGCTCAGCAAAAGGAGGTCCAACCCGGTACTAGCAAGGTGTACCTAATAAAGTGGCCTTTGAGTATATATGCACATGCTACTCACAGGAATTGCACGTTTCTGTAAATGTAGCCTCAAAATCATTCCACAAAAGCGTCTTATTACCTCATTACTTGTGATTCATGAAGGACGGACTAATCTATGTAATTTGGCTCATATTACTTGCGAAGGGACTGATATAGGGTGACCACCTGCTAATAAGCCCAAGGGGGGGACAAGGGGTATGTTTCTGAGGGACAAAGTGGGACACTGCTTGGCGCGGCGGTGCCCCCACCTCAGGGGCAGACTCACTGATAGTGGTTTACACATTTCTAGCACATACCACCTTACATGGTATATTAATAATGCCCTATTCCCATAAACATGTGTAATTGCTGATGTATGCTCATGAATAGGCCAACCAATGTGTATTTCTTTCTAAATAAAGATTCATAATACGTTGAACATTCAATGAACAGATGCACTTCCAATTCCGATTTACTTTAGCTATTTAATTTTATTTATTTTTCATTACAATTTATTCACTTTAAATAAATTATAATTTAAAATTAAAGGATTAACAGGAATTGTAGTTGCACACCAAAGGAACTGTAAAAAAGTCTTAACTCACGACTCCAGAGGTTCACAGAACGAGAAGGGGGAGGAAGGATGGTGAACTTGGATGTTGGTAAAGGCAGGCGCAGAAAAAAAACAAAACTGTTCAGTGTTCTGGGGACTCCTTTAGGACTTTGGGGTCACCTTTAGGACTCAAACCTTTTCAAGCCAAAACATGAAGTGGGCAGAATGTTTAGATGTCCACTTATAACATCAGTTTAATCCAAAACATTACAAAATTAACTGACCAGCAATCTAATCACAACGAGCCAACAGCCAGGATGTTTCTGAATCAGACCATTCATTAGCCTACCTTCCATAAGATCGCAGCTGCATGACTGAAGGCTTCCCCTGGAGCCGCAGCACCAGAGCGCTCCGGTCGTCTCGGTAGAGCCGGTTGATGCAGTCAGGATCCAGCAGCGTGAACGTCGGACTAGTTTTGGCTTGAACGGCCATCAGCCTCCATGAATACCAGGTTATCCTTGTTGATATTTATTAACACCGATCCAACTCTTTCACTGTGGAGGTTCGCTTCGGTAAAGTCGCACTGCAGAGCCGTCCGAACCAAGTGACGACACAAAACAGGTTAAAATGTCCTCGTACGTTATATGAGGCACTTCTTCATGTCATCTTCTCAGTCATGAATAGTTTGAAGCTGTGGCCATAGTTACTTCGTCGTTCGAAAATAAGGTGGATAGAGCGACCAACTTTTTTTTGAGAAAGCATTGATTATGCGTGACACGGTCTCAATTTGCGGGACGCATGAATTGGGCTTCAAACGCTGTGCGCGCACGCGCTACGCGGGACAGGTGGTCACCCTAGACTGATATCAAATCACTCAGACTCTGACACAAACTTTTAATCTTATATCTATCTTTGCACTCTCTAATGTGGGAAAAAAAGCTGTACACTTGTTTATTGTTTGTTGTTTTTAGTGTGTAGTCTAAGTTGGAGTATGTCCTGAAAATAATTTCCCCCACAAAAACATGTGGTAACCATAAACAATCTTGAATCTTGAATATATTACAAAAAAAAAAACAAAGCCACCATGCCGACGTAGATGGCGTTGGTCACGTGATCAAGGCGCAACGTAATTTGACGTGTCACAGAGCATGTAACCAGGAAGAGCCTGCTATATCTTCACCATGCTAACAGGAGTAAGTCGCAGATATTCATTTGTTTTGTTAAAAAGAAGACGTTTGACTCAATTAATGCTGCTTCTATTGTGTTGTAAAGGAAACTATTCATGAAAACCGTTTTTTAATTATTATTTCCAATGAAGGCCAATAGCTGTCGTGCTAATGCTGTTAGCATTCTAAATCTAGTTGCTAAATGTTGGGTGAGGTTACGACAGATTTTACCTGAAACCAAAAGGTGCTTGTATTTTGCCTTAAGTCCTTGAATTGCTGTCTATATGCTTTATAATATATTTGAAGTTTATATTTGATGACGTCGCCTTAAAACTAATAGTGTTTGGATCCCAGCTAAGGGTGGCTAACGTTAGCGCCACCACAATTTTTTGCCTACAGAAAAACAAAAACAATCTTCTGAACTGCACGGACAACAACGTGTGCACTAAGGTGTCTTTGTTCTCTAATTTTATTAGGTTTAATCAAAGTGTTGAATGCATTTAAACGCCGTAACATTACAAACATTGATCCAAAAACAGAAAGTTACGTCAAGAAACGGACACGTCGTGCTTTTATTTTAATGCTTCGTAGGGCCAGTTTAGAACATTGAGGCAGTCCTTAGCTGTAAAAGGCAGCAGAATGTTCAAGCTAATAGTCTATGAATCTGTTAAAGATAAAGCTTCAAGAGACTTTCACTCAAACTCTTGTTGACCTCTGATCGGTCCGTATGGACAGATCTAGTATGTTTATCTTTTGGGGGGGGGGGTTACTCTGTGTCTCTGAGGGTAAAGCCTCTTCCTTTGTTGATCCCCCCAGGATACACATGATGAAGAAGTGTCTCTGTTTGATGCCGAGGAGGATGCAGGGAAAATATCAAAGAAGGTTGTCAAGTAAGTTTACAGAGTCCTGGGGGGGATTAGCTTTCTGTTCGAGTCTGTGTGTACTAAACAAATACTGTCATTGTTTTATTTGGATTTATTCAGTTTCCAGTTGAAGGTCTGTACACTTACTATACATATCTTACCATTTTATAGATATGAAAAATAACACGTCCTGACAAAACCATGTTTATTTTTACTGAGCTGTTTTTTAATGGAACACAAAACCAAAAACTAACAGATTTGAACCCTTTCTATGGTACTTCATCAAATGGGTGATGATTAAGGTTTTGTTACACATCGCTGAAGATTTGTAATAAAATTGTTGTGGATTTGATTATTTTTTTCTCTTATCAAGAACAAGAAATAAACTAGTCATTAACAGGAAAACAAATTATTTGGTTCTTTGATACCTTTGACTCTTTCAATCAGAAACGACCATCTAAACAAGCTGTTAAATCAGTTAGTCTAACTTTTTTGAATAGCAGCTCATCTTTGTCAGGTTAATCATGGATCTGTGTCCGTTTAAACCATCATTTTTAAGTGAAATTTAAAACCGTGGTGCTTCCTGACCAAGTTTAGTAACTTGATCTATGCACCCTGAAAAAACCTGAACCCTTTTTGCTTAGTGTGTTAGGGTGTTATGAGCCTAAAACCAATTAATCATAACTAAATCCCCTTACTGACGGGTGGTTATGACTGCTATCTGCTCTGCTGTACTTTATGGGAACTTTTTTTTCACTTCAAGTTAGTTTCTTAATTTACCTTTTAAATTAGATGGAGCAATCGGGCCTCTCTCTAGCATTTTTTGTGCCATTGAATACTATTCAATTTACAATTTTTTAAAAACCCATTAAGTCTATTTTTTTTCATTTGCTTATGTTGAAATCCCTTCAAAATAAAATGTTTTATTGTTTTTCAATGGGTTAAGATATTCCTGTCTTTACTGTAAACCTGCATTTATGGGGTGGAAATAAAAAAAAGTTCTTGACGACAAAAATTAAAACGAATCAGAATCAGTCTTCCTTACACAGCCACACACACACGAAAATCTAATTTACATAGACCAGGGATCACCAACCTTTTGGAACTGCGAGCTACTTCATCGGTATTGTCATACGAAGGCCTATCTGTACTGACCTTTGAACTACTATTTTTAAATCTATGTAAATACAAGTATGATTAAAAAGGAAGAGCAATTAAATAAAATAGCATATTATATGGAGCTCACTGGAGGGTTGTGCTATTTTTTAGAACAGGCTCAAGGGCACCACATATGGCTACCTAGTGCCTGCGGGCACCATAGACATTGTAGTAAAATGAAAAAACACTTTATTTTTAGAGTCTTATGACAAATTAGATTTCTGAAAATTGGTGGAGAAAGAGGACTGGAGTTAATGATGGTATTTATGAAAATAATATGTTGGCATGTAAGATTTTTATGGGAATCTTTAAAAGAGCATTTTTTGTGTCCAATGGATTGAAGTTGTGTACAAATGGGTTTGCTATCCACAGTAACTGGTTCTATCTAGCTGCTTCAAGCGTGTTTTCTTCTCTAACGATAGTTCTAATGTGGCTTTTCTTTCAGCTGATTTCTAAACAGTTCACTCACAAATACCACCTTTTCAATTAAATTTTAATTATATAGCGCCAATTCACAACGCATGTCATCTCAAGACACTTTACATAGTCAAATAAAATCAAATGATACAGATTGGTCAAAAAGTGTCCTATCTAAGGAAACCCAGCAGATTTCATCAAGTCTTGACAAGCAGCAGTCACTCTTCTTGAAAAATCATAGAGCCACAGTGGTCAGTCGTCTGCATTGTCGATGGTATTGCAGCATACTTAGCAAGCATGAAGCGATAGTGGAGAGGAAAACTCCCCTCTAACAGGGAGGAAAACCTCCAGCAGAACCAGGCTCAGTGTGAACGGTCATCTGCCTCGACTGACTGGGGGTTAGAGAAGACAGAGCAGAGACACAATAAGCACAGAAGCACACATTGATCCAGAAATACTTTTGCTTCTGTTCTTTTTTTTTTCAATTTCCTTAGAAGTATATTTCATATTCTTTTTAAGACGCATTGCTTTGAGGTTTCCCTTCTGGTTCTCTGATGGCTTCCTTTCTTGACCTTTTTTTTTTTTAAACTGGACATCTGGTTTGCACTTCCAAGTTTTATACGTATTTGACTTGGAGGAGCAAACATGGTTCTTAAATGGGATTTTGAATGTTAAATGTGTAGTAAGCTTGAAGCTCCTGCTGCAGCAGCTCGGTAATGTCTGCAGCAAAACCTTTTGAGTCATTTGCATTGATCCCATTAGAGCTGCCGGACATTTGACAAAAAAAATATTCAAAAAATATTCAATTTCCGTTGCAGGTAAACCAACATGTTCTACCCTTCATTGCGATGCATCAGCCAAGGCAGTGAAAGTTTGTCCTGTCGGCCCAATGAGTACTTTGCTTGTAGAATATGAAGAGCAACCAGATCTTACATTCCAGCATTCCCTTTTCTGCTGTGACATTGCACAAACTGATGTTGCCATTATAACCGCCATTCCGCATTTTGTGCAGCTCCAGTAAGGACCTGTTGCTGGTTTCACAGCAGAGATTTCAATTTAATGGAGTAGGGAGCTCATGAGCTGCAGTTTACTTTCATATCTTTATTTTTTTGGTAGAATATGTGTTAAAACAGAACTTCGCCCCCATATGATGCAGTCTATGAAACATGCAAATGTTTTAAAAGGGAAAATTATAACTTCTGATCAAAAAAGATTTAAATACCACTAATTTCGATCTGTTTTTGATGATTTGATCTCTAATGCAACATTATTGAGCTGGGAAATAAAATTGTTTTAAACCATGTCTTAAATTGGTGTTCAAAGCCCAACGACCCGCCGCTGTAACTAGCAGTAATAATGGCCGCAGTGAGTCGACACTAACTGGTGTAAATCTGCGACAGGCATCCGGTGGCGTCCTTCTTCCACCTCTTCTTCCGAGTCAGCGCCACGTTCGTCTATCTGCTCTGTGAGTTCATCAGCGGCAGTTTCATCGCCTCCATGGTCACGATCATCCTGCTGCTCTCATGTGACTTCTGGACTGTAAAGGTGGGCATCTTCTACCCTATCGGGGTTGTACCTTTTGTCCGGAGTTGCTAAATAAAAGTTTCTGTTACTGTGACAAAACTCGCCTCTGTATGGTTTATGGATGTTCTCTTAAGCAGAATAAATCAGGGCATGCCTAAGATGGGTCAAGGTTTCTAATTCTCTCCGATATCACAGGTCTGTCTCCCAGCACGTGTTTTGACTTGAACTAGTAGGATAAGCACAACTTTAATAATGTCTGCATTCCACTGTTATAGCCACGCATGCAGCTTATCTGTAAAACATTCACAAAAGCTGAACCTCCTTAAAACGGTAAATGGCTTGTACTTGTATAGCGCTTTATAAAGTCAGACAGCACCAAAGCACTTCACACTACAGTCAGTCATCCACCCATTCACTCTTACCTTCACACCCTGACGGTGGTGAGCTATGTTAGGAGCCACAGCTGCCCTGGGGCAGGCTGACAGAGGTGAGGCTGCCATGCATTGGCGCCACCGGGCCCCCTGACCACCTCCAGCAGGCAAGTCGGCAAGTGTTCTCATAATTACACCAGAATTTGTCCTATTTCAACCCAAAACGTCAACTGGGATAATTTGATTTCTTCTATTCCCAATGGTAGAACTGAAAACGAGGAATAAAGAGGATAAATCCTCAACGTTTTTGGGCTAAACTTGAAGTTCAGTATCTCAGTAATCAGTTGGATCATGAAACAAGGCCATTGTGATAGGTTAACTTTTCTGGAGATTTCCAAGAAAGCTTTAAAATGAATACAGCAGTGAGGGCACACCAACAGAGCACTGGGTTTTCTCTTCCCCTGTGTTAAAGTGTTTGTGTGCAAAATGTTGGTTTCCAGAACATCACGGGGAGGTTGTTGGTTGGTCTGCGGTGGTGGAACCAGGTGGACGACGACGGACAAAGCCGCTGGGTGTTTGAGTCGCGGAAGGTAAGAGGTTTCTCTGCTGTTTCTGGTCGCCACCATTTATCTAGATCACATGCTGGCCTTGAACGTCACCCGATGCTGACCTCTGGGGCTGTATGAGTTCAATAAATGCATCTGTTTACTGTCAGCGACCCTTATGCTATTCACAGATGTTGTAACTGTGAGAATATCCTGTTTCCTTCAGGGTACTGGGAAGCAGCAAACATCGGACTCGGAGTCCCGAATCTTCTGGCTCGGACTGATAGTTTGCCCCGTTGTCTGGGGCATCTTCGCCTTTAGTACACTGTTCTCACTCCGGATTAAATGGATGGTAAGATGCTTAACGGAGCAGATACAGAAGTTCACATCCATTCATCATCTGCAAATGTTTTTATTTTTTAGAGTGGTTTGATTATACAACTGCAATTTAAAAAAACAGAAAACTCAAAATTCTGAGTGGATTTTAGATTTTCTGTAAGTTATGCTCATCAAAATGACAAGTATTTCACTACATGTGTAATCAATCTATATTATATGTGAGTTTCACTTTCTGAAATGATGACCAAAAAAAAGAGAACTTTTGCACAGTGTTTGCGTTTTCAGAGATGTATTTGTACATACATCTCCCAGTAATATTTGGATAAATATCCCTTAGCAAGTTGCAGCTCAACCATGAAATGGGTCCTGAAATACTTCTGGCTGGATATTTGACCAGCGCTCCTGTTTTTATAAAATGGTAGAGCTAATTTGAATTAGTCGGTTTTGTGCCACGGATCACACTTTTTAATCAGAGTTTATATCTTACTTATCAAACCACTGAACAGTCTGGATGCCAGGTGCTAGATTTTATACATCTATGGCCTCGAACCTGTGTAGATTACAGGAAACGCATGGAGTTGAAACCCGCGTACCACAGTCTAGCTTTTTAAAGTCATCGAAGTTGTGTTGTCATTCCAACCAGAAAAAGCCCAGTTCACATAAATCAATACAAGCCCAGAATTAACTACTGTCCATGTTGAGTGTATGTAAACGTACGATTTGCAGAATATCAAGTTGTACTAATTACATTTCTTTTTCTATAAGACTTTTTTTTGTAAATTTTACCACTGAAACCACGTGTGACAGTGTTCTGTTCCTTTTCAGCCCGTCGTGATCATGGGTTTGACGTTGCAAGGAGCCAATCTGTATGGATATGTGCGGTGTAAAGTGGGAGGAAAGACCAGCCTAAAAAACATGGCCACGAATTATTTTGGCCAGCAGTTCCTGAAACAGGTGAGGTGATTTCAGAGCAAGATGCAGAAAAGATTCGGTTCATCTGTTGTTTTTCTAAAGTCGTGTCTATTTGTCATCCACAGGCGCTGTCTAAAGAAGAGCAGTCGTAGAGTTTCACGTACCCACATTATTCCCAATGCTATATTATCGTATAAGTGGGGACAGAAATCTTTCCAACATGGACTCAAGATCTTTGTTCTGTTTTTTCGATTTATTTTTGCATCTTCAGAACAATTTTCTGGTTTTATTCAGAGGTTAGAGGTTTGGTTGCTGCTTTTCAGTAACTGAACCCGAGCAATACAGTCTTTACTAACACCTCATCCGTGAGCGAGAAAAGCCTGAAATGTTAACCTAACTGTAGTTGGTGTTGTAGTCTCATTAATGCAAATCTTTAGTTTGTGTTTTCATTTTCTTTTAATAATTTAATGTAACTTTAAACAGCTTTTCAGATGGTTTGTATAAAGTTATTTTTTTTCTTGCACAGCAGACTGTAAAGTATTCCTTGTAAATATGTAAGTAAGCAACATTGTGGAATATCTTGTGTGCAAATACATTTGGGACTTTTCTCTGACTTGTTTGCTGATTTTTGTTTTAATTTATGGTCAAAATAAGAAAGTTCATCTGCTTTTTGTCCAAGGCGTTACATGACAGGACTGAATAAAAATTATCCGGTCATTTAATTTTCTAAAACAATTTAAATCTAATCTTAGCAGTATAAAGTCACACAAGGTTTTGAGTTCTACTTCATTCTATAAACATTTGCAAAAAAAAAAAAATATCATTTCAGCTCATTTTTCTCCTAAGTTCTTTTAAGGATGTTCCGACCTTGGAAAATCTTCCTTGGACATCCATTGCTGGGAAGACCCTCAGCTTAGTTCCATGTTTTTAATTTTTAGATATTTTTTCTCTGCAAATTTCAGAAACTCCTGTTTCCATAGAAGCAGTTGCTGCTGATCAATTATTGTAGTGCATTTCCTATGGAAGCTGCAAAGCAAGGTGGATGTGTGTGTGTTTTTTTTTTCCTCTTTAATTTCATAATGATGTAGAAACCGTGGGGTGCGTTTGTACACTTTAGGCTAGATTTCAGTAAACCAAAGATCAGATTGTTTTTATAGCGTCCTGGTATGTAAAAATCTGAAATTTAAAGAGAGTACATTAATTTTGTTCCGTTTCCAATAAAACTTTTTCTCATAGCTAAAAAAACTATGTTGTATTGAAATACACATTTGTCTTTGACGACTTCCGTTTTAGTTAATGTTGAATACAATGTCGCCCTCAGGTGTCTATTTGTGTATATTACAGGTGTACGCAGCACAAAAAAAAAAATATATATATATATTATATATATATATATATATATATATATAAATTGTATTTGGGACTAGAAAATGTTAGGTTTTGTTCAAAAAAGTCTTTTCTATGAGGAAATTTTGGGGTAAGGAAGAGACGAGACGAAAATGCCTCAACAGGAAGTCAGGATTTTCTTTCAGAATAAAAGCCAAAATGTCATCGTTGCAGGACAGCAATAAATTCTCAAAGTATGCAAAGAAGAAAATGCAAACACTATTAATTTGTAAAACATAGTTTGTGATAAAATAATTTCAAATTTGGATAATTTTGTCAGTTTTCTTCTTCAGGCCAGGACTGAAAAGTTTTATGTGAAACAGTTACCTTTATTTTAACGCTGGTATATTTTTTTTCTTTTGACTGAAACTCGTCGTTTTATTCTGAAAGTCAACCAGAAGTCAGTTTCCTATAACGGCTAGCCAACCTAGCTTAGAACAGCTTCCTTTAGCTGCGTGAAACAACAGCTTTGGTTTGTTGTTTTTGTGCTTTAAACAGTCCCGATATACATTTTGTTCTTGCCCTGGAGGCCGTCCTTCGATGGGAATTGCCTCCAGGATGATTCCTACCGAGGATGCGTCCGCCAGGAAGCGAGAGATCGAGGAGAAACTGAACCAGGTCAGTTTGGCTGGACAGGAAGAGGCTCCCTCTGATAAATGCATGGTTTAACTTAACCGGCAGAGTGTCTTAAATGCCCGCAGTCTTGTAAACTGTTGAAGGTGGTGTCAGATAAGGTGTGATGAGGGGATCAGTTACTGTGGGGCCTTTATTTACAGGAACAGGAGACGCTGTCATTCATCCGGGAGAACCTGGAGAAGAGCGATCAGCTGACCAAAGGCATGGTGAGAAGACCTGTTTGTACTGCTGTCCATAGCAAACCAGCATTGTTGTTGTTATTAAAAATACCTCGATCATTTCTTTTCTTACCGATCTGGAGTAATTGTTTTATTAGAATTTTCTAATTATAGTCTATGCAGTAATTCAGTGATTTTATTGAAAAGGTGAATTAATTATACACATATGTACTCATTTCATGCATTTATTTTGTTGATTATGCTAAAAAAAACCTCAATTTCTTTCGCTCAAGAATGTTTTTAATCAACATTACCTTGTATATACATGTCCATGTAATGACCTGCATGATCATGGGAAACACTGCTGACTTTACATTGATGGAGTATACACAGAGGTTAAGCCATGACAAGTCAATGCTGAACAAGCTGGCTCTTACTTATTAAAAAATATTTGAGCAGGGATAAGACAGAAAGCAATGTTACATTTAAAATAAACCATTGTCTTGTGATTGTCTGCAATCCCTCTAGCCAAAATCAAATTTGCAGGCCTAGTCCTAGGTTAGACTTTTATAATCTTCAAAACTCCTATTAGAAAGAAACCTATTTAAAACAGTAAAATAAGACTTGTATGAATAAAGAACGAGAAAAAATAACATGAATCATCTTCTCGTGGTGTTATATCTAAGGATATTAATGGAAAGTTGAGTGGAAGAAAAAAACTGTGAAAGAAAAATGTTGACAGTCAACAGGGATGATCTTAAAAGGTTGTAAAGCATAATCTTTTCAAGAATTTGGGGGAGATTCAGAAGGTGTGACCTGAGGCTGAAGTCAGTGCTTCAAGAGCCACCAGGACATGGGCTAAAACTCTCACATGCCTTGTGTTAGGCCATTAGAAAATCAAAATTATCTTACTTAAATTAAGGAGAAAACTGTTGCTCAGTTGGTCCAAGGTCGCCTTTTTCAGAGGAAAGTAGAAAGAAGAGTAGAGAAGCACAGATTCAGCCTTTCTGGTACAGCTCTCAACTGGTTTAAATCCTACTTATAGGACAGGGACTTTTTTTGTGTCAATAGGTAACTTTACATCAGAGACCACAAAAATCACATACAGGGTTCCCCAAGGGTCCATCCTGGGTCCCCTTCTATTAAATATCTACATGCTCCCTCCAGCTCAGATCATAAAAAAAGTTACCATAACTATGCAGACGGCACACTGCTCTACATCACCATGTCACCAGGTGACTATGAACCCATTCAAACACTGAGTAAATGCTTAGGAGAAATCAATGCATGGAAGAGCCAAAAATTTCTTATAATAAAAACAAAACTGAAGTAATAATTTTTGGACCGATAGAGGAGCGATCAAAAGTTAGCACACAGCTTCAGCTGCTTCAGCTAGTAAACGCCAATAAGGCCCGCAATATGAGTGTAGTGATGGACTCAGACCTGAATCTTCAAAGGTATCTAAACAGAATTACAATGTCTGCATTCTATTACCTGAAGAACATTTCCAGGATTAGAGGACTAATGTCTCAGTAGCATCTGGAAAAACGAATCCATGCGTTTATTTTTAGTAGAATTGGTTACCTCAACGGTGTTTTCACAGGTTTGCCAAAAAAAAGTCGATGAGACAAGTGCAGCTGATCCAGAACGCTGCTGCCCGCGTCCTCACTAAGACTAAGAAAGTAGAGCACATCACCCCAGTTCTAAAGTCCTTACACTGGCTCCCTGTATCTCAGAGAATAGACTTTAAAACACTTCTGTTCTAGTCTACTCTGCATACCTAGAACCAGAACCAAACACAGAGAAGCAGCATTTAGTTCTTATGCTCCACTTATCTGGAAATGAATCCCAAGATCCCTGAGTTTCTCTCTGATTCGTTTAGAATTGCCTTTGAATGTTAATGTTTAAGTTTGTGGTCCAACTTGTCTTATATCTTGACCTGCTGCTACTATTCCACTGCAATGTGCTTTCTTCTGTAATGTTTTTTTTTTCTATGTAAGGCACTTTGATTCATCTTGTTACAGAAAAGTGCTTTATAACTAAACATGCCTTGCCTTGAAGTCCGGTGTAAAGTTTGCACAGTCAGTGATGATTTGGGATGTCCTGTCATCTGCTGGTGTTGGTCCACTATTTTTCTTTTCTTTTCTTTTTTTAAGTCCAGAAGCAGTGCAGCTGTCTCCTGATAAATTTTAGAGCCCCTCATGCTTCTGTTGACAAGCTCTATGCAAGATTTGGTACCTGCCCACAGATGCCAGTACCTACTTTAATAGGGGGTTTTTAGCTGACGTCACGCTCACGTGACTACTCTGCGCGTCCGCCGTATTGGGTGGCAGTCGTTTCGCACCGTTGACCCGCATTGTATTACGCCTTAGGCAGTATTGGAAGTGAACAATGGGGAAAACGTGTTTAATGGTTGGTTACACGGCCCGTGGAGGTGGAGATCAACGCTCTTTCTTTCGCCTACCAGCCGTAATCGTGAATCAATGTGAAAAAACAAAACAGCTCTCTGAACAACGCCGTCACCTATGGCTGACACGGATATCCAGGTCCGATTTGGACGGTGTTAAGCTGGAATACGCCAGAGTCTGCGGTGCTCACTTTGTCACAGGTAAATTAACTGTTAAGTATTTAAAACATGTAAACCGTTGCTGTATTGTGGGCTGTAACAGCGCAACACATGATCGCCATGGGAAAAACATAGAAACGGGTTAATTTTCCACCGCTTTCCTGCCTGGAGGCGCAACCACGGAGAACAGCTGTTAGAGGTAACAAAGAGTCGTCGGCTCGCTTGGATCGCGGCTGTAAGACGACCTAACATAACTTTCCACAGTATCCCGATGTCAATGAGAGTGTGTTCTAAACGTTTGAAACACATAGCAGCTAGTTAAAAGTACATTACATGCGTGAGTGGTTGTTAGCACTAACGGTTAGCAGCTACTAACTTAGCATGTGCCAGAGCCCGTCTGAGCGCAGCTTACCTTTGAACGAGTTGCTGTGTTCCCACTGTTTGCTGGCTTTAAGATCTGCAGCTCCTGAACCCATCCATTCGTAAACTGCACATGAGACTCCAAGGACTTGTAGCTTCTGAACTGTTCTGAAGTATAGGCGCTCACACCACAAACAAGGTAGCCGAAGACGTCCGATATGGACAGTGACGTCCGCGCTACTTCCGGGTTACGTCGGTAGGCTTTTGCCGGCGTAAATACGGTAAAATACAACTTAATTTTGCACTGGTCATTGTTCTGATTAAATAATTAAAGCCGCGAGCGGCGTCGATCAGCCCTGCAGCCAAGCGCCTTCGCGCACCGCCGGCAGTCAGCCACCGCAGAAGCATGCGCCGCATTTGCGTCGGATTGTTTACATTTTTACCATCTTATTAAAACTCACCCGTCCACGTATGATGGCGATTTCCTTGATGTACATAACTTCGACATCTCGTACCCAACCAGATGTGAACTGGTTGTGAGCCTCTAGACCCTTGTAAGCTCTCATTTCCTCAAGAGTGTGCAGAGGGTTTTCACTGAACACCAGGTAATGCACTATGTCGCCGTGCTCTACATTTGGCCAATCATCTGGATTACGGCTAAACAAGGCACCGTGGAAGGCATAGGGGTCCATATGGTCGATCACGGAACATTTCCTCAGATATACGTCCTTATCTGGTCGCTCTAGCGTGCTGGCGTACTTATCCATTCTCAATACGAAAATACGTGTAGGACAACTAGAGATAAGGAAGTGTACCACCCAATATGGCGGACCGGTAGTTGGCCAGTGACGTCAGTGAAAACCCCCTATTACTATGGTGTCACTGCATGTTTGGCCAACAAACTACCTTTACCTAGACCCTACAGAGAATATCTGTGGAGTATTGTTAGAGAAAGTTGAGAGACATCAGAGCCAACATTGCAGATCAGTGTTTCCCGCAGGAATTTGGTTATGCGAGGCGGGGGGTTGTTGGACGACACGTTGCCCGCGGACCGACTCGCGGAGCGGGGGGGGGGGGGGGGGGGGGTGGGGGGGAAGGTGAGACGAAGACACGTTGCCCGCGGACCGACTCGCGGAGCGGGGGGGGGGGGGGGGGTGAGACGACGACACGTTGTCCGCGGACCGACTCGCGGAGCGGGGGGGGGGACGACGTCACGTTGTCCGCGGAGCGGGGGGTATCCATGTGTTTTTTCCCTGCCATTCACGCACATGCGAAAGCAACAACAACAAACCGCGTGTTAACGTCACCTTTTTTTTTTTTTTTTTTTTTTTTGGGAATGTTGGCGAGGCGGTAGCGTGAGTTTGGCGAGGCGGCCGCCTCGCCAAGACAGCGCTGCGGGAAACCCTGCAGATGATAAACTTGGGCTTCCTTAACATCTCAGAAGAGCCAGAGGTTGATATCCTCCATGCCACGCTGCATTGATACAATAATGCATGTGAGATCCCTGACCAAGCATTGAATACTGTACAGTTCAGGGACATGCTTCTTATTAAACCTTAGTGGTCTTACCCAGTATTCAATTTTTCTTAGAAACTGTATCTGGGGCTGTTTTTATTTTTAGCTTTGAGCTACAGTAATCAGTTAAATATAAATAAACGGTTGAAATATTCAGTTACTCTCTGAGTAAAGTTTTTTATGATGTTATAATTCAGTCCAAAAAGGTTAAATAAAATAACTGGACTTCTATTCTGAAGCTGAAGCCCAGTTGTTTTATTTTTTTTAACCTTTTTTTGAATAGATCATGACCTGGATGACTTAGAGTCTTCACCAACCTTCTAATTCAGTGAGATGCATCTGTAAAGGAGCTGCTTCAAATTCATACTTTACCTTTTTGCAGGTTGTTTAAAGTATCCATTATGTTTTCTTAGGTAATAAATAACCGAGATGTTGAATAGAGGCCATTTACTTTTGTCTACTCTTCAAAATGGAAAAGACAAGAATGCATGTCGTTCAATTAAGGCATTTGATCCAAGTCAGGAGGTGGTTGCAGGAAAATAGCTTCTTGGCTAAATGTCGACACGTGTATTGTCAGTGCAGTAATTACAAAGTTTAAAAAAAACTGGGACTGTGTCAAACAAGGCTACAGAAGGACCTGATTTTATCTTTCCAACATGGAAAGTGGGATGTGGGGCGAGCTGAGGACCAAGGTGTGCAAAGAGGTCTGGTCAAAGATTCCTCTTCTCTGTTTGCTCCAACCTTTTAAAGTATTACAACAGAAGACTAAGTGCTCTCCTAAGAGCAACAACAAAAGTACTGAAATGACATTTTCCTATATTTTACTTTGAGATTATGCTGCTGCAATAAAAGGCTTGGTACCATGGGTGCCTGTATGCGTGCTATATGTAAATGAACTCCGTTTGCGTGCACACATAAACCTCAGTGGGTTCCCCGGTCTGTTTTCCACCTGTTCTGTTGTTCTCGTTCTGGAAGGTTTCCATCCTGTCCTCGTTCGAGAGCCGCCTGATGCAGCTGGAGAACTCCATCATCCCGGTCCACAAGCAGACGGAGAACCTGCAGAGGCTGCAGGAGAACGTGGACAAAACTCTGTCCTGCTTGGACCACGTCATCAGCTACTACCACGTGGCCAAAGACACCGACAGGATAATCAGAGAGGGGTGAGGATTAGCTCCACCTTTTAAATTGTGCTGTGAGCAGTTACTGTGACATGATGCACTTGTTGCTTTCCCAGACCTTCAGGCCGACTGGATGAGTACCTCGCCTGCATTGCAAGGATCCAGAAAGCTGTGGAATACTTTCAGGACAACAACCCTGACAGCCCTGAACTCAACACCGTGGTAACGTATCTTCTGATGTCTGTGCTAGAATAATTTTCTTCCGCACAGACAGAAATATGTTCGACGCGCCGCATTGTATCCGTTTCAGGGTTGCTACATAGTCGTCAATTGAAGCGTTTTTCAGGAATGGATTTGTATGATAAAATAAACTGCTGCATGTTAAACATGTTACATTTTAACTGTTCAGATTTTGAGTTCATATTTTAGAAATTGAAAAAAAAAAAGTTTCCGTGCATCAATCCCTCCGACCGCATGTTTATACATCTGTCCATCCGTCCATCCGTCCATCCATCCATCCATCCATCCATCCATCCATCCATCCATCCATCCATCCATCCATCCATCCATCCATCCATCCATCCATCCATCCATCCATCCATCATTTAAATTATAAAGGGGGAAATCTTGTGTCTGTGAAAATTGATAGAATTTGACAGTGAATTGTGTAAAATTTTGTTTAGGAAAGTATGTTTGTTTGTTTTTTGGTTAAAAAAAGAAAATATAAATCTGTAGAAGCCCTGTGACCTCTCTGTCCATCTCAGCTTAAGACTGGTTTAAAAAAATAAATAAAAATTATCATGGATTAAACAAAGGCAAATAGTTCTGCCCTGATTAGTCCGGTTTGTTTGTTTTCTCTTCAGAAAGCTCGCTTTGAAAAAGGGAAAGAGCTGCTGGAGGCAGAGTTCCGGAGCCTCTTGACCCGCTACAGTAAACCCGTCCCCCCTATTCTGATCTTGGACGCCATCACTGTGGACGAAGACATAGAGCTGCAGGAGGAGGTGGTTCTGGAACACCTGCCTGAAGCCGTACTGCAGGACATCATCTGTATTTCCGGCTGGCTGGTGGAATACGGACGCAACCAGGGTACGGCTGTCTGAGTTAGTTTGTCTGCTTTCCTTTATCACTTCCCCGCCGGGTCTCCCAGTGTTTTTTTAAATTAGATTTACTCTGTTATAGGATCTGTTCAGTTGTTCTTCACTCTAACATAATGCAGCTGAGATAACATGTTTTCTTGATGTAATATAAATGTCTTTTATGAGCTGCTGTAACTAAACATCTTTCATTGACTGCGGGGCTCTAATACAAACGAATTAGAGCCACTTCAGGTCTTTGTAACGTACCTCTTGTTCAAGAGATCGGGAGAAGTTTAATTTCCTTGACTGATGATCAGCAGGGAAGCGGTTCGGGATTAAACTATATTTAGCTCCTGTGTTTCTTTACAGCATCCGTCAAAATATGCGTCATAACATTACAAAACGTGTTCCTGTTCATATGATGTAACATTACAATCTCTATACATGATTGGAAAGTAAATTTATTTAAGGTTAGGGATTTACATTCGTTAATTTGATGACTTTATTCAGCAAGTCTTGTTGTTGTATTTATTCCCAACTTTCGCTACTTTACAGGACTTCTCTCATCGCTGTAAACTTCTCTCTATGCTTTGTGTATTTTTGACCTAAAAACAAGAGATCGACACTAGTTAAACAGCTACTGGTGCACTGTATTGAAGAAGAATGAACAAATCAGTGACAGGGAAAACAGAGGTAGCTGAAAGCCCACCTAAGGTGGCCACCAGGGGGCAGCGTAGCACTGGGAAGAGAACTCAGCTATAAATATAGCAGTATAATAGTTTCTTGCTAAAAGTTTAACTGTAAGGACAACTGCAGTCAGATTAAGCGGATGGTAATGTTGTTGCCTGGAATAATGTGGGGTTCTATGAGCCAAAAATTGGGAAGATTAAGCTGACCGAGCAGCCCACTCACTCTCGTGAGTAATTTTACTGAATAACAGCAGTTATCCAGCTAGTTTGGACTAAAGCACCGTTTTGTTTCCTGCTAACGTGGCTCCGTATTAACCTGGCCAAGCAGACTGATAATGTGTAGTACTCTGGTTCTGCACATTATCCATCTGGGACTGCCTCATTTGAACACATCATGAGAAACCACGAGAAGGTAACCTAGTCTGCTGTTCTACTATCAAAGAGGAAATCTTACAAATCACATGTGATAGGAGCAGCTACGCAAAACTCCTCCTGCGCTGCCAAGTTTGTGTTGGTTCGGCTGTGGGCTCAATTTACGTTTACAAGTATACTTTCAGCAAGTTTGTCTGCCTGACATGGAATTGCAGCTCATCTCTGAGCTAAAACTGGCCTCAACACTGGAAGTGGAGGGGTGCTGCTTCCGCCCCTGGAGACATGACGGATACTGATCAGTTTGTTTACGCTGGTTTTTAATGTTTACACAAAACTCGGTAGCAAAACAGTTGGGCATCTTTTCAACAAAACAAACAAAAAAAACATGTATTTTATGGCTAGTTAGTTTTGGGGAAAAAAATCTGAAACTCTCCATACATCTCACATCAAACAACATAGGTTTTATCCTCCCACGTTATTTTCCATTTATGGTAATGATGTGCGTTTTCACCTTCCGGCTCAAAACAACATTAAAAAAAAGTGTTTTTGAAAGGACTTCTTTGTCCAAACTCTTCCAAATTTTGCCTACGTTCATTTGACTTGTTCCTGACATTTAGAATTGTTTTGTGGTGGGGAAAAAAAACAAAACTGGAAGAACACCTTTATTCGTGGCATCATCTAACAAAAAAACATAACAAAAACACAACAGTTTCCTTTTAGGTCTGACCTGCTGATCGCATGATAACGCACACAACCGCATTTGTGTAAGCTTTGACACAAACGGGAACCATAGAAGAAGAAATGGGCTGCAGGTTCCCCGACAGAGGCAGTAGTTTTGAGTTAGAGTTCCACCCGTCAGAGTTAAGTGCATCATTTCTGACTTATCTACATAGATAATAACCCATTCCGCTTTCTCTTGAAGAATATAATTAAATATATCAAAATGTTTCTCCTGACCTTCCTGCCATGACTTATTAATTATTTAAGCGATGTGACACTGCAAATATGAGAGAGGAGCTGCAGTAAAATGAGCTTGTGTAACGTTGGAGCGTTTTTGCTCATCAATGAAGAATTTGAAGAATCCTGTAACTCATCATGTAATCATCTTCCTCTGTCCTGCACAGATTTCATGAACGTCTACTTTCAGATCCGGTCCAGCCAGCTGGATCGCTCCATCAAAGGTCTGAAGGAACATTTCCGCAAGAACAGCGCCTCCTCTGGTGTCCTGTACTCGCCGGCCGTCCAAACCAAGCGCAAGGACACGCCCACCAAAAAGGCGCCCAAGAGACCAGGTCAGCAGCAGACGGACCTCCTTCCAAACATAACCTGTTAACATTCCACTTCATTCTGCAGTCCCGGCCTCTTATTTGCAGATTAATGTGACAAACGCGTCTGAATCTGTCAAGTATGACGCCTGCATTCAGTCTGTTTGTTGGTTTCCATCCAGCCACATTATTCTCCGTCTCTTTGAAATTATTCCTCTCCACATGGTCTGATTTTTAAATGCTCTAACCATCCTGCATCCTTTCCTCCTCCATAATCCCTGTGTTGTGATGACAGTCTACATCCCAGGTAAAGACAAAGCTTCCGTGTGTGCGTTGTGCTTGCTTCTGTCCATTTGATGCCACGTTTCAGAACGGAGGAGATACAGTGGCCTGCAAAAGTATTCACACCCTTGCCCGGTATTTTTCATGGTGTGTTGCCTCTCAACCTGGAATTAAATTATTTAAGAATTTGCATTTGGGAAACATATCTCCATTTTATAAGATGTATTTTTTTTTCTTGTGAAGCAAAATATGACAAAATACAAAAAACCTCAGCGTGCATAACTGTTTACCCCCCCCCCCCCCCTTCTTTGTAGTGAAGACAATGACAGCTGCAAGTGGCTCTGCATGAGTCTCCATGAGCTAGCTACATCTTGCCCCTAGGATTTATACCCATTCCTCAAAGCAAAACTACTCCAGCTCCTTCATGATGAATGGTTGTCACTTGTGAGTAGACGTCTTCAGGTCTAATCACGGGCACTCGGTTAGATTGAGGTCCGGACTTTGACTAGGCCATTCCAACACTTTTTACTGTTTCCCCTCAACTTGAGTGTAGCTTTAGCAGTATGCTTTGGGTCATTGTCCTGCTGTTAGGGGGGCCCTCAGTCCCAGTCTCAAATCACAGGCAGACTGACAGATTCTGCTCCACATTGACCCTGTATTTAGCACCAGGTCTTGATGCTCAATTCATATTTTTTGCTGGAACCCGATCTGTTTGAGATGGCCGTTCATATTACTATTGAATGCGGCTGCCATCAGACGTGCATCACACAGCAGCGCACTGTTTACAGAAGTAATGAATGTAATTGTTTCTAGAAGTGTTCAATAAAGCAGTGTGAACGTAGCCTTAGATGCACACAGCTGGACTTCATTTTATTGATCATGGGACCCTTGAAAGTAACTGGCACCAGAACCTTTTAGGGTCTCCATAGCAAAGGGGATGGCTACATATGCACATGCCAATTTTCAGTTTTTTTAATTTTTTTTTCATCCACAATTTTCTCATTTTACTTCTCCAACTTAAACTATTTTGTTCAGATCCATCACATGAAATGGGATTGAAAGACGTTTAAATTGCAGGTTGGAATGGAACCAAATAAGGTGAATACTTTTGCAAGAAACTGTATACCGTTAGGTTTTTGTCTTTCAAGTTCAGGTCGTTTGATCAGATTCAGTCGGTTAGTTTCCACATGTCGGCCTTCAGTTTCACGGCGCGGTTCAGCAGGAAGCGGCGCTGATGGCGTGAGTCAGCCGCTGTAAAGGTGGAACTGATTAAAATTAATAAGCGCTGGGCTGCCGGGTTGTTGCTGTTCCACACAACGATGTCCTCATAAGCTCCATCCCAGCTCATATACCTTCAGCAAATCCTTTTAAATGTTCTATTTTGAGACAGAAACACTTGTCTATAAATGAAAAAGGGACTTTTATGAAATGATCTCTGCTGACGCGCTGAAACTGAAGGCGGTGTAGATTTTGTTAGGCCGTGGTGGTTTGTGTAATTAGTAATTATGTCAGCTTGTCGCTGACCAACAGCTTGTTGACTAATTCTTCACACAATTTGTGTGCAGATCACAGGAAGAACCATGTTTTTAGGGGATTCATTCACACTGGAATGTGACTGTTAGGCACCCATCCCATCCCCCCGCTTAATACTAGGGAAACAATAACACATGAAATATTAAGAAAACATTTATTAACTATTAATACTTGAACAAGTACATAATTGTACAAGGTGGAGGTAACCAGGTGTCCCATAATTTCTATACAACTCCCCTTGAGCTGTAGCATCTTGGTCACTAAAGTCAGTGTAAAGAGTCGGTACAAAGGGCATTAAGAATCCATCCAGATGGCAAAAGACACTATTGACAATCAAAGCATGAATTCATGGTACTTTAATTATAAAAGCCTACTTAATCTTTCGTTGAAGCACTGCTTTTGAAAGAGCGACATTGCTAACATTAAAATTGATGTACCACGCAGCTCTGCTTTGCTCTGAGTGTGACGCTAACAGATCTACCACAAGATGGTTGTCATTCATTTGTAAAACGTCTTTCAGAAATTTAGTGTCTAATCTCTGACTGAATGACTGTTGTTGGGGGTAAAAAAAAGGGTTTTATTAATATATCTACAGGGAACCTTAAATGAGATGTTGTTAAATTGTGTCTTTTGCTAAACTTGACCAGGAGTTACAGTATAAAGCTGTTGAGGTAGATGGTTTTTTTTTTTTACATTTTTCGGGGGTTTTCCTTTCAAAAAGTGTTTACTGATGGCTTTCTAGATCACTTGGATCAGTGGTTTTAAACATTAGAGCAACACCTTCATGCCGTAGGCATCAAAACTTTGACTCCTCCTTTGTGACACAAACCAAAGCATTTATTGAATCTCTCCTAGTTGACTTTAATTCTAATCTAGAACAGCAGACATTCACATCTTTCATTTTGTTTTTATTTTTTTTATAGGTTTTCTGCATTTTTGTCCACTGTACCTTAGTTCTGTCCCACCAGAAACCATAAAGCATTTTACTTTGTTTTCTTTTGGTTCGGCATATGAACAGTTTTTGGCTGGAACCATCAAACATTTAGGAAAACAATGTTCTGCTGATGTCCACCATCTTCTTATTGCTAAACGCCTGCTGTTTTCTTACCGCCCTGATGGTTTTGCCTTGGCCGGTTGACCCTAAGACTTAAACCTCAGTTCAAGCGCTCTTCCCTACAAGCAAGAATGTCGGGTCTGTGAGGAGACCCCGAGTGTGTCTTCTGTCAGCAGCGATGTGGACTCAGCCGCGGCTGAAGTCGGCATGTTGTTGGGCATGGCTGCGGAGCTGCGGTCATGTCCCCGTGTTTGTTGCATGTGTGACGCTGCTGATGTTCTAACCGTTTCAGCTCCAGCTCTGTGCGTTTTGTTGTCAGAGTCTAAATGTGCCACACGCTCACTAACCCAAGCCAACGCGTCATGTTTTAGTTCTTAACCTGTTGAACATGTTTCGTCTGTGTACCTTCAGATATCAGGGATGATAATGATGCTGACTGTATTAATATTGAAGGCTGTGTACCTAACCTGTGTATTCTCTTCCATGACCCTGGCGCTGTGTGTTTCAGCACAGCTGTCCTGTCGGTGCTTTTAGTTTGTCTTTCACCCAGTTTACCCTGTTGTGTAGCTGTGGCGGTGGGCTGCTCCCACCCCTTCATAGAGATCTGCTGGCTGCCTTATGGTGGAGGGATGAGCTGTCTGCTTCTCAACACTCACTTTCTAGCTCTCCTATCTTTTCTTCTTCTCCCTTCTCGTGTTACTTGGCTGTCTGGACCTCGCTGCCCCCCCCTCCTCTCCTCTGGACTCTGTCTCTCTGTTTATGGGACCAGGGACCATTCGCAAGGCTCAGAACCTTCTGAAACAGTACTCACAGCATGGGCTGGATGGGAAAAAGGGGGGCTCTAACCTCACTCCTTTGGAAGGTAAAGCACCTCGGTCTTCTCTTCGCTCTCTGTTTTTCCCCCTGCAGCTGTTTCAGTCACACAGAAAAACTGGTCTGTCACAACAGCTCTGATAGTCAGAAGAGCCTAAAAATCAAACATGACTTCTGATGAATCTGGAATAAAGTCAAATAGTTAGTCTTGTTTGATTGAAGAATAAATAGATTCCACCTGGAATCACGTTTCCACTGTTAAGAAGCCTATCAGCTCTGTCACAATCTAATGTTAACATGTTTTCAGGAAATTCTAATGAATGAATCTATGGACTAAATGACCTGAAGTGGTTTATCAAAGTGTGTTATTTCTAGGTCCCTTTTTATACAGAATTAAGAGTTTCCTATGGTCTCCATGACCTGCACAAACTGTTATGTCATTCATAAATTGCTGCAAATTTCCATATCCTTCTTTACTGAGGAGGCAGTCATAAATTGCTGCTCTCTTTGTTCGCTCCGCTTTCCCAACCATCCTAACCATGCTAAAATAAAGCTATTGTTAAAGAACTAAGTTACACCCTGTCTGACACCAACTCTTTGTCACTCAGCTCATATGAAAAAAAAAACTTTGCTCCTAATACAAATAATTAATAACTATTTATAGCAGGAAGGCTAGGAAAACATTTTAAAAGCTGGTCTCAAAAAACAGAACTTGGTGTAGTTGAAGTTGGTGCAGCTCAGAGCTTTATAAAAAGACGGATTAGTGCATTATTACTAAATACAATCATTGGGCTTTTCTTTAACATCCTGACGTTACATTGTTTGCATCTTTAGATTTCATAGCTCATATTGTAACTCACAGCCACCCTCAGTCTCCCGAGAAGTTGATCTTGGGTGCAATTTGGAGGCGTGTGTTCGCCTCTGTAGCATGAAGCCCAGCCCATACAACTTTCTTTGTAAAATAGTTCACGGTGATCGCTAGGACCCCTGGTACCAGAGGACCTTTCACATAGAAATGGATTGACAAATCCTTTCTGTTGAAGAAAAATCAGCAACAGTTGTTTTTATTTGTATTACCAATATATTTATATTTTTATTTTAAGTTTTATTTGACACTAGAAACTGTACTTTTTTTTAAAAAATATTAGCTAAAGTTGTTTTCATTAATCCTTTGGTACGTCTTAGATTTCAATATAATAAAACAATCAATAATTCTAGCTAAAATAAATAAAATATTAAAATGTTTTAAATTCTTTATAAAATTATACATTTTTTATAAAAAAAAAAAAAAAAAAAATATATATATATATATATATATATATATATATATATATATATATATATATATATATATATATATATATATATATATATATATATATATATATATATATATATATAATGTAAAACTAAACGTAAACTATGCGGCATGAAGAAATTAAACAAATCTTAAACATTTTATGTTAATGTTACTCATTGAAGTTTTTCCAGGATAGCAATAAACCAGCAGTGGAAATGTGTGTCTGGATGTGATTTTAAAAATAGTGAAATCAATCTAAAGCTGCTGTGAAACTTGAAGCCTGGCTCTGTCTCATAGTTTAACACACTCACTGATTTAGACAACATAAACATATGGGTCCCCAACCCCACCCTAGCCTTCCACGGGTGTCCCCTGCTTCTTTTCTGGTCCCTGTGCTGGTGCTTGGTGGCGGTCAGAACAGCTGAGCCAGGGTCAGGTTTGTACCCCCCCCCTCCCTCCCCCCCTGCCTGGTCGTAGCCCAGGTGGTTTTGACTAGTCTTCCTGCTATCCCGTCCCCACCCACCAGGTTACGATAATGACCTTCGGGTCAAACTCCACTCTGACGCCCTGAACGAGAAGCACGGGGCCGCCACAGGTGAGTGCCGGGAAAATGGGGGGAAAAGAGAGAAAACAGCTGGTCCTCGGATTAAATATGTCTGTTTTTGGTTTTTAAATATGGAGGATAGTTTCAGCCTGCAGATACAACACATAGTTTTACTACCCCTCCACACACACTGCTTCACAGAGCTGTATAAATCCTGATCCATACCTTATTCCTTTATATTTTTCTTCCAAAGATTCAGAGATGCCCCAATGAAACAATCATATTCTAGGGTTTCTGAAGGTGCTTTTGAATTTGTATTACTTATTTAATGCACTGGGTGATATACAAGGAATTATGGTGTATGCTGATGAAAAAATAAATTATATATAATATATATATGTATATATATATGTATATATATATATGTATGTATATATATATATATATATATATATATATATATATATATATATATATATATATATATATTGGAATATTTAAATATCTATTTAATAAAAAACTCATGTTTTGTCATGTTCAGTGTGCAATAATAATAGTAACTAAAATAAGAACTGGGAATACACTTAAGTCCAAATTCAGTTCAAAGCAGTCCACTTCATTTATATATTCAGATTCAGTTCCAATTATATACTTTTGATTAACTTTGTGTTGTCTTTTAAGTAAATGGAAACAGTTTGTTATAAAAATGTCAGGTGTTAAGACATGATATAATAATAATTTGAATTATATAGAAATAGATATTAACAAATGTTTTATGCAAATCGAATGAGTACCGTACATATATTGATAACTCTCAAAATAAGAAATATTTTCTTTGTTTTATCTTCATAAACATCTTTGCATCATAACTGATAAACCAAATGTGAATTTTTTTCTGAGGGTGTTTTCGGGAGTTATTTTCCAGGCTCACTTATTGCCTTGCTGGAGTTAAAATCCTGACTTCTGTCTTTAAGGCGGTTTTATCTTTAGTGTTTCCTTAGATTTGAGTCTTTGCCAAGATTTCTGTTGTGTGTTAGCACAACTCTGGTTCTTTCCTGGATTTTAGGAGCCCTATATCCAAGCATAGTTCAGGGTAAGCGGCTTATAAACCAACAAAAGCACCATTGATTTGAAAATGGTGAAGGGTTCTTGGCTTAAAATCAGTAAAAACAACAATAACAACAACCAAAGTTAAACAAAAAACAATGAAAAACCTTCAGAGATCTTAACTGTTAATGTTTGGAAGAAAAGTGTAAAGTAAAAAAGGGGGCAGCTAAAATGTTTGCTCAGTACTGTAAACTAGAAATCTTACTGGAACTGATCTTGTTCACCTCTCAGGGAAAGACGATGTCCTGGACATCGAGATCGACTCGTACATCCACTGTATCAGTGCCTTCGTTAAGCTGGCGCAGAGTGAGTACGCCCTTCTCACAGAAATCATCCCCGAGCATCACCAGAAGAAGACCTTCGACTCCCTGATTCAGGTCAGAAACACTGAAATCTGATGATTTTATTGCAGGTTCGGCCTCTGTCGGGAGGCAGTGCATTGCTCCAAGTTAAATCCGAGTTCTGAAATGAAATTTCAGAAATGAAAGAAGCAATAAAACATGTTTATTCAATTCTGTGTATTTCTATGACAATTCATCACAACAGTGATTTGTCAAGAGAAACGGGGCCAATTTATGGAATACAATATATTGTAATACAGTTCAACACAATAAAGTCAGATTTAGTTTTAAATCTAATAATTATTACTTCAGTCTTATCAAGCAGGTGTTGTTGATAAATAAGTATTCATATGTATATTTACGCATATACCGTATTTTTCAGACTATAAATAAAAATTTTTTCATTGTTTGGCCGATTCTGCGACTTATTGTCAGGTGCGACTTTTATATCAATTGAAATGGTAATTCATACTGACCAGCATGAACCAAGGCGTAAACATTACTGTCTATAGCCACAAGAGGGCTCGCTAGGCCTGTGAAAATTATATCCTGCTCCTGTACCACTTAAAAAAATAATTGAAACATAAACTTATAGACAACAAAGACAGAACACGTTTGTATGTTGTTTCATTGTTTCAGTATGGATTCACGCAGCGGAGCGATGTGTGGTGCAGCTCAAAGGAAACAGACCGCGACAGAACTCCATTATTGGGCTGTCCGTGAAGCTAATAACAGCTAGCGCTAGCTTACAGCTCTGTTGTCTGGGAGGGTTACAACTTTGCTGATGCACGTGAGCTTTGTGTTATTCTGAAACATCCGTGTCGTACTGTTGGCTTACGTTACGCTCACGGTCTAATTTCTGCGTAAGTTTGACAACTTTCAGCGTAACGGGCCGTTAAGCTAAAATGCGCTGGCAAGAACCATGCCAGTTGGAGTTGCCCATTCATCCTCCTATGTATTTTTTTATGTTATTCAGCCAGTTGTGGATGCAACTGTGTAATTGAATAAGTTAGTTTACCATAATAAATGTCAGTTTTTAGTCTTTTATGTGTGAAATAAATGTCTAAGTAAATGCGTATAGGCCGGTGTGACATATGTTTGTCACACCGGCACCGCTTTATGACGCATTTTTTGACTGATGCGACTTATATTCCAGAGCGACTTACAGCCGGTACCTATATTTAACGGACATATAAAGTTACTGAAAATTGTTTACATCTTCATCCATCCATCCATCCATTTTCCAAACCGCTTAATCCCTCATGGGGTCGCGGGGGGTGCTGGTGCCTATCTCCAGCGTTCACCAGGCGGGAGGCGGGGTACACCCTGGACAGGTCGCCAGTCTGTCGCAGGGCAACACAGAGAGACAAACAGGACAAACAACCATTCACACCTAAGGACAATTTGGAGAAGCCAATTAACCTAACAGTCATGTTTTTGGACTGTGGGAGGAAGCCGGAATACCCGGAGAAAACCCACGCATGCACAGGGAGAACATGTAAACTGTGCAGAAAGACCCAGGGGTGTACTCGAACCCAGGACCTTCTTGCTGCAAGGCAACAGCGCTACCCACTGCGCCACTGTGTTTACATCTTTAATCATTTAAAAATGTTTTATCTTAGATTTGTTCTCGTTATATTTTAAAAGCATGTAAAGTATCTATTTGATTATTTCATTGTTCTGTGTTGTAACATTTCATGATTTGTTTTGTATTTTTTATTGAATTTTTTACTTGCCAAGGCTGTGGGCGGTGCAAACACTGCTATATAAAACATGATTGGTCTGCAGTTAAACTGAGATGAAGGTGAACCAATCAGATGCTAGGGTGTATTAATAAGCTATAGTGACTGTTTAAATAATTCATAATGGACTGCTTGACAGGAAATATGAAATAATGACACACTTAAAGAATTATAGATTGTTATAACACATTACCATTTTATTTGAGTGATCACATATATTGATATATATATTTTATAAAACATTTATTTATTGGATAGTGGCACTTTTAGCCTTTTATCGCTGTTTAAGCTCAAAGAAGTTGATGGCGATCAGTAACCCCCTCCCTGTTCTTCTCTCATCTGTTCACAGGAGGCGCTGGATAACCTGATGCTGGAGGGAGACAACATCGTGTCAGCAGCTCGCCGGGCCATCATGCGTCACGACTACTCAGCCGTCCTCACCATTTTCCCGATCCTCAGACACCTGAAAATGAACAAGTCCGACTTCGACTCGACACTGCAGGTGGGAGCCGTGCGGCCTTGTTGTTCCCACGCAGCAGGAAAGTAATGTGCTGCTTGCGTTTAAACAACCGTATGCCACCCTGTGTGCAGGGAACAGCTGCGAGCACAAAGAACAAGCTGCCCACTCTCATCACCTCCATGGAGACAATTGGAGCCAAAGCTCTGGAGGAGTTTGCAGACAGCATCAAGGCACGGCCATCAGTTTTCATCTAGATATTCAGTAACCCCTGATTTATTGATCAGTCGATCTTTACGCGCTGTCGTCTCTGTTCCCTAATTACAGAATGACCCTGATAAGGAGTACAACATGCCCAAAGATGGAACAGTCCACGAACTGACCAGCAACGTGAGTAGAGTTTGTTTTTCCAGCCCAGACCCAGTTGCTGCAAGTCCGTCCTGCTCATTTTGACTTGTTTGGAAGCGCGTAACACATTTATGTTAAAATACTTCAATCCCAGCAAAGAGTTGTCCCAATGCTACGTAGACAGTGGGTCAGAATGAGATTCCATAACCGTTGTAGCTCAGAAACCGTTGTTGCCTTCTGCAGCAAAGTGACTCCAGATGTTAGTTTGCCGACAAACATCTGATCGGTGGTTCATGAAGCTGTACTGGTGCTCCTCTTCTCCTCTACAGGCCATCCTGTTCCTGCAGCAGCTGCTCGACTTTCACGAGACGGCCGGAGCCATGTTGGCCTCCCAAGGTACTGTCACCATGACGACACTGGCGGCTAACTCTTTCATCTTGCTGCTTTGCTGAAACCCCTGACGGCGCTGCCAGAAGGTGTTTGGACGGTGATGTGTTTCGCTGTTTTCATAAATCAAAGCAAACGACCTCTTGTAAAGGCGGCCAATAAAATTTAAAAACTGAGCCGAGGGAACGGGAGTAATTCTTTAACAGGTCACAAATGTTCATTAAGTTTCTTTAGAAAACACGTTGGATTTTAGGTTAATCAGTGTAAATTTGGCAGCGGTCAGGACTCAAATATTGCTTTCCATCCATCTATTGCCTGCTGGGTTCTGAAAAGTTAAAGAAAACACCATCAAATTTCTGTTTCCCTCACCTGGATCTCCCCAGGACATCTTCTACACCATCATGAATCTTACAGCTTTTTTTTTAGCTTTAGGCAAGGCAGGTTTGTTTATAAATCACTTCTCAGTAATTTAATTAATTTTAATTCAATTCAAAAATACTTTATTTATCCCAGAGGGATCTCGAAAATGCAGGTCTAACCTAACGAGACGATTCAAAGTGCTTTAAATAAAATATATATTTTTTTCCACCTTTTTATTTATTTGATTTGTTTTAGAAATGTACTTCATGTAACTCCCTTAAATGGAGCCTAAACAGTAAGTTAAAGGTTTTATGTGTATAATTGTGTAGTTTCTATTAGGGCTGGATGATAATTCAATAACAATATATATTGATCGATAGACGTATATCGATGATAGAAAAAAAGGTTCAATAAAAAGTTCAATAGAATAAAAGTTACAGTTCCGTTTGTATTCTAGCCATGTAGGTAAATATTACAGTCGTTACATCCTCCCAACCAATCACAACGCAGACCCAGGAATGCTCCGTCACCAAGCTCCGCCCCCTTCAAAGAGTTCAGAGACCACACTTTCTTGCAGTTTTGGTAAAAAGTTGAGTTTAAATTCAGTATTTGTGTGTTCTTTATCTAAAAATAGGTCGACAAGCAACAGCATAAAATGGCCAGGGCTGCACTTAAAGTATAGGTTTTGACTTTGTTGATAATTATCGATAACGATCAATATGATTTCTATTTTATCGATATAGTTTGTTTTGTTTATTGCCCAGTCCTAGTTTCTATTTTATTTATTGTTAAAAAATATTTGTCGTATACATTTTATTGTTAATAATATTTTTTATTGCATTTAATTTTTTACCTCGCATGAATACCGTGAAGGCATCTCACACGGCAATTAAAATTCTTGAATCCCCATTAATTTATTTATGTATTTGCATCTTTATTTTTTCTTTCTTTTGTTTTTAAGATTTTTTTTGTGTTCTAGCTTTTATAATTTATTTTCAGTTGTTTAAAATCTTTCTTATTTTTCCTTCATGTATTTCCTAGATGTTGCGCAGCATCAAACTGGATTAAATTTTGAAATTGGGTTTTTCTGGTCATAATAACCACTCATTTTACACAAAATTAAATCTTTTAATGCTAACTAACCTTTTTGAAAATCGACTTAAAAATAATTGAACGTATTTAAAAATAAATGTTTTAATTTATGTTAAATAACTTTGAAGATACAGTCCTCCAACATGCGATTATGTTTCACATCCTTTCTAGCGTCGTTCGTCACAGAGCAAAATTTAAGTGCAGCGTCTGACTAAATGAACATCTGAGTTTAGTCCTCACTGACAGCGGGATGTTTTAATCCTCACATCCATTCAACATATTAACTACTTTAAACGTTTACAGAAGACCTTTTGAATGTTTTTTCCGAGCCAGATTCACAAAGAATAAGAGTTTCTCGGAAACCAAACAGACAGCCGAATTGCAACATCACTCTCCAAACACCTGTTCTGTTATGAAATGTGAAACCACTTCAATGCCCCTTTGACAGTCTGATTTCCCGGTTTCTGCTTGTTTTTTTCTGCTGCTCTGTGCTGCCGCCTCCTAAATTTCTTTGAAAACAGTGGAAATGTTTCTCTTTCCTCCCTCGCTGCCTGGCTGACCGCTGTTTGCTTTCTCTGCCCTAACAAATCTCTTCTAACCTTGTTGCTCCTGCCTCTTTTTTTCTGTCTCTTCTCGTTTGCCTTGCCTCGGCCTTTTTAGTTCTGGGGGACACTTACAATATCCCTTTAGACCCCCGAGGTAAGCCGGAAACTGTGCGTGTGTTCACAGGCCTGTTGGTTTTTTTTCTGTCTTCATGCTGATTCCTCTTACTGCAGTAATTTGTTGGGGAGTAATTCAGCCACAAAACTGTTGGTTAATTTCTTCTACTGTTTTTCCAGAGACGAGTTCAACGAGCAGCTCCACGTCAGACTTCAACAAACGGCTCCTGAGCTCATATATCTGTAAGGCCACAGTTCCCCTGTTTACTGTGACAGCCCTTTTCCTGCCGACTGATGACTATCCTCTTCTTCAGGTAAAGTTTTAGGAAACCTGCAGTTGAACCTGCTCAGTAAATCCAAAGTTTACGAGGACTCTGCTCTGAGCGCCATTTTCCTGCACAACAACTACAACTACATCCTCAAGTCGCTGGAGAAGTCAGCATCCATCTCGTCTCTCTTCCACAGCCCGAGTTGTTTGTCCACGTTTCTCACTTGATTTGTTCGCTGAGATGTGAATATTTGTCCCCCCCTTTTTCTTTTCTCCATTTTGTACGGCTGCAGGTCCGAGCTGATCCAACTGGTCACGGTGACCCAGAGGAAGGCTGAGAGTTCGTACAGGGAGCTGATCAAGCAGCAGATCGATATGTATCAGCGCAGGTAAATGCCGGTTGAACATTTCAAACATGGAGGATTTTCACAGGGTTTGACATCCCGCTGAAGTCGGTTCTCTCTGCTGCAGCTGGCTGAAGGTCCTGGAGCACCTGACGGACAGGAACATGCCTGTTTTCCAACCCGGTGCCAAGGTCAGGACTTCATAGTGTGTTGCTCTGCAAACAGTTTAAAACATTTGATCTGTTTCCCAGGCGCAGTGGGTAGCACTGTTGCGATGCAACAAGAAGGTCCTGGGTTCAAGTCCTACCCTTGCCCTGGGTTTTTCAGTATGGAGTTTGCATGTTCTCCCTGTGCATGCGTGGGTTCTCTCCGGGTACTCCAGCTTCCTCCCACAGTCCAAAAACATGACTGTTAGGTTAATTGGCCTCTCTAAATTCTCCTTAGGTGTGAGTGTGTGCGTGAATGGTTGTTTGTCTGTGTTGCCCTGCGATAGACTGGTGACCTGTCCAGGGTGTACCCCGCCTCTCGCCCATTGACAGCTGATAGACGTGTTAGAAAATAGATGTATGGATGGATCTGTTTCCCAATAGAAACTAAAATAGCATATTGACGGGATGTGACAGAAACACCCCGCAGCCTCATTGACCTGATGGGATTTACTATTTACCTGAAATAATCTCCCTCTATGACGCTCCTTTAATGACAACGTCAGTGCAATCCACAATCCTGATTTGGGTCTCGTTTCTTATTGTTTCGACAGTTACCAGATTAAAACCGCACTATGACAATAAAAACCAGCCAGAATGTGGAGACTTTTTATGGCTGTTTTCTTCTGGAGGTGTTCTGTCACAGTGGGTTCATTATGTTTTGCATGTTTTGGTTTTTACATTTGTTTCTCAGAAACCAGTAAAAGAAAAAAAAAGTGGTTACTTAATTAGCATTTTAAAATACTAAATAAGTGGAAATATAACTGACATTGTTTTCTGTTGTTGGGGTCAAAGAAACCAAAATTTGGTTTGAGTCTCTTTCAATTTGTAAACAAATTATAGAAACAAAATCACATGAGAAGAGAATTTTATTAATATTCCTGGTGAGGCAACCCATAGATACCATTATTCTAGGAGGCGCAATTTATTCTTTTGTCTTTTCACCACAAAACAAATCTAGAAGAGCAAAATGATATATACAATAGATGTATGAAATATGGACAAGTTTGGACAAGAAAAATTATAAAATATTGTTTCTCTTTTCTGTTTCTTTTAGGTTTTTATTAATTTAAGTTTGAAAAGAAAAGAGAAATTTCTGCTCATCTGTTCAAAATACAAAAGCACATCTGAGTTTAATATATTTTATTAAAACGCAAATTAACTACCGCTTGTGTTTTGTTAGTTTCTGATGAGAAAGTCCAATTACCAAAACTTACACTTCCCCAGATTGCACCTGCATGTTCCCATTGTTTTGAGCATTTTAAGGTGGACTCCCATCCTGGGGTCATGCCAAGGAGCCCCAGCTGCAAC
The DNA here is from genome assembly GCA_037039145.1 of Fundulus diaphanus. Classification (NCBI taxonomy): domain Eukaryota; kingdom Metazoa; phylum Chordata; class Actinopteri; order Cyprinodontiformes; family Fundulidae; genus Fundulus; species Fundulus diaphanus. The sequence goes on along the minus strand of CM073143.1, from coordinate 16,758,924 downwards.
TGATACTGCTCTCCAAATCAGTAAATGCAACGACACGTTCAGGCACCTTGTGAATGGAAATCGGCATAAGCTGTGGTCCCTGCTGGAATGGGGCTAGCATCTGAGAAGGAGAGCGCACACATCCCCGGATTGCACCTAGGCTTGGTTGTGCTGGTTGCTGGGGCACTAAAGGAAGCTGTGTATTTTTAAGACTGGAGTTTACGCACACAAAACACAACATTTAGGCTGTTAATGATACCGTAAGATTAAGCATTGTTGTTTTTAGTTATAGAGAATGGAGGAAGAGGAGCTTTGACTCTCCTACACCCTGCTGGTGTTCGTCCTACAGAAAAACCTGATGGTAGAAATACTAAAACCCCCATACCTGGCTATATATATTGAAAGGAAATTCACGGATCAAAGGTCAAAGAAGTATCTTAGTACAGATGTGATACCTGTGCTATGATGGCAAGTTAAGAAAAACAGAGAAACCCATTTGGAGTTTTCAGCCAAGCTAAAAACTGTAGTTTTGCATGTAACTTAATGTTTGAAATTAATGTTGTTTTCTTTCAGCTGAAAGACAAAGAGCGGCAGGTGATTAAAGACAAATTCAAGGTGAGCCACAAAAAGAAAGGAATAAATGTCTGAACATATGAAAGCAGATTTATAGCTGCAGCTGTTACCCGCGTCTCTCGCAGGGTTTCAATGACGGTTTGGAGGAGCTGTGCAAGATCCAGAAAGGTTGGGCCATCCCAGATAAGGAGCAGCGAGACTCCATCCGGCAGTCCCAGAAGAAAATCGTCTCTGATGCTTACAGAGCTTTCCTCCAGAGGTGAGACATCTTTGTCTTTATCAGGGGAACCTGATCCATTTGAACCCAGAAAACTATGGTTGTATCATAAAAGGAAAGCACACTGTCTTTTAGATCAAGGTGTTTAGTTATCAGGACACAATAATAGGGATCTGCCCTTTACCAGGTTCTTAAAGGATCTGACCTCAAGTGTACACAAAACACAACAGGCACCAAGCTGTCATTTTCCAAAATTAAAAAGCTGAGTAGGGATAACCGTACACCCCATTATCCATCTGCTTGTAGAGCCAGCTTCAGCCCCACTGGCTCTCAGGAGCCTTTTTTTCTCTGACTTTACCATTCTCTCACATTCTTGTTAAGGAGTTTTGTCCCACTCTTCTTTGCAACATTGCCTCAGTTTTTATTTTATTTTATTTTAGCTTTGCAGGCATTTATTTTTGCACAGCAACCAGGCTACATCTTTTCATGTCTCAGCACCATGTTTCAGTCAGATTGAGGTCTGAACTTAGACTCCTGGGCTATTTCAGGACCTTCAGACCATTGGTATTAGCTGCTTGTACCAATCCAGTTAGGTTTGATTTCCTCCTAAACCGGTGCTGTGGTTCATGGCTTAAAGAGTCTCAGATAGAGCTTCTGAGTTTTTAGGATTTGTCTGGATTTCTCGGGACACTGCCTGTTCTGACTCTGGTGAATTCACTGGGTTTTCAACTCCTGGAAGATCTGCAGCTGTTTGCTAAATAATCGTTCTCGCCGTAGAATTATGCTCTTCAAACATTCCTGAAGTCTTTCTGCCTCGGGATATGGTTAGCGGATGTACTTTAGAAAAAGACTCCTGAATCAGCTCCACAGTTTCACTCCTTTCGTTTCTCCTGCAGATGTGCAAACATCTCCTTCACTAAGAACCCTGAGAAGTATCACAAGTATCGCCCGGAGGAGGTGGAGGAGATGATCGAGAAGCTTTTCGACACGTCGGCCTGATGTACATCTCGACCCGTCATCCTCAACCTGCACAGAAACACGCCCGCCTTCTGCCCCTCCGCTCACCACCTCCTCCCTCTCTGCACCTGAATGTTTTCTATCACGTATTTATCCAACTTTGCCTCTCTAATGTCAAGTTTCTGATTAATAAACACTAAATCATCCTGGTTTATTAGTTTGGCTCATTATGCTCATTACACATAATTAAAACAAACAACAAAGGAGACAGACGATGGAAAACATCCAGATGTTGTGTCCCTTAACGAACATTCAGCAATTAGAGAAACTCCATAGAGAGATCGCCCCTAAATGAGGTGAAGAGGCTACAGACAGGAAGACATTCAGACTGTGTTCAGTTCCCCAGCTAACTGGCGGTGTGGCGCTAACAGACACGGCTTTGTGTTTTACACTGAACACAAAGATCTTGAACAGTACAGAGGCCGGTTGCACCATTAAATTATATGTAAAGCTCTGTTTTAACAGGCATTCCATAAGGGAATTAAATACAGTTTTAATAATAAGATTAAAGGTTAAAATACCTTTTAAATGACTTCAAATGAAAAGATGTTTCTTGCACCCTCTTCATTAATTATAAAGCAGTAGCCCGTCATCTATGGGCTTTCTGAGCCACCGGCTGCGACGTTTTGATGTTTTGGTTCTGTTTGATCATATTTCATCCGATTTTTTTTTTTTTTTTTTTTTTTTTTTTTCTCTTACCTGCTTCCCTTAGGGGGTGCCAGAGTAAGTTGTCTCTGCATACTCTCTTCTTCATCCGTGGACCTTCTCTGTGGTCTTCCTCCTCCTCCCTTATCGGAAGATGAGCCACGCTTTTTTTTGCAGCCGTCACTAAAGTAATTCTGACTGGATATTTGACCACTACTCCTTTCAGAAATGTTAGTTAATTTAAGTTAGTAAATGTTCTCAGTAACTGAGGGCGGCGCCTTTTTAGAAGGTTGATGTCAGCTGGCTTTATGGGTCACTGTCTGGTTGGAACACAGTTTTATACAATTTTCAGGCATCAGAACCAAACTGTCCCCAGTAGATGAAAGACAGCAGCCTAAGGTTTCCAGCATTACCCTGGATTTAGAAGGTGCTGACCAACAACCACCTTCTCCAATATCAACACCTTCAGGTTCACCTGTCATTTCCGGCGGACTACATGGACGAGCCTAAAGATGTTTGTTGAAAGGTTTTATGATCAGACGGAGACGGTGTTTGGCCTCAGTGACAGAATGTACGCTTGGAGGATTCATGGTGGGGCCTTCAAGCACAAGTAGACTACCGACTGAAGCATTGTGGTGGCAGCATCATGCTGCGGGTCATCACCAGCGGTGCTGGGGCACAGCACTAAGTTGATGGAGTTAGGAAGGACAACTATGTCAACATTCATCTAACCCGTAAATCAATGGCTATTTGGTTGAAATCTGGACACCACTGAGTATACGCTGTTACCTTTTTGGTGTTTTAAATCCATTACTTTAGCTGTTTTTTCATGCTTTTATATTTTAAATGAAAATTGGAATCTCTTTTGTGTCATTTTAATAGATAATTACATTTTTGACTAATTTCATTAATCCAAACGGTTTAAAATTTCGTACTACATGCATTACTGTTAGCAAAAAAAAAAAAAGATAGAAATGTGAATGAAAGATTGGTTGAAGAGATTATGTTTTGATTTAGGGAAAAGTCTGCTTTGTGCATGAATGACTTTATTATATTGTGAGTTCACAGCTGTAGATCGGCACTAGCACCCCTCGTGACCCCACAAGGGATAGACGTGTTAGAAAATGGATGGATGGATGAAATATTTTGAGTTTTTCCACCCTAGTAGACCTTTGTTATAACTCACCTTAACATCAAAGGTATACAATGGTTCTGAAATTCTTCTAAAAAGGAAGCGGCTGTTCATGGATAATTTTCAAATGCTGTCCACATTTTCAGGGCAGCCCAGTTTTTAAATTTCTTTTTCTGCACATAATTTTCTTTACAGTAATTAGAAAATAATTAGAGGGTTTCAAGCTTAAAAAAATAGAAGACTAAAAAAATGCACAAAGCTCAGAGTAATATGAGGCTATAAATGAAGCGTCACACATTTGGCTCCTAATGATCATCACTTAATAATGAGGTGAGCTGTTTGCTGAATATTTCCTCCAGATGATGAAGACACAGAAGCAGCCCCGGAGCTTTAAAAAAACAGATGAACTCTTCTGTGTTTGCGTCTTTCTCTTGTGCTTAAATCGTCTTGTGAGTCACAGTGCAGAGGTGAAGATGTTGCCTTTTATTGCCACGACAACCAGACCACCTCTGAATCTTCCGGTTTCCATGGTGACAAAGCGATGCTGATCAATCCTGGATGTTTGGTTCTTTTCTGCCAGGGTCTCTTTAAAAGGGGAAGACGATGGAACAAAAGATCTGTTTTTTTTCTTCTCTAAATGACATCAGTTTGTCTGAATGTCCCTTTGTTACCTTCAGCTGGGAAACAGTACTGGGCTGCAGTCAGTATGGACACACTTTACTGACCTTCCGCCATTATACCATTAAACACGGTGCTGTGAAAAAGTAATTGTCCCCTTACATGCTTCTTCGTTTTGCTTTTTTGTCACACCGAACCATTTTAGATTATCAAACAAACTTTATTCAAAGATAAAGATAATCTGAGTAAATACAAACAGCAGTTTTCAAATGATTTTACATTGTTAGCTACAATAAAATAGATGCCCAAGCCAACTTGGCCCTGTGTGCCATTAAGTCATAAATAAACTCTGACTAACACTTTTTTTTTTCAGTTTCATTAGCTGCACCGAGGTCTGATTACTGGCTGGGTTACATGAAGTAAGAAAAGACAAGTTTATTTGTAGAGCACCTTTTAGTAAGAAGACAATGATAAAAGAAAACATACAGAGGAAAGAAGTAGGCCAACAGATCCCACATCCACAAATGGAGAAAACATAGAACTGATAAACCCTCCCAGGAGTGGCTGGTCAATCAAAACCACTCCAGGAGTGCGTGAAAGAATCATCCTGGATGGAGGTCACAAAAGAATCCAGAACAGCTGAAGTCCTGCAGACCTTACTTTAGTTAAGGATAGTGCCTATGGTTTAACAATGAGAAAGATACTGTGGAAAACTGGCATTAATGGGAGAGTTCCTAGATGAAAACCCCTGCTGAGTCTGAATGAAAATAACGCAAAGGTCTGTCTTACACATACACTGCCCTGTGCAACAAAAGCAGTTTAAGCAGATCAGAACGTCCTCAGAACAGGAGGGCACAACAGATGACTGCAGCAGATCTGTCTTGGAGCTGCCAAACCCTTCTTTCCTGATTTAGCCCCCGTTTCTTTCTACACACTTTACATCTAAGCAGTCAAATTTCTTCTAATGTTTTAAAGCAGTCTATAGAGGGAATTGGACCGAAGTGTAAAGTGGAACTTTAAATAATACCCTGCAGAATACATCAAAAGATTTAGATCAAGATTGCTTAGAAATTTTACAAAGTCTGGAAGTTTAGAAGGAAAACAGAAAAAAAATATCAGGAATGAGTCAGAACTTTTGACTAGTTGGAGATTTTTTGTTGTTGTTTCATTGTTGTACATTTCTCAAGATTAGTTGTTTTAAAAAGGAAGTGGGTAGTTCAGAAATGCTCTTTTATTTCTTTTTAAGACAAGGTTTACATAACAGACTATGAGCAGCCAGTTTCTAAACAACCTTGCACTGGGGAAATTGATTAGCTTTAAGCTAAAAAGAAGATTTCTGTCATTTTGAAACAACTCCAACCACAAACATGTCACAGACATATTTGAATGCTTATTTTTCAGTAAGCTTCAAAAGGCCAACACGTTTATGCTGGACAGTTATTACACGGAAGACCAAGCATATCATAAATATAAATCAAATAGCATTCACCTGCAGGCCAGCTGACAGCTTTGCTAGGGCCCGGGACAACACAGTCTTTTTGGGCCCCCCCGCTACACCTGCCGCCACCACACCACACACACACACCAAAAAAAAGTCAACTTAACTGTATACTTCATGCCCTGGAAATCTCTGTATTTTATATTGGATATTTTCAACCCATCTATTGAATTTAGTGCACTAGTTGATCTTTTCTTCATAAGAAAACAGCAAGCACAGCAGACAAAATATGGCCTTTTTTGACCTGCTGTATATTAGCCAGTCCCTAACAATTTTTTCCCTTCCATTGCAGGAAGTAGAATATGTTACATACTTTGGGAATTCTCTGCCCTCTGAATCTGTTGGCAGTTCATTTTCCATTGCTGAGAAAGGCTTCGTTTTTTGCCATTAAATGCACAACATTCACTCGATCAGAATCAGTCATTTTTGTTGGCCATAATGCGGGATCTATGAAATTCACGCTGTGTTCTGTCTCTGAGCCACTATGCTCAGACTATCCGATCGGGCAGTAAGCCTCTCCACCTGCACTGTCTCTCTGTCTCCTCCTCAAACACACGCTGCGTTCCCCACCACCCCCCAGCTCCCTGCCTCAACTGCCTCTCCTGCTCTGCTCTGTCTTTCAGACTGAACCTGGACCTCTGCCCTCTCTCTGTTTTCTGCTCTTTTGGCGCTAAGCTCAAGTATTTCTGTAAAAGAGAAGGTGTTTTTTTCCCTTACACTAGCTAGCGGATGCTATACTTTAAAATCACATTGATAAACGCATTGCTTCTTACTGGCTCTGGATGGGCATCATTCCTCTGCAATTCAGTTCCTAGACCCGTTCCTGACTCATCCTCAGTTTTTAAAAAATATTTACTCATAAAATTCCTCAAGCCTTTGGTGTCATCTTCTCTATTTCTCTTTTCTTTTCTGTGCACCTGTGATTCTTAGTTTACAGCGGACCGAACTTTCAAAGTTGCAGCCGGCCGTTGTCCTAATGGTCAAACCATTTTATGTTGGGGTGGGAGGAGTTCTAATGGCCCTTTATTTAAAGAAAACATATCACATTTACCTAATCCAGATATATATATATATATATATATATATATATATATATATATATATATATATATATATATATATTTAGTTACTCTAATATTTAATATTTTTCACACATATTTTCTGAAAAATTACTTCTGCCTGTATTTTAATGGTCAGAGTGTCCCCCCCCCTCTCTGTCCTGGGCCTGGGACAATTGACCCGTTTGTCCCCCCCTGTCAGCGGGCATGTTCACCTGAACTATCCATAAAGGTGCTGTTTCCTAAACCGCATTATTTTTGTGTCAGAGACCTTCTCTTTTACAAAACTTTTATAAAGAAAGTTTCTAATACAGATCGCAGAGGAAAATAATCAGTATTTTCAACAATCATAGAGTTTAAATATGACACAGGTTTAAAGGCTTAGAAATTGTTCTTGTGTGAACTGTTGCAACAATTTTTTTTAGATTGCCATTAATTTTAAGATTCAAATTCACCTTTGTCTCAACTGTGCTCTGACTAAAATAATCTGATTATTCAAAATTAGGACATTAAAAGTTGGATATGCTACAGTTAAAAATCCCAACTAATCATAAGCTCCCAATAGAACCACCCTTAACCAAATTACCCCTTTGAAGTTTTGTTAACCTTGAAGAAAAACTGAAAGGCAGAAAATCAAACTATATTCAAAATGGCAAATAATTCACTAATAGGTGTAGAACAGTGATTGAAAAACAGCAGACTTAACAGGCATGGGGTGCATGCTGCTGATTCTGTGTAACTGAATCGTTTGGATGAACAGACTCAATGGGAAGTGTAGCTGGCTTGCAATCAGAATTGTGTTGGTTCGATTCCCTTCCACCATGAATATATACCTCTGGGAAAAGGCACCAAACTCTTGCTTACCCAGGGGTCTAGTGTAAAGTCCTTTTAGTAGTTATGACTTATAAACTGTCATATATGTTCAGACCAATAATTAAAGTGGGTGTTTTCAAATTAATAATAGAATACAGTTCGATGAGTGAGATCATTGATTTCCTTATTTAGGATAACAGGTCTTGTGGATGCTGGTTATAGGGGATTCCTCTGAAAAGTGGAGTAAAATAGGTTGATCTGGACTGAACACAATACAAAATTTACACAATTCCCAACAGATTTCCATGTATGGAAATGAAAAATCTAGGATTTTATTTTAGCCTCACTCCTTTTTTAAACAGGTTATTTCAGTTTCTTCTTATAGCGAACCAGCGACAAGGCCTTCATCTCAAAGCCTTTTTTTTTTACAAGACAAATTTATGTACAGAAAGGCATAATCCAATCAATATGGTTGTACAGACAGATTCCAGTACATTCATTTAAATTTAATGCAACAAAATGCATTCAAGTTTGGTTCATTTTGCCAACTGGTCATTAGGGTATCTCTCTAAGGAAGTCCAGCTAACTGCATTGAGTCATTCACGTTTCAGCAATCTGTCATAATGAGCAGGCTTGTGGCAACTATGGACAGGAGCAGTCCTCTGGGATGTGAGAAGACAGGAAGCGCTGCATCCAGGAGTACTCTTTCTAAAAAAAAAAAAAAAAAAAAACAAACAAACTTAATAACAGCAGTAGCTCTGTTGGTGGTTTCATCCAGAAGAAAAAAAATGCTTAATCAATTGGGTTTAGCTGTTTAACATGTCTCTATTGAAAAGGAGATATTGGTTCTCATTGAGAATATCTGTATAAATAAATGTTAAATAAAAAATTAAATTAGCTCTGACCCAGTATTACTATCCACAGAATATAAAAAAAGAACACAGTTAGTGGCAGCAGTAGCTCATTCAATTGCTTTATTGACAAGAAAGCTAGGCACAGATGTACGATTTATGGACCACTCCAGGAAGATTTCCCAGGTAAACACAGAAACACCAGACCAGGTGTACCTTCTATGCAGAGGAATATAACCCACACTGTTGTACTGATCCCAGCTGTATGATTTTGATTTGTAGTGCAACAAGTTGAAGAATACACTACTGCTAAAAAGTTTGGGGTCACTTAGATTATATTTTCAATGGAAAATACAATTTTCTTCAAATAAAATAACATTAAAAAAAGTTAGATTTGCAGTCCAGACATTTTCAATGAGGTATTCTGTCTATAGTCGAGTGGCCAGCTCAGACACTATATTTCAACACAATGGAGTTGTTGTGGGAGCAGCTGTATGTAAGAAGTACCCATCAAGTCAACCCAAGCTTCAGCAAGCGAGGGGGAAAGTTCCTATGATTATCTCAACCAGTTGACAGCTAGAAATTTAAAGGTCTACAAGGCTGTAATTGCTAAAAATGGGGAATTCTTTAATGTAAGACTTAGACTTTAGGCTTAGACAAACTTTGTCATTTTGTATGTACTGAGTGCAATAAAGTTTGTCAAAGTCTAAGTCTTACATTAAAGAATTCTCCATTTTCAGCAATTACAGCCTTGCAGACCTTTAATGTGAGGACAAAATTATTATTTCAATAAAAAAAAAAAAATCCTCTTTTCTAACCTTGTCAATGTCTTGACTATATTTTATATTCATTTTGCAGCTCATTTGTTTGGTAAAATGTGGGTTTTCTTGGAAAAACATGACAAGTTTTGTGTGACCCCAAACTTTTGAGTGGTAGTGTATAACAATTCAATTTTTCAATTCAATTTTATTTATATAGCGCCAATTCATGAAACATGTCATCTCAAGGCACTTTACAAGTTAGGTTCAATCATATTATACAGATTGGGTCAGATTATACAGATTGGTCAAAAAATGTTCCTATATAAGGAAACCAGTTGATTGCATCAAAGTCCCGACAAGCAGCATTCACTCCTGGAGAAGCGTAGAGCCACAGGGAGAGTCGTCTGCATTGTACATGGCTTTGCTGCAATCCCTCATACTGAGCAAGCATGAAGCGACAGTGGAAAGAAAAAAACACCCGTTAACGGGAAGGAAAAACCTCTAGCAGAACCGGGCTCAGTATGAACGGTCATCTGCCTCGACCGACTGGGGGTTACAGAAGACAGAGCAGAGACACAACAAGACAGACAAAAGGCACAGAAGCACACATTGATCTAGTAATCTGTTCTACATTACATGGTAATAGTTGGTGATCTGTCCTCCCTGGATGATTTCACAGTCAACAGAACGTCAGACCAGGTGTACCTACTATGAAGATAAAAGAGAGAGAGCAAAAAGTTAAAAGCTGAAATGACAACAGTAATTTCAATGTAATGCAATGCAAATCTGGAGAACAGTAGAAATCAGTAGAGTGAGAAAAATAGGCCCTGATGTCCTCCAGTAGCCTAAGCCTATAGCAGCATAACTATAGAGGTAGCTCAGGGTAACATGAGCCACTCTAACTATAAGCTTTGTCAAAAAGGAAAGTTTTAAGATTAGTCTTAAAAGTAGACGGGGTGTCTGCTTCACGGACCAAAACTGGGAGTTGGTTCCACAGGAGAGGAGCCTGATAGCTAAAAGATCTGCCTCCCATTCTACTTTTAGAGACTCTAGGAACCACCAGCAGACCTGCAGTCTGAGAGCAAAGTGCTCTGTTAGGAACATACGGGGTAATCAGAGCTCTGATATATGATGGAGCTTGATTATTAAGGGCTTTATACGTTAGAAGAAGAATTTTAAATTCTATTCTTGATTTAACAGGAAGCCAATGAAGGGAAGCTAAAATTGGAGAAATATGATCCCTCTTGTTGATTTTCATCAGAACTCTCGCTGCAGCATTTTGGATCAGCTGAAGACTTTGAACTGCATTTTGTGGACTTCCTGATAGTAAAGAATTACAATAGTCCAGCCTTGAAGTAACAAATGCATGGACTAGTTTTTCAGCATCACCCCTGGACAGAACAACAACTTTTTAATTTTATGAAGTTAAACATCTAAGCAGCAATGAAATCTCATTCTGAGTCTCTTCTCCTCCAAACAGGAACTAATTAATGGGCACGAGTCTGAAATGAAAACACATTTTCACATAACGCGATTTGATTCTCATTTTATCCATTGGTGCTCTCTAGTGAACCCAACGCTGCTCCAGATTACAGTTTCTTGTCCTCGGTTGTTCTGTCCAAATGTCTCAAACACTTGGGTTCGTCAAACAGTTTTTTTTTTTTTAAAACTTCAACATCAATATTCCCGTCTTCTCCACACTGGGGTTTCTTTGTTGGTTTGTGGGGTTTTGTTGTTTTAGAGTGAACATTTACTGTATTAGTCAGGCTTTCATGATTTAAATTCTATGTGGATTTTAAGGATCTTTTCTATTCATTCAGCTGAAACACCGGAAAATTTGAATAACACAGGTTAACAAACACGAAATATAATTTTAGCATCAAGAAGGTGATTCCTAAAGAAGTGTTAGCCAAAAACCTGGCATTAAGTAGATGATCAACCCATTAAATAGTATTTCTTCCTTTGAAATTACTTTGCTGATATTTTGATTGAGTTTCAAATACTGTGCCAGAGCATTTTATTCTGCCCTATATTTTCTAAGAGTTCATAAGAACCCAGACAACAGCAATAAACTCACATATAGACATTTTACTATCAGACAACTTCAGAGGCCTGTTGTCGAGTCGGTACAACAGACGGACCATAGCAGATGTTCAGATTTGAAGATGCGAAGAAATCTGTTCATTACATGACATTCTGGTAACAGTCCCATGCTGCGCGTCCTCCGTTGACCCTCCTGGTGTCAAACTCATCTGAACGCTCTGCTGATACATCAAGAAAAGCAGATCATTCTCTGTAAAAAAAACTAAAGGCAATATAAAAGAAAAGGGTACGGAAAACAAAGTGCCATCAATAGAAAATATTTGGAAATAATACTTAGTAAACAGCACATTTTGAATGCTAGAGGAAACATAATTGAGTACTTGAAGTCCCAAAACCTTTATTTAGGCTGATAAACACGAATAAATGCTGAGTGAGCCGCAGACAATGATAGGTACGTCGGGATCAAAAGCACTGCGGGAAAGGGACAGATTAACGAGAGCAAGTGCAGGAATCTACGCTGCGTGAAGCTCTGCTTACCGCCAGGTATGGAGAACCCGTCCGGGGGAGGTGGAACTAGGTGACTGAGCGACAGGTAAGCTGGCAGGTGGAACAAAGGCGGGGAGCCCGAGCAGCACCACAGCAGAGAGCAGGAACGGAGAGCAGCTGAAGGAACCGGGGTGAATCCAAGGACGGGAACTCTTGTCCGGCTTGGTAACACCAAGAGGGCTCGAGGGGAAGGCCACAGCAGGATCTGAGCACCGGGGATTCAGGAGCTAATCTTCAGCGCTAGGAGAAGCGACCGGTGACTAATCCAAAGCACATAACGGACTACGGGTAACAGGAGACAAAGGTTAGCACAGGGAATCTGGAATATCTGAGACACAGGAATGAGGAACTGTCGAAGGACAGTGGCCACTAAGCGTACCACAACGGTTTAACATTCCGGCGTCCTTCAGCTGACTGCAACCTGCTTTTAAGCTCCTGCCGAAACGAGCTGCAGGTGTGCACCACGCCCACCTGTCAACTACAGTCACCTGTGAGGGAAAAAGAGTAGAGGACAGGCCGTGCAGACAGCACAGCCTGCAGAATCCTGACAGTGATGAACTCCAAGTCTTTTGAGGTTCAGTTTCACCAAACTTCAATCAGGTTTCTCCCAGCAACGTACAGATTGTTTGGTATTCTAACTTTAAAAGAAGTCTGAAATGCCTTATTGGACCGGGGATCTGTCCAGGGTGTACCACATTTATCTCCCAATGACCACTGGAGCTACTGACCAGCCACCAACAACCCTGCAAAGATAACCAGATATAGATGATAGATACATCGATGAAATCCCAAATCTGATTTACTAGTGACTTAGTAGTGAAAACTTACATACATAAGCAACATTTTCCCTTAGAACTCCTATAAACACAGAGGAATGGGCCAGCAGTGGGTATCTGGATTTCTGACTGCAACCAGGGAATTATATTATGTTTATCTTTAGCAATCACGTACTCCCAGCCCCTTGGGTATCCTGCTTGTGGCATTGACCAACTGAACATATGACTCACAGTGAGACTGAGCTTGAACGCTGGGATCACAGCCATTCAGATCCCAACTGTATGTGAAGGAAATAATATCTCAGGCTGATGTGCACTCTAATTTTCAATCCCAGCCCTGTAGAGTTTTGTTTTTCTGCACAGTCATGACTCATAACATGATTCAAGAGATGTAATTTTTTATATTTATGTCACAGTGAAATGTCTCACCATAATCACTTTTTTCTTTTAACTAAAGTATTTTACAGATATTTCAGGGCCTGAGAAAATTATGTCACAAAACAAATTACCATTAAATCTGCACTCCACTGCCAGCAGGGGGTGACCCCTGGTTGCACTCCAAAGAGGTCTGAAAATGTGGCTGCTTATTTCAACTGTATATTATCCAATGCCTTGTGCCACTTTTAGTACCCTTTTTTATATAAAAAAAATTGTCAAAAACCTTTGTAAAGTGCCTTGAAATGACATAAGTTGTCAGTTGGGGCTATGTAAATACACTGGATTGTACTGAATTATATTAAAAGTTATATTATTCATGCCAAGATCTTCCAGTTTTAGATCAGTTGGGGCGATAACACTAATTTATATTTGCTAAATGTCAGAATGATAATAAAAATATATTTTGTTACTATTTTCAAATTCAGAAATGTACATACACTATGGTCACTATGCCTGTGGGCGTATTTTACGGCTACACATCAGACATACTGCTTCCCCATGTGTGAAAAAGTCTACAGAAATTAGCCACGATATCAGGAAGAGCATTGTGGACCATCATGAGTGCCACGTTCATCTGTTCAAATTTGAGAACAGATGGGTTCTATGTCCTAATGTGCATAGAAACATAGTAAAACAACATGAAAGCAAAAGGCCTTAAGATGCTGGCTGAGCCTGGAAGGCTTGACATTATCCACAGTGAACCAAGTCCTGCACCGACATGGGCTGTAAGGCCACTCGGAGAGAGAGAAGCCATAATGACCATTGTTACATTTAAAGGAAGAAGGGACAATCTTGTAAAACTGGGAACATCTTTCCAAATGTAAAGCACCAGTCCTTTTGCTGCAAAAAGGACTGGTGCGCCTTACGAAATAGATCACGAAGAAAAAATATAATGAGGAAATTTTAAAGCTGCTTCGGGATTTTACTGGGGAAGTTGCAGGTTAGTCTTCTAAATGGACCATGGCCCTATTTATACTTATTAGTTACAAAGTAGGTAAAGGACAACAAAGTTAATATTTTGGACTGGCCCTAATCTCATTCCCATTTAAAACCATTCTGGGTAGAGCTGAAAAGGTCTGCACCAGCATCCTGACTGAGTTCCACCTGTTTTATCAGCAGGAATTGGCCAAAATTGAGGTAAACTGTTGCTTGTGAAAGGGTACACCAAAAACGTCTGATACATTGAAATTAAACAAAGGTAAAGATGGTTTATATATATATATATATATATATATATATATATATATATATATATATATATATATATATATATTACCTCCCTTAACCATTTTCCTTACTGTGAAAAGATCAATATGGGTCCTTGACCAGTGTAGTGGTGAGTGGCTAAACGAATTGGGTCTCAGCATAATTATACCCTAGGGAGACAAGTAGTCCCAGAATAAAAATAAGAAGTTCCCAGAAGCTCTGATCAATAAAAGAACAACAAAACACTTTAAAATCCTTCAGTTACATTTATTTTAACATTTTTATTCATAATCAAAATAAAGTTGAAATGTTTGTAAATGTTAAATTCTGAGGATTTTTTTTTTTTTTACAAATTTTTAAGTGCAAACAAGTGTGGAGGACACTGAATGCATCAAGTCCTGTTTGGTAGAATATGTCAGGCTCTTGTTGAGATGGAAATGAAGTGAAACACTGTGCACTAAGTAAAGCTGCCACTGACACATAGATTAATAACAGAACAACACACAATTAAATGAAATCTCATAATAAAAAAACAACAATGGAAAAGCCACTAATCTAAGTATGATGAGAAATAATTTTTAGGTAGCAACCATGAATTTGGAGATTTGGAGAATTGTTTGTGACATTTCACAATTCTGTGAGTTTAGGCACTTTTTCTGCCTGTCATTTCACAATCTCTGCAGGTTCCACTTCAGTTACTTGTCTGTTGATTTTGTTATTAAAATTCTACAAAAATTCTACAAACAAATGAAATGACTGAATATTTGATAAGTTAAATTCTCCAATATTTCCAGAATTGGAGTTTTTATTCATTTCCAAAGATTTGTTTATATAATCTTCTTATTCATGTTTATATCCAACTGATTACAGCAAACAGGCTTAAATCGGACGACACCAGATTTTCTCTCAGTTTTTTTGAACAACACCTATCCAGGAGTCTGTCAGCTGGGGGCCAGATTCAGCAGTCCACTTGCACTTCAAGAACAAAGGAGACACTTTTGACGACAATGATTTTGGACAGAGAGCACAGATGGTTTGAAAAAGGGGTGGATGTAGCCATCTTTGTCAAAAGAGAAAAGCCAACACTGAACAGAAGGGGAGGATTGCGGCTCCAACTTCCCCGTGTGTAAAGCTCAGTCCTCCAACGCATTTCAAAGAGATTACATCAGCATCTCGTCCTGAATCAGGTGACCAAGTATTCCCCTCACACCAAGCAATACCTTCTAACGACCCAGGACAGTGGCAGGTGTATCACAGATTTGCATCTGACTTAGAATGTCCTTAGGAGGATGGGCCTCCAGGTGCTTAAAAACAGCATTGCTCTGTCTACAGGTTGCTCAAGTGGGAGCTGCTAGAGCAGACAAAGACTCCTGGGTAGGTGTTGAAACATTTTCAGAAAAACTGAGAGAAAGTCCAGTTGCCTCCGATTTAAACCTGTTTGCTGTTGCCATGACCTGTATAACTGAGAATTGAGAACTGGTTGGACAGTACCTTAAGTGTGAGATAAATGAGGCATTAATTTACAGCTTTGAAGCCTCAACAGAAATATGTTTCTTGCATGGCTGAAATTTAACCAGGTTCACTTAAATTGTATTCACAACTTTTCTCAATGGGTTGTACACCTTACTTAAAAGCATCACACCTGTATTTACAGATTGTGAAAAGAACATTCATGCATGTTTACAAAATTTATGTTGTAAACACAAGTTACAGAACAATCTGAGATCCTGGCTCTTAAAGATAACAGTTTTTCTGCAACCAGCTGCTTGTTTATAGACATATAACAGTATCATCAGCATATCATTGGACATGCTACATTTAGTTAAAAACATTGAAAAAGTCTAAATGCAAAGGACCCAAAGTGAAACCTTAAAGTACACCAACACACCATCACAGCTCTTTAACAACCAACTTATCTTTATTCTAATGTTGTGCCTATTTATCCCTCAAGGTTTCAAAAATTTAACATAAGACAGAAATAGTATTTTTACCAAAAAAAAATCTATTAAAACATAAACCAGCCTCACACTGGTGTCGATTCTTAGTCACCAGGACATGACAATCCCAAGTGCTTAAGTAGAAAGCAAATGGACTCTTCTCTTTTTTTATTGAAGACATATCACCTCAAGACTTCGTCAGTTCTGAAGTTGGATGAGAGGTTGACCGTAGCACAGTGGGAATAGTTGCCTTAAAATCATAAGGTTGTGAGTTTGATTCCAACTTTTTCCTGTCACATATTAATATGCCCCTACACAAGGCACTTAACCTTAACTTGCTCACTGATCTGCGTATCGGTGTATGAATGTGTGCAAGTTAGTGAGTGCGATTGGGTGAATGTGGCTCTGGTGTAAAGTGCTTTGAGTGGTCAATATGACTAGAAAAGTGCTATATAAATTCAGTCCATTTACCATTCGAGAAGCAAGAAAGGAAGTTCAGTTACCTTCTACAGCACTTAGATCAGGGGTCACCAACCTTTTTGAAATGGAGAGCTACTTCATTGGTGCTGTGTCATGCGAAGGGCTACCAGTACTGTCCTTTGAACTAGATGAGTTCACCTTAACTTTATGCAAAATAATAACATTTCCATTCTTTGTTATAGATATTGTCATTTTTAAATTGATATAAATGCAAGTGTGATTAAACAAAAAGAGTAACAGAATAAGATAAAGTTTTAGATGCAGCTCACTGGCGGATTGTGTTTTTTTTAAGAACAGGCTGATGGGCACCACATGTGGTCCTCGGGGGGGCTACTTGGTGCCCGCAGGCATCATGTTGGTGACCCCTGTCTTAGATAATTCAGTCCTGATCTGTGTCATTGTTTTTTTTAAAAAGTTTAAAAAATTTTAAACATGACAAAATTTCACAGTCAAATTAAATACATGTGTCTTCAGTGAACTATAAACACCTAAAGTTTTCCAACACAGTAAATAAATACGACAACAATAATAATAATAATAAATAGTCAGTTCGAGGCAATCGCAAACATCAATTAAATCTAACATCATCTTTTATCTTGACTTCTTTTTTTACCAGATGTTAATAGCAGCAACATCAGTAATGTTTACAGAATTTATCACTTTGAAAGATGGTTCTCAGACCTTTTAGTCTTTCTGTCAGGTTGCAGTAGAAGCTGCTTCTTCATCTGAGGCTCTTGTCTCAAGGTTGCTGACTGTGTTCACTGCCTGAATGGCGTGCACCCTGTTCTCCTCCCTCCTCTTCCCTGAGCAGCTGAAAACCTTTTGGAAACCTTTGCGGAAATGCTTGGAGACGAGTGCGTAGACAATGGGATTGAGGCAGGAGTTGGCATATGCTACCAAGTGGGAGAGGATCCGCAAAGCGTAGGTTGTGTGGTTGAGCTGGAAACGTCCAAACCACATGCAGAGGATGATGAGGTGGTGAGGGAGCCAGCAGAGACAGAAGAGTGCAGCCACAATCAGGATCATTTTGGTGACTTTGCGCTTGGAACGCCTTGACTCTGACTTGTCTTTAATGGGGTCCACGCTGGTCCACAGGTAGCGGATAGTGCGAGCGTATGTGAGGCTGAGCACCAGTACCGGGACTAGGTATCCAAAGATGAAGGTGCACAGGTCCATTATGAACCGAGCTCTGGGCTCCCATGTCGGAATGCACAGCACAATGCCATCAATGTCCATCTGAGAGAAGTAGCTGAGGTACGGTACAGAAAAAACCAAAGCCAAAGACCAAACCAAGCAGATGGAGATTAGGGCGTTCTTTGGAGTCCTCATCTGCCTGGACCGGAGCGGGTAACATATGGCAAAATACCTGTAAAAACAGAATGACACTGTTGAAACTGAGGAACGATCAGAGGTCCGTAAGATTTCAGAGGACAGAGTTAGTGTTGTTCTGAGAATCCTTGAAGACTGGTCAAAAGAAAACAAGCTGCTGGAATCAGACCAGTTATGGGGGGGAAATATTAGAATGGCACAATATTTCTTGTGAAACTGAAGTGTGTCTCATAAAGAGACATGAAAGATGATTTGATAAAGACTATATTCTTCAGAAACCTGGATTTAAAAGGTTTATATACATGGTCAAACTTTCCACACACAAAAAAACAACTACAAAAACGAAGTAGAAATATGAAAATTGCCATGAATGAAGACCAGACCTTGTTGCTATTCATAGTTTTTTTTTGTGGTTTTCAAACGGCATTGATTTGTTCAGACGTGTGATTTTGGAAATTATGATCTGCTGTCTCACTGTTGCCCAAAAGAGGTGGAAATTATTATGGTCCCTAAATGTACAGACGGAAATGGTAAATGAAATGGACTGAACTTATATAGCGCTTTTCCAGTCATGCTGACCACCCAAAGCGCTGTACACTATAGCCACATTCACCCAATCGCTCTCACTAACACGCACACATTTATACACCGAGACGCAGCTCGGTAGGCAATTTGGGGTTAAGTGCCTTGCCCAGGGGCACATCGACATGTGGCAGGGGGAAGCTGGAATCGAACCCACAACCCTCAGATTGCCAGACGACTACTCAACCCACCAAGCCACAGTCGGAAAGGAGAAGATTAAAAGGCGACTTTCACTGTAAAACTCCAAGGTACTCGTCAAGTTAAGAGTTCTGTCATTTTAAAGATATTACAACATAATAACTATTCAAATTCACAGGTTTAAATGGATAAAATAATAATTTCAACTGTAAAACCAAATGTAACAAATGGTCATCAATATAAGAGACTCAGTATGATAAATGTTATATTATTACAAGTCCTAATGAGCCAGTTCCACATTTTAAGAAAGTTGATTAGGACTCTCAAAATAGACTTTAATCCAAATAAGTTCAGTTTGAGTAATTCACTATAAATATCATCTGAAAAAAAAAAATAGAAAAATTAATAGAACAAATAATTTCTTAAGTGGATTACTCCTGTGAACATCACACAAAATATATAATGTTGGTCTTTCAAAATAAAATGTAATAAATTGCTTATGCCTTATAAAATCATGTTTTACATGAAAGATTATTGCTGAAATATGTTCCTCATTTCTGATTGAATTAAAAAGAGCTTTTGCTGGACTTTAAAACTAAAGCCTAAACGCATTCTTCAAAAATTAAAAGCCTTAAAAATTTCTAGAGTAAACTTTTGCAAAGGGAGGTTCAACATTGATAATAGAAGTCAAGCAGTAATAAAACAGGGATTAAGGCGTTTCAAAATAAAAAAACCTTAAGAGAAGATATTCTTTATAACAGAGATTCCACATTACCTTTAATACCAGACCGGACATTTGCATGGGCGAAAACTATTTGGATGTGCTGCCTTTTACGTTTTACTAGTTTTATGACCCAAACAGTGGACTGTGCGACCCCAATTTATCTGAAAAAACTGATGAAAAATGGATTGTGTTGGGCTTTCAAAATAAGGCTCGCGGATAATCTTTTGAAAGGTTTGACTCTGTAAAGCCAAAGTTGTTTGAAAACTACACATGGCTCAGAATAACAACACTGATTGCCTTTGGATACAGTTGAGCACTCATTTGATTTTTCTAACCTGAGCTGGTATTGGGCAGCTACGCACCAAGCCGCAGGCTCTATCAAGGCTTCTATCGGAATTTTTGTTAATTAACTCTAATGTTTCACCCTTTGTAAATCGCGATTTTACAATTAATTAACAACAGAAAAGTTTCATTTCTTTATTTCGGAAGACTGCATTTAGGGCTCCTCTGATGCCCTGCTTGTCCAGCCCAGTTCTCTCTGACCTGAAGAAGACTTTGAACATTTTCCTCTTTGATGCCAGCTTCCAGGCAGGAAGTGAAGGTTATCTGATATTGTGGGTGTGCTGAGCTGAATACCGGCATGCAAACGGAGCATAACGGGGTTTGTGTTGACAGCAGCACGTTCAAAATCACATTTTCATTGCATTTTACTTCAATTTCACCTGTTATTTAACTTTGCAGCAATGTCATGTCATGCATACCACTTAGTTTTTCAATCTGATTTAAACGTATCTGACTTGTGTTAACTCAAACACTGCCCCAGCTCCTGAAAACTCAACAAATAAGTGTAATAAATGCTCGTAATTTTTTTTGTTTTTAAGAGTTGCGCACCTGTCCAGGGAAACGGCGGTCAGTGTGAAGATGCTGGCGTACATGGTGAGGAAGATGATGAAGTGCACGGCTCTGCAGAGCACCGGACCAAACACCCACTGATCCAGGGTGTAGATAGTCGCTTGGAACGGCACGCAGAACACAATGAAGCAGAGATCGGCCACCCCCAGGCTGAAGATGAACATGTTGGTGGTCTTGGTGCTCATCTGGCCGTTGCGACACAGAACTGCCAGGACCAGAGAGTTCCCCGCGATGCCGAGCAGAAAGATGAGGGAAAAGCCCACGGAAATCAGCATGGACTCTGCTTTCCACGCAGAGGAGTTCGTGCAGGACAGATTCATGGTTCTCTTTGAGTTTGGTGATTTGATTTGCGCGCAGCGGCGTTAATGCGCGGCTCCTGGAGACGCACAGCTCATTACGCACTGCGCACACACCGCAGATCCGGATGGTTTTAACCGTGATATGCTGCAGAGAGAGAGAGGTTCTCATTAGCTGAAGGTCACAGGTTGTTTGAACAGTTACAGCTAATTAATAAAGTCAGGTTTAGCTACTTAGAACATGCCAACGCAAAATATGGTAAGTTTTATGTATTAAAAAGCTGTTAAGCTTTCAAAACACACACCTGCCTAACATATTAAGAAAACACACAGAATAAGATACAGCTAAGGATATTGTAGATTAGTTCATCAAAGGAACTACCTACAACGGCCGGTTTGATGCAAGAAAACTGTGGTAAATTAGCGGCAGTGAAGAAATTTGATCAGCATCAGTCCGCCCCCTTGAGGCCAGACAGAATCACCGCAGAAACGTTAGGAAAATAGTTTGGTAAAGTGATAAAAAGCTTTGAATCTCTTCAAACTTCCTGAGTCTTGAATACAGCCACACAGAGGAATGGCAGAACGACAAGTAGGTAAAATCCAAATAATTCAAAAGAAGGAATAATAAAATGATCTACAAATAAGTGACATAATAAAACAAACAATGAGATGGAAGGCGGAGCAGAGAACATGTTATTTAAGGGGGGTTTCTTTACAAAAATGCAAAACAAAGCAGTTATGTAAAGCATGTGAAAAATAAACTGAAATGCACAAACTTTAAATTCTAAAAGGAGAAAAGTTATCAACAACTTAATAGTGTTCACATTTTGCTGAGTTAAAAAAAAACCTTCTGAAACATCAGATCAGTGATCCATGATAAATAGACTCTTTGAGGACCCTAAGAATTGATGACAAAGTTTCACAGTTTTAATGCATGTTACTCTTAAACTTGTGTTATTTTTAACCTTTCATGTTCTCCTCAAGCGACACAGGTGGTCATCTTTAATATTCAAGGGTAAAGAACTTTAGGGTCACCATCCAGTGTGCAGAGCTGAAGCCTTGAGTTTCTGATTAGGCTGCAGCCCAGATGTTCCCTACCATCCACACCAACTGCTTTTAGCCAGGTTTCAAAATGAGACCTAAGATTTTAATACATTTCTATAAGTATTTCTGTAAATTCGAATATCAGTACTCATTGTGCCATACCTTTAAATGAATATGCTGTACATGCAATGCTTTTGAATTTTATATTTAAAATTTGTATATAGTTACAGTAACAATTTCATGTTTAAATTATTAGAAAGTGGGGTTTTTGTATATGGACTTTGTGAAACAGCTTATTTTTTTAATTAACCTCTTACTGTCTCAATTCATATCCAAATATAAAAACAAACGATTTGTGTTTTAGACATTACTAATTGGATTACAGTGCATGCAGTGAATATAATGTAGACGTTCAGATTGCAAAATTAGAAAAATCCGGCATATGTGGTCACAACTCTGACCACTAGATGGCAGTAGGGCTTCTAATGTAAACCTTGACAGATATGATAACAGACAGTGATGACGGATACTGTTCATGCCAATGTCTGTTGATGCATATTCCACACATCCCTCACTGTCACCTAATGGTCGGACTTGTAACCACTAGATGGCGGTAGTTTATTTATTTTTAGTAAAGCATTTCAGTCTTTTGCAGTTGGTTACTAACTTTTATTTCTATTCTAATCACTGTGTTTAAAATCCTGTAAGCACTTTGAGATTCTGATCATGTAAAGTGCGTCACAAATATAATATATCATTATCATTATTACTTTTTCCACGAAAGGCCAGGGTGTTTTGGGTAGCTTTTCTTTCTTTTGAATTCTGGATTCAGTTATTACTCATGTTAACTTTAAAATTAACATCTGTTTGGCAACGTGAAATATTTGACATCTGTGACAGAAGAAAAGCAAATACAGAAACTATTTGGAAACGTGCAAATACTTTTTACCGCACTCCATGTCAGTCCCTCCCTTGCAGAAACCACTATCTATTTACTGTAATTCACCAGACTAGGCACCAGCACCCCTCGCGACCCCATAAGGGATAAAGCGAGTAAGAAAATGGATGGATGGATGAATAATAATAATAATAATAATAACAATGTTATTATCATTATTGCTTTATTGCAAAGTCTTCTTAGGGTAACATAATTCGTTTGACCTCAATAATCAGCTATTTAGCCATTAACTGAGGTGGACATTCTTTGTAGAAATTCGGGATTATTATTATTATTATTGTTGTTATTGTAATGTTTTTATGTCAGGGAACCTAATGGAGCTGTCTGAATGTCTTATATTGAAGCAGAAACCATTCAGTAAAGCTGTCAGACTAATTATTAATTTTAATTAGTGCTTTAAAACACCCAGAAGCAGTGAAACGAGGAAAACATAATAACCTGAAACAAAATAAACCATAAAAGATATTTGCTGTTTGTTATTTGAATGGCTGTGGATGATCTGGTTGATTGGACATATTTCCATTATGTCCATTATTTTTTATGAATTGACCTAACCTGAAATTTAGTTCTAATTTGGTCTGATTAATATGAAGAGTTAATTTGCAAAAACAGATAACTCCGTTTTTATAAATTTTCAAAAAAACATCATTTTTATTATTTAGTTAAGTTGATACCAGTCAAACTGACCTACCTCAAAATAATGGCATCTCAAAAATACACCTTTATTAAAAAGCCCCCCACCCCCCCCCACACACACACACACACACACACACACACACACACACACTTACAATTTAGTTTTTTTGGCTAAAAACGGAGTTATCTGTTTTTGCAAATGAACTCTTAGTTCAAACAACTATTTTGTAAAAATAGTGAACCATTTTCCTGTGAACAAAAATGTGATTGGTGAATTGTGAAGAGCTGCTAACGTTGATGAGCAGAGTTTTAGTTTGCTAACATCATCCTGGTTCTTTAATGGGACTTCCAGGATGTTCCATCAGACTAATTCAGACTCCCAGAGGAGGAAACAGAGGGATTGAGGCACATGCTTCCTCCTGGATGTGTAGAAAAAAAAAAAAAAAAAAAAAGCAACCGGATAATTTTAGACCAGGTTGTTTCCATTTCTGCAGCTGTTTGGGTTATCATGTCCTCATCTGTTGGTGTGTGTGTTTTTTTTTAATAAAAATGGGTCACAGTGAGTTTTTATTTGGGTGGGAACAACCACCCAGCTGCCGAGGAGTGGCTACTGATGACAGAACAGCCAACTGTTGACAATCAGATCAACTCATCTGTCAATCTTTAACTGTTTTTTCTCCATTTTAAAAAATGTCATTAATAAATAATACAATTAAATTCACATTTAAGTGAGCAATAGAGAAAATAAGATTAAGGCATTGATTTCCAGTGATGTAAGGAGCTTTGAAAAGGATGTCATTATTGGACTAAAGCTTTGGAAACCAACAATGAGTGAAGACTGTTAGTAATGGTGGGTTCATGACTTAATCCATCTGCCTCTATTTATGTATGATTCTGACTGATTTTTTAAGTTTTTAACAAATCACACCAACTGTACTTCCAGCCTATTAGGAATCATTTTGTAACCTGAACCTACAGAAAGCTTCTAAAGCCACTGAACAACATGAAACAGTCAACACAGAAGTTGGTCTCTTCCGGGTAGCATATACTACCTCTTTTCATATGTATTAGGAAATCCTTGAGGGGGGGTGGGGGGGCTGGGGGGGGGGGGGGTTGGGCAAACACCTTTTTATAGCATTCTTGATGTAAGTTATTATTTTTTTAATTAAATTAGCGTCATTAGATTGGCTACTGACTCAGTGAGGGATAAAATAATAAATTATGCATTAAAAGCAAAAGCCTGCACGTTTTGGTTCCCTGAACATCCGACTTGTCCATATAGAAAAAAGCAGCAAATGATTCAATCCTAAAGATCATAACTGTTATTCCGCTGGTGACCAGCAGGTGACAGCAGCAGCTCGGACTGCGAGGCCCCAGCTGCTCCTTCGGCCAGGTGTTTGGGTGCACGTCATCGGAGAGGATGCTGCTCCAAGTTCGCTCTGATCTCAGCATCCTCAGACCACACAACATCCCCAGCATCAGCAGCCATCTGAGGTGCATTAAGTCGTTGGGTAAGTTAATGTGTCCGGCCTGCAGCGTAAATAAAGTTACTGTGTTCAGTTGGGGTCGAGGGAACGCAAAGAAATGATACCGGATAAAAACCTGGGCTGGTTCGTAGATGTTGCAAAACTGCGTGAATCGCATAATTTGTGTGATTTTAGAACCACTAAAAGGCTTTCTTTATTCTTCTGCTCCCGCAGGATGTAAAATTCCTGCAGGGGAATGAGATCTAACCTGAGTCATGTTACCTCCCGTGACTACTACCAGAAGGACCCCTCAGGGAAGGAAATTACATCATTGTTGCGTGCTGATTGGCTCGGAGTTTAGGAATGCTGAAAGCAGCCTGCTGGGTGAGACTGTGGAGCAGACACTGCCGACTGGAAATGACCACATGTGGGAGTATTTGAACCTTCATCTGAACAAATCATTAGCGTGCATAGAGCAGCAGGTGGAGGCAATGGGCTCTGACCAGGAATTAACATCACGGACGAACTGAATGCACCATTACCTGCAGCTTCTCCTGGGACGTGGAAATTGCCACCACTGCGCAGCAGAAAAAGACAGAGGCTTACTTGCAGGGAGCTGAGAAATAATCATCAAAGCATGAGGACATGAACAGTGACGGTGTTTGATGTGTGTTTCCTACAGGCTATAGCTCACACTTCATGACTCCCTTATCAAGGACAAATCCAAACCACAAGTAAAGATACTTCCAAGGAGGCGGGTCGAGACGTTGTGACCTCAAATCATCTGGGGCCTGAGTGGCTAAAAAAAATTCTGTGTAAAAACTGCTGATAAACCTCCTGTGATCTCTCTCACACACATACTGCCTCATCTCGCTGACACACACACTTTATAAATAGCTTTTAAAATGAGTGTGTGTCTACTGCATAACGTCAGCGCTTTGGGAGAGGAGTGTTTCATTATGAACTCGTACCATTAAAACTTGCTGGCTGAGACCGGCTGTTGGCTCTCGCGTTCCCTCTCAAACTTTAATGAGGCCGGCTATGATCCTAAATCGATGCAGGAAACCGAGGTGGAGAATTTGGGCTTGGTGAGCCTTGCCATGACCCCAGGAATAAAAGGTACTGCCGGGGATGGAGCTGATTTTGTTACACTGAATGAGAGATGACATCGCAATAATGTTTTAATACTTCAAAAATAGGGGGGGGGGAGATCTGTTGGATTAAAAGGGTAAAAGACAGCAAAGAGAAGTGGAAGCATAAAATTGATGAAATTTAGGAAACCATGAACAAAAATGACAAACTATAAATCTTTGTTTCCCACAAAATCTGCACCATCGTCTGGCTATTCCAGTAGAACATCTAAAATTGTTTAAATATCGGCAGAATTGAAGCCTTGGTGGGTTTGTTTTCACCAGAATAACTGCGGTTGTCAATAAGGTTCCAACACAGTATGGATTTCTATGAGAAAAACATCCCTCCATCCATCCATCCATCCATCCATCCATCCATCCATCCATCCATCCATCCATCCATCCATCCATCCATCCATTCATCCATCCATCCATCCATCCATCCATCCATCCATCCATCCATCCATCCATCCATCCATCCATCCATCCATCCATCCATCCATCCATCCATTCCATTCCTGTGTCTGGTTTTTTAATCTCACTGTAGAAACATCTTCACAGTTGACAGTTAATTTTTATGTTTACACATTAAAAATGGGCCAAAAAGCTGGGAAAGAAATCTACAAAAAATATGACATTTAGACAACAATGTATAGGAAACTGTTAAGGAGCCTTAAAGTCTAAACTCCTTAACTTTTTCATTAAGATCTTGGGGAAAGAAAATGGCTATCTCCATACAGCTGCTCACAGGTCAAACTTGTCTGCTCAGATAAAATAACACCAGAAGATGAGAGTGTCTGCGGCAGAGCTCTGAGGTCAGAAAGGCAAAACCTGCAGGTGCTTCACTGATCTGGGAGAGGACATTAGGAGGGAAAGGCAGAAAAAAAAACACAATCACGCAAGCTGTGTGTGGTTTCCAGCTTCTTGCCACGACCTCTCACTCTCTGCATCCCAGACTTTCTCCCTGAGTTATCCAATCCCCCGTCATCTCCCTACTCCCACTCTCGACCGCACACAAATGGTTTGAATAAGAGGTCTGCATGACTGGGCTGTGGCTGCAGATGAAATCCTGAAGAGTGATAGTTTACTTAGCCTAAATACCTGCGATTAGACAAATTGAAACATTGTTGTTATGCGGTGGAAACTCAAGGACACGGTGGCCAAGTGGGTTCGCCCCCGTTCCGGAAAAGGCCGCACGGTGTGGACTTTTGTCACGAGAAAACTACAGAATTTGGCGCGAGCAGAAACAAAACAGAAAAAAAGACAAAAAAGAACAGAAGAAGCTAAAATTCACCTACGATATCGCAAACCGTCAAACCAAAAACGGACACTGATGATTCACAAAGGAGGCCGGCGCACGCGACTTCGGCTTCTGTGACTACTGCAAAACAAGTCCAACCGCAAACTGAGTTATGGTGTGCCTCATGATGTCACATTTTCCTCTCATTTCGAATGTCTCTGGGATCACAAACACAGATCACATCAACTGAACTGATCACAAACAACCTCGGTGGAAAATAACCAAAATCAATCACAGTGCCATACTTAATGAAGAAATTATTCAGATATGATTTCAACGATTCGACTTCCGAGTCCCGCAGCACTCGGAGTCAGCCAGATGTCATCCCATTACAAACTGTAATCTATAAGGCCTTGGAGACCTTTCCTTTCTTTTTTGCTACTTGAACGTAACAGCCGAGACATGCACAGCACATGCACACTATTGGTAACGATACACCCAAATGATTCTAGCAGACTGGAGCTGAACAGCAGCAGTCTCATAAAAATAAGCGGTAGCTGCCTCGGCCGCCAGCCGACTCCGTCTGGACGGGCAGTCTGGTGTCAGCGCTCAGCAGCTGGACTGAAAACACAACTGGCATGATCTGCATCACCGTTACAGCTCGTACATCAGTGCAGAGAGAAAAAGGAACTGAATATTCAGATTTCACAAGGAACTCTACTGAAAACTGATCAAACAGGTTGAAAGTATGATAAATACATACAGTTCTTTGCAGAAGTGTTCACACAGCTTTTTCCCCATTTTGTCACATTACAACCACAAACGTTAAGGCGTGTTGTTAGGATTTTGTGTGTACGACTAAGTCAAATCGTCTTAAAAAGGTAATTTGTATTGTAAGTTAGCAAGAGAACATGCAGATGGCCTCATGGTTAACCACCAGAAAGCTGACCTTTCACCAAATACTTACAAGTTTCCACTCTGATATCCTAGAGTCATGCAGACATATTAGGACATCCGGTGTGTACTTGGCTATATAATGTGAACTTTAATCATACTGAGAAATTTATGTAATATAAATATACAATGAAAGATGAAAAAACTACTTTCCGAAAATTTCTGCAAAATCAGTTTAAAAAATGGTATAAATGAGGACACCCCCACCTTTACTTCCACTTGAAATGGTTAGAATTACAGACTGATCCATCGCATCAGTGTCACATGCTAAAAACAGAATTAACATTTAATTTAACAAGTTTTTTGCCCTGTATAAACCTCTTGACATTTAGCTTGGTGCTTCCGTGTGATGAAGTGAGAGTCAACACAATGTTGCCATCTAAAGATGAAGATGATTTTTACAGCCGAAGACTTCAGAAAGTCTCAAAAGGATTTCAAATCGGTCATTAGGTATGTTTACATGGACATAAGTCATCAGAAAATAGGGCCAATCAATTGGAATACTGTGATCAGATTAAGCTAAATCAGAATAAAATTGTATTCTGACTGAGACTAATGATTTATGCTGCAGTATCCATCTAAACACTTACAGGATACGAGACATAGGGCACACATGTGCAGTCAGGTCAATTTGCTCCTATCCAAATGACATGATCCTAGTAAGAGCAACAGCATGTGTTGCTAAGCCAGTAGCTTTAATAACGAGTGCAATAACATCGATACCATTCTTAGAACGTGGAACAGGTTCATTCAGGGCACTCAGAAGACTCAGATTGAACACACTATTGTGTTTTTTTGTTCGTTTACTGTGTTTGTTTGTATATCTTTGTTCAATAAAGTTTTCAAAGATAAAAAAAAATCAGATTTTTCTTTGGCATAGATGGAAATAAAACTTTTTCTGTGGTTTTTAGGGAAATTTGAGGAATCTGCTCATGTCACAGTGCTTGTACTCTGAATAAAGTCTGGAGCATTTAAACATACATCAGATTAATTGATCGGCCATATAAACGATGGATTTGGTTTATTTTTTATTTTTCAATCCGAACGCATTTCAATCCGATCATGGAATTTTGTGCATGTAAACTTAGCTATTGACAGTATGTAAAAGAATCTACACGTGACATTAAAAAAGTGCTGACATAAGTTCAACTTGAAAACAAAGAGCACAATGTTAGAAGAAGTCTCCAAAATCCCTAAAATGTCATCATGCCATCAAGACTCTTCTACTGCTGAGCTGAACGTGTATTCCTGTATCAGAAATAGTATGCACAACTTCAACTTTTTAGAGAAGGTGTGCAATCAGGAGCTCTTTGCTCTACAACAAAGAAAAAATATTAAGGCCAGACTAACATTAGTGAGAAAGAACAACTTCTGGAATAATGTTCACTGGAGTCTAGAATTTAATTATTTGGACAGAAAACAGGGGGCATGTTTGTGATTAAAACAAAAGAAGCATTCGGGGGAAACCTTTTTCCAAATGTGAAGTATTGAGCTGGAAGTGACAAATGTTTGTGAATGGTTCTGCCCAGGTCTTCAACTACTTTCCTTCCTCACGGGCATCAGTGTGAATGTGCAGTAAAGCTCAAAAATATTCATACCATGGAAGGTTTACATTCAAAGCTATTTTTATTCAGCCAAGAAGTTTATTTCTTACATTAAATAATGAACACAACTTAAATCATTGTAAAACAGTATCAGAGAAGAAACAATTTTGAAAAGTTGTTTATTTAAATCAATAAAAAATAAAACTTGTCAAAAACCTTTTATAGCCTTCTCAAATATCACTGGTCCAATCTTTATTGGCCTTACAGCAATCTTTACAGATGGCCACTATTTTGCCTATTGTCGCTCATATTTTGATCTTTGGTGATGAGCTCCAAGTATCTGAGGTTGGAGGGCCCCTTTGCCATCACCCTAATCTATGGCTCCCTCCATAGATTCTCTATAAGATTTGAGTTGAAATTATCCACTCCAAAAACATTTACACAACTTACAGTCAGAAGAAACATTGTGGTAAAATCAAAAGACTACTTTGAAGCTATATCTGAATAGTTGTGGGATTAACTGTATAGACATGAGCCCACGGTGCTGTAATGTGGAATGCTTCTTAAATCAGCAGACCCCAGGGCCTCTCTGCTACTTCACACGCATTTCTCCCTCAGAACCAGAAAACAAAAAACCTCAACCCATTTCCCTACATTATGTCACTCCTTTCTTCGCCCCTGCTACAGCCACAGAGCCTGAGGCCAACGTTTGGGCAGACCGTAATTACACTGCTTCTATTCTGGAGCAATTACAACACTAGACACCTTTTAGTTAAGGCCTGTGTACATCTATGGGGTCATTTTTTTGAAGTAAAAACAAGAACACAAAAACTGTTTTGGAACATTGTGTAATGGGTCAGCAATGTTTTCACACTCAGGAATCACTTGTTATGTAGTTTCATCCAATAAAGATGGTTTGGTAAGTAGAGGAACAGGTGAAAACGAAGCTGATGAAACACTGTGACCTCACTGAAATCCTCGAGCAGAGGATAGATTAAGCAAAAATTAAGGCGTAATGACCAAGATCGTCTCATACAGGAAGTGTGTGCAGCTAGTTTCCACGCTTCCTTTAGATAGCTTTTCACTCACTGCAAATTTATCATTTAATGAATGTCAATGTACTGTATTATATTATATCGGACTGCATGTGACTGAATCCCAATCTAAATCTGCCAGCCGTAGATTTGGATTGTAAAACAGAATTTTAAATGGTAAACGGCTTGTACTTGTATAGCACTTTAAGGAGTCTGACGACCCCAAAGCGCTTTACACTACAATCAGTCATTCACCCATTCACAATCTGACGGTGAGCTAAGCTACGACAGAAGAGAGGCTGCCATACATCGGTGCCACCGGGCCCTCTGACCACCACCAGCAGGCAACTCAGGTGAAGTGTCTTGCCCAAGGACACAACCACTGAGATGGTCAGAACAGGGGATCAAACCAGCAACCCACCAATTGCACTACAAGCTCAATAACTCCTGCACCACTGTCGCCAACAACTGGATTATGTATTATTGAGAATTCCAAAAAAAGTAAAAAACAAGGCAACTGGACTTGTTATCCGTAGTAGAAGACGTTTCGCTTCCTCTCCAGGAAGCTTTCTCAATTCAAAAAGTCTGGAGTAATGTGGAGTAACCAGCTTTATACAAAGGCCTTGTAATGGCTTAGATAACATGCAAATTCAACCGAAACAGGTCCACCCCTTGGTAATGGGCGGTCGTTATTATTGAGAAGGCATTTAACTTGTTTGTAAATTAATTCATAACTCATATTTATTTTTTAAAGGCCAGCTTGGTGAAGTTTATGACAGTTGTCTTGTGAAGAGATTCTCTCACCTGAATTGTTTAGGTGGACAGTCATGTTTCGCTGAGTTTGCTATTGTCAGAGGATGGACTGAATGATGCTC
Organism: Fundulus diaphanus; assembly: GCA_037039145.1. NCBI lineage: Eukaryota > Metazoa > Chordata > Actinopteri > Cyprinodontiformes > Fundulidae > Fundulus > Fundulus diaphanus. The sequence continues at coordinate 16,727,474 of CM073143.1, read as the reverse complement.
TGTGAGATCTTCAAAGCTTGGGATATTGTTTCATAACCTATCCCTTCTTTAAATTTCTTCAAAATGTTTTTTTCCTGACCAACCTGGTGTGTTCTGTTTGGCCACTGATGTATCCTAAACAAATTTCTAAAGGTATCATAAAAAAGCTGGACGTCTACTGAGAAAAAACATTAAACACAGGTAAAGATAGTGAAATATGCTTGTATAGCGCCATTTATATCCAGTATAATTCAAAGTTTTTTGCAGGAAAAAGGAATGTCAATAAAAAATAAAAAATAAACTACACAAAAAACAAAAGATATACATAGAGCACATAGAAGCATGAGGCATAAAATGGAAGAAACCTTAAAAGTTTAAAAGCTAACACTTAATAGCAATGAGGACACATCTATGGCCTTTATGGGAAAACTACAGTAAACATGTTTGAAGTCCTGATTTAAAAAAAAAAAAAACATTTCCTATATATCTCTGGTTTGAATTTGATCCAGAATTTAGGAGCATATAAACTAAATTCTGTTTCCACTTGTTCAGTTCTGCATTTGGGAACATGGACCCTTCAGAGACCTCTTCACTCCAAATATAATCCATTTTCCTGGTGCTGGTCAGATCTCTGGCAGCATCAGTTGTAGCTGCAGAGAATATTACTGCAGAGGATATTACAATAATGTAACCTACTGAAAATAAAAGCATGCACCAGTTTTTTCTTTGTTCTGCTTTAGGCAAGTCTCTAAAAAACGCTAATAGGTTGATTTACTTATAGACATAGTTGTGAAAATTCAGGTCTGAGTCCATGATACCACCTAAGTTTCTTTTGCTCAGTGGCTTTTAGTCTTGTTGTGTCAAAATAAGTGGTGATGCATGTTTGGGTTCAAAACATTGACTTTTGTCTTTTCTGCATTAAGCTTGAGGTAATTTGGACTTATCCACCCATAGTTATTTCGGACTTTGGGATGTGGCCAAGTGGTGACACAGGAATATATAGTTGTTTGTCATTAACATAAATGTTTTAGTACTCCATTATCTTAGCTAGTAGGATTGTATAGATGTTAAATAAAGGCAACCCAAGAATGGAGCCTTGAGGTACCCCACATAAAACATTTGTTTGCTCTGATTCATGATTACCAAATGACACTGAGTAGTCCCAGGACATAACATCTGAATCAATTTAGCTCAGTACCAGACAATCCTGTCACAGGCGGACTCTACTTATGAATTAGGTGACTTCTAGAGGCAATTTGTTGCACTAGACTTTATTTAGAGGCATCAGAGCAAACCTTTTTAGAATTTGATTTGCTTTAAAACATAATAAATTTCCCTCAACTTTAACAAGGTTATAGATACTTCTGCAAGATGTATTAAAAGTAAAACTTCTCTTGAAAGACAGGCTTCCTTCCTATCATAAAGCACTGTTACACTGCATCTCTGCCAGTCCTCAACAGATTTTTAAAATTCCATATTTAGCATTATTTTTCTTTTATCACAGATACACTGTTTTTTATCATCATAAACAACCAGTTCACATCATAGCTGAGAGAATGTAACTGTTACAAAACTCTTCTCATGGGATGAAGTTTAAAGAAAGTTCACTACAGCCACACAGAGGACAGCCAGAAGTGAGGAAGCGGGGAAGTTTTCCTCAGACAGGATTTCGTGTGGACTCTGCACCGTCTCCCTCAAACACAGAAACCACAAGACCTGCCGAGAAGCAGCGCCCGTTCTACATTGATGTCAGAAAAGCATGCGCTGAACTTCACATCACCGGGGCGGATCCATCAGTCTCCTCTTCGCATTATTACCATCTCATATCCACGGGTTCATCATGCTCTCTAGCTTGATGGCTTGATGATGTGCTATCAGCTGTTTGTTGTGTGCATCTGTTATTGTGTCCATATGGCTCCAGATTCAGGAAACAGACTGACCAGAGTCAAACTTCTCTGCTGCCTGGACCATAAAAACACTTCCAGCTTGCGAATACCTTTTGGTTGAAAAAATGACACAAACCATAATGTTTTACCAGAACTCTCTCACACTCGCATTATCTGAACTTCCTCTCTCGACAGCAAAGGGATCTATCATGTGTTAGCCAGTGAGAACAATTTTATTGTTTAAATTAAATATGATCTTCATTATGATTGTAAGTCTATATGTATGAATACATGCTGAAAGAATCAGAATCAAGTTTATTGCCAAGTAGGTTTGCATTTACAAGGAATTCGACTTGGCGTTGATGGTGCAGACAAAATAAAATAAAATACAATAGATACATATATACAGAAGCTATATACACACAGTAGACTGTGCGTTAATGTAACGCAGAAGCTTGTAAGTCCTGAACGGGGGAGGGAGAGAGGCAGTGTCACGGGCGGCTCTTGGCCTTGTTGATGAGGCCGGTAGCGGATGGGAAGAAACTGTTCTTGTGGCGTGAGGTTTTCGTCCTGATGGACCGCAGCCTCCTGCCAGAGCGAAAGTGTCTGAAATAGTCTGTAACTGGGGTGCGAGGGATCAGCCACAATCTTCCCTGCACGCCTCAGAGTCCTGGAGGCGTACGGGTCCTGGATAGATGGAAGATTGCAGCCAATCACCTTCTCTGCAGACCTGATGACACGCTGCAGTCTGCCCTTGTCCTTGGCGGTGGCACCAGCGTACCAGATGGTGATGGAGGAGGTGAGGATGGACTCAATGATGGAGGAGTAGAACTGCACCATCATTGTCCTTGGCAGGTTGAATTTCTTCATCTGCCGTAGGAAGTACATCCTCTGCTGGGCTTTCTTGGTGAGGGAGTTGATGTTCAGCTCCCACTTTAGGTCCTGGGAGATGATAGTTCCCAGGAAGCGGAAAGACTCCACAGTCTCAATTGTGGAGTCACAGACGGTGATCTGTTGGCTCTGTAGGCAAACTCAGAAAGCACCTATATTTTCTTTATTGGATGCTTTCTGTTGGTCTCAGGTGGGCATTGGTTGAAGAGGTTGAACTCTGCAATCCAGGATTACAGAAGCTTGTTACCACACAACCAGATTCATCATTTCATGTGGTTGAAACAAGACGTGTTTACATCTAAAAGTTTAAATGCAAGATTGAACGTAAAAAAAAAAAAGAACTATGATTATGCTCTTCAAAACATTTTCCAACTTTATGATAATCTTCAAAAATTTTACTTCAAATGCAAACATAAATAAATAAATAAAACAATCTCTTAGAATGAAAACAGTTAAAAAACAAAACAAAATCAGGTTAAACAACAATGTTGCATTAGTATGCATTGGTAAAATAATACTAATAGTATTAATATTATTTGAACCTTTTGATTCACATTTCAGCATTCACTGGCAAAAGGTGCAACAATCAAGAGTAGAAGTTAATATCAGTGGTAAGAAGGAAACCATTGTTAAAATAAAATAAAATACATGCAAACATGTTTAAGAAGGCAGTCTAGTCAGATGAGACCAAATTTTTCTGCCAGGATGCAATATGATGAGTGTGATTCCGTGAAAACCCCCTTAATGAATAAAACAAGGTTTATTTGTAATGTTTAAGTGAAACTAAATCACTTTAGCATATCTGACAGATAAACTGTCAGATATGCTAAAATTTCTTAATACTGGACTGAATATTTGTTGGGGTGTCCTATTTATTGCCCTGTGACTGTATTAGTTGGAGAGTCCAGCAACCCTTTAGAATGAAAACAAAAATAACACATTCATCTTGATGCCAAGGACTTCCTGACAACTCATTTCTTTTCAAAGACACGAGAGACGAAGGCAACTCTTTTTATGGACACAAAATGTTCTGAAAAGATTTGTTGGTACATAAAGAACAAGAAGAAAAAGGAATAAAAGGGAAAATGTGAAGGGGGTCTAAAAACAACAACAAAAAGGTTGAGAATACCAGTCATAATACATGCCTGTCAGTAGTAGTAGTTGCAGCTTATTTTAATGCAATGATGTAAAATTCCCATTGGAATATAGGAAATTTACCCATAAACTCAGAGATTAAACTCTTCAGAAGTACCGTTTTTTTCCATCAGAGGAATGTCTTCAAGTGGCATAGTTATCTGAATCTTTATTAACTGCCGTTATTTTTTAATCTTTGTTTTGTTTTTAATGTCCCACCAATGCTATCACCCAATTTGTGCTCTGGCAGAGGCCGGGGTGGGGACAAGGGGCCCTCAGTTCCACACAAAGTGGGCAGATTTTCCACTGGTTTAATGAGAATTGCAGAGCGGAAATGTGCAGAGTATTTATAGAAAAATGAAAGGAATGCAAGCCCCCTAATTGAGCGTAGTCTATCAGTGTGCTGCTTACCGCCGCTTGCCCTGATCTTCTCAATGGATTCAAATAAAAAAACAGAAAAAAGGTAAATAAATGATAAATTAAAATTAAACAATGAGAACCCATTAGTATAATTTTTTCTTTATACAGTTGAAGCTACACTTGTAGCCATTTTTCTTTTCAGTCTGACATCAAACCACATTAAACCTTTCCTATTTTAGGCCAGTTAGGATTACCACAATGATTTCTATAAAATGCCAGAGTAATGAGTGAGAGATTTTCTTTAGACACCTTTTTTCACTTCTGCGAAAGTCGGAAGCATGCAAATGAAAATGTTAAGATGACTGTGCGGTCAAAGAAAATTATGATGTTATGGGTTTGTAAGTGACTGAGTTTAAAGGAAGCACAATTGTGTATGCATTGCAAGACAACACCTCAAGCACGCCGTTGTGTTATGTGACATCATGGAAAAATCTAACCGAAACAGCCAAGTTATGAGATAGAGAATCGTAGACCTCCACAAGTCTGGGTCATCCTTGGGTGCAGTTTCCAAAGTCAAATGGAAATGCAAGGTATCTTTATTAGTCTCCCTAGGGAGAAAGTTTCCTTGGATACAAGGACCAGCTGCACTATACCGCATCTCAATTAGCAATAAATCTACCAGTAATAATAATTAATTATTTTATTGTTGGCAATTCACTGCTGTAGTTCACTAGAAACAATGGATGTAGCTACTTACATTCATAAATAAAATATGAATAAAATTAATGTCTGTCTGTTTGACGATAGACTGCTCAAAAAGGTCTTGTGGAGACAAAAGAGGAGCCATTTTCACTATTTTACCTTCTTTGTTTACTAAGTTTAAAATCCGGATCTTTGTATTAACAGTCAAATTGGAAAATAAGCTGGTGATGCCATACATTGGTACAGACTCTATGGTTGCTCTGTAAAAAAAATAAAGACCATAGTTTTGGTAGTTACGTCAAACACTCTCAAACGACGAAGAACATGAAGAGTTTACTGCTGGAAAGACTGGTGGACTTAACTAAATACATTATGCTAAAATACTAAACCAACATCTTAAGAAATCAACCAACTGTCATGGTGCAGCTTTGTCTGCTGCACCATGCACATTTCAGGGCACTTTTTCACCTTCCATATACCTCAGTCTCCTCTCCACCTCAGTAATCATCTACACCTGTCAGTCACTAATCAGCCAGCACTCAGCACACCTGTCAGCCTCCCTATTCAAGCTCCGTGCATTCAGTCCTCCCCTGTCGGTTCGTTCTGTTGGTTTCTGCTCACCTCAGCTGTTCTTGTCCAGCCCGAGTTCCCTTCATCTCCGCCCGCCTGCTGTGGTTCTGGTTCTGCTCTCTCTCCCGTCCTGCAAGTAGTGATGGCGAGATGAAGCCTCATGAGGCATTGAACCACTCAGCCAACTGGTTCGAGAAAAGGTTCATTTCTAAATGGTTCATGTGCACACAGCACCACCTACTGGCAAGTTGTATAATCACAGCCAGCTGTATCTTAACGTGTGATGCATTAATTTTTGTCTATTATGGCTCTTGGGAATGATTTCACAGAAGGTGTAGGACGAAATCATTTGTCTACATACATTTTGTAAACACATGTGTACAATAAAATATTGTTTGAATGTATTCTTTGTGTGTAATTATTCCCAAAATAGGAGTGTCATGTGATATGGCATGTTGTGTAATAATGTTTTTCTGTGACTCTACAAAAATGGCATAGCCTTAATCAGGCAGAGGACAGTGAAAGTGCTTATGGAACTAGGGAGGGGTAATGAATAGGCTGATGCTTGTGTAACTTGGATGATTTCATGCATTTTTATTAAGAAACAACAATTTCTCCACAGTTTTTGGTTTCAAACGATTTCTCTTTTTTGATACTACTTCTCCAGCCTTTGAAAAGACACGCTCACATGGCACAGATGATGCCGGGGTGCATAAATAAATAAGTGCAAGTTTGTACAGATTGGGGTACAGTGACCGATGATTAGCCCAGTACTCCAGGGGGTTCTCCAGCCTGCTTATGTTCGCCTCTGAGAGGTAGCGCTGGACCTCTACGGTGGCATCTGCTGAGACATTTGGAGTCCTCTTTGCCTCCATGACACTAGTGTCCAATCTTTGCCAAAGTCTGCTACCTAAATGGAAACCACAGGTCAGGTTAGTAAGTGTTTTAATAAGAATAAGTAATCTCAAAATGTAATACAAAAGATTACCTCCACTGAATTCTTGAGAGGTGGAAGCCTGGGGAATCTCGTGAGTGTTCTCTTCTAGGTTCCGTCGGATTACGGTGGCACACTCTGAAGTCAAGCGCTTCACTACTTCAGCAGCTTTTGTGTTGCTGAAAAATGCTATAACTTTAAATCTTGGATCCAGGAGTGTAGCCAGCGACAAGATGCTCATTGACTGGAGCATGTGCAGCTTCTCCCTGAGATGTCTGATGAGCTGCTCTCCTATTTGCACTGCTTCTGCAGGTGCCGACTTGGTGTCCTCCTCCTGAAGGGCATTCTCTATCATCTTCAGGAGGGGGATAACTTTTGATGCCGACACGTGTTGTTCTGCCGAGAGCTCCATGGTGGCGTCATAGAAAGGAGAGAGTAACGAAAGGCACGCTACAACAATATCAAACTCACTGGCAGTTAAAAAGGGAATGTCAGTGTGCAATCCAGCCAATGCCACTCCTACTGGCTCCCTCAACTCCACCAGACGGTGCAGCATCAAGTAGGTGCTGTTCCATCTTGTTTCCACCTCCTGCATCAGCTTGGTTGCTTGCATGCCCAGCTGAAGCTGCACTTGTGTAAGCTTCTCCTTTAAAGATACAGAAGAGTAGGCCATTAAGTCACTGCAGTAGGAGTACAGACAAACTATTAACATTATATATTGGAATAAAATAAAAGAGGATACCTTAGCAGTGGTGCTGCTTCTAAAGTAGCCAACCAGCTTCCTTGCTTTGGCCCGGAGGCCAGAGAGCGCAGGTTGGTGGTCAAGCGCCCTCTTCACAATAAGATTGAGGGTGTGAGCAACACAAATGTGGTGGCGAAGCTTCAGGTCTCTCACGCATGCCACCATATTAGGAGCACCATCGGTGACCATGCATGTCACCTTGCCTGAGATTCCCCATTCCTCCATCAGGGAGGCTTTCACACAAGCAATATTTTCAGCAGTGTGAGACTGGGGGAATGCCTGCACTCCCAACAACACCGAGCTCAGCTTTTCATTCTACTCTACAAAGTGGCATGTCACTGCCAGGTAGGCATCCATGTTGATGGATGTCCACATATCTGATGTAAGGCTAACAGCAGCCACCTTCTCTACTTTAGCCTTAGCGTGCTCCTTAGCAGACTCATATTTGGCCTCCACCATGGCCTTCAGAGCCTAAAGGAAGAGATTATATATATATATATATATATATATATATATATATATATATATATATATACACACATATATATATACACATACATACATACATACATACATACATACATACATACATACATACATACATACATACATATCGCTGAATTGTGACACATACAATAATGTAGTCATTCGTTTCATGTATGGACCCACACATACCTGCCTTGTAGGGAGAACATAATTGGGATCCAGCTTAGACACAAATGTCTTGAATCCAACGTCATCCACAATAGTGAAAGGCTGGGTATCCTTCACTATCATGGAGACTAGAGCTTCATCCAGCTCTGCTTTTCTGGTGGCTGGTTAAAAGGGAATAAATACAGTGTCTGTTACCTATCTTTATTTGCACAACAAGCAAACATCAGCATGCAAAAATTGTGAAAGTGTGTTTTTAATATAGTAATGAAATACCTTGGCTGGGTGAAACTCCAGTTTCATCCCTATTCTCATGCAAGGCACGGTAGTGCCTTAGCATGGATGAGGTGTTATTATTGTACCCCAACTCCTTGGAGCACAATAAACAGTGAAAAATACAGTTCCTCATAAGCAAACCTAATGCATCTGCAAATGTTCAGTTCACCTTACCTTGTTAGGGCTTATCAAATCAAAATGTTCCCACATAGGGGACATCCTCCTCTTTCTCGCCGCCTCCATCCTACTCCTATCCTGTCCTCGCACTCCTAAATCTCCTATGTATCTCTTTCCTAAACTCTCCAAACACCAAACTAACTTTCTCAAACTAAATAACCACTATCCAAACTCTACTATCCAAACTATCCAAACTCTATCCACTCTCTCAACTGACCGCAACTCTCCTACAACAACCCACATTTTGAATGGAGCTTGTGGACTTTTTAAAGCCGTCAAACCCCGCGCAACAATCTGAGCCACTTCCCGAAGCAGTCACGTGGTACAGCCGGCCAGCGAGGCTTCGGACGTCATCGTTTTCGGCTCCTCCCCCAAATGAAGCAAGCCTCGATACGCGCATTGCGGAAACGGCCCCTCCATTACTCGACACACGCCTCGAAGCCTCGGCACATAACGTAACATCACTACCTGCAAGTATTCACCAGGGGTCCGTTCTTCGTACGTGGCTAACTCAGTTAGCTGGATTTGATTGTTGACGATTTGGCATGATCTTGGATCGTTTGGTTCTTCGAAACTCATCCTGGACTTGCTGTCATAGCAAAATGTGCGCCAGCTTAAACCTGCTCGAGAGCAGGCTTATTTCATGTAAACAGGATTAGATCGCAGCTTTATAAGCGGAGGAGATAGGGAAGTCTGTCCAGCCAGCGCACTTGGACCACCTAGTGGCAGAGGACGGGATAGAATTGTGGAACACCATTTTTTAATCTTTAATAAAAGATGAAACAAATAATTCTTAGTTCCTGTCTTTTTATTTAAAAAAAATGTATAAAGAAAAGCCAGCAAGTCATCTTTTGCCTGCAATAAGAGATCGTTATGTAAAGTCAGCAATACTACTGTCAAATGGTGTATTAGAACTTTTTCTGAACGTCCTTTTGAAGCAACTCGATCTCTAGTGCAATTTTTCTCTTTTTCAAGTTGTGGAGTTCAATTTCTCCTGTTAATTTGTGTTTTTTAAGGTCAAAATACAACATTTTTTGTTGAAGATGACGTTTATATAGGGAACGGATGGCACCCTGTGTCATTTTGTGAAAGAAATAGAAAGGGTGAAACATGCCTCATGCAACAAAAGTAAAAAGAACCCGTTTTTTTCAGCCTTCTTATAGGCTGTTATAAACAAACACCTCATTTAACAGTGGCTTTTAAAAAAGTGGAAAAAGTTGCTTTTTAAAATATAGTATAATAATTAAAGGCTACCATTTTGTAGAATATTCTTGTACTTCACTTTTTTCCCCATGTTCTAGTGGGTCTCGTGGAGGCTCTGACATAAATTAACAAAGTAAATATGAAATTATTAAAATGCAAAAATTCATACTGTAGAAAGTGATAGAAACATCTAAAATGGACAGTACTTACACATTCATTTGTCTGCTACTTTTTGCCAGCCCTCTCTCCTGCCTTTAGCAGACTTTGAGGTGTTCCCTGTCGTTTTAATTAATGACTCAAATTCGGCATAACCTTCCATTAAAAGCTCTTGTTCTGCTTGGGAGAAAAACTGTCGGCGTTCTTTGGCCATGCTGAACAGCCAATAGCAGCGTTGCTGATCATTGTTTCTACTATCGACACATTTCCCCTTTTAAACAAACGCATGAACGCGCAGTTATCTCAGATAGATCAATCCAGCCATACTAATCATAAACAACAAGTGTGTTCGAAGAACCCAATAGCGTACCGCGCACGTGACGTCACCGTCTCAAGAGCAACGCCCCTTTTGCCGCTTAGGTAGGACAAACAGATAGAGAACGCACGTAGCAACCAGCAACAGAACCAGCGATATGACCGACTTTGCAGCCATTAAACTTTCCCAAGACGATGTCCCAGGCGCACGGTTTACTGGTCGCACTGTCGAAGAACACACCAACCTTCAGCTCAAACGATGGCTTGAGTGTCGAGGGCTTAAAAAGACCGGAAAACGGGCCGAGTTGATCGAACGGTAAGCTTTGTTTTTTTTACCATGATAGCCTATATGCTATCATGGTAGCAGGCGCTTCATTATTAACACGTCGGCCACCAAAATACTCTTACCTGTTCACTACTTGATGTCGCTGGAATTCGGTCAGGATGTTCTTCGGTTGGGCCCTTTCCTCCGACAAAATGCTTGCTACATATGTAGGCCGACCGCACCGGTGTACCCAGCGCACACATTTCTCCTTGGCACTCTTGAATTTCGGGAAAGTAATGGAGAAAACATCGTTCATATGCGGCCGATCAGCGTACCTCGAGTCGCTGTTGCACGTTCCATAGCAACAATGTTTAATAACCATGGTCTTAGATTTTGGAAAAAGCAGTCGTTTAAACGAGTAAAACCAAGGCTAACGCACGTCTCTTTTACAGCGAAACAGCGGCGGACTATGCAAGCTTGTCCTACCGCGTACCACGTGATGTGACGTCATCGTGACGTTTCGTTTCTAAAAATAGCTCGCTCGCGGTACGCTATTAGCCAGATCATGATGAGCCGGATGAAATCATCTTGGATATCTCATTTGATCTTGGATGTTTTAAGCAACGTACGAAGAACGGGGCCCAGTCGTGTTGTTAATCCTGCTGTGGTTCTGGTTCCAAGTCTCCACTCTGCCATGCTGCTGGTCTTGCTACCTCCGTGCTTCGGTTACATCCTCTGGCTCCAGCCCGGTTCTGCCTCTCTGGTCTCCTGCTTCCACTACTCCTCATCATTCAATAAAACTCACAAACTAAGCTCTGTGTGTGGTTCAGTACACAAATCATGACACCAAGAAGTTAAACTTGTCAACAAATGGATCTTTTAAATAGACAATACAGATAATATAGCCAAAATAGTTACAAAGTGGGGCACGGTGGTTGTGTGGTGGTGGCGCAAGGTTGGAGCAGGCGACCCATGTCAGTCCCCTCTCTCACAATCTGAAAGATTTCACTCTAGTCATATGTGGTAAAAGGCAATTGTACCAAATACTAAACCTCCAAATTTGAGGGAAAAAAAAATGGTCAGATAATTAAATCCTTTGGAAAAACATCCTTAGGATGTTGGAAAAAACACAAAGATTACCATAGGGTATGTATATTTTTCCTATAATCAATATGGTGGCAGTTTCCAACTAGCCATACAGATTTTAGCTTAAGAGATAAGTTGATGTTGAACCAAAGTTGTGTTATGTTTTAACACCACAGAAGTGATGAAAACCGGGTGTTGAGGTGAACTCAGTGCCCTTCAGATGGATAAATCCAAGAGCTTTTGATGGGAATCTCAAAACGGCACGTTTCAGAAGCATTGGCATTTAAAGAAAGTCAGTCAAAAATTTCCTTTAAATAAAGTCCAAACACAGTAATTGGTCGAGAAAACATATTTCTGTTTGTATGCAAGATGTTTCCATGTTTATACACATTCCTCTTCAAAAGTAATTATTTCAAAAGGGAGGAACATCATGGTGGACTTCATTTTTATCCTCCTAGAGACTTTGTGTCGGTCTTTAAGAAAAAAAGTAAATCCAGCATCTTAAACCAAAATCAACACAAATCAGACTTCATTTACAAGTAGTGCAGTGACTAATTGTACCCAAATGACAATCATGTGTGCAGCAAATCATTTGTTTTGCGATGTGTGTCCCAGTTCTGCAAGGTGCTTTCAGGAAAGAAAAACAACTCAAGTTCAAAGTCGATTTCAAGCCCAAGTTGCCCTAAAAAATGCAAAGTGGAATCAGACTTAAGTCAGTGATTAAATACATTAAACAAGTTGAATTAGGAGGGTAATACATCACAGGATGAGCAGCATGGAAAATGGGGGTAATCTACTTCAGTGAAAAGTACTCCTAAACACTGGAGTGGGACATAAGAGTGTGTGTCGTCAATGTTATGTCATTTTGCATGCAAGCCGGCGCTCACAGCTCACACATCTGCAAGTTCAGGGCTGGTGGTGTAAAAACACCAAAACACTGGGAGCTCAACTGTTTGGATTTCTACACAATGAGCTGTGATGACAGAGTTAGTGTGATGTATGATGACCATCGACCAATCAGACCTCTTATTTTAGATTGTTATAGCAGTAGTGCTGCTCCATTCGGCAGAGCCACATGGTGGTATTTACCCTCAAACAATGCGCGGGAAGGGAGTGGAGACCAGATTGGATCACGCTGTTTACCAAACAACTCAGTAATACACCTGTTTAAGTCTGACCCTGTGCTGTCCTTTTGTCTTTCCTGTTTTTCAGAATGACATTCCTAAAGTGAGGTGGCCAGTTTCCCCTCATTGAAGATTAAACATCCATGTCAGCGTCAAAAGACAACATATGTGAGCAGCTGAGCGCATTTTTTTTTTTTCATCTTGTCTATAATTTTTGTCTCTGCGAGCCTTCTTTCTTAGCATTCACTTTGAAATCACAGAAAGTCAGCGGGTAACATAAAAAAAGAAAAAAAAAAAACTAAAAAAAATAGAAGCAAAAAAAGCCATATAGGAGTAATTAGGTCAGTCTGGGTTAGAGGTGGGTGTCATTGCATTAAATAAGCTTAAATAAGCAGAAAATAAGCTTGCATGTACAGAATGTAACTTGAGTAGCTGCTGTACCGTCTCTCAGTGCCACTTGTTCCAGAAAAAGAAAATGCAGATAATCTAAATCATTTCCCAGTGAACAATTTCTGATTTTGACAACAGTAGCAAATACAGTAGAAAGAAGATATTTGCATAAACTCTTTCTGAGGAACAATAATCTGACTATACTTGTCCTGTTTTATGTAGGTTAGGATTACCAAAATTATTCTTAATTACTTAATGCCTTTCTTCAAATTTAAAAGTTCATATATTTTTCTTAGTTTAAGCTTTTAAAATGTAAAACCTAAATGAAATGTTTGAAATCTTTCACATATTTCTCAGAATAGTTTACTGAAATTTCGACCCATTCCTTCTATGAGAACTGGTGTAAATGAGACAGATTGGAGTCGGCCTTCCTCTTTATCACCCTTTCAGAACTGGCCGCAAAATGTCCATAGGATACAGATCGGGGCTTTTTGATGTCCACTCCAAAATACAGACTTTTCTGTCTTTAAGCTACTTTATATTCACGTTGACGCCGTGATTTTCAGTATTTCCACATGTTCTGTTCTAATGATGATGTCGTCTATTAAGTAAAGTGCACCAATGTCTCCCTGCAGCAAAACACCTTCACATCAAGATGCGGCCACTCGTGAGTCTTTTCACAGTTGGGATTGTTTTTCTCAGGCTTGCAAGCTTTTTTCTTAGCTTCATTAGACCAAATTACATCATTTTCAATGATACGAAGTGTTGTCATTTGACTCAAATGGCATAAATTAACCCATCATAAACTTTAAACGGGCCATGGCATCATCATTTTGCTCAACACCAGTCAGGGGTTCTTTCAAAGGCTTTTTCTCCTCTTGCTGTTCAGTTTGGCGTTAGTGTAATCCAAAGTGGGAAACCAATCTAAAATTTAATCGACATGGGCAAGATAAGCCACCTTGTTTGCAACAAGATCTTCAGTCCCTCGGCCAGTGATCTAAAAAAATGAGATGATGAGAACTGCAATTCAGAACACCAAGTCAGGTTAAATGAGAGGTGACTCAACAAGACCCGGACCATAGTGAGGCGTTCTGATTCCTCTGTTAAAGGCGGTCACAACCAAAAGGGTCAAGGAAAACTTTCAATCCCGCCATATTTCTTCCTTCCTATCCCCATATTGTTAATCCCAACATATTGTGAGATTATATCAAAATTACCCCTTCTTCAAACAATAAAGAGAGACCAAAATACTTCGATAAACTTTTTTTGATTGATTAGCTCACATATTTTGAACATTCAATCGCAGTCATTGAAATTTATTTTATAGCTTGTGCCCTTTTGATTTATTATTAACAAATATAATCCCCCTCACTGATGAACAATTTTTGGGAAATAAACAAAATGTCATTTGTTTTTATTGTCAAATGTTCCTTTAGAATAGTAAGATAAAGATTAGACAGACCTATGTTTAAATAAGACTATTTATGTATCTTATTATACTTTACCATTGCCAATCAGTGCTACTTCTCATTCAACCATGAAAGATGGATGAATATTTAATTGTGTAATCTCCTCAGTTTTCTCTATTTGCTGTTTAATAAATACTAGGCGTATGGTATTCTTTATTGTCATGATGCAGCCTGGTGGCTGCATTTTTAGCAGTTCCTGCCTCCTCCTTCGCAGCGCAGCCTGATCAGGATCACCTGTCAGGCTGCAATCACCTGTGACTGGCTCCACCTGCTTACCCCTCTTTAAATACTCAGCTCAGTTTGTTCCTGGTCGCTGGGTCGTCTGCAATCTCCACCTGCAACCTCCATTCACACCACACCTGTCTAGTCCTGAACTCTACGTCGCTGTTGGAACTCTTGTTTACCCGTGCTACACTTCTCTGGTTATCTTCAGTCAGCCTGCTCCTGCAAATCATCAACTCCAGCCCGGTAACTGACTCTGGTTTTCACCTTCCACTACTCCTTCTTGCAATAAACTCAAGATCAGCTCTGTGTGTGTGTGCTCTGTCCGGGTTCATGAAGACAAATCATGACATTTATACTCAGCAATTTATAATACAGGTTATCATCTGAAAGTCAGGCCCTCTGGATCTTACGTCTCTTCAACACCATTACATATTATCAAACAAATGCAATAAAATCCACAAAAACTATCAATCAAACCATGGCTCTTCCTTGACAGTGAAGGTTAAAATGTTATTTCATTAAAGCTGTTCCTCAGGGTTACCTAAACAACCATTCACCATGCTTCCACTCTTAAATAAAACGTTCCATAACTTGCCCCCAAACCCCTTTGTGGTAAGCCGTTGGGTCTATTTTTGCACAAAGCTGAGGTTTGACCTGAAACATTAGTAGTAATACAGCCTCAATGAAGTTTTGACAGGTTGGTTTTCCATCCACAAACCACTTCCAACCTGCACATTGACTCAAAAACTCTGCCAAGCACCCCGGTAACTGGGCTTGTTTAGGAAAGAATGTTTGCTTGTAGAATGTAAAAAAAAAAAAATCTAATGGTTCAAAATTTCACATCTGTGCAAAGATATCAAAAGGTTCCTGAACTGAGTAACCTGGCTACATATAGGTTGCTGTAAGTGACCCAGACAGACATATGTTTCTGCACCACCTTTTAACTAGTGTGCAAAATGAGCTTCAGTTCTGAACGCTGGCGTTGCCACTGCTAGGTCTGTATGAACAGAAAATCCAGTTTGCATGAGTTTCTTATTCAGGGTGTTGTCTTAATCATGTTAATGCTGGAAATATTGCAGTGGGTGTAAATGTTATGTCTGTGAACTGCTGCCAAACAAAGATCTGAGCTCCGGCCAGGTTTCTGTCATGTCCGGGACAGGCTATGGGAAGTCATAAAATAAGCACAGGATTTGATCCATCGCATGTAGAAAAGCTTTGGAAGAGCAAAACAAGCCTTGCTCTGAGATCATAAGAAATAAAATACTTAGAGGAGAAATGTTTTTGGGGTCTTTTGGCCTGTGAGGTTCTGTTATTCAACACATTTTCTCTAGAACGCACAGCTGTGCAGGTCATTAGCAAACGGTTGCACGGGAACCTCGGGCTCGGCCAAAACCTCAGCTGAAAGTCTTGTTTTACATCCTGAGGTCACGACAGGATTTAGACTGCATCACAGATCGAATAAACCTAAAAGAGACACTCTCAAATACCTTTCACCCTAGTTTTTCTAAAACAGATGGACAGTGTCACTGTAGCGGCAAAGTAAAATTGAGGTCTTACACAAGATTGCAAAATCAACACCATACTATTTTAGAAAAGCAACAAATGTTACTGTAAAATACAGAGTTAAATGTATTGCACAGGAAAAGGTGGCCAAACTGAAGGGACAGCAAAAAAGACAATATTGAAAAAAATCTTTTGCCACTTTGTCACCAGCAGTCTGTCACAAATGTATTATTGATCCTATTTCTTTTGCTCAGTTTACTTAAAAAAATCACATAAATAGCATGTTCTAACAAACAGAAAACAGGATTTTAGCACCAACAAGGCGATTCCCAAAGAGCTCTTAGCTGAAAACCTGTGATAAAATAAAAGATTCAGTGAAGGGTAATACACCTCCTAGGTCCTGTGTCGGTCTCTTACAAACAAAGACTGAACCGAAATGACCTAGCACTTCTTCTTCGTTGCTTTTCGTTGATTACATACTTGTCTTTTAGAAACCTCAGCTTAGTGTTAATTGTCTCAACCCAAAATGTATTGTTCTGACCCCCCCCCCAAAAAAAAAATAAACGGACATTGCCTTCCACTTATCTGAGATCACATCGTGGGGGCACCAGGTCCATGAGAGAAACACAGACATCCCTCTCCCCAGCGACATCCTCCAGCGCATTCTGGAGGACCCCAAGGTATTCCCAGGTAAGACAAAATATAGAGTCCCTCCAGCAAGTTCAGGGTATTCCCCTGGGTAAACTCACAGTAGACATACCCAGAAAACCCCCAAAGGGAGGCATGCAGGGGGCATCCTGATCAGATGCCCAAACCACCTCAACTGGATCCTTTCGTTGTGGAGCAGCAGCGGCTCCACTTTGAGCTCCCCTCAGGAGGATGCTCATTTTGGCCGCATCGCGTTCTTTCGTTCATGACCCATACCTCATTACCCTGGATGAGGGTCGGAAGTTAGATGGAATCAAGAGCTCTGCTTTTTCGCTCAGCAGTTTCTTCACCACAACAGACCAGAACAGCACCAGCATTGCAAGTAGCCCTAATCTGTCTGTCCATATCTCGTTATTTCCTACCATCACTCGTAAACAAGACACCAAGATACTTAAACACCTCCGCTTCAGGCAGAGACTGGCCCCTCAACCCAAAGGGAGCTGATTTAATTTTACAAAATGAGAAAAATAAATGTTTGTCTGTTTATAAAGTGTATGTAAATACCTGGGATAAGATGTGTCTAAAGAAGCTTCAGCTTAAATACCTCCAACGGTATCACAAAGTAATATGTTCATCATGTAGCTGTGAGGACAGCATATGTGCAATTCAAGGTGACCAGAGGTGCTTATTCATCTGTGTGTTGTCACAACATACAAGAAGTGTGTTGTGTCACTACTATGATTGTATTAAACAAAGGCCAACATGGCATCTGAGCTACAACAGAAACGCCCCCCACCCGCTGAGCATGTTTCAAAAACAGACACCTTTCTTGGGATGCTACAGCAGATGGAAATATCTGGAGTTCCTTGGAAACCTTCTGATGGTTCAAAACAACTCTTCACTGCTCTGTAGAGCGTTGACGAGATAATGAGATGAGTGCAGCTAAAAATAGAAGAGATGCGTGTGTCTTTGTGTGTGTTATAACAATTGTGAGGTAGAAATACATCAGTGATGACCTTGTGAGCTGGGGTAAGGCCATTAAGAGTCTACAGAGAAACTGGTTAATCAGAAGGAGAACAAAATTAAGATAGCTGCCAGTCTTTAAAAGAATGGACCTCCCAGCAAATTCCCCTCCAAGGTCAGACGGAGCAACGCTCTGAGAAATTGCAATAAACATACAGTCTTCGTGTAAGGTTCTACAAGCATCTGTAAACTTGACTAAATGTCAAAGTTCGTGACAACAAAAATTGGACTTAACATGTATGACTTGTCTCAAAGGACGCAAAGCTGTGTCTGGAAAACGGCAAGAAGAATGGAACAATGTCCTTTAGATAAATGAAACCAATGCAGAGATGCTAGGCCATGATGCATGTTTAGAGAACCCCAAAGACACCATTATAGCGCAGACACCTCACATGACAGTAAGGCACAGTCATAGAGGGGTCATCCCATGGGCTTGTTTTGCAGCGACGGAATCTGGGCCCCTTTGCACTCAGTGAATCGACCATAAACTCCTCTGTGGGCCAAAGTATTCTACTCTAAAGTGTGAGGCCGTCTGTTCAACAATTGTCATTAACAGAGCAATAATCCCAAACACAGCAGCAAATCTATAACAGAATAACACAGAAAATAAAGTGCTATTATGGCACAGTCAGTGTAGACTGTTCCAGCCTGCCTGAAAATGCTGTGGTTGGATCTTAAGAGCTGAAGAAGAATTATGCTCTGCAAACCTTATAACAGTTAAGGATTTGTTGTTTTCAAACCGGATTTAAAATAGGTAATAACACTCTATAACTGATGCCCATAATCTACATGGATTTACATGTGACAAGTCTCCAACGTTAACCCTCTGTTTAAATGTTGTCTCGTTATATGTGCTTTTCTCGTGCGGAGGTTTTTTGATATCAAACTGTATCCTGGTTAAGGATAAAGTGTGAAATATGCCTTTTTTTCCCTCTCCCTCCCCAAATGTGGCTCCTATCTTTCCACAGAGTTAAAGGCAGCGCCCTATGGAAACAAGCAGTAAGGCCTCAGTCAAATCGTTCCCCCGAACTGTTTGTGATGTATGTGATGGACAGTTGTGGGACTGTAATTTCCCTCTGGGATTATTAAAGTATTTCTGATTCTGAATTTAAAGAAGGCTGTGTTTATTTTTACTACAACTCCAGTATTATGGTTGAAGAAAGATTTCTAGCATGAAATTGCGTCAAGGCTAAACTGAAATATTGAAAAGATGTAATTTTTAATCACAATGTGCCACCTTCCATGTGAAATGCTTTGTTTCGGTTCCTGGCTTTCTTTGGCTTTGTTTGGAGTGTGCAAAATGAACCACAACACAGACGTGCTTCATGGTGACATCATGAGGTTTTGGTTTCAAATGGGACCCTAGCCAGCTTAGCAGTGCCATGACTTTACGTCTGACCAGTTTTATTTTTAACTTGGAGGTGTTGAAAGTGAGAAAACAACAAAAAGAGAACAATCTAACCTGGATATTTAATATATCGCGTTAGTTTAATCATATAAAAACTGGATTTGAGTTCATGCCAACTACCCCCGTGTGTGCACATGTGCGGCGCTATGCTGCCTGCACTTGAAGCATTCATTCCACCAGTATGAACTCCATCCACAACCCCAAAACGCTGCTCCCCAAGTGCGAGAGTTATTCAACTTCTGCTGTTTTTCCCCGCATTTACTCCGTGCGCACTGTTGACTTCGATGACCACTCGGAGGGGTCCGTTTGAACTTGGCCACATGGAGCCTCGGATTGTGTTGATACAGTTGCCTACCCTGAGGCTTGATAACAGCCCATGAGGAGAGGGGGCCAGAGAAATGAATTGGGCCCCCGGCGCTGACCTCCACCACTCCCCGGACAGGAGAGGTTGTGGCCCTCACAGCTGAGCTCTGAGTCCAGTCCCAGCACTGCCGTCACTCTTGGCCTGCAGTCTCCAAATGGTCGCTGATTGTTTGATCTGACGTCGCTGATGGGGCTGTCCCGCACGCACATGTGACCAAACCAGTGGTGGGGGAGGAAGGTCACCTGAGATGTGCAAAACATCTTGTTTTGTTCTCGCTAAAGAGACTTCTGATGAAATGTTTGAGTGGTAGGATGGATACACCTGGGTGGGTGCCATGGAACGTTTTCACCAATCAACTGAAATTACACAACTCATAGACCACCCTCCAGCAGAGATCTCACACAAGAAGGAAAATCTGAGTCACTTCTAATAAATCTGTGAAAGAAAAAAAAAGAATCACATCAAAGTCCAAGCTCATTCCTACTGTTATGATGGAGAATTCGGTTCAATTTCATGAGCAATTTTATAAAAAAAACAACACAGTGAATATTGACACATAAAGTGACAGCTGACTCACCTATGAACTCTAAAAAGTGTGACAGCAGCTAGAAAGCACTCTGAGCTTCCCGATCAGCTGAAACTTGTCAGTCACATGTCCAAACAACATGTGAAGTAAAAGCTACCGGCAGTTGAAGTCTTCCAGCTTCCTACAGTCTGTTCTCCCCATTAAACTCATCTAATAAGGGTCCTGGCTGCTTGTAACAGACTCTCTGCTTCTCTGTGTTGGCACTCTGCAGTTCATATGTCTCCAGAACAGATGAGGTGATCGTAACAAGAGCGGTCAGTTAATGAATAACAGTAGATTACTGTGATTTATCTGCATGCAACTATGTTTTAACTCATGGAGGAAGCCATATATCAAGCCTAGAAAGAAATGCCAATTTCTTTGGAGCACTTACAGACTCAAAGGGAAAAAAGGTGATAACAAGAACCTGAATATATCGGTTTACACTTCTTATACTTTAGTTTACCATGTCTTGAGGCACATTCAGATGTTTGGTTCTGTTCTGCATCAGTTGCTTTGGTTTACTTAAAAAATTCTTATCGAAAATTGTACTTTTTAGTACAGTACATTTAGTCAATGTTTAACAGAAGGTTCCATGTTTCTTTACCCTCTAAAGTAAGTACAGTATTACTATTGAAAGGTTTTATATGTTGCAAAAGAAGAAAACTATTACCATGAAGTTATTGATCTCACAAAATACTCTCCTTGGACTTTGTGTAAATCTCTCATTGACCTTTAGTCTTTTTTTCAGCTATTCTTTTGTAGATTTGCTGCTATGTTTTGACCCCTATTCGACCCAGTTTTGATTATAGAATATGTTCAGCTCATTGTCAGGTTAATGAATAAAGGTGCAAAGGTCCTGAGATCCTAAAATAGACCAACGCCAGCGGGTATGCAACACTGTGTTCGACAACTGGTATGAGGTGTTTTTACTGATAATGTGTGCATTATGGTCAAACATCTTCAAGCATCACTAGTTGTGAACATGCCAAACTTGGCCCGTCTTTTTCAAATGTATCTGTCATGAACTTTACAATTTCACATGCAGAACAAAGTCTTTAGAGTCTGCAATGAGGATGTATGCTTTTTTCTGTATTCTTAGCTTGTAGAGATCTGAATACTGAGCGAACTTCCTGGGACATTCCCTCCTGGATAGTTTGGCAGCTACTCTAAAAGTTTTCCTCTCGTGCATAATATTTTTCTATGTAGAATGATAACTGAGGGCAATATATTCTGATGTTTTAAACTAGAATATTCAAATTTCTAAGATACTTTTTTTTTTTTTTTTTTACTTGGGCAGCTCGTGCTACGCTCCTATGCAGACAATCATTAAACAACTGAAGCAAATTTGAGTCTAACAATATTTCCATTCAAAACTTCAACCTGCCAACAGCAATACCTCTGTACATTGATAATAGTGATGGTCACTTTGTTTGGTCTATGAACCTTCTAAGTTTAGCATAAAAATAATGATTAAGCCTGAGGTTGAATCTGTTTCTGCTTTTACAGGCAGCCAAACATCACAAACCCCAGGTTTGTCTTATTGGGTTAAAACAATCTGCTCAGAGAATACAATCCTTTATCCTCAGAGCTTCAGCTCAGATAGAGAAGAGCTCTCCAAACAAAACGACGGACTTGGTCAGGGTATTGGAAGAGTTTCCACATCAAATCTGCAGCCTTTGCTTTTCTTTCCACTAATTATCTCCATTACACCGTATTAGGTTGACAAATGAAGACAAATCCACCCAAAGTGTTATGAGCTGATGCTATTCTTAACATGGAAACGAAAAGTCTGAGCTGCTTTCATCAGTCCACCCTGTAAAAGAGCTGAAAAAGGCTTCCACAACACCTATAAAACGCTGACAACAGCTCTGTGTGGTGATGTTGTAACATCTGAGGTCACATGTCACTGTTACTACAGTTGTGGCTTTGTTTATTTGCGTTCTTCGTCTCCTGCTCATCTTTATTTTCCTTCCCTCCACTGCTCGAGGTCACAGGTTGATTTCCTATTTCGATCGGGAAAACAAGGGCAGCATTTTCCACTACTGCTGCGTGTCGTTAACTTTGAGTCAACGGGAATCGTGTTTATGATACAACGGAGCTGCTTCGGACAACGCGACGATTTTCCATCTCCATCGTTTATTGAAAACAGCTCGGCAGGTGGGGCGGAGAAGGTTGGCCAGACTCAGGTCGCAGTTATCCTGAAACAGAAATGCCTTTTTACACGCTTACATTTTAACCTTTATCTGTGGCTCACAGGATGCTCACACTTACTGTTTAACCTTCATTCCTGCAGTGGAAACTCACCATCAAACCTGCATTTTAAGCTTCTCAATGGTCTCTTGCAAAAGTAATCACACCTATTTAACTTTTGTACACTCTTTCATGTCAAACCTACAAACTTCAATATATCTTATTAAGATTTTATGCAAAATACCAAAGCAAAGTCATGCAAGTTTGTGAAGTGGATGAAAAATGACACATGAATGATAAATCAATCTTTGTTAAGACTTTAACATTGAACACTCACCATTAATCAGACTTATCCTGTGTTATTATGGAGAAACGTGTCATACAACCTTCTTCGGTTCTGTTGTTTTTGGGCTGGCTGGCTGTTTTTCCTCCTCCTGCTCTGCTCCACTGAGCTGGTGATCACCTTCATCTGCTGCCATTAATTTCCTGCAAGTGTTTCCACCTGGGACTCTGTCTACAAATACCTGTCTCTTACAGCCAGTCAGTGCCAGGTCGTCTCGTCGTCTTGCATGAGTTCATCCCCAGTGCTTGTGTGCACCACCTGCCTTCCAGTGTCCTTGTGCTTGCCCTGCCCTCACCGGGTTCTCATCAGCTTCTGACTCTGGTCACGATTGCCTAACCCCTTTGGACTTTTTGTTGAACTGTTTCAGCCATCATCCTCTTATTGAGCCTGCCATGCAACCAACCGAAAGACCGAGCGACTGACCCTAAATCAGCTATGTTTGGCCACAATACCCAGCGTTGTTTGGAGAAACACAAGAACCATAATCATTGTGTCAACCTTGAATTTATCTCTATACCAACGTATTCCAAATATGAGGTCACCTCTCTAAAACTGAAGCTTGGTCCTAACAGGGTCATTGATGATTCTAATCTACAACAGCATAGCTGACAAACAATAGAATGAAAGTATGGCTATGGCCTAGTGAAACTCCAGACCCGATTGAGAAAATAAAGAAATTAAAAACACAAATAGTACTTTCCTGATAAATGAAAATCGTATCTCTATTTACAAAAACAAAAGTTGGAAATGACTGTCATATATTACTTAATGTGCTGATAGACAAATTAGTATTTATAATCATGGCAATCTGCAGTTTGATCTTTCCAAAGAGCTGTTGACGGAGAGCTGCTGCACCGGCTGGCTTGATCATATGTCTATCTGAAAGGTGCTGTATACCTCAACACGTGCCCTGAGCAGCACATGCTGTGGTTGTCCCGGATCGTCATGGAGCCCCTGAACAGGTTCATCCTCTGGGAGATGACATAGCAGGTCAATGACCCAATCCCTGGGGCCAAAAGCAATTATGCTCTGCAGCCAGAAAACACCACTCACCTCGCTTTCCACTCAGCTGTGCCACAGAGAAGCTCCAGGTCGGGCTCTTCAGCTGCTCATTGGCTTGAACTCTTAACTGACAGGCGAACACGTTGGCACAATTGATGAACTTTAAAAGCTTGGAAATGATCCGTGTTTCGTCCAGGAACAGGCCTCATCGGTCAGTCTTCACACCGTCCAGATAACACAATGGCAAATGCAAAAGCAGCCAGTATATCAAACAATGTGTTAATTTCAGTTTTATTTATGATGACATTAGTAACTATGGCACATTGTTTTTTGTAAGGCAAGTTTCAGCAGCCTGCCTTTCAGCTCCGATCTGTTCTCAGGGAAGGAATAAGGTCATGGTGTTCAGGAATCGACTCATCTATCGGGACAATGGAGTATGCGTGGCTTCCCAGCATGCACTGTTGTTGCGCACCAATCAGATGGCTGGAAATCTAAATGTATTTTTTTTATATCCCAAACTGTTATAAGGTTCTAACTAACTTTCTGAATCACTGTAACTGCTTCCTTTGTTGGCCAGTGCTTATGGGAAACCAATATAGAAAACACCCAAAAGTGAGCTGTGCCTAAGTACTGAAACAATGGACCCTACTGTTACTCATATATTTACCTTCTCAGAGGCGAAATAATTGTGAGTGCAAACATTACAGCTAATATCTGATTCTTGTCAAGATAACTTTAAAGGCTTTCCTCCTGATGTCAGGATCAAACTCTACGTCATAGCATCAAAATATACAAGGTTATATAAAGAGGGATAGGTCAGGATATACGCTCACCATCAGTCACTGGTTTGTTGCATTGTTCAAATCTAAGAGGGTGTTAAAAAGTATTAGTAGTACACCCTCAAACCTATTCACATCTTATCAACCACCCTGTGATGGACTGCTGACCTACTCATGGAGTACCCAACCTCTTACCAAACGACGGCTGGAGATATGCACCAGCCCCTCCGCAACACTGCAAGGATTAAAAGGTAGGGACAATAAATGAATGGATGGAAATGGCATTACTGAAGCGACAATTCATTCCCATTCTATTTGATGTCTTTAAATAAAAGCGCTTGCAACCAACTGCTTGGTATGTTCAACTTAGTACATACAATACCCCTGTGTGTAATTTAATATCGGTAGAAATAATGGTGTTTATCAAAGGCCTGTAATAAAAAAGCCATTGCTGAAAGAAGGCAACAAGTCCAGTCTGCTACAACAATAAGGAGGCAAATATTATCGATAATTGTGCAATACTTAGTCTGTTTTTTATTTATTTTTTCATTCTATTTTGGTCTTTCTGATAAGTTCATTCGCTGTTGCTTTAAAATTAATTTTGCATTATTATCTTGTTCTTTCATTATTGATTTAGTGTGTAACTGTCTGTGTTCTTGCCACTGGCATGTCTGTTCCCCTTTGTGGGGGACCACCCTGCTTTGTGGATGGTTTTCTTCTGCAGGAACAGGTAAGCTGGTGTGGTACTCTGAATCATCCACCCATTTCAGATGGCTGCTATGTTTGGCTGTGCCAGCTTTTCTTTAGTACCTCTCCTGCGTTTTTTACCATTTGCATTTTAATACTTTTAATATTTATTATTTTTACGAACTTGTATAATGTTGGCATATCTGCTGCCCATCTCTATGATCGAGGTGCACTAATTTCCATCAAAGAGTCAATGGACTACTGTGACAGCTGTAAATGTTTCAGAGGAAGTTTTCCACCTAATGCCCTGCTGGCTAAACCCCGACGCAGGACGCCCATGAGGGGATCCAGAGCTGCCGTCCAGGTTCGTTTAAGATGGTACCGTACACTCCTCGCTAGGAAGTGCGGAGATTTACGATTTTTTCCACCCTCTACCCGTGATACCCAGTCACAGTAATGTCATTTCACCTTCTACCTTACCCGCGCGGAACAGGTTCTCCCATCCATCAGCTCTTCGCGTCGATGGAGGTAATCATGTTCCATATCCAAATTCTACACGTCATAGTATCTCTTCAGACCTACGGAATTTAATTCATGTGCCACTCTCAGCTGATGTAAGCACTTCCAAGCTGCCATCGCTACTTATGGAACTCTTCTGCCCAGGAAACTGCTTCATGCTCGGTAACCCCGCATGAAGCGCGGTGGTGCGTTGGTTTAGCGGCTGTGTTTAGGGACTGTTTTACCTGCAGACTCCTTGATCCAGTCCCCTTCTCTGCTTTTTAGGTGCAAATAACTAAAGTGGGCTTTTATTTTTTTTTTATTGTATTTTAGTTTACCGTCCCCCGGGTGTGGCCAGTTTGTTCTTATTTGAATTTACTGAGTTTCTTTTATCCACCATCAAGCTGGACAATGTCTTGTTACTGGGAGATTTTAATTAGCACATTGACGTTGCTTCTTGTACTGCGACAGCTGATCTTATTTCCATTACTGACTCTTTTGTTTTTCCTCAGCATGTGTGCGTCCCAACACATAAAAAAGTTCTTGTCTTTTCTTTAGGCCTTACTGTGAAGGACATTTCTGTGGAGGATATATGTCTTAGTGATAACAGCTGTATGATCCAGCTCTGTGGTTCATAGAAGGAACATCAATGATCCCACTCTGCAAGCCTTTTTTTAATCTCTTTTCCATCCTTGGATTTCAAAACTAGGAATGTGGATGCACTTGTTTTGCACTTGCAACTTTTAACTCACAATGTAAAGGTATCATTGAAAAAAATATCAGCAGTCAAACAAAGCACTGTGCAGCGCACAATCTCAAGGAGAACATCAGCTCTTTAAATGAAATGTTTAAAGATGCTCAAACAAATTATTTTGCAAACATTATTAAATTAAAGTGAAAAATCCTACATTCTTGTTCTACACAATCAAGAAAAATTTTTTCACCACTTTTACCATCTACAAGTGCTCTTTCAAATACAAACAGCAATCTCTTTTTAAATTTCTTTGTTGATCAAGTCGCCGCCATCAGGGCCAATATATCTCCTGTATCATCCCCGTGTCTGTATGCTCCTCCGCTCGCCTCTGATAGATCATGGTCCTTCTTTACCCCAGTTTCACTGTAAGGCATAACAGTTCTGCTGGGGTAAATGAAACTGTCTTCTAGCCCACTTGATGTCCTCCCAGCATATTTTTTTTATGACGTTATTTAACTTCATTGGACCTATTGTTGTGAAACCTTTCTTCTGGGGCTGTGCTTAGTCTTTTTTAAAAAGCTGTTGTCTGCCCTCTGCTCAAAAAGCCACACTTGGATCCTTTTTTCCCCGAAAGCTACATGCCAATCTCCAAGCTGCGATTTTTATCAAAATTCCTTGAAAAGGCTGTAGCAGAACAGCTAAACTGCTATTTGAATGAAAAGGGCATTCTGGATACTTTTCAATCTGGTTTTAGAAAATTTCATTCTACAGAGTCAGCATTGTTAAAAAATTACCAGTGAAACACTGATGGCAGCAGAATCTGGACACTACTCTGTGCTGGATTTATTGGACTTGACATCAGCTTTTGATACCGTGGATCATACTGCTCTTATTTATTTATTTATACCTCTTTGTCCGCCTAGAACTTTAAGGTCATCGACTAAGATGTTGTTGTTGATACCTCGGACCTCTCTTGTTCTCTGAAGCAAGGAGTTTCATATTAAGCTGCAGTAAAAGAAGCTGTCGCCTTGACTGGGTTCAAAAAGAAATCCCAAGTCCAACACAACCCAAGACCAAGATAAGGCTGAGTGAAAATGTAATTGAGACAGGATAAAACCAAGGCTTTGGGGAAAAAAAGGAGGAGTTGTTGTCTGGGGTTAAGAAAATAAGGACTAATAAATATAAGATGAAATGCAGAGAAGATGTGGAATCCACCCTAGGAGATTCTCAAGTGCGCCAACTAAAATCTACTCTCAAGGTTGAAGGGTACACCAGAAACATGATTGCAGACTCACTCTAAGCTTAGACTGAACAAATCTGAAGAACAATATGGAAGAGGCAGGACCTAAGATTGTACCAAGATAATCACCAAAAGCAAGATCAAGCATTCATCACAGTGGCAAAGTCTCAGGTTGAAGAGTTAGACCAGACTTGCAAATGATCCAGAACGACTGACCAAAGCCCATGGCAGCTCCTCTTGAATGCCTGACACCACACAAATGAACAAGCTGCTAATCAATAGGAGTGTTTACCGAAGGTCAGGTAATCCTGATGAGTAAGGAGCACATGAAATGGACCAGAAACCTCCTTTACATAGAGTTTCCTGCATGTTAAGCAACATAGCAGCAGACATGATTAGAAAAACACCTTGGGTATGTTATTCAACCCTCGAGTATGAGGATAAGAAAGAGCACCGATGTGCAGAGAGAGCATACAAATACGAAACAAAAAACGAAATATTAAAATGGAATTAGGATTATACATTTTTATTATAACCCCATGACAGAAATACCCCAAAATCATAATGGGACACGATGAAGTGAAGATCAACAGAACAAAGAAAAATCTGAACTGATCTGCTGCCTGTAGACTGACCACAGGCCATTAAATTTCCTTTTTTGGGATCATCTCACAAACATCTCCGGCATACCTGAATGATGAGATTTTTGGCATAAAAGGCTTTACAAAGACCCAGACCCTACCTTAATGACCACAGTGCAGGCAGCAATCAACCCTTAACTTGATCACCAACATTCTAGCTGCAGTATTTTGTAAATGTGTTATCATTATTTAATCATAACCATTTCCTGTTAGCATGCTATTATTAAGAAATGTGTTCCCACAGCTGATCGCTCCGCGGTGTTTGTTCGGTGTATGATTGAGGGGGCCAGGCCACCCTGGAGTCCAGCCTTGCTGCGTAGACAGACTAAGACGGCAGCAGTGGCAAACCTTCCAGGAAAATCTCACATAAATCAGGTGTGATAGCTGAATGGAAAAACAGCCTCTCCTCCAAGCCTGCTTCCCAAACATTTCTACTACCAGGAAATCCAAAGTTTAACACCTTTTGAAAATGAGGGGGAAAAAAAATGGTACTTGAGGATAAACAATATTTTTCCAGGCATTTTTTGTATTGTCCCAGGCAACAAAAGAACCGTCCATTTATGCTTCTCTGTCATGCTATCATCTTTCCCTCCCAAAGCTTTTCCAATACATTTTCAACAACATACTTAGAGTAATTGTGGTGGTCAACGAGGCAGGCCAGATAACTAAACAGGAAACATGTTAAAAGGGGCTGAGATTATTCTGATCAAATGAGACTGGGGGATGGAAAATAACGTTAGACGGGGGTCGGAAAGTTTACTCTGGAGCCGTTCCTCGCACTGCGGCTTGTTGTGATTTCATTGATTAAAAGTGGACAGCTGAAGACGTCCCCAAACATCCACACTCATCTTGATTTAATCACAACACCGATTTATTTCTCTGGAGTTATTTTTAGCTGTGATTCCCAGTGACAACATTCAGCTGGGTGGAATTAGGTTCGGGGTGAGAGATGGGGCTGTTTGCAGGCAGACGTCGGGTCATGCAAAGGTCATTTCATCCAGAATAAGGCTGCTGCTAATAAACGCTGCTCAATTTTTATAAAATGTACATGAAGCTACATTTTGTGATTGCAAATTGGTGCTGTGCTTCCTTTTATTGTCTGATACCTGTGAATTAATTCTAGAGATCAGTCAATATTGTTTTGGGAAATATCAAAGTGGAAAATAATTTTATGTCCAAAAACTCTTTCCTGTCATATTGCACTCTACTATTTTGGTGAGAAATAAAGGGGTATGTTCTGTTCACTTAGGTGTATTTACAGTCCCATTAAAAAGATCATCAAACTAATTTTAGTGTCAAAGATAACCAGTGTAAATACCTCGTTCCGCTATTAAGTGAGAAAATCAACCACCCAAATATAAAAAATATGAAGATATAAGACCAATAGAATTTGGATATGACTTAAATAGAGCCTGTCTGACAACTTGATGCAGGATAAACAATCTTGAATGAATCAGAAAAAAGTTTGGAAAGTCATTTAAGAATAGATGAGAAACAAAGCCAGTGACATCTATGACTCTGGACAGGCAAAGGACATTTTTAAGGCTTTGCGGGTCTAAATCCACAAATGGAGAAAACACGGAGCAGTGAGAAAACCTTCCGAGGAATATCCAGCATTCCAAAATTAATCCTAGACCACAACGATGAGTCAACCAAGAGGTCACAAAAGAACCCAGAACAACAATCCAAAGCACAGCAGATCTCACTTGCATCTGGATAAGTTCAGTACTAATGATACAGAAAAACAACTAGGGAAAATGGCATCCATGGGAGAGTTCCCAACCAAAACCATTCCTGACCAAGAAGTGCACAAAGACCCATCTTTCATTTGATGCATAATATCTCAATGATCATTGACAATTTTAGGAAACTCACCTTGGGACAGAAAAATTGGAACTTGGTATGCTATGTCATTAAACAGCATTTCAGTGAAAGAATAATCAAACATTGTAGGGGTGTGTGATGGTCTCAGGCTGCTTTGCTGCTTCAGGGCCAGGACAATTTAAAGGTGGACTACATCAATTCTGGCCTCTTTCAGAAAATCCTGAAGGATAATGTCCAGCCATCGTTTTGTGCAGTAGCCAAGTCAAAGTGTGAACTTAAACCTGATTGAGATGTTGTGGTATCACCTTAAAAAGGTCATTCTTGCTTGAAACCTCCCAATATGGCTGAATTAAAACAATTCTGCAAATAAAGGTGGGGCAATATTTCTCTACAGGGATGCAAAAGACTCATTGTCAGTGATTAAAACGCTTGATGCCAGCTGTTGCTGTCAAGGGTGGCACAGCCAGCTATCGGTAATTAGGTATATGGGTCAATTACTTTTTTACATTGTGCAAGAAAGATTTAGATAAATTTTTTCCTTAATAAATGATATAATTTAAAAATTACACTTTATATTTATCAAGTTATCTTCTGTAGATAACTAAACAGAGACCCCCAGTTTAGTTCAGTGAAGATCATCATAGATGGTATTAAAATGTGAACTTTATGGAAAACAAATAAATTCCCCTTTAATTCCACTTCCAGATGACTCAACTCAGATGAAACCAAAATCTGTTTTGCTGTTTGAGTTTTTCCCCACAGCACAGTTTTGCAATGTCTGTGGTTGACCAGTCAAGTATGAGCAGAATCACTGTTAGGAATTGGAAGCCAAACTTGATTTGCAGGTAAGAAATTTGTCTGCTGGGAAATTTCTTAATGGTCAAACTCAATTTTTCAAATTTACCATTTGCTAATTTTAACACAGGAAATTCTTGGGGGAAAAGATTGGAGGCTAATAAAAGTAAGCCAATGGCTACTGGTTCATAAACGGCTACATAATCAGATGAAATTAAATCAAACCATGCCCTTTTTAAAGATGTTTGAGATTTACAACGTTTACTCACAGATGTTCCAAAAACAAACAGGTGACAAATTCTTGACTTCCTGAGTGAAACTGAAACAAATAAAACTTAGTGTTCTTATCTCTTCCAAGTCACACCAAAATGAGTTATCCCCAAATTGGTTTTGAAACATATTTAAGTATTTTATTTCCCTGTTAAATGTGTGGTTGTGATTCACTGTGTTTACCCGGAGACATTGCCCACAGAGTGGCTTCCGCAGCTCAGCCATAACAGTCCATGAAAATACAGGATCGGGACATCAAAGACCTTTTCGAGATTATTACAGCCAGAAGCATGAAATAACACTGTGACAAATGCAACATGCATGGCAGGACACAATGTCCTTCATCCGTCCACTTTCTGTTCTCAATCAGGTTGCTTATAAACGTCCAAAATAAAACCAGGCCGCTCCCCGGAATGTGGCTTCACAGCTGAGCTGGAGCGTCACACAAACAAGTCAACACTTTGCACCACAAACACATTTTTCTGTCTTTAAGGAGTCAGGTGGTTTCATTCAGAACAAGCAAACCGGATCACATCAATGGCAGGGATAGTAGATCAGTAAAAACACAAATCATTTGATTCCTCGTGCAGTATGGTTAAGTGAATAGCGTTTATTTGAATGCTATACCAGTGCCTTTGTCTCAATAATATTATGACACAATGCCAGGAGACAGTTTTTCCCTCGCCTCAGGTTAGTCATCTTCCAATAGTCCTTAAACGATTCTACAATTTGTCACATTATAACCACAAACTTCAATATTAAAGTTTTTTTTTGTGACAGACCAAGACACGGTAGCAGAGCTGGGTATCAATTCAAATTTCAAGAATCGATTTGATTCTGATTCTCAAGATTGAGAATTGGTTCTTTTCGATCCAATCCAATCTCAAATTGCATTGCTGGTATTAGAAACCTTTTTCAGCTGTTACCTGAATTACATTTCAACGGAGGAGGATGAGGGATGCATCTATAAATGGAATAGGGTTGATTGTTATTGTCACTAACTTGGTATATGGTATGTATTGTATATAATTACTTATGGGGATAGTTTTAAAGATTTATATTTACAAGGATATGTATGTAGTGTGTGTCTAATTTTGTGACTATTTGTTTATTTGGATATTTGGGAAATGTATATATGGTATGTATTTCTAAATGTGTATTATGTAGTTGGGATATCTGTAGTTACTGACTGAAGAGTAGTTAAAAAGGGGTGGGAAATAAAAAAAAGTATTGCACAACTTACCATTCCTTTTTGAACAATGCCCAGTGTTTTGTTATGTCTGTAGCACTTAAC
Source organism: Fundulus diaphanus (assembly GCA_037039145.1). Lineage (NCBI taxonomy): Eukaryota > Metazoa > Chordata > Actinopteri > Cyprinodontiformes > Fundulidae > Fundulus > Fundulus diaphanus. The sequence goes on along the minus strand of CM073143.1, from coordinate 16,695,168 downwards.
GTGGGTTTATTAATTTTTTTTTTTTTTGTATGTACGTACACATAGTTGCAAACATTTTTTTCTCTCTTTTATATGTTCGAAATATAAACTAAACTAACCAAACAAATTAATAAAGTAATGGTAGTCAATGGCCGCTGTAAGGACCAAACCCTCTCCCTGAATGTTGAGACAATTGCTTTCACAAACATGCTGTGCCCAAACAGATCCAGGGTAGAAAACAGAGGAGGCCAGAGATATCTACAGCTGCTGTTTGGACACCAACCAGGTGTGTCATTAAAAAAATGTTACATTAATAATTCACCTCCAGGAGTGGATGGTGATCTGGAAACTCACAGTGGAAAATGCTTTTTTTTTTATTTTATTTTTTTATTGATCTTTAGAAATTAATATGAGTTGGCTTAGATTGAGATTAGTGCAAAAGTAAAGGGAGCTCAAATCTCCACCACACTTTTCAGATTTTTGAAATTTATAATTTTCCTTCCCCTTTTACATTGTGCAGCACTGTGTGCATGTCTGTCAAACAAAATCCCAATTTAATTGTTACAAAATTTTAAAAAGCGAAAAGGTATGAATACTTGTGCAAGCCACTGGAATTTTTTTTAAATGTATTGAAGACACTTTGGCTTCAACTCAGTTGTTCAGACAATTATATTAAATGTAATCAGCATTGTTGACCTGAAAATGGCAAACCAAGGAACACCTCACCTAATTTCAGTCCAGCATGTCTGGGTTACACAGAGGAAGACTTCTGCATGAATAAGCAAACCGCGATACCATCATCATCCTCAACAGTTTAGGTTAAGTGTTTGGGAAATCACTTTGAAAAACAAAACTGTTCATGACTATCCATTCATTAACTACAGATTATTCAGAGTCGGCTCACAGATCGGTAATGATGCAGTCGAAAATTGTGATGAGATTTAATAGCTCAGGATGGGGTTTGGGGCTTTTTTTTCTCGCAACTCTTATGTATGTTCGCATATTGAAATAATTCGTCCAGGTCATCCACGCCCTGAAGTGATCCATCATTAACTTTAAAGTTGGAGTTTAAAATGTAATCCAATGCTAAATTCCTAAGGTTTAGCCAAAGGTAAAATTATTTATCTGACAAAGTTCCTGCTGGTAAACCAATATGTGTATATCTGCTCAAGTCAAGGAAAAAAAACATCTAAAATAAGTTACAGCAAGTATAAACAAAATATTACTTGGAAAAAAAAGCTATACATGACGTGAAACAAACATGTACAAACAGTATTGTATATTGACAGGTTTATATTTTAGAGCTTTATTGCTGATAGAATCATGGAGCGAGGGAGGGTGGTGGTGTTGTTTTCTTTATGGATGTCAGTTTGGCCAACATCCTCCTCTCCCCTCTACTGTAGAGTCCAGGGGACAGGCTCCAGCTAAACTGGCCCTTCCAACCAGCTTGTAGTCTACACTCTATGCAGCCATTCCCCCAGCAAACCACATCATAACAAACTGTAGAGGCTACCACAATGTCATAGAACATCCTGAGCAGATACCTGCATACATTACAGGACCTGAGTCTCCTCAAGGAGTAGAGGAAATTCTGGTCCTTTTTGTACAGGTCATTGGTGTGTGTGGACCAGTCCGGATTATTGTTGAGGTGAACAAACAAGTACTCACGTTCCACAATCTTAATGTCCAAGCCCTGGATGTTTATCGGTGAGGTGGTAGTGACGATCCTGCGGAATCACCACCTCCTTAGTTTTGTTGGCATTAATGCACATATTGTTCTGTGAGCAAAAGACAACAGAGTCTGTGATGACCTCTTTGTACTCCAGATCACTCCCCTCAGAGACACAGTCCACAATAGACCAATTCACGCGTGACGTCACGAGCCAGGCGCTTCCTACATCCGGGTCACGCTGGTAGGCAAAAACAGTACTGTTCTCGCCTACCAGCGTGACAAAACGGGTGAATTAGAGCGTACTTTTAGTGAGTTTATTTTTGGAATCTAAATAATGCCTACGACTTGTTGTGCTCCCAGTTGCACACAGAGGCATTCTAGGTCGTCGGATGTACGTTTCCTTCGTATACTGAAGGGCGAAGAAAGACGAAAGAAATGGATAATTTCAATGAAAAGGATGCAGGCAGACAATCCCAATCGACTGTGGGAGCCATCGTACCATGACAGAATTTGCAGTCTGCACTTCATCTCCGGTAAATACAACTTAATTTTGCACTAGTCATTGTTCTACTTAAATAATTGTTTAAATAAAAATTACGGTATATACTTAAGTCAAGACGTAAACGTTTGTTTCGTAATAATATACGTACATGTAAAATGTATGCAAACCCTCTGGCATGAGTCTGTGAAAAGAATTAATAAGACAATATATCCAGTAACTGAATATATATTCGATTGTTGATTTAGAGCTACTTTACAGTGACTACTCTAAAAATATTTAGATCTGAGATTTATACTGTATTGTCCAATATTTTAGGCTAGTCTGCAACAGATGTAAACCATCCCGACTTTCTGCCCACTATTTTCAACTTTACGCCATTGACCAAGTCAACTCCAACATCGTTGGAAAGGTCCGAGCGGGTGGCCAAACGGCGAAAAAGATTGGCATTGATTCCCTGTCAAACGAAGGAAAATGCACCGCACAGCCATCAGGAACAAACAGCCACCCAGGCCTTGTTGGATTTGGCACATCATACCCCATCATACAAAGAATCAGGTTGGCAAGATATTAATGTTAATAATAATATGGTACCTACACTAAAGAACACTAGTTGTAAATAGTTAATTATTTACATTGTAACAATGTTGTACATTGAACTTATTAAAGAGGATATACTGCATTATTTGTCCAATTCTGCAATCTTTGACTTTGACATGTATTTCTTCAAATAATGGTTGTTTTTTTACTGTAAAATGAAATAGTAAGGCTTTGAACTATCCTTAAGAAAGAAAATTTTATACATTTCAGGAACAGATCCTGACCCTGACCCTCTTCAGCAGCAGTATGATCAGTTACAAAGGGATTACGCAGGACTATCAACGTGTTCTGGATGAAAATCGACATCTCAAGGCCCAACGTGAAGCAAGTTGGTTTACCTACACAAATCTCAACAACTCAAGGATAAAAATATTGACAGGCCTTATACTATGGACTTATTCCAGTGGTTAATGTCCCTTGTGTGTCTCTATCTGAAACCAATCGGCATGTTTTAAGTAAATGCAATCAAAGTGATTTTGAAGAAAGATTTTTAAAAATTGTAAAGAATTATTTTCCTTATTATTCTGGCATTTAGCAAATATAAATGTTAGTAATCATAACTGACCTAAAAGAAAAAACTTTAGTCAGATTTATTGCCAGGCAGTGAAAAGGTTGTGTGTGTGTTTTATACAGAGTATGTAAATATCTGGTTTTAACTGTCTGTTTACAATTGCAAGTGCTTAGGGCCTCAGACAGCTGTTATAAAACGGAGCCCTACAAAGAGGGCCGTAATAACAATTTCCACCAAGGAGAGTATGAATGCTGGCAAGCCATGCAGGTGGAAAAATCGGAAATCAAAGCCTAAAATCTGTGTGGTTGGTGTTGTAGTTGCTTGTTTTGGTTGTTGTTTTGTAGCTACACTAGTCACAGCTTTTGCCCTGTTGCCCGGGTCCATTTTTGCTTTTCTAAAATTTTCCAACAAATGTGATTTATTTAAAGAAACACAAGCAAGGTAGCAGTCTATTTTCCTTCATGAGAACTTATTTCAGGGGAATGGAGTCTCTTCATAATTAAAAGATAAAACCAAGTTATTTGCAAATAAAAATGGAGTCTCTAGTTTGAAACATCTCGGGTGCAGCGAATGCTTTTTTTTTTTCTTTTTCTCCCCAAACTGTTCTTGTTATCTTCAGAGGCAGAAAGCAGTTGCTTTAATTCAGTTTTTACAAGAGTTCTCGGGGATTTTAACATGCCGTCTGCAATGTAATTATTGTCTATGGCTAACTAGTTCCCAGCAGGCAGTTTTAAACACTTTCCACTGCTGCACACCACAAGACAAGACGCATCTGCAAGAAGAAAAAGTTATGTTCACAGCACAAAGCACACACGCTGATTTACTGAGCCTGAAATGTTCATTGCAGGTGCTTGAGGAAATCTCACGCTATCAAAGTGAAATTTCTGACAGACGAAACATTTGCAACTTTCAAAGCTGGGAATGATAGAAAGCCCAAGCCGGAGTTCACCAAAGTGCTCTCAGGAGGAACAAAAATGGAAATAAGCATTGATGTACATTATTACAGATGTGTGGGAGAAGGAGTTTCCATACGTGAGAGCGGGAAAGACAGAATGAGATAGTATGTCTATGTGGATGCAGAGGCATCTGGTTTTGATCAGCTTTTCCCACTGAACTGGTTGTGTGGTCACACACTCTCTCTCTCTCTCTCACACACACAGCAGAGGAGTCTAATGTGTCAGTGTGTTTAATGAAAGCGGGGTGACATCTGCGAACCGTCCGTCTGCGTGCGGCTCCGAGGAGTTCCGTATGTTTGAGCACAAATAAAGACACGCGAGAAGGTGAGAAGATGACAAAGAGCAGCGGACTGCGATGTTTGTGTTGGACAATGTGAGAGAAATAAAACAAATTTAAAATGAAAACCGTCCTCCTCAAAACAAGACAGTTAGTGGAGACAGACAAATATTTGTGGGTAAAGTAGCTGTCTTTTCCCATGTGTTGAGCCGGAGAATGAAATTGAATTAAGGAGTTCACCACCGTCAGTAGGAGCACATGTACACAAACGCAGGAACGCCGGCCGGAGCCATGCTCACTGGGTGAGACACTTCGAAACCACTGATATCTCTCCTTATTAATGTGTGGCATGAAGGTCGAACATATGGCAGCAGGGGCCTGGATACTTGGCTTGCCGGATTTTTGCTGCAGAGCATCTGTAAGTGGCTGCTGCCTGTCACTTTTCAACATTAATTTGGCCGCTTTGCAGCCTCTAAACTTTAGCCTATGTCCACTGAAGCCACATATGTATGCTAACAAGTAGCAGAAGTGTCTCTTTCTCCCCTCTAAAAGGGTTTGGCTTAGGCCGCCCACCAAATGCAACAGCCCATACCAGACGAGTGCATCATCCCTGTTCGGAAAGAATGAACACATTGCTTCTTAATGCCTTCCCAATGGCTGCAGGTATTTGTGAGAGAGTCAAAGATCTGCACCATAACTGGTTCTGAAGCTAGGCCATGATGCTCTCCTCGGCTATGACATCTGCACATTATAAACCAGAGACATAACAGCAGTTTGTAAACACTTGACTCTGTGATCACTCCTTAAAACTGATGAAAAGAAGAAAAGATTCTCAGTGAGAACAAAGAGAACGACTTTCCCATCATCCTGAAACAATATCTGTCAAGGATTTCCTGCTCATAACATTCTGGAACTCGCTCTTGGATCCAGTGGCCTCTGTTGCAACGGTGTCAGCACTGTTTGTTCCTTTAACAGTTAGTGACCCAACTTGGTGGTTACTCTGATTAGAGCCCAGCTGAGATCAAACAGTGGGTTCCAGCATGAACACTTTAGGGCGTCTTCAGAACCCCCTAAGAACATGCCCTTCAATTGTTTTTGTACATTTAAGTAAATGAATGGAAACAATTCCGATTGTTGCCCAGCTCTGCAGGAGGAATGGGGATGCAAAGGATCAGAGGGACCTGACCATGAGGGCAGAATGAGGTTCAGTTCAATGTGTTACACCTAAACTGGACACAGCAGGTGCACTTCATTATCTGACCTTTCATCGTAGGTCTATGTTACATCTCTGTCATATTAAATACAAAGTGTTTTATCCTAACATAACATAATACACACCACACGTCTAAAGTATAGTATGTTCCAACTATCTGAGCCTTCCTGGGTAAGCTTATTCTAGGGCAGGGGTCACAAACTTTAGTTCTCATTGGATTCAAGTGCATATGAACAGGGACACAACAAAAAGGTTCGTAGGGGACCGGCCCAAAAGGACTAGAGTTGTTCTAGGACAGGTATCGTCTTGGAACCTTTAGATGTGTCCCTGATCCAACACACCTGAATCAAATGACTGAATTACCTCCTTAGAATGTAGTCAAGGTCAAGCAGTGTCCTGCTGATGACCTAATTATTTGACTCAGATGTGTTTAAAATTCACTTTGCTCTAGTCGCGTGTCCACCACACTGTGCGCAGTTCCGCTCTGCTCTATTCACCCAATTTCCACCATTCACATCGTTCGAAAAACATTGATTGCATCACTCACCGTGAATTTGCTCCTGATCGTGCCTTTACATAGGGATAACATGCAAATCACTTACTCCTTTCGCCTTGTTCATGTTCGTTGTGAACGCACCTTTACATTGCACACAGGTGGACTTAAGTTTACTAATTATGTGAAGGTACTTGGTGGCACCAGAACCTTTTAGGGGTGCCATAGCAAAGGGATACATGTGCACAAGGCAATCGGACTTCTATTCTGAAGCTCTTTTGCTTCCCTTCCAGGAAGCTTTCTCAATTCAAAATGTCTGGAGTAGTGTGGAGTTCCAAGCTTTATAGACCTGCAGGCGAGGCTTCATTGAAGTGTTTGGATTCACATGCAAATTCACCTTGAAATGGTCGCCCCAACAATTAATCGGGGTGACACATATAGAAGTCCAGTTGTTTTATTTTGAACCTTTTGTGGATTGATCATCATCTGGATGACTGGGAATCTTCATCAACAAATGTTGTATATATATATATATATATATATATATATATATATATATATATATATATATATATATATATATATATATATAGACATACATACATACAAGTCTGTTGAACTTGATGACTGACTCTCTTCTGGGTTATTGTGAAATTTTGGAGTTATTTGGTTTATTCTAGGTAGTTTACTTTTGTTTAATTTGCTTCTCTTATATCTTTTTGAAGTTTCTACGTTTTTATGTTTTATGTTTTTTTATGCTGCTTTAAGTACTTAAGCAACACTTTGACTTTGCTTCCTTTTCAGATTCCTATTGCATCTTTGTGAACTTTGTGTCAGTGTGGCTAGTTCTGTTATGGTCTTCCAATTTTGGGATTTTTGTCTCCATCACTGTTTTAATCACCTAAACTTTATTTCGTGTTTTCTTCATATAAGGGAACATTACTATGAACTAGGGGCTGCACAAACTGGGCCACCAGTATGTCAGGGGTGTACCCCACCTGTGGTCCAGTGACCATTAGGTACCAGCTCCCCTGCACAGATGAACGTGTATAGACAAAGGATGGATGTATAGATGCTATGAGCTGGGCATTCATTTTGTGCTTTGATTGATATTAAGGTAAAGGTCAATAAGAGGAATGAAATAAAACACTAAAAAACAGAGTTGCTTCAACAGCAAGTTGTGTTCCTTGATGTCAGAATAAACATAAAGGACAGCTCAGATGCTCTTAAAGACTTGGGGTTTGGTCGCACAATGACTTGCATTGCGTTCAACCCATCACACTCACTAAGTCACGTGACATCCCAAAGAGGAGATATAGATCATACAATGCATACATGTTTAATACCAAAAATAACGCGTGACAAAATTACAATGATTGGTTTTGAAAGGGTGAGGGTGGAAACTGTGGGTTAGTCATTCAGACCCACTTTCGGGAAGATAAAGGTTACTAATCTCTGTTGTGTTAATCTGCATCCGTTATTTCAGATAGCTATCTGAAGTATCAATTATCATTAATTACCATTACCAGATAGTTTGCTGGCAAATGGGGTTCAGAGACTGTGTCAAAGTAGGAACTTTTCCATCTGGGTCAAAATTCTATCACATTTACTGCAGCTGGATGCTGTTTTGGCCTTTGAACAAGTATTCAACCCCTCTTAAACGACACTTTTTTCCACCTTGTACTATCAATATTTAATGTAGTGCAAATGAGATAAACCCTCCAGTTGCTTCTAGTTCATTCGGTATTTTCTGCTATCACGTCACAGCAAATGTCTGGCTCTTTTATCACCTCGGGTCTCTTTCTTTGAATACTTCTGGTCTATTTTCCTACTTCCTTCCCTTCCCTCACCTCTGCATCTTCACCGCACTCTGTCCCGGTCAGCCTTTCATTATTTTTACCCACCAGAATGTGGACCAGCTCCACTTCATGCGAACGGAAACCCACAATTTCTGTTCTGCCTGGCCCACTCCCAGCATCGGCCCATTCATCAGCTACTCTGCTCATTGGAAACAAAAACCAAAGGAAGTAAAAGATTAATACTTTTTAAAGGTGTGTGTATATATATATATATATATATATATATATATATATATATATATATATATATATATATATATATATATATATATATATGGTTCAGATCCATCATCTATAAGTCAGCAAAAAAGAGAGGAGATCACAATACTGAAGTGAGAAAAGACCAGATTGAACATTTCCAACAAAGTGTCTCAGTCAACTGTTGGCATGGCTGTTTAAATTGTTTTAACACCAGGCAGGTACGACCAGAAAGGTCCAATTTTAGTTTATAAAGACAATAAATATATGACCATTTATCCACAAAGGAGGAGGATCTCAAGGGAAATGTAGTCCATACGCAGTTTGTTTCCCCACACACTCAGATGGATACAACAGACAGATGTTCTCTCCTTTTGTGGTTCATTTGGCTCAGACAGAGAGAAGTACAGCTACCACAGCTAATTATAGGTAAAAGAAAGCATTTGATTATCGGATAAAGCTGATAAGCTCACAAGCAACAACATGGTCACAACGGCAGTCTGTTGACTCCTTCTCCAAGCTATCTGTCCTAGCCTGGGCATGAACATTGTTCTTTCTATCCCTGAGCTTTGGGTTTTTCCTTCCTGTTTTGCAGTATTAGTATTTCTGTTGATAAGCTCTTTTTGTCAGAAGAGAATAGAATTAAATACCATGTTGTACACAAAGTTACAACAAAATTGTGGTTCTCCCCCGTAACAGAAACCATGCTAATTTTTATAAATCCGTTCTATGATTTTATGTCATTATCCATGGTAGTACCTTCCTGTTTTAGTAGGTGTCTTGTGTCAAAAAAATTTTTGCTTTAAAATTGCCTATCCACTTAGAAAGAAATGGAAAGACTGATTGTGATTTATTTATGTTTAATTATTTTAAGGCTTTTCGCCTTTCTGGCTATAAAAAATTTGAATGTATTCAATCTGCCACAGGTCTTACAAAAAGCAAGTGAGTGGTGGGTGCATACTGTCTGCTGTGTCACTATTGGCCCTGATGCATTGCACAAAGAGGACGGAAAGTAAGAAGAAATTAAGCTTGATCTCAAATCAAGATCTTGTTATTAATTACCACCCTTGCTTGGTCGTCCTCTCGACCATTTTACCCTGGAGTAGTGGTCTTCTTTTTTTGATGACTTCTTAAGAAATTACTATTGAAACAGAACCTATACTTTAACACATTGAATTTAAACAAGCCAGAGAAATGGTACAGCTCACCAGAGGGCTCTGATGCTGATCACGATGCAGGAAAAAGGGAAAATGGGGAAGAGCCTCGAACAAAGGTAACATAAGCATTTTATAGAACCGAAAATGTACACTCCCATGCAAGGGAGTGTACCAATATGACATTAGTGTTACTCATGGCATTGGTGGAAATTGTCTCTCCAGATTCTGGAAATGACCAGGCTGTCTACGAGATAACTAACCCATTGTCTTTTATCAGTTCATTTTGTCCAATCTAAGTATGTCACTTCTCTTATGTCCACAATTTCTGAGTCATCTGTTATCTTCCCAGTAACTGCTTTCAGCAGTTCCAGCAAGCTGTAGTTTTCTAACAGTATAGATGGTTAAAAGACACAACTGAGACCCCATCTTTCGTCCTAAAAGAACAGCGCAAGTTTTAAACCATATTTAGACATTTTTAGATAATCTTGAAGTGACTGCTGCGGCTACTGGCTATATTTCCACAGCTGTCCAATTTTCTTTATCTCTCCCTTATTTAAGAGTCCATCTCTGAAAATAAGAGTTCTGATACATGCATCTTACTGTTCATTCACTGTTTTCTGGACTTCTGTTTTGGATTTCTATTTTGCATTCTGCTGCAGCAGCATCCTTATTAGTAACGTGTGACAGGAGTTCCTAACCAGATTTCAGTTGGCTTGATTTTGCTTCAGTCTTTTTTGGGGATAAACAATTAGCTGGTTTAAGAACAAATCTAAATAAGCTTATGATTGATTAAAATCAAGTGGCCCAACATGTGACTAACTTTTGGGCTAGCTAAGCATACTTTTATTTTTTTATCCCCTTAAGTATTTCCTTCCAATGCACTTCCAATGACTAGTCTTAAGGAACACTTCAAACCAGCTGTAAATCCATGTAAATGTGGTAAGCAACAATAAGTGTCCCACCAGATCAATGAAATAAATTGAAGCTGAACCATGAGCAGATTTAATTTTATTGTTTTGTTAGTGGGCTTTTATTTGTCTTGTGACTACATGAGCAAAGTATTTGCTGTTCAGCTCTGTTCATGCCAAAACATACATAACAACGAAGGAGAGGCTGAGCATGAGGGATCAAACAAAAAAAGAAAAAAAGAAACTAGAGGTATAAATTTCCCTAAAATACATCAAGTTAAAAAGACAGACAAAGCTCACACTTAAAGGAGTTACAAGTTCATATAAAAAGGGATATGTTTTTCCATGTCATGTCTCATTTGCTTGTTCAACAATCAAAATCCGCCCAACTGGGCCAAATAATTGAGTCCAGCCCTGAAAGTGTGTGTGAGAAAAAGAAAGCTGAATTGATTTATACACCGACGCATTTATAATCTTTGAAAATGCTATTTAGCTGCAGCAGAAGGAAAGGATTTAATTAAAATGTACCCTTGTGAACTATTACTTCACACTATAATATGTCTGTGGCCTAACAAGAAACGCAACATAACAAGCGCCGCTCACTTTCTTCCCTGCTGTACTCTACCACTTTCCTCTGGTGGGTAAGATTTACAGTTTGGTCAAAGTCATACCAATAAAGGCCTTACAGGACAGACAAAGGGAACTGTACCCTTGTTTTGACTTGACTTTCCTCCACTTTGGTCTTTATAGCAGCGGATTAATAAGACTGGGAACAGCTTGACTGTTCTACCTCCCACATCCAGGGAAGAATAAGAAAATATTCAAGACCAGTGGCAGCTGGAGATAAAAATTATTGTGCTGGAAATGAGGTTTCCAGCACAATAATAAACTATATTTAGAAATAAATCAGTCCAAAATCAATGACACTATTTAGTCGTATAGCCCATTTCACATCCTAAATAATGATTGTGGAAGTGCTTTAAAATCATTATTTAACAAAATAAAACACACAAAAAATGCATAGGGAGATAAAAGAAAACATAAAAAACAAGTTAATGGCTTTGAAGCTCTTTAAAAACAAACAGATGTTTAAAACTTATTCTAAAAAGGAAAGGATGCAAAAGTAGTGCACATGAACCACGTGTCCACAATTACTTGCCTGCTGCTGGAGTTTTAAGTCAGGTCAGTCTGGTCTAAATTCCTTAATCTGATTCCCCCCCCCCCCCCCCCCCCGATCTACAGCACCATGAAATTATTATTTTATAAATAAATTAATATTTTTAATGGCCGCCATTCTCTCCAGTCCTGTCTTGTCATTGTTGACCGTTTGCATCTGTATGTTTGAATGACGTCTGTACCTGCACATCTAAGCAACAAGAGTTTGACTTCAAAGCATACATACATATATCCAGCATCTCACATATTAAGAAAATATGAAATACACATAAAAATGACTTCAAATAAAAAGAAAATGGAATGGAAGTACTGTAGAATCAAAGTTTATGAGAGAACAGATGCAACAATTTTCTGCTTTGCAATATAGGTTTGCTGTGTCTACACTCTTTCCTTGCAATTTTGATGGGGGTGGCGCGTGAGCACCCCTTATTGACAAGCCGCCACTGTTCAAGACACATCAAGGAGCTGAAATTACTTAAATGATCTAGTAATAAACTCTGAGATCCTGTTGCTGCACTACACTGAATAGTGCCGATCACAAAGTTATTTACCACAACTTAGAGAGGTTCAAGCAAATACTCGGTTTTTCAAACTTCCAAACTTTTATTTACAAATAAAAATCAGAAAAGCATGGTGTGCGTCTGCATTATAGTCGAATGACATCAAAATGTCAATTCTTTGGCCGACATGGACTACGGTTGGCTTAAAACTAACACTGCAAATCAACTGAACACATCATCACCATGGTGGAACATGGTGGTGGGAGGAGTTCTGCTTTTCTAAAGCAGGGACAAGGAAGCAGGTCAATGTTGTTGGAGACTGCAAAAGACTTAAAACTGGAGTGCAAGTTCAAGTTCCAACAGGATGACAAACATAAACATACATGCTGAACTAGAATGGAAAGGCCAATTCAAAATCCATTTTTAAATCCAATTGAGAATCTCAGGAATCTCCTTAAAAAAGGTGTTCACCAGTGTTCTCTATCTAATTTCAGTGATCTTGAATTATTTAGGAAAGAAGAATAGGAAAATATTCTACCTCTTGATGTGCAAACCTGGTAGAGATATAAGCTGAAAGACTTGCAGCCTTAATTGTCCTGAAAAGATGATTCAACAAAGTATCAGCTCATGGGGAATGCATACAAATGCGTGTCACATTTTTCAGATTTTTACAGACTATGCACGATTTTCCTTCCACTTCAGTTATGCATTACTTTGTGTTGGTCTTTCACAGAAGATGCAACATAAAAAAAGTTAAAGCATGTGTATGTAACAAGGAAGATTTTAAAGAATACAATGCACTGTACATATTTACTCTATGTCTGCAAACACACATATATTCTGGTAATTGTTGTAGTTATTTCATCATCAAACTTTTTTAAACACCTGGTTTCAGTCATTTTGGCTACAAGGAGAATTAATTAGACAAGTTGTGCTGGTTTAATATGATGAGAAGCTGTTTCTTTGACTACTGGGTTAATTTAGTCAACCATGTGGCCTTCAGTGAGTACTTTGTCACACACTGTTGGAGCTGTAACAGCCACATCTGTAAATGCTATGTTAAGTAATACTACAGACAGGCAATGTGAGGGCTATTACACTGCCAACGAGCTCTCTGAACTAATAACATTCTTCATTATGGTCTTCACAGTTTTGAGGTGTTGCTTGCTCAAACACACATTCATAAACCTGTCTTTAAACCTGCTCTTAAGTTAATAAGCACGTTATTGGGGCATTCATTTGGAATACTTGGTACAGTGAATAATTATTGTGCAAGCAAAGACTGGATACGGCGTGGATAATGTGTTGGGAGTGATTGAGCGAATGTGGGAAAATGTCATGGAAAATATTAGCAAATCGGAAAATGTTACAGGTAGTTGGAATAAGAGAGATATTATAACAATATAGTGCATTCTGAGCTTGTGATGACAATTCTTCCAGAACAACGTGAAATCTCACCCTTTACGCTCTCATATGCCTGTCTGGACATACACACACAAACCAGGGTGAGTATTGTTTCACTAATGAGCTGGTTTGGCCGCGACTGAGTTATGGGCATGAGCGAATGGTGGGACGTCACCCCAAGTGCAGTCTGGGAGAGTGTATTGAGTGCAGCTAACGCCATGTGCTGCCAAGGTCCTGTACTGACTGATTTATCAGCCTACAGCTGCCTTCTAACGAGGCAGAGCTGACACTGGTGCCATGACCTGACCACAAGCAGTTTGTAGGAAATATTCACATCCGTCACTTAAAGCTATATAAACTGTAATCGCACTACAGCCATTGAGGTAGAAAGTGTCCCACCAAACTTCTTAGAGGCAGTACTAAACTGCCAGATCCACAAACTTTACTAAAAACATCACATAACCCAAACATTTTATTACGCTGATGTTGTTTCCAATTAGTTTTTAGTTTGGTCCATCTACAACATGTAATATTTAAAAGAACGGCATGAAATGTTTTTGATTGTCTCTTGATACAGTTTGTTCACTCTTTTAAGACATCAGAGAAGTGAATAACACAATTATTTGGTAATTGGATTAGCTGATTTACAAATATCACTGTGGTCTCTGAGTTCATTTTAAATGTACTATAAAATGTTATGGTTTCATTTTTATTGCAGTTTTGCTGTAGGTCCTGCACAAAGTGTTTTTTGTTTTTAGTGAAGGGTAACATGTCAACACATAGGCTTCACTTGAATCAAGATGACATTATGTGTTGCAAGCCAAAACATTTTTAACATTGAGGGAAAATTATGCAGGCATCCTTTAAAACCTGGCAAAATGCAGTTTGAAGCCTTCACCTGATTCAAAATGCTGCACCAAGAGTTCTGATGAAAATCAACAAGAGGGATCATATTTCTCCAATTTTACCTTCCCTTCATTGGCTTCCTGTTAAATCAAGAATGGAATTTAAAATTCTCTGTCTCACGTATAAAGCCTTTAATAATCAAGCTCCATCATATATCAGAGCTCTGATTACCCCATATGTTCTTAACAGAGCACTTCACTCTCAGACTGCAGGTTTACTGGTGGTTCATAGAGTCTCTAAAAGTAGAATAGGAGGCAGATCCTTTAGTTATCCGGCTCCTGTCCTGTGGAACCAACTCCCAGTTTTGATCCTTGAGGCAGACACCCTGTCTACTTTTAAGACTAGGTTTTCCCTTTTGACAAATCTTACAGTTAGAGTGGCTTAGGTTACCCTGAGGTATATCTATAGTTATGCTGCTATAGGCTTAGGCGGGGACCTTGGCGTTCCAATCCTTGGCTGCGGAAGCTGGCTCTTGGGACGTGGAATGTCACCTCTCTGGTGGGGAAGGAGCCTGAGCTAGTGCGCGAGGTTGAGAGGTTCCGACTAAAGATAGTTGGACTCACCTCGACGCATAGCCCTGGCTCTGGAACCAGTCTCCGTGAGAGGGGTTGGACATTCTTCCACTCTGGAGTTGCCCCTGGTGAGAGGTGCTGAGCTGGAGTGGGCATACTTGTTGACCCTCATCTCTGTGCCTGTACGTTGGGGTTCACCCTGGTGAACGAGAGGGTGGCCTCCCTCCGCATATGTGTGTGGGGATGGGTTCTGACTGTTGTTTCTGCGTATGCGCCAAACAGCAGCTCGGATTACCCACCCTTTTTGGAGTCCTTGGAAGGGGTACTGGAGAGTGCCCCTCCTAGGGACTCCCTCGTTCTTCTGGGGGACTTCAACGCTCACGTGGGCAATGACAGTGAGACCTAGAGAGGCGTGGTTGGGAGGAATGGCCCACCTGATCTGAACTCGAGTGGTGTTCTGTTGTTGGACTTCTGTGCTCGCCATGGTTTGTCCATCACGAACACCATGTTCAAGCATAAGGGTCTCCATATGTGCTCTTGGCACCAGGGCACCCTAGGCCGTTGTTCAATGATCAACTTTGTTGTCGTTTTCATCTGACCTGCGGCCGCGTGAGGGTTTGCTGGGAATGAATGGGAATGGGCAGAGTCCCCCGTTAGACGGAGCTTTAACTCCCACCTCCGGGAGAGCTCTGAAAACGTCCCGAGGGAGGCGGGGGACATTGAGTCTGAGTGGACCATGTTCTGCGCCTCTATTGTTGAGGCGGCTAGTCGGAGCTGTGGCCGCAAGGTTGTCGGTGCATGTCGCGGCGGCAACCCTCGAACACGCTGGTGGACACCAGCGGTGAGGGAAGCCGTCAAGCTGAAGAAGGAGTCCTATCGGGCTTTATTGGCCTGTGGGACTCCGGAAACAGCTGTGTACCGGCAGTCAAAGCGGCAGGCGGCTCGGCTGCTTTGGAGGTCGTCAAGACTAGTTAAAAGTGCTATACAAGTACAAGCCATTTACCATTTACCATTTCCTCTGGATTGGCAAACTGGGGTGGTGGTCCCCCTTTTTAAAAAGGGGGACCGGAGGGTGTGTTCCAATTACAGAGGAATCACACTCTTAAGCCTCCCTGGTAAGGTCTATTCTGGGGTTCTGGAAAGGAGGGTCCGTCGGATAGTCGAATCAGATTCAGGAAGAGCAGTGTGGTTTTCGTCCTGGCCGTGGAACACTGGATCAGCAGGATCCTGGAGGGTGCATGGGAGTTGTTCAACCAGTCTACATGCATTTTGTGGATCCGGAGAAGGCATTCGACCGTGTCCCTCGGGGGGGGGGGGGGGGGGGGGGTGTCCTGTGGGGGGTACTCCGGGAGTACCGGGCCCTTTAATAAGGGCTGTCAGGTCTCTGTATGACCGGTGTCAGAGTCTGGTCCGCATAGCCGGCAGTAAGTCGGACTTGTTTCCGGTGAGAGTTGGACTCTGCCAAGGTTGCCCTTTGTCACGATTCTGTTCATAACTTTTATGGACAGAATTTCTAGGCGCAGCCAAGGTGTTGAGGGGATCTGTTTTGGTGGCCTTAGGATTGCGTCTCTGCTATTCGCGGATGACGTGGTCCTATTGGCTTCATCAGGGCGTGATCTACAGCTCTCACTAGAGCGGTTCGCAGCCGAGTGTGAAGCGGCTGGGATGAGAATCAGTGCCTCCAAATCTGAGACCATGGTCTTGAGCCGGAAAAGGGTAGAGTGCCTTCTCCGGGTTGGGGAGGATGTGCTACCCCTAGTGGAGGAGTTTAACTATCTTGGGGTCTTGTTAACGAATGAGGGGAAGATGGAGCGGGAGATTGGACAGGTGCGGCATCTGCTGTAAAGCAGGCGCTGTACCGATCCGTTGTGGTGAAGAGAGAGCTGAGCCAAAAGGCAAAGCTCTCGATTTACCGGTCGATCTACGTTCCTACCTTCATCTATGGTCATAAGCTTTGGGTTGTGACCGAAAGAACGAGATCCCGGATACAAGCGGCTGAAATGAGTTTTCTCCGTAGTGTGTCTGCGCTCTCCCTCAGAGATAGGGTGAGGAGCTCAGTCATCCGGGGAGGACTCAGAGTAGAGCCGCTGCTCCTCCACGTCGAGAGGAGCCAGTTGAGGTGGCTTGGGCATCTGTTTAGGATGCCTCCTGGACGCCTCCCTGGTGAGGTGTTCCAGGCACGTCCCACCGGGAGGAGGCCCAGGGGAAGACCAAGGACACACTGGAGGGACTATTTTTCTCGGCTGGCGTGGGAACGCCTTGGGATTCCCCCGGAGGAGCTGGCTCAAGTGGCTGGGGAGAGGGACGTCTGGGTCTCCCTACTGAAGCAGCTACCCCCGCGACCCGACCCCGGATAAGCGGAAGACGATGGATGGATGGATGGATGGATGGATGGATGGATGGATGGATGGATGGATGGATGGATGGAGGCTTAGGCTGCTGGAGAACATCAGGGTCTATTTCTCTCACCCTGCTGATTCTCCTACTGTTCTCCAATTTGCATTTCCGGATTGTTATTTCATCTTTTACCTTTTTGTTCTCTGTCATTTCTTTCTTCATAGTAGGTACATCTGGTCTGGCGTTCTGTTAGCTGTGACATCATCCAGGGAAGACAGATCATCCGCTATTACCATATAATATAGATTCCTGGATCAATGTGTGCTTCTGTGCTTGTTTTGTCTCTTTTATTGTGTCCCTGCTCTATGTTCCCTAACCCCCAGTTGGTCGAGGCAGATGACCGTTCACACGGAGCCTGGTTCTGCTTGAAAGTTTTTCCTTCCCGTTTAAGGGGAGTTTTCCTTTCCAGTGCCAAAAAATATCAGATGTAATTCATACTGTAACCATTTATTGACCAAAGCAAAAATGAAAAGGCAGATTTGTATTAACACAATACCAAGAAGTAAATATTTCAGCAAAGACCACTGATAAATAAATGCTACTGCACGTCAATCTGGGGACAGACACAAGGCCATTTCCAAACTATTAAAAATTCATCATTGTTTAGTGAGAAAGATTATTCGTAAGTGTAACGCATTCCAGACAACCCAGCCCCCACCCCCCTTCCCATTCCACCTCTCCCTTTCCATCTCCAGACGTCCAAACGAGTGCTTTGTGTTCCAGGTGCTGGTGCCTTTCTCCAGTTGTCAACGGGTGAGAGGCGGGGTACACCCTGGACAGGTCGCCAGTCTATCGCATGGCAACACAGACAAACAGGTCAAACAACCATTCTCGCACACACTCACAGACCAATTTGTCTTTATACATCTAAGTCTACCAGAATATTGACAAGCTCATGGCCAACACGCTCTCAGTAGACAGCAATGGGGCACAATTCCTCTGGCCCCAAGCTTGGATCGTCCAATCAAAATACTTGAATTGCACACGATACGTTTACGTTCTGCCGGATAGTGTGCGACCATCAAGGCAAGGCAAGTAAAAATTTTCTGTATAGGACATTTCAGTGCAAGGACAATGCAAAGTGTTTTACATGTTTAAAACATTGGAAAATAAAAACAGTATAAAAGCAAGTAAAAAAAAACAGTTGGAATAAAATGTAGGACAATTTACAAAATAAAACATAAAAATGGAAACTAAAAGCAAATGTTAATCTTGTGTTGGTTGACCTTGCTAGCTCATTGAAGGATTGATGTGAATCTTTTCTGTTCAATAAATGAACATTATGAGTGAGCCTTTATTCGTAATTTTATGTATAAAAAATAAATTACATTTAGCTTTTATAAAATGGATTTTCTAGTGTGTTGGTTTATGCTAACTTATCTGTTTAATTTAAAACTGATCTAAGTCAGGTTTTATGCATCACAAAAATATTAGGTGTGGAGCATTTTTGGATAAAACATGCTAGTCCTTTATTTAGTGAAATAACGTGGGGTTGGGAAGTTGCGGTGATGGTGTGTGTGTGTGTGTGTGTGTGTGTGTGTGTGTGTGTGTGTGTGTGTGTGTGTGTGTGTATCAGAGGGTTGTGGTGTTAGGTGGCAGATGTTTGTGTGTGTGAAGGGGCAGAATTTTAATAAAATAGTAAAATAATATTACTCCTATAAGTATATTTATTAGCTGTTTCCCACCTCTGCTTGTGAGTATCCCCCGCATTCCCCAAGGAGAGGTAGGAGAGACACCAAACCCAGATTGTCACTATCCAGACTGGCTTTTTCAGCTCTGCTGTTTAGGTCTCACAAACCTACATGAGAAACGTTTGTCAGGAAGTCTGGAAAACATAGAAAGAACAAGACACAAAGAGGGCAGGAACTACAGCTTGAGCAAGGCAGACATGAGCAAAGTACTTCAGATGTATCAGTAAGTTGGAGGGATGGTAGAGTGGGTTATAGATCTGTAACCACATCTGAAATTAAGTATAACATTTACAGCTTATTAAACCCATGTGTGGGGCTCTTTAATACTTCTTAACCCACAGATCTGTCTTTTAGTTGCTTCAATATGAAGTTGATGGCTGACTGAAATGTAATCTCAACCACATTACAGAGTCCTGTGCTGTTAGATACATTTTTATGGGCGAGGAATTAGAGAGGAAGCATTAAGAGACAAAAACTAGAATGTCCTCCAAATTCCTGAAACAGACAATGATTGCATATAGACAGTCTGTGTGATGTATCATGGATATGTATAATTTCTTTTAATTTTTGTTGCATTTCTCAGTTCAAGCTACTCTTGTGCATAAAAACATAAAAGAGTTACTTTTCCAATTTGGCAAATATTATTCTATTGATTTGTAATTATTTGGTTTGTCAACATTAGATGCACTTAAGGACCTTTATGAAATTTATATACATGTTTTTATGTCATACCAGGCAATCGGTTATAGGGCTTTTTCCATCAAGCAGTCATAGTGCGGCGGTCAAATGTCCAGTTGATCCTGCAAAAGGCCCGAGTCTCAGCCTGGACGCCGCTGGTTCCTCCAGCTGGGCCTACATCCTCAGCAGCATTACACTCTCTGCACCACCTGTGACAATAAACAGCTTTATTACCACCTCCTGTCTGCTGAAGCCTTTTAATGCTCTCTGTTGGCTCATCTTGGGGACAGCAACCCCAAATATGTATTTACCACCCATGCATTTACACTGACCACCTTTAGCTAAACGTGTACAGCGTCAGCTATGTGAGATTTACCATGACGTGTTCCACCTGAAAAATCTTTGAGTGGAACTTTTATTAGCTGGGTTTATGGTGTTTTTATTTCCGTTCAGCTCTGCAGTGATTTTATCCAGCTGTAAAGTAGTTATTTTTTTTCTTTTCATCTGTCTTTTCTCTACAGCTGACCATCTCAGAATCCATCAGACATCCAAAGTATATATTCAAACAACCATGTGAGACATAGTTTCACACGGACCCACCTTGTCAACATTTCTTCATTTCGTTGTTACACAAAAAAGGGAAAAAAAATCAAAATTTTACGCCCACTTTGAAGCTTCCAGAAGGAGAAGCTATATTGCCTTTATTTTTTGTTTTAACTTGACCGAAATTCCAAAGTATCTGGGTTCACAGAGTTCCTTTTTCCTGTTATCCAGCTGCCTCATGCTCTGAGTCCTACTATAGCTCTCATCTTACAGTGCTTCAGTGTACAATTCCTAATCCGGACTTTGTTGTTGCTCTGCTTGTTGCACTATCCAGGGAAGATGGACAAATTCTCTTTCAGAATGTCTAACAGTCTGTTTCCATCACCAGAAGCAACAATAAGCAGAAGCAAACATTATTTGCAGATTCACAATCAGTGGTCCTGCATGAAAGGACAGAGCGTTGACCCTTTCTCTTGATGATGGCAGAAATAAAACGCATGTATGTATCTTTAAGGTGCTGAAACAACTAAAAAGCCAGCAGATTCCATTGAAAACCCCAAATGGGTGGAAACACTCACAAGCCATTCTCCTCGGCTGTTTCAATCTACAAATAAACTCCAGAGATTTTTCCAGAGCTATGCAGAAGTGAGAAGAGGAAACGGGAACGAAACACTGACTTTTAATTTGTCTTTCTCATGCTATGCACATTTAGATTGATGTTCTTGGAGTGCAACATTACATGTAAAAGCGAACAGAGACAGACAATTTAAATCATAATTGTGAGGGCACAACATTGCAGGTACAGCAAAGATGTGTAGGTTAAAGGAGCAGTTTCTAAGATTATTAAACAGTAAGGCAGATTCTGTGGGTTGCCATACATTCCAGCAACGTGAAACACACATACTGAATTTTTTGGGAATGAGTCATTAAAAGATTTGAAAACAATGTTTACTTTTATTGAGATTTTATCCAGCACACTAACTATTGGTAGCACTAGCATGTAATTGTGGGGTGAAAGGAAAAGGATACATGGTTTTCAAATCCTTTCAAGAATAAAAATCTGAAAAAATGTGCTGGGCACTTACCCCCTTAGTTGAATATTTCTAAATAAAGTCCTGTGCAACCTGCATCATGATGGCAAAGGAACACAGGAGACCACTCGGGATTAAGTTTTGGAGAAGACAAGTTACAAAACAATATTTGGAGCTTGGAACATCTTCCAGAGCACTATTCAATCTATCATCTGTAAAATAAAAGACTCTAGCACACCAGCAAATCTGTGGAAACAAGGCAATCAATCTGAACTGACAGTGCCCAACTAAAAAAAGCTTCCGCTATAGGATGACTGAGCTCTGATGTAGTGAAAAGCTAATTAGATATGATTAGATCAGGTGGGGATGGTTGGAGGAGAGCATCCTCTTGTACACATCGACAGGATTCAGCTGTGATGGTTCAGGTTTCTGATCGGGATGTCTCCCTTTGGAGGTTTTCTGGGAACATCTGAAAGGGCGGAGACCCCAGAGTAGGTCCAAAACCTGCTGGGATGACTGTATCCCTTCTGGTCTGGGAACGCCTAAGAAACGCAGAAGGAATTGGAGAGTGTTCCTTGAAAAAGTAATGTATAGGCTTTTCTAAGCTAAGAACAAGGCAAAGGAAGGCAAAACATGGATGGATGGATGGATGGCTGGATGGATGGATTACAAGGTGGATGGCTGAAAGTCTTCTTCAATTAAATGAAGAAAATATTTTAGTACTCATCTTTGCACCAGGAAAAAAAATATCTGCAGCTAGGCTCTCAACTAGATATTGAAAATTTTGTCACATGACTCACCTGCTATGCAACTTCATTGGCTCCTGGTTTGAAGATCCTAGTTTTGACTTTGAGAGCTCTGCATGGACAGAAACCAGTCTATATCTCTGAACTATTACATTCCTATACCCCTATTCAGGCCCGAAGGCCCTGTGATCAAGAACAGCTGATTGTCCCCCATACACAAAATTGAAACCTAAAGGAGACAGAGCTCTCTCTTCTGGCTCCAAGACACTGAAACTCCCTTCCTCGGTCTCTGAGCTCAGCAGACTCAGTGGTTTCCTTTAAAGGCCAGCTAAAAACGCATCTTTTTAAATCTGCTCTTGCTTAATTTTGTCTTTTTGTTTTTTTCGCTTTTTACCTTTGATTTTTACTTTTGTGATGTTTATCTTGAAAGGTGCTATATAAATAAAGTTTTACTTATAAATTTATATCAAAGTGATGTATCTTATTTTTTGCTTTTCATATCTATTTCAATGAAAAATCTAAGCTTTTATAAGAAAACTGGCAACTCTTTAGATAATCTATAACTTTCTTACTTGAAGGTCAGCTGGATACAACTCCAATTAATCAATCAATCAACAGAAAATAATCTTCCCTTGCCCATATGTCAGAAAACGTAATCAGTTGTGGTAGGACTTCTCTTCAAACACAACGAAGGCCAGGCAATTTCCATTGGACATTTCACTTTTTTCAAATGCAGTTCCCTCAGTCCTAGAATTTTCCAGCAGATTACTGGGTTCAAAGTCAAACAAAGTTTACTGATTTAAAAAAAAAAACTGTGCCTTTGCTCAGGCATGCCATTACGTCTTTCCTAATGATCACAATGATACGGTCTTCTGCAGGAATTAAAATACTTAAATTAAAACTAAAACAACCATAAAGAAATGTTTCATACCTTTCTTTTTGTTTTGTTTTTTTACACTTGACCACAGAAATATAACTCACACTACAACAATGTGATCAAAACGATAAGAAAATACATTTGTGGTAAACTGTTTTTCCTTTCTTTGCATCAGTTTATGAATGAGCTTCAAGTCTCATTAAGCTTTCTAAACAACATTGCCCTGACTCTAAACTCTGGTTGGCTATTTTTGACTTTAGGAGAGAGCTTGAAAGAAATCCAGGATTTGTGTTTTTTTCCCCCTGATAAAGATTGTGGTTGAATCTGGGGCCAAATGAGCAAGCTGCAGTCGCATCGTAGAATGTCGACTTCGTGCGAAGATCCGAAAGCTTTCCCCTGCAGAACGCTGTCAATCTGATTGGAAACTTTGTAGCTGATGTTTAAACCAAGTGGACCTTTCCCAAAACCTCAAGATAGGGCTTGAAGTCGGTGATATTTTTAGCGCTGCTGGAATGAGAGTGTTTCAACTAAAAATTTCCAAGACAGATTCTGAGAACCTAAATCAGAGATAAAGGCTCAAATAATGGCAAAATGAAAAGTGCTGGTTATATCACCATTTGAACATAAAACTAAGTGACAAGAAAGTGAAGCTATAAAGGAGAAAAAGGAATTGGAAAAGTTCAGTGGTGAACGCAGGATGGGAAAGCGGTAGCTCCCTACAGTTTAGTATGAGATCAGTGAACACAGACCTATTTTTATAGAGGTAACTAAGAGGCTGTTTACACCAGCTGTATATTAGCCGGTAAACAACACAAATAGATGAATAAAGCCTTATTTTTATTGATCCAAACTCTAAAAATGGTTCCATAAAATAGGGTTTTATAAACCATTTAATTTCTGATTAAAATCAAATATATTGACAGAGAATTTAACCTTTTAAAAGCATGTTTGATCAAGTTTATGCCTTAAAGGAACAATAGCTGGTTCGTGAGATTTAAACTGTGTCTTCTGTGATGGATTGTAAAGCCAGGATGATCTGGAAGTGAGTTAAAAGGCTTCTTTAGTACTCTTACACCAGACAAGAGTGTGCTGAAATGGGATTTGATTAAATGTTTCAGCTGTGTTGTCTGTAAAAGAAAGTTTTGTTACAATATCTGTTTTGGAGATTGTACTTTCAAAGATAACAGACAAATGATCCAACAGGGTGACATCAATTACGGAACGTTGGAAATATTTACACCCTTGCTGATAATCAAGTCCTGAGTGTGTCTTCGATTGTGCGTTGCTTGTTTGGTATGTTGAGTCAAACCAAAGTTATGCCGGAGAATACCTTGATGGTTCTTACCCTGAAGTCGGGAGATGCTCTGGGGCTGCTTTGCTACTTCAGGATTTGGACAACTTGCCAAAGTTGACAATCCATGAATTCTGTTCTCTACCTGAAAATCCAGAAAGAGAACTACAAGCTATTAGTTTAGGACCATAAACATAAGCATTTGGGTAATGCAGGAGGACCATGACCCAATGCACATCAGTGAGTGGGATTCTACTGGATTCTACTGCCTTTCGTCGCACCGCCTCTTACTTTTAGGTTGTAATCATTGCATTCTCACCTTTGCTGCTGCTGGACAGTTTATTGCTGCTTTCATGGATTCAGGTTTACCCATCATTAGGTACGGATACATCATTGTGGCCCAATGACTTTTTCTCCTCTTTTTACAATGCTTGCGGGGAGATCCTGGACTCACAGAGAATCGCTCTTGCTTGTTACTAAAGATCTGTTAAAGAGGTAAAATGTCTTTTTCCAATATGAACACTAACTGCAGCCATTGACCCAGGGTGCTTTTCTTTTTCCCCCCCTTTTATATTCTCTAGTTAGTCCTATTTCAGTTGTTAATTGATTGTATGTACATTTTATATTGTAGACTCCTGTTAGACTCCTTCCGTGTGTTTCCCTGCTGATTCTGTCCATTGCACTCCCCAAGGGTAATCCGTTTTAATTGGTCTCTGCTGTTCCTCATTTCCTCCTGATTACATTCACCTGTTTCTGCCTCACCTTTCTCCACCCTGTCTGAATATATATTCTCTCTACTTTTCTGTTCCTCTGTGATTTCTTCTGTTGGTTTTATGCTCCCTGTTCTGTATGATTTTCCTTTGCCACTTTTCTCTCCCATATCACTTGTCTTTCTCTTTAGCAATTTCTCTGTTTTGTCCAGTTGCTGAATTTCCTGCCGGATGTTTTTGTGTTAGACATTTAAGAAGTTCTTTTTATTAAACTTTTTGTAAGTAAACACGCTCTGTGCTTGGGTCATCCTTGAACCGCATCATGACAGTCATCTCAGAAATCATCAGCTCACCTTTCACTTTACACTCCCCAATGGGAACATATTACACCTGCTTTGTTCACTACATTGGCTTAATATTCATTTTAATTCAATTCAAATGTATTTATATAGCGCCAATTCATGATACATGTCATCTCAAGGCACTTTCCAAAGTCAAGATCAGATTATACAGATTGGATCAGATTATACAAACTTTAAATATATTTATTATTTTAAACTTGTTTTCAAAACTCTTAATGGTTGTGCTCCCCATCTCCTCTTCCTTATTTATCCAAGTCATTCACACCAGTTCCATGAGGGCAGACAGTTGACATTTGACCATGTTTCCAAGGACAAAGTACAGGGTGAAACGTTTTTTTCTTCTGTGGCTACTCGTTGACTCTGAAATCAGTTTCCACTAGATCTTGATGAATCAAAGCTCAATTCTTTTTATTTAGGCAGGCTTATAATACTTAAAAATATGGTGGCACTTCTGGTTTAATCATCTTTGGTTTCTAACCAGCTTTCTTATTTATTTTTCTGCATTTAGTTTTTTTACATACAGATTTCCTTAAGCAATTTGGTCACAATTATTCTTGATGTGGAAAAACTATAAGAATGAATGATTGCTCCTTTTAGATCCGCAGAACAGATGAATTCCTGGAGGAGCATTGAGTCTGGATTCAAACCCTAATATGATCCAAAAAAAGTTAGTGGCTTTTTTGTTCAGATTCATTAACTATAACAGCCACTAAACTGTCCTCTCCAATTCAAGGTGCGATAAGTGAAATTTCACCACAAGGTGGGCTGTTGAGCACTGTCTGTAGACCAAAACAAGATCTGTGGCAACACATGCTTCTCTCTACCACAAAATATAAGCACCAGTCCAGTTTTGTGACTTTGGGCTTGTTTTTTTCCAAAGTTGCTTGTAAATTTCATGAGTCACGGTTTTTAAGGCTCGTTTTTGACCTTGAAGTTGCTTATTTGGGCTATTAAATAAATAAATAACTATGAACACGAGTTATAAAGAGATCCACCCGCACTGCTGCGTTACAAATAGCGTGAACCGGAGGGTTCACTGTGGTGTGGTGGGTGGCATGTTGTGCTTCTTTTGGGCTGGTTGCTTGTTTGTCTTGAAAAACTGCACCAGTTATTGGTTTCAATTTTACATTTTGTCACAAAAAGAATGTGACAGTGGGCAGCTCCACTTGTGAAAGTAAATCCTTTGGGCTCTTTTTGGCATTAAGACAGCATTATGAATGCTACACTGCTAGACAAGACACGTTAAATAAATAAATAAATCATGTCTGGTTTAAATTCCAGGTCATATCTCTGGGTCATTACATTCAAGGTCAATTAAATAATTAAATACATTAAATTTTATCCTCGTTAAATTATCTAGTCAAGTTCAGTTTTTTTTATTTAGATTGATTAAACAAAGTATAAAAGGAAACCTTGCCGATTTTATTGCATTAATGCAGCAAGCCCTCATCTTGAATGAGCATGTAGCAACAGCAGACAGTTGAATGCAATGGGTCTTTAACTTTGCGAAATTCCTCAAACTGACCATGTATGTAGCGAATTAAGTAAGAAGAAACTTTCTTTAGCAGGAAGCCTCCATCAGAACCTGGCACAGTGTGAGCAGTCATCTGCCGCTACCAACTGGGAGTTTGAGAACATTGAGCAGATACACAAAAACACAGGAGCACTTAATCAAGAGCTATTTCTTTGTTATGCAAAAGTAAAGAGATATGGCAGCAGTTGCTCCTTTAGTGGATTCCTCTTTAAAAGAAACAGATGTAGAGATAAGCTCTGAGCCCGTTTTAAAATATATGGAATGAAAAACAGTATATAGCAATAAATCAGTCACAGAAATGGTTCATTCAATTACTTGTGTATGTTTTATTACTTCAAATTCAGACATTTACCCAAACTAAAATTGCTATGGTTTAATAGAAAATATTAAAGCTCAGTTGATGTTATGACTTTGTTAGCTAGTTCACAACATTTGAGTTAAATGGAGACACACCTATGGATGTATTTTAACACCTCAATCACACTGCTTCCTTGTGACATCATGGGAATGTGAAACTTCTGCAAAAATATCAGGAAGATAATAGTGGACATCAACAAGTTTGGTTCGCCTTTCCGAGCTGAGGCCTTGTAACACAACCTTTTCTATTGTTTGATGGAGCAAAGCTGAGAAATTAGACTGGAAGGACTTGAAAAAGTGAGGACGGAAAGCTGCAAAGTTTGCCAACTGTTCTGGTGTGGCTGAAAGCCAGTTAAAAGTAGCAGTTTCCCCTGATGGTGCTGGGCTAGATTAATGTCACCTCCCAACCTTATAAACCATGACAGAAGAATGCTTATGAAACTCACACATGCAGCACATAGCAGTAACTTCTGAATGAAACAGGAGACACAATGAAATTACTGGAACCTTACTGATCTCCGGCCAGTGAACCGAGTCTAAAATTTTCCTCTGAGCAATTTGTGGCATGTTTCAAAAGCGTTCATATGTGTCCGAGTAGTTATCGAAGGCCCTGTGCACACAATGTTTTTTGGTTAAAATGGAAAAGTTTCGTTGTGTTTCCACTGTTCCTGAACACCACAACAGGGCGCGTTTTCTCTGACAACAGCACGATTTGAAAACTGGTTCCAGAGTGGAAGGCTTCAGAAACATCCAGGTCTCCGTTGTCATGTACACAGAGAAAACGGAATCTGGGTGTATGGGGAAGCCCTGGCACAATGGCAGTATGACTGTAATCAGTAGAAATAAATACACAAAGCACACTGCATAACTTACACTGACCAGTTTAAAGACCACAGTGGTGGTATCAAAATTCAGTTGCCTAAAGCAACTGTTGAACCTCCTCATACATCTATATGAATATGAAACAAATATTTTTTTAATGGTGGTGTGTTTTTAATCGGGGAGCACACGTTGTTGTGTTTCAAAGAACATACCTCCTACAAGTGGAGTGGCATGGACATTACACATTTTTTTTCAGTGTTTCTACAAGTTTCGTGTGCACAGAGATTGCAATTAAAACATTATCATATAAATGGAAAAACAATCCAATTAATGGATCGCTGCCATGTGCACAGGGCCTAAGAACCCTGAAACCTTTCTGTTGTTGTCTGTATAGATGAACATGACAACCGTGGATGTTAAGGTTCTGCAAAGGAAGAGCCTGACTAAATATAAGGATATATTTAGTCTATAGTAAACCAGAACTGTGTATTTCTAAAAATTGTTGACCATAGACGATGAAAAATCAAAAAGTGAGCAATTGAAAAGGCAGAGAAAAAAAGACAACTGCCCAAGATTAAAAGAAAACAAGAAAAAAAAATTTGAGCAGTAATAATTTTTTTGAAATCTCAGGATAACCTATAAACTGATAAAAGAATGAACGTCATGAGAAAGGCTTGAGCGTAATTTAGTCATACTTAGGACATTGACTTTAAACCTAGAGATGATTTGGACCTACTCAGAGACACGAGAGTTTTTACTTTTTGTTTTTCTCAATAACTGTAATTAGAAACAGCCCATCTCAAAACCCATGTCTAATTATTTTCATATCCAAATTTCCTGTTACCACTCTTAAGACTAGGAGAAAAGTTACAAGTATTTGCATTTTGAGCTCCTGCATTCTAACCAGGTTGGTTGAGCACCAAAATCCAGAAAAAAAAAGACAAACAGTTGTCAAATAACTGAAAATTACTTTGATACTCAATATGGTTGTACATGGGTTGATTTGTTTGAGAAAAACACAAAAACAAAAAAAACTGGAAGCATCAAAGAAGGACTCAGTAGTTAACCCCCACCTTCTTCCTAATGACTTTAAACATTCTTTATGTCAAAGTTTCCTGTAGAGTGGGTGGAACATTGCTCCATGTGATGCAGTGGGCTTTACAAAGTAGATCCACAGTCTGGAACTGATACTTGATTTTGCAAATCTCCCATGCCATTGATCCTGAAAATTATTTAATAGCATTTAGAACAAGATGAACATGCAGAATTGTCCAATGGGGGACATTATTCTCTTTAAACACATCCTTCCTTCAACAGTTTTGCCCTGTAGAATGATTTGTTAATTAAAGCAAAGACAACGTCCCTCAGTCCAGAGGGCTGGTGTGTGCTGCAACATTTGTACTATTTGAATCCCCTGCATAACCTAACGCTCCTTTGTTCCACTGAAGGAAAAAGCTCTCAGTTCAGGAGGAAGCCTCCTGCTCTAGGCAGAAATTCTGTCCAATGGGATTTCCTCTCACCAATACAACCATGTCATTCTTTTTGTGTATAATTGTACTAAAATGTCTTCATTGAGAGGAAAGCTGAACCAGAGTCAAATTAATTGTTGTATGAACCAACTTGAAGATTAAAGCTGATTCTGATTCAATGGTCAAAACAAGCAGGATCCTTAATTTATTTATTTATTCAGAGAACAGAAACTTTCTTCCAATTTTCAACGTCCCATGCTTGGTGTTTGCTTGGAAAGTCCAAATGGGCAAGTTTCTGGCATTGGAGAAGACGGGGCCTGTTGACGTCACTTTTTTTGTTATTCAAACCATTTTTTCTTGTGCATCTCAATAATTCTGCTCATTCAAAACCAGGACGCTTCTTTGTCCTTACTAACAGGGCCCCATTTCAGAAAGTTGTGGATATTCAGAGTAATTCCTATGGTAAATTCCTGCATTATCAGGCTTTTCCGTTTCAGAAAGCTCAGAAGCCTTTACCAAATTATGACAAATTACTCAGTGAAACCACCCTGCTACCGAGCAAGTTGTTTGGGCTAACCCTGAGTTTTTCCTGATTTTTAGCTGAGATCTAGCACAAGAAAGTGTTGGAAAAGGTGTGTCCTTTTCTGGAGGAGTCTATATGTTGGAGCGCAAATACTCCACAGAAATCTCTGTCAGGAGAGGCTGATCAGACCACGATTAAATGACTTTTCATTTCTGGATTAACATATTTTCTAGCCTTACCAGTTTTCGTCGCTGTCATTGATTTAGCTAAATACTCTCCAGGCGCACATCACTTTTATAGCACAACGAGGGGACTTTCTCAGTATTGAACAATTTTATTTTCCGTTGCACTTCGTTTCTATGCCACCAGCAACTTTTTAAAATCGTGGTGATGCAGAAAATCTTTCTGAGGCAACTGTATGTCGCTTTCAGGAATGTTGCTGTTGCACTCAATTATAGTAGAGTTTAAAGGTGTTCCATAGTCAGAAACCCACAAGATTAATAAAAGAACTACACAGAATGAAAGCACTAATTTATTCTGTATTAAATTTTGAGAGTTCCAGCTCTAATTGTTCATTCCTATATTTTAGTTTCCATTCATATATTCCCATGCTACGGCACATTTCTTCACTTAAAAAGCGCCACCTTTACTTCAACTTAAAATACAAATACAGCCTATATAATTAATATAAAGTGAGGTTGGCCCAAATTATACACCTACAAGAAAATCATTGTCAGCTAAATTTAAGAACGATGGGTGAAGCCAAGCTCAGGCAAAAAGATGAATGAGCAAATAAGTTATTTCAATAACATAGACCATCTTATCATTAATTGCAAATTTTGATTATAGCCAATTGATGCATTAGTTGATTATGGTTAAACATAAGAATAACTTCTAACTGATCTTTACCTGATTAAACTGTATTTTCATACTTCATCTTGATTTCTCTGCCATGTTCTTTTTATGCCCATGGGGTTGTACCTAGAGATGCAATCAATACCCTCCCAGCCCCACCCCAGCCTTTTGTTTGATGAATGAGTGTAGTGTGAGAATACAGCTTTAACACTCTGTCTAATAACACTCACATCACTCATGCACTGACCTTTTCAGAAATTCTCTGCCACTAACTTACTTTTTCTGCAGCAGCAGCAGCAGCATTGCTTGTTTTTGTTGATTATGTCTTCATATTTTCCTTTTGCCTTCATTAAAGATGTCTAATTCCACTCGTGGGAAATGCACACTTTGAGGCTACCACATTTCCTGCCATTGCCATGGTGAATCGTGTTATCTGCGTTCCATTGATCAGGACTTCTTTCATGCTTGGGCTTGGGCTTAACTCAGGGCTGATAAGATGCTGAGTTTAGTTACTTGATTGATACCACCTGTTCTGAAACCAAAAAGGCTGAGTATGACAGTGTGAGGTAGAACTACTCAGAGTTGCAGCTTTCTACTCTGGGTAGCTCGGCCATTCTTTCTGAAACGGGGCCGAGGGAGCTAAGCAGTTTGAATTTCTGACAGAAAATGACATAAACACAAGATTTGTGTGCATATTGTGATTCCTCAAGATTGTGGGCTTAAAGTGTGGATCAGCAGAGGCATAGTTTGTGTTTAGTTGCATTCTTCGCATATTTGGCTAATCTATTTGTTTTATCTCTGGCCCTAGTTTCTTTGTTTTGCATTTTGAAGCTCTATTTACAACCTGGTTACGTTCTATCAGCACAAAAGAGGACCCAAATGCCAGCAGGAAGTATGCAGGAGCAGCACAGGCGAGATCCCCAATGATATATTAACATTTCTAAGCACATTGTTTTTGTACTTCAACAGTTTAAATTACATTAGACCTAAATGTAAACTACTTATTATGTTTTCTATTTGTTGGGTTCAATGACGATGTCACAATTTTCGTAATCCAACTCTCGGGTTCAGCCTTTACTGCTGAACAATGGAGACAAAGGAGCAGTTGACAAGTTTTGGATGCTTTTTGATGCATCCAAAAGTACTCAGAGTAGCAGTAAAAGAAGGGGGAACTTTCATTTTACCATAACTATATGACAAAGTAAATTTAATTATTCAGGTTCCTACAGAAATGTTTGTTTCTTCAATTCTTTTTGTTCTGTCTGTTGCTCAAATTAGGCCAGTTGCTGTAATCAGGTTGAAACCCGCAGCAGGATGTGCAGCTCCGCTCCAACAGTTATCAGGCAGCTGAACTGCAGTGAACCTCAGCAGCTGTTTAAAAGCTTCCTATTGCAAAGCTGTTTGTTTGCTGGTTCTGCCTTTCAGGAAAACATACACTGAATCATTTAATGCGACTCTCATTACCGCAGACATACACACTACATGCAAGCAGTTGCTCTCACACACTCTCTTTGCAGATGGTCCAGGGATGTACACATGCAAACTCAGGAAACAAATGTGTGTTTGAGAGATGGCCGGATTTTCCACCAGGACTTCCTGAGTGGACACGGAAAGGTTCAGGAAGGTTCAAAGAGTCTGTGAAACCCACAAGAAACAAAAGAGGTCTAAAATAAGTTGGGAGGATGTCTTTTTTGAATGGGGTCAGTATTAAAAACAGGCTCTTGATGTGGGATCAAGTTTTAACTTTCTTTAAAACAATTGGTCCCTGAGATCCTAAATATTTATTTGGCAGATTTGGTTAAAAAAACTTTGGTTCCACACTTCATGCTTTCCAGATTTCTGACATGCAGCAAAGCTAATTTGGAATGAGATTATCAACTTGCTCAGAAAAGACTTAACATGTAACTGACTTTGCTTTGACTTCAGTAAAACTCTAGCCATGTAAAGTGTTAAAAAATGTTTATTCCTTTGCACGGACTGACCATATTGCTTTCAAGTAGCTGTCTTTTAGTTGCATTTATACTGAGAATAAAAGATTAACAAATCAATGCTAGATGAAAACCCACTGCGGACAGACGCCTCCAGTGGGTTTCGAGCTTAACATCTCCTTCCCTAAGTGACAAGCATTGGAATCCTGTTTATTTATTGAGTTATAAGAAAACCCATTTTACCCTCATCTTCCTGTCTTCATGTTTTTGGCAGCTTTTCATCTTATTCATCCTCTAGATCTCGTGTTACAATTACACCTTCAAACCTATTTCTCCTCACCCCTATTTATGATTACTTTCTGTCCTACTCATCCTCGTCCGCCACCTTTATGATCCTTGTCCCCTCTCATCAGCTTCCTCCCTCCATATAGTCACATTTCCCCACCCGTCAAGCATCCCTGACCTCCCCCCCATCCCTCTTTACTGCTCCTTTTTTAAACTCATCCTCCTCATTCCTCTTGTTAGATCAGTTTGATCTCACCAACTGTCCTCTTCCCACTTTACAGCCAGTTCTTCGCAGATCCTCATGCTTTACCCTCATCTTAACTTGCCTGGAAGCTGAATTCCCACGGCATTTGACTGATAATCCATTTTGTCCCGCTCCCATCTCAATCGTTCAGACCCGAACCAAAAACGGTTCATTTGATACAGTGATTGGCTACACCCAACATTTGGTAGGCAGGCGCCAGGTGTCGCTTCGCCCAAGCAGCTCGGAAAGTTCTGCAAAGTATCAATCTGGGTCTACTCTCATCAAATCCATTCAGGGAAAGAAGGGCCATTCAGCAGAACGGGAGTGCAATCTGTGTGTTAATCTGGTTTGCCAGGTTAATGCTCATCCTCCCCATTCTACTTTACAATCCCTTCTTCCCACTAATTCAACTTATCCCTCTTTATGATTCCTTCTTTATAATCATCTTCATAATTTATTTTGTAAATGTTTTTCATCCCTCTCATTCGCTTAACTATCCTATACAACCCTTATTGCACTTATCTCAATCCCACTTTATGACATTTTTTCATTCTGCTAATTCACCCATGTTGTGGACCTCTTCCTTCACTCTTTGTGACCCCTTTATCATATTTATGATCCATATTTATGACTTTGTAATCTTGTCTACATTCCCAACTGGTTTAACATTAACAAATCGGTTCAGTGCATGTCTGTCCTTTCAACCAACACCCTTTTCATTTTCATTTTCATTTCATTTTTCAAAAGTGTCTCTGTATATATGTATGTCATAAGGGATCCAAAGTTAGCCAACTCATTTACTTGGTCAGTAATTATGTGACTCCCCAGATAAAGTTTAATCTTCAGATTCCATCTCATCTACATCTATATAACTTAAACCAGATACTTACCCTGGTGAGGCCTAGTTCTTGCTGGTGTTACATTTGAAATTGTTTAATGATAAATCATTTTTCCAACCGCAGCTGTGCCCTAAAAAACTTAAATGACCAAAACCTCAGCTGAACTTTTCAATTATGTAACATGCCTGTCTATTAAAAGACTAAGCAATCATTTGCTGCTATGAAACTTTTTATGAAACTTTTTTTTTCATTGTTTTATTTATTTATTTTTTTGGAAGAGTGAGCAGCCAGTGTCTGCACTTCACACCCACAAATCTTTCTGGCCTCTTTAATTTTGTGCCTTGGCTTTGCATCCAAATGCTTGATCAGAGAACTGTGCACAGTGTGCTCATGTATTTTTGTGGATTATTTTTATTGTGGAAAAAAATATTTATTTTTCCTGGAAATGGGAAGATTCGTTATGAGTCCATATTTAGTGTGACCCCCATTAACCCACTAACGGGGTACACATGTAACATTTTCACTCACAAATGCAGCCCCGCACATGCTAAAGAAGAAAATTAAGTCAGGTTCAGAAACGGCCGCTTTTCAAACATATACTTTTAGACACCCAAGTAAATTTAACAATGATGGTTTAACTAGAAATATAAAACCTTTGACTCATTTCATATGCCTAGCCCTCTGACTGTGCAAACTTTCTAATGATGGTGAATAGCTCACATAACTTTTCTGTCCTGCAGGAGGAAAAAATAAACATGTGCTGTCAGAGCAGAGCTCTGCAAGAACAAGATTCACATCTAACTAAACCAAGAAATACCATTGTGCTCTTAAAACGGCACAGTGCTGCAAGAAAGTATTTGTCCCATACATACATATAGGAAATTTTTTGACCAATCTGTATAATCTGACCCAATCTGTATAATCTGATTGAATTTGACTTTGTAAAGTGCCTTGAGATGATATGTTTCATGAATTAGCGCTATATAAATAAAATTGAATTGAACATATTTCCTTCTATATTTGCTTATTTTAATGCCAGGCAAAGAAAACCTGAACAGATTAAAAAACATTTTAAATTATTTAATTTATAAAAAGTTTATGATTAGGTAACCCTTATGTTAAAAAAAAGTGTCTGTCTTCTAAACCCAACAACTAATTGTGTGACCCTGTTCAAGGTTGTCAACTTTATTAAACAGTTCATAGAATAGCTAATACTGTTCATGTATGCATATATATGCATTAGTGGACAACCCAGCAAACTTGACAATATCTGTCTGCAAGAGGCTCTTGGATAACTTTGAAGTTAACAACGTTCTAAATAATAAAGTTACCCGCCAGATTTGATAGGGCTCATCAACATTTTGTCTGCTCCACAATCATTTTCAGTAATGGCAGGACCAAGCACAAGATTTTGTTGGACCTTGGAAGTCGTCTTTCACTACCAGCTTTGCATCAGAAGTCATCAAGAAAGGAAAGTTTTATAATTTGTCTCCAAACAATCACAAATGATCTTGGAATGAAATCTGTTTATCCCAGTCTTGTCAGGTTCGGCTTATTCATTTTGACTCTGAAGGAAATAAACAAAGAGGTAGGAAAGCAGTGTAAGAGTTGTATTGAAATTAATGAAACTGTTGGTTATGGAGGGAACTAGGAATGGATGGCTGGGATGGCTCTGGTCACTGACAGTGGAGGGAAGAAAGGACAAGGTTGACCACCGACAACAAGCAGGAGGATGAAGTTGTCTTAGCAGAGGCTGATTTACGGATAAGGAGAATAGTGATACCCAAGGGGTGGTGAGGCGGCACACAGAGGCCCACTTATGGTGCTGCATTTTGGAGGGTGATCCGGTGGAACGTTGAGGATCCCAGAGGTGTTCGCGGAGCGGAGGTTGACAGGAGTGCCAGAAAGGCTCTTGGGATCAGGAACTGGAACCGACACAGAAGATCTTCCGAGATGGGTACTGAGAACAGTCCAGACAGGAGTGATATCTTGGTAAGAAGTAGACACAGGAGCGTTTGTTGCTGTATTTGGTGTAGGGGTTTTATAGTATTAAAGGTATAGTGGAAGATCTTTTGGGGAGTGGGTTGTTCAACTTATCTAATGGTTTTGCCTCAGGCTAGTCACTGAAGTTTTTCCCCCCTAACGCCAATGTGCGTGCTCCTTCCTTGCTAGTTTGCTCTTGCTGGCTGTGCACTTTTAGTGTTTATGCATCCAGTGTAATGATTTTAGGAATTGGACCTGATATTTCACATAACACCGAGAAAACGTTTATTAAAGAAGTAGGTGTAGCCAGTGTGGCGGACTTCTGGAAACGGGACTGGTAGCACTGCAGGGGAGAGAGACAGGTTAGTGGCTGATCACTAGAGGAGAGGGATAAGTACTTCAAAGTAGCCACTAACCTTAATTGGAGCTGTAACAGGCAATGAATCCAATGAGGAGTGTTGCCTCCTGAAAGGGTCAGGCAATGCGTGGGATTTGTAATACAGTCCAAGGCCATATACACAGGTGATCGGGGATAGGCAGAGGCACAATTGGGGAAATCCAGCAGGCTGTAGAGTCCAATTCCAGGTCCAAGAATCCAAATATCCAACAGACAGAGGTACAGGTGGGCTGGGCTGAGAGGCAGTGTCAGGCAACAGGCAAGGGTCTTTGTCCAGAAACTGAGAACCACAGGAGAGTCCGACAAGGGCAAGGCAACATGCAGAAAAAAACAAAAAAAACCATCAAAAGTCAACTTTGAAAATGTTTGAAAGTCACATGAAGCAAATTGTCTCACAAGTTTATGAGGAGAAAGGGAAAGCCTCAGAAGACAGAAGTAAGACCAGAGTGTATTTGGAAGATTCTTTCACCTTACCCCCCTTAAGGAGCAGAGCAGCAGATAGGATGGTCTTGCAGTTATTCAAAAATTTACTTGAGCGTTTCGTAGCTACATGAAAAATCATCCACAATATCTTTAAATGACAGAATTGTTAAAATTCTAATGTGCACTTTGTAATAATTAAAAGTTTACATTCTAGTTAGTGCTGGATTCAATTTATGTGATAAAACCTGGTCTGAGGCCCGCTTGGAATGTTTTGCTTGGGGCCCCAAGAGACCCTTGCAGCGCCACTGCTTCTGTATCCTGCTGCCTTAAATGCTCCTCTTGATTGAAGTAGATGGAAAACACCTGTGGCAGTCGTCCACCTGCCGTACCCTACTGGGCAGAGGTGAGAACACGCCACACAACCACCAGACAGACTGTGCACAGAGCGGACCACCTGACAGATCTAACATGGCCATCTTCATAAACCTCTTCCATGCGCACATC
Organism: Fundulus diaphanus; assembly: GCA_037039145.1. NCBI lineage: Eukaryota > Metazoa > Chordata > Actinopteri > Cyprinodontiformes > Fundulidae > Fundulus > Fundulus diaphanus. Next base: position 16,657,859 of record CM073143.1, on the reverse strand, counting down.
CTTGCCAAATTATCTGGGGATTCATTTCAAATGGTTTGATCATAAATAAATAATGATTTCCGACAAAACAGTGAAATCAAGACTTTTATTTAGAACATCACAGTTTAATGGTGGAACACCGCTCCATGTTTTTCAAAGCGACACCTGGAACACAACTCAACCTTATTGAATGAATTATGGATTTCAGATACCTGAGATCTTACTGAAGAATTCATTCATCTTGTTCACATCTGCATTGTTTTATATGCAGATGTAAATCTTCCATCCAACATGCTGTTCAGGAAGGACAGAGGTTGTTTGTAGCAGAGATTGATGTGTTTTGCTGACAAATGTCTGAATCAACCCAACAAAAAACAAAACAAAAGGCCTTGTGAAGATGTTGGGTATAGCTGGTAACAGAGGCTCATTATCCACAGTGAAAGAAGTCCTGCACTGACATGGACTGAAAGGTCACTCATCAAGGAAGAAGCTACTACTCTGAGAGGAACAGAAAAAGCCAGATACCATCTGGAAATCCACACAAGATTCTTGGAGACATAGACATACTCTGTGGTACAGTGGGTACGGAAAGTATTCAGACCCCTTTAAATTTTTCACTCTTTGTTTCATTGCGGCCATTTGCTGAAATCAAAAAAGTTAATTTTATTTCTCAATGTACACTCAGCACCCCATCTTGACAGAAAAAAAATAAAAATGTTTGCAAATTTATTAAAAAAGAAAAACTGAAACATCACATGGTCATACGTATTCAGACCCTTTGCTGTGACACTCATATTTAACTCACATGCTGTCCATTTCTTCTGATCCTCCTTGAGAAGGTTCTACTCCTTCATTGGAGTCCAGCTGTGTTTAATTAAACTGATTGGACTTGATTAGGAAAGGCACACACCTGTCTATATAAGACCTTACAGCTCACAGTGCACGTCAGAGCAAATGGGAATCATGAGGTCGAAGGAACTGCCTGAGGAGCTCAGAGACAGAATGGGGTACCGCGCACGTGACGTCACCGCCTCAAGAGCAACGCCCCTTTTGCCGCTTAGGTAGGACAAACCTGATAGAGAACGCACGTAGCAACCAGCAACAGAACCAGCGATATGACCGACTTTGCAGCCATTAAACTTTCCCAAAACGATGTCCCAGGCGCACGGTTTACCGGTCGCACTGTCGAAGAACACACCAACCTTCAGCTCAAACGATGGCTTGAGTGTCGAGGGCTTAAAAAGACCGGAAAACGGGCCGAGTCGATCGAACGGTAAGCTTTGTTTTTTTTTTTCCTGCGCGGCGGTCATGCCGTTGTCGGCCGTTTTTTTGTTTGTAATCACCGTCCAGGGATCGGTATATGTTTAATGTTTGTCTCATTTGAAATGTTTTTGAGTAGGCTATCCTGGTAGCAGGGTATCATGTTAGCGCCTGCTACTATGATAGCCTATATGCTATCATGGTAGCAGGCGCTTCATTACTAACATGTCGGCCACCAAAATAATCTTACCTGTTCACTACTTGATGTCGCTGGAATTGGGTCAAGATGTTCTTCGGTTGTGCCCTTTCCTCCGACAAAATCCTTGCTACATATGTAGGCCGACCGCACCGGTGTACCCAGCGCACACATTTCTCCTTGGCACTCTTGAATTTCGGGAAAGTAATGAAGAAAACATCCTTCATATGCGGCCGATCAGCGTACCTCGAGTCGCTGTTGCCCGTTCCATAGCAACAATGTTTATAAACCATGGTCTTAGATTTTGGAAAAAGCAGTCTTTTAAACGAGTAAAACCAAGGCTAACGCACGTCTCTTCCACAGCAAAACAGCTGCGGGTTTGGGAGTTTGTCCTACTGCGTACCACGTGATGTGACGTCATCGTGACGTTACGTTTCTAAAAATAGCTCGCTCGCGGTACCCCATTGTGGTAAGGCACAGATCTGGCCAAGGTTACAAAAGAATTTCTGCAGCACTGAAGGTTCCTGAGAGCACAGTGGCCTCCATAATCCTTAAATGGAAGAAGTTTTGTGACGACCAGAACTCTTCCTTGACCTGGCTGACCAGCCAAACTGAGCCTTGGGAAAGGAGTGGGAGAAGAGCCTTGGTGAGAGAGGTAAAGAAGAACCCAAAGATCACTGTGGCTGAGCTCCACCAGTTGGGGTTTATGGCAGAGTGGCCCGACGGAAGCCTCTCCTCAGTGCAAGACATAAGAAAGTCCGCATAGAGTTTGCCAAAAGACACATGAAGGACTCCCAGACTATGAGAAATAAGATTCTCATCTCTGTAGAGACCTGGAAATGGTTGTCCACCAACATTCACCATCCAACCTGACGGAACTGGAGAGAATCTGCAAGGAAGAATGGCAGAGGATCCCAAAATCCAGGTGTGAAAAATTTGTTACATCATTCCCAAGAAGACTCGAGGCTGTACTAGCTCAAAAGGGTGCGTCTACTCAATACTGAGCAAAGGGTTTAATGACCATGTGATATTTCAGTCTTTCTTTTTTAAGAAATTTGCAAAAATATCTACATTTCTGTTTTTTTCTGTCAAGATGGGGTGCTGAGTGTACATTGAGAAATAAAATGAACTTTTTTGATTTCAACAAATGGCTGCAATGAAACAAAGAGTGAGAAATTTAAAGGGGACTGACTACTTTCCATATCCACTGTATGTCTGAAATGCCAAGATGAGACACGTGCCACAAAACAAAAAGAGGACCCAGATATTTCAATTAGGGATATGTGTCTTTTATACAATGTAAGTAAATGTCTTACTTTGACTGGACCAAAATAAAAAGAAATACAGAACATGGCTTGCTAGCTAAATGTAAAGTCACTATTCAATAACTAGATCCAAGGACACAGAAGACAAAGAGAAATTACTAAAACCTCGAGCAGAACACCTGAAACATGAATGATGGCTTGAGGTTCCCAAAGTGGGGGTCGGAACCCCCCGGGGGATCGTGAGGTGCCTCTTGGGGTTCGGAAGATGATTTGATGCTGATGTGCTAAACTATTTAGCAGTTCCTTATTTGTGAAAACAATATCCACGTATAAATTTACCGCAACCCTCATTCTAACACAGGGAGAAAGCTGAACTTTTGCCAAAATGGTCACCAGTCTATTTGGGCTGAAAAGTTTGGGAACCCCTGGTTTAGAGGACATATTTAGTGAAAACCTTTGCTGTTTCCCATGTTGAGATAATTTATTCTTTAGGGATCACAAATATGAACAAGTACAAATGTTCCCACAGCATGAGCACAAGTGTGTTGCCATCTTCTTGCACTTGGACCGGAAATCACGTTGCGGCCTTCTCCGTCTCCCGTTTCAATCGGCCCAGATCAGTTTGTGGCCCCGCAGTTTTCACAATATGTCGGGCCCCTGAGTCTCTTCCCACAGCAACAAACAGAGTGACAGATCTCTAGGTTAGAAACTACAGTAGGGCTTTATGTCTTGGACAATAAGCAGCGTTTTGTTGCACAGCAGTTTGAAGGTAAGCAAGCAGATATATGAGTGTTGACCTCTCTAAGGAGTTTCAGACAGGGAATAAGGGATTGCTTTAAAAGCACAAAAGGCGGGGCAGTGTTCATCAGTTCAGTTGGTGTGAATGGAGGTATTTAAACTGAAACAATGAACAAAACAGGCACAACTAATTCCTTATTCTCATATTCTGTTTACTTTTACAATGACAAGACTGACCAATTTGTTTCTATTCAAATAAGGTTTATGTAATATAAATAGTACAGAATAGCAATTACAATCTGGGCAAAGTCTCCTATTTCGTTGGGTCATTATCATCTGTCTATGTTATATGAATAAACTGGTATGATTACGGTCATTTGGAATAGATTAAATGCCATAAACTTGTCATATCGCAAAGGCCTTTTGATAAGATGAGCCTGCATGAACCCAGACCCATAACACACACTCCTGAAGGCTGACATTTATCCTCACACACACTGACTGACACCTGCCTCACAGACACCATGTGATGCTGAGGGAGGTGTTAATCTTTAGTTTTTGCTGTGACGTGTGGGACGGCTCATTCCTGCAGGTGACTGCTCGGAGAACCACTGAAACAAAGGACACAAAGTCCTGCAGCCGGCTCAGCATTTGCCTGTGCAACACGGTAAGAAGCGATGCAGAAAATCTATTGAATTGAGGTGATATTTACAGTTTAGCATTTAAAGGGATGGAAAACGCAACTGCTGAGAAAGAGAACATAAATGCTGATGACAGGTTAACTTATTGTGTTGGAATAGAAACATTCCCACACACACTAAAAACTAGATGTTACTGGTTTGAATGTAGTCTTTGGGTTGGGGGGAAAAATCTGACCCAAAACAGTGAGCAGAACAATCAGTAATCTGAGCTACTGTATTAACAGCAGGAACACAAAACGAACAAGATGTGGTCAAGGTGATAAGTACAGCCCATGTGATCATGTTTCACTGAGAAGTCTGATCTTATCTAGAAAAAAGATTATATTAGCTTTAAGTTGCATTTATTTAAAAAAAAAAGCATATCTGTAGGTTCGGTCTTCATAATGTGATCTAACTTTTAAGGTGTTGGAATTTTATTTGAGACAATTCTTGCAGACACTAGAATGAGTGGGTAGGTGAGGAAGTGGTTACAAGAACAGCAAAACTGTCTTTCTATATGTTAGTCTGCTGGTGTTCCAAGCAGTGTGTTCTAATATAAAAATGAAAAAACAAAATCCGAAAATTATGTGAAAAAGGTTTACAGTGCAATAGAAATGAGTTTCAAACAAATTGAAATGCTTAAACCCTGCATCTGTAAAAGCAAATATAAGCTGTTTCTGATCAAGCAAAACAAAACTAAGCAGGATCTGGTTCGCTTAGTCCCTTGAAGCTTGGATAAACCATTAACTCCAAGGAACACGCTGCCAAAACATAATCAAAACACTTCAGTCTGCTGACCTTTAAACCTTATTAAAAAGACCTCTGCCACCAGACCTCCAGAGCACAGTCAACAAGTCTGACATGTCTTTAGATAGGGGGTGTTATCTCCTTGCTGCCATTCATCTGGTGGCAAAGCTTCAGGTGAAACAGCACGACCATGTCGAGGTTCTGAAGGTCATCGAATGTGGCAGATAACCTCAGGGAAAGCTCCGACCTGCCGCTTGTGTACTCGGTTCTGTTCCAGTGAACCACATGAGGGTAGCACGGTGTCATTTGCAGTAAGTGAGCATGTAATGGGGTTGTAAGTGCCCCGAGCAGCAGAGGAAACACGAAAAAATTTTCAAGTTCTTCCCAGAGTTCATTTCTTCATTCTTAGTCAGCTCTGGATGTAAGACCTTCAGTCTGACTTTAGCAGACAAAAGGAAACTTTGAGAGAGTGTTGTGGTGAAAAACAAAGACGCAGCACCCACAAATGAAAGCTATTCCACTTTGGAGTACAGTGGAAACTTTATACTAAAGGTCAGGAAGTGTTTTTGTTATAAGCGTTTGTCCCGTGTGGTGTTTAGTACAAACAGAGGCTAGCTGTATGTCTTGATCTCCGTAAATACATCAGTGGATGTGGTGACAACAGTTCCCTCTGGACGCATGTAAAATAAAACCTGTTTTTGTTCGAAATGTTCTGATTATCGAGAAGCAGACGGCTCTCACAGGTCACTGTTCTGCATGGTGCATTTGGCAGAAACTCCTCTTATAACATATAGGGTTAACTATTTTCATGGCCCAAAGCTACACGTTTAACAATGCTCAAAATTACCATATAATACTACAAACGTCAAATTAAAAGTGGGTGGCAGTCTCAATGCTCTCACATCTTGCTTCCAAGTTGAGCTTCTCTGCCTTTGTTCTGTTATTGAATAACTGGGCTCTTGTTCGATAATTTGTTTGTTTATTTGAGGAAATTTTTGATTGACTGAGATTTCAAGCTTAATATTCTGTGGTGTCTTTACAGCAAACAAAACATAAAAAAATCACACATCAATGAACAACTATTTGATGTTACCTTTTATTAATTAATTAAGCGAGGCCATGGTTCAGTCTAGTCAATTTTAGTGTAGTACGCATCACTAATTTAATTGCATTAGAAAGGTCATTGCTAAGCACGCAAACGATACACATACTCAGACAAATCTTGATGTTCCATAAAATGTGATTTATTTCTTCAAGGTTGAGCTCATGTAAAACACATTTTGTGTGTTGCCTGTATTGAAAAAGAGTTTACATGAAACAGCATTTTGCTCTCTGATCATATTTTCATTCATTACAACAAGCCAACGTTTTTGTAAGTTGCTGCAGTACAAAAAGAATAAAACAACTTCTCAGTTTTCCAACAGTATTTACTGCAGTAAAACAAAATAGACTAAATGCTTCAACGGGAAAGTTTAGCTGACACAAACACGTAAACATGCAGAGAAGACAAGAGAAGGGAAAATAAAATGACCTTTGTGCAAACACAGGGTTTCTTGGAAGTCTGCTTGCAGCTTTTATTCTGCTGCTCGCCACACTACCGTCACACACTAAACAAACAGAAAGAAAACATTTAGATTACTTGCACTAAACTGTGACCGAGTGGCTCATTTCAGTCATAAAACGAGATCCTACCTGCTGAATAATGATTTGTGGAGTGGATGACGTCAACCCACAAACATTCAGGGACGGCAGCTTAAATATTGCCTGTGATGGTTTCTAGATGGAAATCTTAAAAGACCTGAAACATAAGCTGTGACTTTGAGAAACATTATGTCAGCAGTTGTTCCAAATGGGAAAATCAAGTATTCATAGAAATGATGATGCATATTTTTTAATTCCCAAACTTTTAAACCACTAAGTCTTAAGTTTTTGTTTTAATATCATGTTAATTTTCATGTTGGAAATTTGCAGTGTTTTATATTTAAAATGTCATTCCTCTGGGGTAGACATCTAAATGATTGATACCAATACACGTCTGTTTCAGTCATAAACATGAAAAAGATGGCAAAAGATACCTCGTTTAACACATGTTTCACAATAAAATTCCCGCAAAGGAACAGCAGGTTGAAGAGCAGTTAAATGCAGAAAGGACATTACTTTGGTGCAGGAAATATAAATAAATAGTTAAATGGTTGTTGACAATTCAGCGTCGAAAAGCCTGTGTATTTCCTTTAAAATTGTGCCGCATTTGTAAAGAAAATGCATTTCTGGTCACTGACTGTGGGAGACCAGGATTGCCAGTAGTTGCAAGATCTCTTCTTGATACTTGATACCACTTGCCCTGCACGAACTGACAGGGGGACAAACAATTACAGCCTTGACTGTAATTTGGTGCATTTACACGTGTATTGTTTAAAATGTTCATTAAGGCACGATTTTCAGCAAATAAAACACATTTAATGAAATGACATATTTCTCTAAAGTGAGACTGACTCCAGTGATGAAAAATCTTGTTTTTCCTGTGAGGGAGATGCCCTCCCACACCATTACACTGCCTCCAACAAAAGCTGTTTACTACTGACAGAACATACTTGGCAGGTTTTTCATGGGCACAGCCCACATAATCAAATCAGCTGTTCAATCCACAAAGGCATTTAGTGGGAATGTGAGGGTATACAAATACCAACCGGACATTTTCAGTGCAGCCCTTTTGATTTGGCACGCATGTGTACTGACTGAACACAGCCTTGCTTTAGAGCTGAACACATGCAGAAAGTTTATGTGCAGAACTAAGCGCACAAAGCTACGGTCCATTGTGTAACTTTACAATCTGACACCAGAACAAAACTGTGTGGACTCCCAGTAGTTGCTAAAGTCTGGTATTTCAGAAAAGTTAAGGTTTCTTATTCAGTGACAATAAAGAACAACAAAAGGGTCAGAACCTAGAATTTGTCAGCATTTTTAACACTTTCTCACCTGAAGCAGCTTCAAGCCAAACATATACAACATCGGGTACTGGACGATGATTAGCTAAGGGCCAAATCCTGCTGCCTGTAGTAGCATTCAACCAGCCTAAAATGCTGTAATGTAGGCAGGAGACAGGATCTTTAAGGTGCATTTGGGGACAACTCGTAAAATGGACGGCCTATTTATAAAAACAACTCTAAAGTTTTTTTAAACATATTTTATTCTGAAATATCTGTGCAGGCTAATTAATGAAATCTTAATAAAAACCTTTACCATTTTCAGATGGTTTCACTGTGTAATTAATCCAGGCATTGCTATGCCTGATTATCCTTAATTGATTGAAAACAATCTAACCAAATCTCCTATCAGTTCTTTACTAACTACTCTTTGGAGTTCTAAAACACTATGAAATAGAGTATTTACACAAAATGTAACTATTATCTGTTTACTGCCAAATAAAGTAAGAATTATTTATTTGATATGAAGTGTTTTAAAAACTCAGTGAATCATTACTTTAAAACCAAAGTATGTACTGGACAGGGATTATAGTGTACTTTACATCCCTTATATTCACTTTTTAAATGTGGAACCATTAAAGGGAAAATAAAAAGTTTTTCAAAAAACATAACATTTATAGACAAGAGGTGTAAAAAAACCCCAGAAAAAAACCTGACAAAACAAATTTACCTACTTTTTGTGCTAAATTTATATTAGGCCCAAAGGCAAAAAAATTATAAAAATCAAATCACTAACAGACAGAAAAATTGGTTTGCATGATTTGAAATTTTAGAAAGACACAACCTTTAATCTGATTATATTGATTTTAGAGGGAAGAAGACAGTCTTGAGAAATAATCATTTCAAGTTATTTGTACCCCTCCTTTAAATTTATAAAGTGAGTTTAAATCATACTGATTCCTCAAAGTACTTTACATTAGAGCCACACTCTTTCAATCTCAATCTTAAATGTGAACACATTTGTACGACTATGAGTAGGAAGCTTGGGGTTATGTGCTTTACGCAGAAGAACATCGACATGTGACGGTGAAGGAAGCTGGAATCAAACCACTAACTTTCGAATTAACAAACAACTCTTCTCATTAATCCAGTCAAACATTGTAAAAGACAGTTTTGGTACATGTGAGGGGTCACAACAAATTTGTCAAATTTCCTCCATACACATCCCATCATTGTTCTACATGTGGACCAAAATTAAACCAAATGAGCTCATTCATTCCTTAAGGTGCTTAACCATTTTTTGTCAATCAGCGTATGTTGTAATCTCTCATTCTGCACTTATAAACTGTCTCTGTTTGTTGTAATATAGCTCATCATACAGCATTTTAGCCACTTTGGAAGTGTGGATATTGCTAGAAATAGCAGTAGCAGGTTTGGACACATAAAAACAGTAACTCAGCTTCTGTAGGTTTTTCATTTGGATGATCTGATTCTTTTCATACATATCAGGACATTTTGGAGGGGATTATAGGAAGCTAACAGCAATATATTTCCATGACCTCATGGAATGAGCTCCAAAGTCTGGCAGTCTGGATGTTGGCTGTTGCCAGAAGAGAGTGGAGTCCCAGTTCACTCAGTCAGATAGCGGTGATTCAAACCCCATTTGTTTTGGGCGTGGAGGATGCTCTCAGTGGTTTGGCTGTGATTGATCCTTCCTCTGCCCGTGATTGCACCGTGACACCATTCCAGTTTCCACTTTGTCTTTCCCACTGCTCGCTTAGACCCGTGAAGGTTTGGTGTTAGTTTTGTGTATTTATTTATTTATTTTATTGGGCCTCTGACAATTATCTGAACTCCACCCAAAGAAAAGAAAAAGGCTTGGACCATTGCTTTTGGACAACAAATATTTGCATCTGAGAATTGTTATATGTAGATTTATACAAAATGTATCAAGTTTTTTATAATACAAGATATTTATTTTATTTTTCTTTGACAAAAGACACCCACTGTTCCATTTAATCTAAGTTATTCAATCAGATACATACGATAATTTATTAATTTATTATTTTAATCTGTCATAAACATCCATCCATCCATTATATATGATATCCAGGACTTTGCTCCAAGGCAACAGTGCTGCCAGCTGCACCATCATGCAGACCAATATAAACATTCACTATTTATTTATTTATTTTCATTCATCAATCAACTGGTTGCTTAAATGTAATTCCCTCCATTTTTTTTTCAAACTAATTTTATAAATGTCTATTTCTTCTGATGCAATTTCTGTTTGCTAATTTCCCAAAGTAAAATTAACAATACATGCATTAAATGAAAAATTTCTTATGTTGCTCAGATATTTTTCTTTGATCACAAAGAAACCAATCCAAACACGGACTGTTATGGTGAGTTTGTCATCTCCAGGCAACTGCCCTATTAAGATCAAACTTATTAATGTAAAACCAGGAAGGAAAAGGAGAATTACTCATGTAAACATTTCCAGATCACAGTCTTGAAAATAAAAGCACTATGTGGGGAAAAACATGACAGCAAAACATGTGGATGACTTGTGAGAAAAATAAATTATCCTTGTCAGATGGTCTTTTTGTCAAAAACGTTTTTTAAGGAGTAATAGTGTTATGCTTAGTTTGAAAGAAAACTGTTGGACTTGCCTGTGTTTTTATCAAACAACTGTTCTATTTGTATTTTTATGTATTTGTTAAAGGGACAATGCATATTAATTTGAAAAATGTAAACATGTGATATTATAGCCAATTTCTATCTCAAATCCCAGGTAAAGCCAGATACCCAAAACAACACAGTACAATGACAAAAACAACAGCAAAACAATACTGAGAGCTAGAAATGTTAAAAGCACAATTAGTTCAGGCCAAAAATAATATATAATAATTGTCCGTAGTTGTTAAAGTGTAAAAATGCTAAAATGTATCACATAGTCTAAAAAATATTCACATGGTAATGTATCACAATCCAGTTTTCCTTAACCATTGTATATTGATATCCGTCCGTCCGTCCGTCTTCTTCCGCTTATCCGGGGTCGGGTTGCGGGGGCAGCAGCTTCAGTAGGGAGGCCCAGACGTCCCTCTTCCCGGCCACTTGGGCCAGCTCCTCCGGAGGAATCCCAAGGCGTTCCCAGGCCAGCCGGGAGACATAGTCCCTCCAGCGTGTCCTGGGTCTTCCCCTTGGCCTCCTCCCGGTGGGACGTGCCCGGAACACCTCTCCAGGGAGGCGTCCAGGAGGCATCCTAACCAGATGCCCGAGCCACCTCAACTGGCTCCTCTCGACGTGGAGGAGCAGCGGCTCTACTCTGAGTCCTCCCCGGATGACTGAGCTCCTCACCCTATCTCTAAGGGAGAGCCCAGACACACTACGGAGAAAACTCATTTCAGACGCTTGTATCCGGGATCTCGTGACCATAGATGAGGGTAGGAACGTAGATCGACCGGTAAATCGAGAGCTTCGCCTTTTGGCTCAGCTCTCTCTTCACCACAACGGATCGGTACAGCGCCCACTTCGCAGCAGACGCTGCACCAATCCGCCTGTCGATCTCCCGCTCCATCTTCCCCTCATTCGTGAACAAGACCCCAAGATACTTGAACTCCTCCTCCATATTGATAAAATTCATAAAAATCATAATAAGGACAAAAGCTTTTAAATGTTTAACATGTTTACAATGGTAAAAAATAATGATATATCTAATTCAATATTAACCCATATGAGTTCTTGTCAGGTTGTGGGAGCAGCTTTTCACTAACCAACTTCAACTTGATTGTTTTCATTCATCACTACAGGATCTGCAACTTAAGCACTTGATTTAGCCAGATTTAACTTTTCAGAGAAAAGCGGACAGCTATTTCAGTTGAATTGTGTTTTATGAAACCAAATTGCATTGGGTGAAGGTTAAATATACTATTATTGCAATGTTTAATAATCTGCTCTGCTGTGCTTTTTTTTAGCTATCTTACAGACTGTGGGAAGGATTCTCATTGTTCTGTAATTACAGGGTTCTACTGGATACTAGTCTTATGGATTGATGTAATTACTGAGCATTTTCATGAGTTTGAAAAAAAAAAAACATTTCTCTTATGGATTGGTTTATGATCCATATTAATTAACAAGATGCAGGAATTATTTAGATAGGAACATGCTCAGTTGAAAAATCACACACCATATTTTAACTTATAGCGTTTATACTATTAAGATTTATTTAGATGTGGGTAAGTATTGTTCCTTTTGTATAACACATCAATAAGCAGACAAAACTATAGATGGTAGTTTTCAGGTGCAGAAGATCCATAAAGTCGGGACAAAAACCTAATTTGCATGTCCCGTTTGCAGTTGCCTTATTTGGGACAGAGATCAGACAGCTAGTCTGCAGAGTCTGTCTGCTGTTGCGCTCATGACCTGCATTACTCTTACTTTAACTTTGACAAGGCTTGGGGTAAGTTAAACTGTAATCCAACATCTGTAAATCAAAACAGACAGAATGGTAATCTGTGGAGTGACTGACTTTTATCTTCTATCCATGACTGTTTGATCTTGGTCTACAAATGAAACAACTGAGGGCATCTATCTATCTATCTATCTATCTATCTATCTATCTATCTATCTATCTATCTATCTATCTATCTATCTATCTATCTATCTATCTATCTATCTATCTGTCTGTCTGTCTGTCTGTCTGTCTGTCTGTCTGTCTGTCTGTACACTGAATATATATATATATATATATATATATATATATATATATATATATATATATATATATATATATATATATATATATATATATATATATATATATATATATATATATATATATATATATACACTACCGTTCAAAAGTTTGGGGTCACCCAAACAATTTTGTGTTTTCCATGAAAAGTCCCACTTATTCACCACCATATGTTGTGAAATGAATAGAAAATAGATTCAAGACATTCACAAGGTTAGAAATAATGATTTGTATTTGAAATAAGATTTTTTTTTACATCAAACTTTGCTTTCGTCAAAGAATCCTCAATTTGCAGCAATTACAGCATTGCAGACCTTTGGCATTCTAGCTGTTAATTTGTTGAGGTAATCTGGAGAAATTGCCCCCCACGCTTCCAGAAGCAGCTCCCACAAGTTGGATTGGGTAGATGGGCACTTCTTGCGTACCATACGGTGAAGCTGCTCCCACAACAGCTCAATGGGGTTTAGATCTGATGACTGCGCTGGCCACTCCATTACCAGCTGCCTGCTTCTGCTCTAAATAGTTCTTGCACAATTTGGAGGTGTGTTTAGGGTCATTGTCCTGTTGTAGGATGAAATTGGCTCCAATCAAGCGCTGTCCATTGGGTATGGCATGGCGTTGCAAAATGGAGTGATAGCCTTCCTTATTCAGAATCCCTTTTACCCTGTACAAATCTCTGTACAAATCTGAGGAAATTCAGACCACAGATGTTAAAAGGTAAAAACTACTAACCGCATGTGGGGGATCTACCACTCCAGACAAGATCCCAGGTTCAGGCTCTGCAAAGAGGCCCCTGAAACAATCCAACATCTCACAGCAGTTTATAAGATACTGGAAGAAAATTAATACCATTACCAATAGCCGGTATAGTGTGCTGAAACATCTGTGGGGAATACCAACTGGTGACCCCCTGATCATAGTGTGGATTATCACACAAAATGGTGTAAAATGACTGTGCTAAGTCGTAGACTCCCAGATACAATCCAACAAAATGGCAATGGGCAAACAACTGGATATTGTGATCATTCCTAAGAGGAGAGTCAGTATGGTCGATGTGGCCCCCCCACCATCACCACCACCACCACCAAGGGCAACAGGGGTGGGTGAGAGAGTTTAAGTTTATATAGTCATATTAAACTAAAATATGCACTCAGATGAGGCTTGGTTCTCAGATTAAAAGTATATTTTGAAAATTATAACTAAAATAATAAGATATTAAACATTCTTTTCATTAAACGCACATTTCAGTATTTGTATTGGTCTGATCTAATATTCTTAACTTAAATGTTGTGTTTTCATTAGCTATAAGCAACAAGTCATAATTAACAGAAATAAAGGCTTGAAAACAGTCTTTAATTAATCTATATAATGGTTTTACCTTAGTGAACTGAGTTACAGAAATAAATAATATTCTATTTATTGAGTACAACTGTATACAAACCTATATGTAATTAAAAAATGTTTTTATGCAATGTTTAATGCTCATTCTTTGTTATTTTTTTCCCGATGATGTGCTGGAAAAGCACTTTGGATTTAATTGTGCATGAATGGTGCTAAATAAGAAAACTTGTTTTTACAATATTATGTACAAGTCAGCCAAATCAACTCACACTTTTTCTGTATTCTCCGCAGACGCTGAAAGATGCCTAAATACCTATCAGTGAACCCCTTTGAAGAAATAAAAGTGAGCACTGAAAATGGACCTGACACAAAAGTACAACGATACGTACGTAAAGAAGGCAGTTGTAGTGTGGTGTTTCGCCATGTCCCAGAAGAATGGCTGCTGTTTGTCAACGACATCTTTACCAGCTTAGTTGAGATCAGGTGGAGGGTGATGTTTCTGATCTTTGCATTGTCTTATATCCTTTCCTGGCTCTTCTTTGGGATTATTTTCTTTATCATTGCTTTGGTTCATGGAGATGTCAGAGACCCCAATAATGACCCATGCGTATTTGAGGTGCGCAGCTTCACAGCCAGTTTCCTCTTTTCTCTGGAAACCCAGACCACCATCGGTTATGGCTTCAGAGGAATGTCTGAGAATTGCATGAGCGCCATAATCATTGTCACCATTCAGGACGTCATCAGCTGCTTTATTGACACTATTGTCATCGGAATTGTGGTGGCCAAAATGGCCTCAGCCAGAAAGAGGGCGCAGACGGTTGGCTTCAGCAACTGTGCAGTCATCAATCTTCGAGATGGGTATCTGTGTCTTTCCTGGAGGATTGGGGATTTCCGCAGGCACCACATGGTGGAGGGAACCGCCTGTGCTCAGATTCTCCGCACCACAGTGCACGCTACCGGCAAAGTTGACGTGACCTACGAAGACCTGGCTATTATCCAAAAGGACCTTATCTTGATCACACCTACAACCATTTTCCACCGGATTGAACCTGGAAGCCCGCTGTACAAGATGAGTTTGGAAGATCTGCGAAAAGCAAACTTTGAATTGTTGGTGTCGTTCACCTACACAGATGACTCCACCGGCATGCTGCATCAGACCCGGACGTCATACGTACCAAAGGAGATCCTCTGGGGTCATCTTTTTCAGGAGATGATCATGGTAACAAAGAAACACTACAAGGTGGATTACAATCTTTTCAATAACACTGCTAAAGTGCTGGTACCTCTGGTCAGCGCTGAGGAGTATGAGCAGAAGAAGAGAGAGAGGGAGGAGCAGAGGCAGCTTCGGCTCTTAGCTCGAGCTTCTCCGAGACATTCCCCCAGATGTTCCCCGAGGCTATCTTCACGACCACTGCAGCAAAGTCATCCAGAGAATCATCTGAGCCCTCCAACAGTAAGGGTTGAACTTATGGGAGACTGCCAGTCAGAACCAAATGTTCCAGCAACGGAAACTGAAAATCAGCATCAAGAAACTTTGACTGTGCCAAAAGACCCCACAATTACATAAAATAATAAATAGAACCTTTGTGTCTGAGATTTTATCAAAACACTTAACACCAACTGCAGACGAATGTGAAATAGTGCTAACAGCAAGACTGAGGACATCCCTGAAGCTCAAAAGATATTTTAGCTCCAACAAAATATGTTTTTGGAGTAACGGACACTCTTCATATTTGTTCAGACCACAAACACAACCAACACACTACAGGGCAGAGCTTGATCTAGACAATTAAAGACATTTGGGGCTTTGAAATATGAAGCTTTTCTTGGTTAGAGTCCAAAACGTCTGGAGTTTTACCTTATGCTATTTCTCAAAACTGATCCAGTAATACAGTGCCACACTAGCTGCCACCACTGGTAAAAAAATGTGTAAAACCCCTCCAATCAAAGTGCAGTAGTTCAAAAAAACTTTTTAAAAAATCCAGTGTTTAATGATTACAATAATTCAGATGGGGGGGGGGTGAATAAGATTAAAATTTATGTTCATCAAGGTATGTTTTCCACAGTTATTGGTAACTTGCAGTTACTACCTCACACAACCCTGCCTTTGCCAATAACTCACTATTTCTTCTTCTCACATACCATTTCCTAAGGTTGGAGCATACGCTGAGAGAGATTTTTCTCAACCATTCCTATTGGCACAGTCTCTCTAGATCCCTTGTCCTCTCGTATGTTCTCTTCACTTTACTTCACAAGTTTTGCATGGGATTAAAGTTCTTGGTACTGATATTGCCATGGAAGAAGGTTGAGATTGTGTCTGATGAACCATTTCTGTGTTGATTTGGCCAGATATTTGTTTAAACCACTCTGGTATCTGAAAGAGTTAATGGTACCATGCATTCAAACAATTTTCAGAGAAACTCTGGAAGAGAAATAGGCCTGAGCATCCACAAATCCTTCCCCATTCTTAATAGAGGATATGAGGATCTTTCCAAATATTCATCCTTTGTTTTTAGTGTTTGTTTCTGAAAAACTCCAACTTATTAACATCTGATCAAAGGATTCTTGCTCTGCTGATTGTCCTGAAAACATAATTTTTTGACATGGAATTTGTTCCCCTCTGACCTAAGGTTTGAAGGTTAAATCACGCTACAGGAGTTTTGAAGCTCTTTACAACATTTTTACCAAGTGTGCCAAGGGCCTTGTTACTGATGCTATTTTATTTCATTTTTTTCATCAACTACTTAAAAAAAGGCATCTAGTTGTGATACCATGCTGTATGATAAAGCCATGCATGTTTCATTTGCTTTTTTCTATTCATAAATACATGTACAAAGTGAGAGTAAACATAATACTTTTGTAAAAAAAAATTCTGTTCTGCATTATTGCTGTATGCACGATCCACATGGAGTAGTTTCCAGTTTTGATAAATATCACAGAACCAGTTTAAGAAGTTTTTGAACACACCATCTGTCATATAGTGCGATTGCCTAAAACTGCTTTTGAAAAATACTACGGAAAGTGCTCCTCTCCCCCTACCTGTATCTGTAGGCTGTCAGTCAGCTGTGTATGTTGGCCAAAAAACCTCCAAATATTTACTTTTCTAAGAAAAAGGATGAAGGAGTTTCTAAGAAACGTCAGGTAGTGAATAATACAGAAAGGCACCCTTCAGTCTTTTTGAAGTTGTCCTGTTTTGAAACAAACCTTTTCAACAACCGAAAAGAAGATCCATGTCGGGTTTGGGTTACTTTGCTTGCCCTTGTCACACCAAGTTGTTGCTTTTTCTTTCTGACTCACTTTCATTTTGTGTCCCTGCACTCTCTATTGTATATATGGTTATTTCTCTTGGTAGTTAGGTACTCAAAGCAGTAATTGAGATTACATTTTATGAACTAAAAGGTTAAACGTTACTAAGGTTTCAATTTTATTAATTTTGTAGATAATACATCCTTTACCCATTATGGTTCTAAATCCATATTTGTTTTGGCAAAAAAATATTGTTGTAATGGCTTCTTATTAGACCCAAATAGCTGACCTCCAGCTGACAGATTGTTGTTGTACAGAACCTATTTTCATCCAGTAGACTATGATTAAGAAGTTCATTAAAAATAATTGGCCATCAGGTGTAAAAGATATTCAAAAGATTGTATGAGGGGATGGAAGACCAAAACTGGAAATAACCTGATACGAACCTTGACAGTTGCCCAACTGCAGGTGCTTTCTGTAGGTTGAAAACATGGTCAATTACCAAACACACATAAACTTTTCAGGCTCCCAGGTTATTTTACAGAGAGCAGAACATATCGGTCAGAACATTTAAAATACATCCACAAATGAATTAAGTAGGGGATTGTTCAATATTTTCATTTAGGTCTTTAATTACTGTTTATATTTTTTATATATAGTTATTAGTTTTTTTAATCATCTTTTAAAACAGGTACCTGGTTTTCTCATATCTTAGCTGACATAAACTTTAAATATAAATTCTGTACTACATCAATGTTGTTCATAAAAACTTCTAGAGCAGTCTGAAATAAACTGTTACTTTTAACACTTTCCCAATGCCTCTGTGTCTCTGTGTTCATCAACTTTCAACACATCTAAATCTTATTTATTTGCGCGCAGGTAGGTAGGTTGATTTAAAGTTTAATTTTAACATCTTCTGATCTGTGGCATCTCTGCATTTGGGGCCAGTGGGGCTTGGCCCCACCAGATGTCGCTGTGGAGCTCTATGCTCACAATAATCAGTGGAACAAGATCGTTCAGAGTAATATTGTAAAAGAGACGATTCCCTTACCAATAAAATTCTGTTATAAACATTTGTGACAATATATCTAAGTCTGCCAGAATACTAACAAGCTCAGTAGGCTAAATCCTGTTGAGGGACCTTGATATTTGGGCCGGCCCACCAACGTTTGTTTCAAAAATGAAAATCTGAAATTGCAGTGCGCATGCCCAACACGCTCTCAGTAGACAGTCGTGGAGCACAAATCATAAGGTCCCAAGCTTGGATCGTCCAATCAAAATACTGGAAACACACACATTACGTTTCCGTTCTGCCGGAAAGTGTGCCACAATCTAGTGTTGGCTGTTCTTGCTAGCTCATTGAAGGATTGATGTGAATCTTTTCTGTTTGATAAATGAACATTATTAGTGAGCCTGTATTTGTAATTTTATGTACAAAAATTAAATTACATTTAGCTTGTATAAAATGGCATTTCTAGTGTGTTGATTTATGCTATTTTATCTGTCTCATTTGAAATTGATCAAAGTCAATTTATAAGCATCACAAAAAAATAGTTCCTGCTAGTAGGTGTTGAGTTTCTGTGCCCCACTTATGCCAGAGACACCACTGTTTCTGATTAGAATTGATACTTACATTTTTGGAGTGGCCCAGCTAGAGTCCTGACTTCAATATCATGGTGAAACTCTGGAGAAAACTGAAGATTAAGGTGATGGCAAAGAGGCCGTCCAGGCTCAGAGACTTTGAGCTCATCGAAGATAAAACATAATTCCAGTGCAAATATGCAAAACCTGGTCAGTGAACATCATGAGTCTTTGATTGTCGATGTGCCCCTGGGCAAGGCCCATAACCCCAAGTTGCCTACTGAGCTGCGTATTGGTGTATGAATGTGTGTGTTAGTGAGTGAGATTGGGTGAATGTGGCTGTACTGTACAGTGCTTTGGGTGGTCAGTATGACTGGAAATGCGCTATATAAATTCAATCCATTTACCGTTTGATTGTTGAAATGCCAATAAAGAGCTTGCCATCAATTATTCAAAAGTGTTTGATTAATTTCTAACACACATTGTTTTTAATGACATGTAAATAAAAGCCCATTTAATTTTTTTATTGATTATCCTTTTACATGTTTATCATCTTTTGAGAGATGTATGACTTTTTTCTTGTCAGTTGAGTGACACTAATTTTAAACCATAATCTGAAACAGGTATGCATAATTCTGGTCTTTACTGTACATTGGATGCTAAAAAAAATGTCCCTGATGTCTTATTATTTTCTCCTTTTGTTGGTTGTTCCTTCACTTGAGTATTATTTACATTCAGCATTAAAGCAGCTAGAGAATGGCAAGTGACCAGAAAGGCAAAAGCACACAACCAGAAATCAGATGATGACGTTCCCCAAAGCACTCAAAAAAAAAATGCAATAAAGGAAAACAGAGCTCAGATCATAAGGTGCATGTGAGCCAGACCAGAGCAGCCAGAAACGGGCCATTATATTCTTAATGTTATGCCATGAGGTCAGATTTACAATTTATTCTGCTGATCATAAAAAAATAATAAATTATAAAACCACACTTTATGAAAAATGGCATGTTATTTTGTAAGTTTTACTTATGTTTTGTGTTACATTATAATCTATAACCTCACACAAATATAAAAAAGAAATGGATGATGGTTTGCATCAGAATATTAATCAACTGGTGTCATTTTTAGAAAATATGAGTGGTTTTAAGGAATACATGAGTTTATTTGTTTGCATCTTAACTCCCACTAAACATCTGAGATTGATTTAAATTCTTGTTCAGGAATCAAAGCACTAAGCTGGAAGGTCATGTCGACGTCAAACAACCAGACACAACCTTGATCTTTGTTTTGCACATTTTTATAATTAGTTTAAAACATCAGTGAAGAGCTTGTGATGTTACACAGAGCCTGCTTAGTGACACGATCATGTTATATTTATTTGTTTCATCTGTCTGCCAGTTCAGGAGACCACATATTTTCCGCCAACACTTCATTTGAAAAAGGTTGCAAAATTTTTGGAAGTATCAAGGTTTGAAACTTTGCATTAGAATATATAGGAATTAACAGGAATTTATGAGGAGAAATGGGAATAAAACTTGAAATGGTATGTTGGGGGAAATATTCTAGCATAATTGGGACTAAAACAACCATATGTCATGCAAGTACACTCTAGTATATCTATGCTTTTTCCAAGCATTATTTTACATGTAAATAATGCACAGTGTTTTCTTTGAGGATGTTGAGGCCATGGCCGCTACATGCACTTTACATTCCTCCATCACATAAATGGATGATTTCCAGAGCCCTGTGTTTGTGGACTAGTCAGTGCACAGAAACCTGATCTGAATATCAGAAGCTCAGCAGAAATTCAACAAGGGCAAGGCAAGGTAGGAGAATCCAAGAAAAAGAATGGTGGTTGTAACACGGTGATCAATGGAACAACTGCTGGACATCTACTGGCAAGACCTTTGCTTAATCTGTTACTGAGTCAGAGGCTGTGGAGAGTAGCTAGTGCAGGAAAGTGATGCACAGCCTGGAGCCGATCGCAGCAGAGTGGCGGTGCCCATCACAGAGGCAAAATATCATTACGAAATAACAATTTCATGCAGAAGAAACACACACTTCCAAATTGTTCTGAGGCTACAAAGTCAAACAAACTTAGGTTGCAAAAATGAGAAATTAACTAAGAGACATCCATATCATTAAGTAAGGGGCATATAAAAACAAACGATAGGAAAAAAGATATTCAATGTATGTTTTCAGGGGGGGGGGGGATTTCCACAGCTGCAAAATTAAACTAAATGTTCAGTGCATGATGAGGATTAGGTTGATGATGGTGACATTTATAGAATTGCAATTAATAACACTGCTGATTAATATGTGCTCTTGCACCTCCAACACTGTAGTTTGTACTGGAATCCCACACCACCAAGCGCAGGTCCGCAAGCTGCTTGCAGCAGGAGATGATCGGCAGTATGACAAGCATTCACAGATCACAGGGGCTTGGATCAGATCTGTAGGACAGGTGTAAACGTAAGACTGGACAGGGCAGACAGATCCGAGGCAAGGCTCGTAGTCGTGTGATCAGTCCAGGTCATGTCCAGAATAGAGAAGGCAGCGTGGCTGTTCGACAGGGGCATGGCAAAACTGAAATGGCAAAAAAAAAAAACTGGAAACTTGTTCAAATTTAGAACCTAGAATCAGGCAGGGAATGACAGTGGCCATCTACTGGCTTAAGACGTCCAGGGATCTGGCACTGCCCGTGTGCTGTGTTCGCTATTCGTCAGTGAAGTAAAAACAGAACCTAGTCCCTGAAAAGACAAATAGGCAGTAAGGGATTTTAGATCTGCAACAATGAACACAAACTAAGAGCAAACTCTAGTAGCAGTTTTTAAGGACTTCTTTTTCCTCTCTTCTGCAAAGATGCTTTTTGATTGTGTCTCATATTTGGTACAAGACATGTCAAACCTGTGGTCAACAAGATGATTAAAGCTGCTCTTCTCGTGATGGACAGCAGACAGTGTTGCACAAATATAGATGATTTTGGTTTGTAAACGTACATGTTTAGGTGAAGACGCTGTTAGCAGGTGGAAATTATTTTTAAAAATTCACTTTTAAAGTCACTTTTGGGGTAAGAAAAGGAGCTGGGACTGCAGCAAGTGATGGGATCAATGCTGAATCAGTTACAGTTTACAGTCCTGTAAGGATTTCCTTCTTGTTGTCTCTCTCTCTTTGTTTGATGCTTCCATCATTTACTGTTCAGCACATCAAAACATCCTGCCAGCAGCAAAAACAGAGGCATGCTGAAATGCACATACTGATCAAGAACACCTTCAGAAGGCAAAAAGAATTATGAAGTTGAGCTGATATTGAAAACCTTTATAAGGAAAATTGCTGAACTGAAACACGATTGAATAAAACACCATAGCCCAATTGCCATTGTAACAAGTAAAAGAAAACAAAGTGATGTCTGACAGTGTTTTGGAAAACAAAAAGTTAAAAGTTATTCTGCAACTGTTGCACCTAAAAGAAAATATTTCAGAATCAGCTTTTTTGCCAGATATTGTAATGATCAGAGGTAGGGGACCCAGAATTCCACCAGAGGTTCAGATGAGTGTTTTTATTAACAAAAAAAAAAAAAAAAAAAACAGGGAAAAAGCCAAACAAACACCGTCAAACCCAAAAGATGGCAGAAAAACAAACCTTCCAGCAGGACAGGTAAAAATATGAACGGACAGGCAGAACAGGATGGCTCAGGTTACTGGAGAAAACAGGGTCAAAAATCCAAAAGCAAAACATACAAAGAATGTTGCAGGAGACGACTCACCCATAAACTCAACAAGACAACCTGGCACTGATGTCTGGTCTCAGCAGTTTATATGGAGGTGGAATCAGGTGAAGCCGGTGAAAGGTGATTGCAGCAGGGGTGGAGTTAGGCAGGTGTGCAGAGTAAGTAATAGACATCAGTGCTGAGGTAGTAGACCAGACATCAGTGCTGAGGCTCAAAACAAGAACAGATCAAAAATTCAAACCTAAACTAAGAAGCTTCTGAAGACATAACTAAAACAGTAAACAAGAATCTAAACAAGAATCCAGACTAGACAGGACTCAAAAACAGCCAGATAATAAAAGACAGGAGAGAGAAGGAAAACTAAAACTAACATAAACCAGAACAGAACTCAGAATATTACAGATATGTGTACATATACAATGACTTTGCATTGTACAATTCTCATGATGTGGCTGCTTATACAATAAAATCAAACACAGTCTGAAGTACTGAAAATACATATTACAGTTTAGGTGGCATTTATTGGACTGACAGCTCTAGGAAAATACTTGTCCTAATGTCCCCTGTCTGGTGGCAGCGACTGGAACAGGTTGTATGAAGAGTCTTTTCTAATTGTTCCAGCTTTCCTGCAGCAGCAGGAAGAGCGTAGCAGACAGCCAATCATCTTAAGTGATTTCCTCTATCTCACAGTGCATCTGGAAAACCACAAACGGAGGGCAGCAATACAATAGAAGGCCGCCACCAAAGTTTTGAGGGATGTTATTTTGTCTGAGGACTCTGAGGAAGTAGAGCCCATGCTGGGCTATCTTCACCAGATCTGCTGTGCTCACACACCAGGTGGGATGCAGTCTCCCAGAAAACAGAAGTTCAGCACCCTCTTCACCCTGATCCCTTTGATATGTATCACCGGGACATTATTTCTGAAATCCACAGCTAGCTTTCCAGTCCGTGGTAGTGTTCAGGAGGAGCCTGTCAAGAGTAGATGAAATTTGTATTTATATTTAGAAATTAAAAGAATGGCACACACAATGAAAACCTCTACATACAGATATATGGAGCTAAATCAGTGACAGCATACATCGACATTGAAATTGAGATTTGGCATTGTAAAACGGAACATTGAAAACTAAAACACTGAAATAAATCATCCCATAAAACATTTTTTTTCCAGCATTGTATTGTTTAATGTCATCTGATTTAGTTCAACACAAATATACCTTCTAAACAAAGCCAACAACACACATTAAAACTGGTGAAAGCAGCCAAAACTGCTCACACACAGACTCACACAAATGCAGAAAGTTCTTATTTGTACATGAATTTAGCTTGTTTGTGTCTCTGCGTGGCAAATTTTTTTGGCTTTTTGCTGCACTTTTGGGGCGCTTTTCCCCCACGCCCCAGGTTTGTAATATCTCAGTCTGCTGGTGGAAATTCACTGTTACAGGAGAGTAAGTTGATGGAAATATTATAATATAAAATTTCAGATTACATGTAAACACACACCATTAAGATTGACATTGATAAAGCATTTTTCTTAAATATATTTGGATAATATTTTCCCCTCCTCAGGCTGAAATCGGATTTTGTTGGGACGGCCGTTCATACTACTATTAAATGCGTCCGCCATCAGACTTCTGTCTGAATGGTTCAAGACCGCAGAGCTACCCGCATGTCCAGATAACGGAAGGAGACGTTACACAGCAGCGCTATGTTTACAGAAGTAATGGTGAATGACATCGTCTCTAGAAGTCTTTAATAGAGTTTTGTTAAAAGAAACCCTCGACAAAATTACAAAAGCACAGATACCGACCGGTGTCTCTCCTTGTTATTATTAGGAAGCTGTTGAGCAATGGGAGCCGACTATATTAAAACATCATAGGGAGACGAAGTAAGGTAAGGAGAAAGCAGCACAGCTATTAACAATGGCCTCTTATGGAGCACTAACTGCTACTACTGTGTGTGGATGTGTAGTTGGAGCAAGGAGAATGATGTGACCCTGCCGCCACTCTGTTTATCTGAAACTTTCCAAAATGCCAGTTTCACTATCTTTTTATTTCCCCCTCAGTCACCCGGGGACACAATAAATGGCCTCCGTTGGACACTTTGATCCATAAAACCTATATTTTGTGTCTGGTTAGTCACAGAGTCATTTATAAGGAGGTGTAGGCAGGACACTGGAGACTCACATTCTCCTCTTTTGTAGAGAGGGATGCTGTTAAAAACAGAGATAAAATCAGTCAAGAGAATGCATGCATAGCCTCCTTGGTCCTCCAGGTGAGAGAGAAGAGGGTGAGTAGCAACAGCAATAGCATTCTCAGGATACCAATAAATTCTGTAACCAATCTGGTATGCAGTACGGTTCTCTATTTTATCTTGAACTCTTGTTCTGATGATGATACTAGACTAATTTCTTTATGGGACTAGAAGGGATCAGCTTTGACTTCGCTTAACCGATTACCTAATTCACCAGCCGTGAAGTAGCTGGAGCAAGACGATCTATAAAACAATAATGACCCAAATATTACCAAAACTTTGAGCAAATAAAACAAACTATATCTCATTCGGATTCCTTGGCTGCAGCTTCTTGTAAATAAAGAGTGACTTCACATTTGGTCCGGAGCCCTGGTTTGCTTTTTTAAAAATGAATATTTTCTAACAACAGATGCTGCCAGAAGACCAGTGTTTCAGTTTTCCAGGTCTGTCTGACCCCCCTGAGCAAACAATGATGCAACAATGAGTAGTTCACATGAGCTGGGTCCTGCTAATGTACTGAAAAACTGACCTCAGTCTGGAAGGAAATGTTTCTCCCAAATAACAGAAGGATGTTTAATCATCAGTCATGATTGTCTTTAATTAGTTTTGCACGTGCTTTGTAAACAATCTGTTTTTGTCACCAGCCTTTGAGGTTGCGCCGCTTTGTTGCCTGAAACAAGTCAAGCTGTGATGAGCAGACCCAAAAGGTTGGTGTGGATTTCTGAAGTTTATGCTGGAGCCGGTTATAAACAAAGAACAGCACAGCAGCTGGATGTTTTGCTACTGTAAGCGGAGATAAACCTGTTTTCTTTCGTGCATTCAGGGTTTAGCACGGCTAACAGAGATTTTGGACCTAAAGGTTTCTGCCCCAGATCTCTGTTGTTCTTATCATTTTTGACACCTTCAGCTAAGTACTAGGTGATTTTGGGACTGCATCTTTAGGATAATGTGGCTGTAGGGGAGGAAACAAGATTTTCTTTTATTTAATTTTAACCTTTACGGCTCTGGATGTATGTTTAGAATCGTTGTCCTGCTCCATCTCAGTCAAAGATCTTCTGCGGCCTCTAACAGGTTTTCTTCAAGGATTTACCAGTTTTTAGCTCTCTCCAGTTTCCCATCAACTCAGAAAAGCTTCCTCTTAGCATGATGTTGCCACCACCATGTATTATCATGGGATTTTGGGGGAGGTGGTGCTCAGTTGTATAGATATTTTGAAATAAAAAAAATAGAAGAAAAGAATAGGAATAGCAAGAGTAAATGACATATGGTGTATGCAGATTATATAAAAATATTTTAAATGCCTTTTTCCACCACTATTTGTTCCTTTTTTATTTTTTAAATAAAATAGCTTTGACCAAAGACATATAAAAGTACAAATAGGTGCATTCTATTTGTTGACATACACATCTGGGTTTTGATGAAAAAGAGGTGGGAAACCCTTAAGAAACAAAATTTTAGTTTGGAGCTAGCTCTTATTTAAACATTTCCAGCTGCTCTCTCTCTCTCTCTCTCTCTCTCTCTCTCTCTCTCTCTCTTGTCTTTTACATATTTGTGTTTTTCAGACATAGTGATGAATACAACCATAATGAGCTAAAAGGAACAACAAAGCTGAAAAGGAAAGTTTGCAACAACAATGATCGTCTTTAAAACCCTAGAAACCCAGATATGCACTAGGACTGTACTTATTGTATGATTCATCCCTCAGTATGTGTTTACACATCTTAATCCTCTAGATGCTGCTGCTGCTGCAGCCTGAAAATTCCGACTGAGAATCCTCCTCCTGTTTCATGCAGTGCTCACACTTCAGAGTGTGTGTGTGTGTGTGTGTTCTTGTATTTACAGTTGAGCAAGAACATTTTTTGCTCATTTTACTATTAAAGTGAGGACTTTGATGCAAAGTGAGGACCTTCTTTTAGGGCCTCACTTTTTTCTGGGCTAGGGGTTTTGGTTAGCACCAAGGTGTCAGTTAGGTTTAGGTATATACAGGTAAAGGTTAGGGTTAGGGCATAGAAAGGCTTGGAAATGAATTGAAGTCTATGAAAGTCAAAGCACGATCCTCACTTTGTATTTGTGTGTGCGTGCGTGCGTGTGTGTGTGCGTGCGTGCGTGCGTGCGTGCGTGCGTGTGTGTGTGTGTGTGTGTGTGTGTGTGTCCGTGGGAGAAAAATCCCTGGTTAAATCCAGCCTCCAGTCCTCCACCTTGTGGTCCACACGCAGCACTAGATCGCCGCACGCATTGCTGGAAATTGAGCATGGAAAACAAACACACACACACACACACACACACACACTGTTCACTGACACAGGTGGTTTGGGCTAAATATATGTGCTGCTATAAATAAATCCGACCTAAAACAAGCCTGACAGGGGGGGGGGGGAATCAAGGCTGTGTGTGAAAAAAACATGAAGCCTGTGGGGTTAATGTTTGTGATGAATTAGTGAGCAGGA
This sequence comes from Fundulus diaphanus, assembly GCA_037039145.1. Taxonomy (NCBI): domain Eukaryota; kingdom Metazoa; phylum Chordata; class Actinopteri; order Cyprinodontiformes; family Fundulidae; genus Fundulus; species Fundulus diaphanus. The sequence continues at coordinate 16,630,716 of CM073143.1, read as the reverse complement.
AGAATGGTTCAGCTGGAAGACAACATGGTTAAGGGCTGACCTTAAATTACAGGGCAACAGATGCACAGTCTAAACATCTGAAGCAACCCGATAGCTCAGTGGAGAAAGACAGTCATATCATAATGCAGGCATGTATTGAGTGAGTCAGTCTTTCCGACAGAACACTTTTTCCAAAGCCCAATTTGAACAAACCAGAACTGAAAATAGAAAATAAATCGCCAAAAATGATATCTTGTTTGTTACCTGTATTCGACATATTAATTTTAATAAATTAGTTTCTATGTTGACAAAGGAACAAAAGCTGTACTTTTCCATCTTAAATTCGTGTTAACAAAGTAACCAACAGGTGGTGTTGCCCAGCTTTTAAAGCCTGCTCTCCTGGTAATTATTCTCTTCTCTCGGTTTCCTTCAAACCCCTGATTTGGGTTTAATTTGTCGTCGCCTAATTTGCTTCCCTTTCCGCGCTGTGTCCGGCACACATGAGCGGTGTCGGTCAAACGTGAAAACACGGTCACTCAGCCCTGCTGTCATTGGCCGGGCGCGAAGCGGAGGGGGCGGGACGCGCCGGCGCAAGCGGTTTAAAACGCTTTGTGGGGACTCAGCGCGAAGCACATTATCAGTACCGGTCCTCCAGAGACATGCGGGACGTTTCAACTCGTTAGTGCCAAAGTAAATAACAAGCGGAGTGGATAAACGGAGGCCCCCAGGAGCGTCTGGATTATATTTCAGAGAACTTTGTCCAAGGCGGTCCGCGGATGAGCAACAGGTAGGAGAAATTCACTGCGCACAGACAGAGCAACTGCTTTTTGTTTAATTATAATGCGATGCCTAAATAACAGGGTAAATAGTCAGAGTAGTTTTATTTTAATAAGCCGCTGGCTTTGATGCGCTCAGCTGTTTCTCGATGATGCTCAGGCTTCCTCCTTCCTTTTAGACGCCAACTGCGCGGTCATGTCTTTCAACCAGCCTGCCAATTTTTTATATATATATAAATATATATATTTATATTTATCACTCACTTCTTATTTATGGGTGAACCCGTGGCTCTGTGTGTGCGGGATTGCATCCGATTACAGCTCATTTTTCACCCCTGCACCTGTTAAAATCTGTCCTTCGCGTTTCTCTTTGGACACATACTCACCAGTAATAAACGTTTAAAATAATGTACAATTAGTAATGATTTGATCAGGGAGTATTATGCAACTTCTTAACACTCTTTATGTAAAATCAATCAGACCCAAATATGGGGGGGGGATCTTAGATTTGCATGCATTTAATTCATCCTCAAGAAGGGTTAAAGCGACAATAAGCAGTCAACTGTACATTTTCAGAGATCATCTATTAAATAATGCTGCCTGCAATGCATTTTGCCGTGTGCATGCACATTAAATTGCATTTAAATTGCCCACTGACATCTTATCCAGCTGCAGCTTTCGATGTTTAACCCTGCAGAGAAGTTGCATCAGCCAGCCTTATTTTCCGCAGATGTGAAACTTAACTATGAATCAGCAGTGGTTATGTAGGCTACAGTCTATAAGTAAGGTACCCGCCTACATCTGAAGAAGTTTCTAGTTTTCTCTATCTGCTTCCTTTTCAACTTGGTTACCATGAAGCTGAGAGAAAATCTCTACGAGTGAAAACAAAAATCAGAGTGCAACTGGTCGATTAGGACTTTGTTGCCAGGACAGCCATACCTAATGAGAGATGCTTTGATTCTGCTGGGGGAACCAGCAGAACTCCCAGCGGGTGTTTGTTGTGAGTCAACAAACTGTGCATCATAGCTGGAGCTCATGCTTCTCCCCCAAAGAGCAAGTGCACAAACCTCGAGAGTGACATAAGGTCATGTCTAAACTTCTGAAAGCTCACAAAAAGTGCAGCTGTAGATGCCGGCTAGACACAAGCTTTATAAATCTTACTGGTCATGCACAAAATGTAATCCATCCACATTAATTTGCGAAAGCATTAACATTATAAGGTATTTATAGTGTGACTTTAAAAAATTGTTGTATTTTGTTGCTGGAGATAGGCACCAGCAACCCTGCAACCCCATGAGGGATTAAGCGGTTTGGAAAATGGATGGATGGATGGATGTTGCATAATATGTGCAAGCTGACCAAGAATAATACACATATGTGAGATGTAAGAGAAAGGGAAAAAAAAAACAAAAACCTGCAGATGCCATAAAAGCACTCTTAACTGAGCTAGACGTGGTCAGGTCATTAGGGGCAGCCAAGAAAAATAAGACAGCTTTGTAAATGGACAATAACTGGACTTAAGTGCAATTAATGTGCAATTTCTTTCAGTGCAAACTCAAATGTCAAATTGTGTTAAATAAAAACAAATCAATGTCTGATGACATAATCATGTTTTATGTTTTGGCTTCTTTGAGTTAAATGATTCTCTTGTACCTGGTTTATCTAACAGACCTCTCGTTTCCCTGTGCTTCTGCAGCAGATGATGTTGAAGAGGTCCAATCCCCAAATGAAAGAGGAGTGACCACTTCATCCTCCTCCTGTTGCACTTCAAACCTGAGGCGTCACTCCTGCCGCCTCGATTTGCCACCATTTCCTCCCTTAGTTGGTCCCCCCAAGCGTTTCAAAACTGTTTCTCCAACGCTTTTTCCAGAAACTCAGACTGTTTTCTAAAGCAGAAGCAGCACAGCCCTCCCAGATTGAGGTGATGGGAAGTGTGCGAGCCAGCCGCTACAGCACCGTGTCATCAGAAGAGGACAGCATGAAGCTCGCCACCACGGGGGTACCAAACGGCTACGGCAACGGCAAGACTAAGGTGCAAACGAGGCACCAGCCGCAGAGCCGTTTCGTGAAGAAGGACGGTCACTGCAATGTGCAGTTCATCAACGTGAGCGAGAAAGGTCAGCGCTACCTGGCCGACATTTTCACTACATGTGTGGACATCCGCTGGAGGTGGATGTTCCTCATCTTCTGTCTCGCCTTCCTCCTGTCATGGTTGTTCTTTGGCTGCATCTTCTGGCTGTTGGCCATCTTTCACGGGGACTTGGAAAGTGGTACCAAGATGTGCGTCTCCAACGTGAGCAGCTTCACTGCGGCCTTCCTGTTCTCTATTGAGACTCAGACTACCATTGGCTATGGCTACAGATACGTGACAGAGGAATGCCCCGTTGCCGTCTTCATGGTGGTTTTTCAAAGCATCGTCGGATGCATCATTGATGCCTTTATCATTGGCGCGGTCATGGCCAAAATGGCAAAACCCAAAAAGAGAAACGAAACTCTGGTGTTTAGCCATAACGCCACAGTAGCCATGAGGGACACCAAGCTCTGTCTGATGTGGCGCGTGGGCAACTTGCGGAAGAGCCACCTGGTTGAGGCACATGTTCGAGCTCAGCTTCTGAAATCCAGAACAACAGCGGAGGGCGAGTATATCCCTCTTGACCAAATGGACATAGATGTGGGCTTTGACAGTGGAGTTGACCGAATCTTTCTGGTCACCCCGATCACCATTGTTCATGAGATCAATGAGGACAGCCCCTTTTACAACATGAGCAAGCGAGATATTGAGAACTCAGACTTTGAAATCGTGGTGATCCTCGAGGGTATGGTGGAGGCAACAGCCATGACCACGCAGTGCCGCAGTTCCTACATCGCCAGTGAGATCCTCTGGGGCCACCGCTTCGAGCCTGTGCTCTTCGAGGAGAAGAACTACTACAAAGTGGACTACTCTCGCTTCCACAAGACGTACGAAGTGCTAAACACTCCCCTATGCAGCGCCAGAGATCTGGCAGAGAAGAAATACATCCTGTCTAACACCAATACTTTCTGCTATGAAAATGAGATTGCACTTGAAAAAAAGGAGGACACGGACGAGGGGAATGGGGGCAGCGTTGGTCCTGACGGCACCCAGATGGACAGCATCTCAGAGACTGAACACAGCCAAGCCGTGGTGCCGCTGGAGCCACGCCCTCTGAGGCGAGAATCAGAAATATGATGACTCAAACTTCACATGAGCGATTAAAAGGAAAAAGAAAATCCCCTATCTACTCCGAAGGCTCGAGAAGCCATGCCAGGAACGAGGGGAAGCCAAGCGGTACTGCTGTGGGAAGCCGTAAAAGGTTCAGGACTCTATGTAAGGGTCTGTCTTAAGTTTGACTACAGACAGTATGACGAAACAAAGCACTATGAAGCATGTGGTCAATGCTGAACTAATTCTCCTCCAAGAACTCACCACTAATGTGCGCTCAGTCTCTGCAAAGAGGAAGCAGGTTGTTGTAATGACCTCAGAAGCAAAGAAATGTACCCGGTTGTCCTGTTTAGCACGAAAAAAGGCGCTTTCTGAGTTTTCTTTTGATTTTTAGTGCTGCTACAGAATAGAGAAGTTACACACATCTCTTTCATTTTGACACTTTTACCTAGAACCAAAGAGTAAAGAAAGTCGGAACAAAGAAGGTACAAAGCAGAGTATTTGTTCATGAGCTGGTCTCAGAGCAAGGAGATGTCACAGATCACCGTCTCTATATGCAATAAAAAAAATAAATGACATGACGGCGCTGATTCCCTGAGCTTTGTTTTACAGCAGCTGGTCATAACATCTGCTAGTAGCTTCTCAGACCAACTGAAACCTCTGAGCAGAGCTATGTTATTCACTCCAAACTGACAGAAATCATTAATTTAAAGAGAATTAAAGTGTTTAATTATGTGGGGGTGTGAATGTTCGAAAAGAAGTGCTGCTATGATGTTGCTTCTGTTGTTTTCTTCTTTGCAATTTGTTACAGACAAATGCCAAAGAGTATTATCATAGTTATGTTTCATTAAACCAACACCTGATTAGATTTGGTACAGAGTATAATATTTTAGGGAGTTTTAATACTATTTGTTTTTAAAGAATGTGTGTACAGTTTCTTTTATTATTATTATTTTCTTTACGGTGATCATCCTTAACTTGAGCCACTTCATCAAGCCTTATTCTGAGCGGTCAGAATGAGGAAATTATTTTCTTTTTTTAAATTTAGTTTCCAGAACTAAAATAATATTTTTTTTAATGATTCTTTTCACTATTCTACACTTCAACTTGAATCAAAAATGTTGATTACTAAAGACAAACGTGCTTCATAGGTTTTGAAATATAATGAAGCAATGTCAGATGACATCAGAAATTGCAATCTCTGAATGAAGATTGTGTCATAACCTCTAACTGAATCCACTTCTTAGTGCTGTGAGAAGACTACAGATAACCTTTCAATATCAACACTACCTGAGTCTTCATTCTCTGTTGAGAATATACGTTCAAAGTCAAGTGTACTGTAACCCCAGCACATGAAGGTCTGCTGCACAAAGGAAAACATGTTAATATCATATATGTTTTGTTTAAAAAAAAAAAAAAACAGACGGAAAGCCGCTTGGCTCCACATGTAAATACTTCTCCTCCCTGTTGCAGTTGTTTTTTAGCAGTCTTCCAAATGTACTGCAAAGTCACAGAATGTACAGATTTTTGTATTATTGTTATTGTTATTATTGTTGTATATTATATTGCTATTTTTCAATAAAATGTCAATGGACAAATGGAATCAGTGTGTCATCAATGATTTCTCTCATTTCATTTATCCGTTTATTTTTATAGGCACAAGTGTTCAGTGTCAACAAATATCCAACACTTTTATTTACATAAGATAATAGCATATTAGGTTTAAAATACAACACAGAGTAAAAACATAAGACTCACCAAGACCCAGCATTAGAAAACAAATAAAAAAAATTGCAACAAATTATATTCATTAAAATGCATCACAATTTCACAAAGCTTTCACTAAAATAAATTGTGCATACCCTCGAAAATACAAAAAAGATAAAAGCCATGAAAGAAGATTGCAGAAAGTAATTTAGCATAGCATGCCCTATTTAGTCAACAGCTATTGAAGACAGATTTGTTCTTAAACGACATTTCAATGAAAGGTGAATTCATGACATGGCATGAAGAAAATGATTCAACAATTAACCCCCCATACACACTTTGTCTCTGGAAAGCTTTATACATAATGTTTCAACCTAAATGCTCCATGAGTTATTGAACCAGACGATCTTAGAAACATCAAAAGATCACTGAGAGCCGAAGGAGCATGTTCATGTTAGTGTAGGGAAAAATCTATTTGCGGTTTGAAAATTTGATTAAGCTTTCAGGGTTCATCATGTTTGGTTTCTTAAGGACATGGGAGTGCCTATCTGTTCAAGATGTTAATCACCTGATTAATCTATTATCTGTAGTGGCTTAGTGACCAACAGATTAAACTGGTATTAAAAGCAGAAAAAAAACTAAATTGAATGCATGAAAAAGTTGCACTTGAAATGGTTGTTTTCAATTAGTCAAAAGCTTTCCAAAATTGCAGTGCAACTCTTATTAATATTTTGTAATGTTTGTCAAATTTATCTGGGAATCCAAAATAACCTGAAGAGGTTTTACTTCTCAAATATGTTTGATTATTGGCCCATTGTTTTTTGTTTAAATATTTTTTTGTTAAATAAACCCTTGAAGAAAAACAAATTCACACAGTTTTGATTACATTTAACTTAAGACACAATCTCTTACACAATTGCAAGGTCTTTGTCAGCTACAAATAAAATAGCTTCATCACTAAAAATCTGTTTAATATGATTACATTTTTTAATTACTTGATGAATTACTTCCATCTGGTGCATGCAAATTTCAACTTTGCGGAGGGGATGATTTATTATCACAGCCAGGGTGTATTGTCAATTATCAGCAACATTGATTCTGATCAATGTGCAATCATTTACAGTCTATTACAACCATTGAAGATTACATATCAATATATTTTTCTAATTATTTTTTAGAAATGCTATTTTTAGCTTTAATACTCCCCATACATAACACATATTTATTACTTTTATTAATTTAATAACCTTAAATACCAGTTTAAAAGGACTTTTTTTCTTTTTAGAATGAAATAGAGTCATTATTTTTCATTGTATGATAAATTGGAATATTTCTGTGGGTATTATCCAAGATATAGAGCATGTAAAATGTTTTTATTTAAAGTTATAGTTGATAACCCTGTTCAGACACCTGTTTTGTTATACTGGGTAAAATTATCCTTCCAACCGGAAAGTAGTTAGTACATTATGTATTCACAAAAAGGAGGTTAAAAAATCATTCTCTCTGGGAGCTGCAGGCCTGTAAAAACTCTAACCAGAGTTTTGTTCCTGCTCTCACCCATAGACATTATATACTCACCCCCTCTGTCCTTCAAGTTCTGGAGGAATCGCCTTATCGATTAGTTGTCCGACATGCCAATCATTCTGACGCCCTCATGTAACACCAGGGTGTGTGCTCCTTCCTTCTTAGTTTCTGCTTGCTGGCTGTGTATGCGCACTTCTGGTGTTTATGTATCCGGTTAGCTTCGCGGTCAGCTCCGCTGCTCTCACATAGACTTAGAATATGGCTGAGAGTCATAAGAAACGAACCGCGTTAATGGTTATGAGAAGAAGTGGAAGGCCTCAGTAGAAATAAATAACACCAGAGTGGATTTGGGAGATTTTTTCCTTCATGCGGTCCCCCTGAAGAGTGGAAGAGCAAGGTAAGATGGTCTTGCACATGTGTGTAAGGGACTTGGGGAAACTTCTGTAAAAATCAATGACCCTAGCTTTAAGATCAATTCAATTCGTGAGTAAAAGTTTAGTTGCAATAAAAACAATAAAGTCTTCATCTGGGCTTGCAAGCTAAATATGTGCCATTCTTTAATTGTGGTTGGGGTTACACAAAATTAATTACAGGGGCCGCAAGTGGCCCCTTGGTTGCACTTTTTACATTTATGTATATATTAGGTGCTTTTCTTAAAGCTCTTTGGAGAAACCACTCAAAACTTCATCACTAAGATGAAAAAACTTTTGAAGAACAGATCCAGGCCGCATTTTTCCTACTAACATCTAGGGAAAGATAAAGTGCATTTTTCATTGCATAACCCCCTAAAACCTTACTTGTGACATAGTTCTTCTTACAAGCAGTGAGCTGCAGAGATCGTACTGATGAGCACTGTGACACTAACCAGAGGTCTCGGCTACCTTTACACTGTGCAGGAGGGATTAACACCCTCTTTTTTTCTCCTTCTGCTTCCAGAAATGCGTCACCTTCATCTTTCTCCCATTCCACTTTATACTGTTTCTGGCGTCTTTTTTCCGGAGTTACGTAATGACTGCATCAGAGCCCTACAGTGATGAAGGCGGACAATCAAGTAGAGAGCAGATTTGATATCTATATTTAATATTGAGGGTAAAAGAACAATTGCTGTTCTTTATTTAGGCCATTATTGTTAAGGTCCTTGGCTGTTTGAGTTTTGTTTTGTCTTTGGGCTTTGATCACTTCTGAGTTCTTTATTATTGTTGTGCCTCTTAAACCTGAAGTGGTTTAGGAGCAATTTCCACCTAAAATTACATACCTGATATAAATAAAGCACAGCTCCACAACCATAAAGTGTAATTGCTAACTTTTGGTACATGTGTGAAGGTAAGGCAATATATATATTTTCTAGTAGAACCACTATTACAAATATCAATATGTCTGATTTCTAGGTGAATAAAAAAAATAAATAATAATTTTTTTTGAGCCTCGCCTAAAATTCTTTCAAAGTCAACATTGTAAAACACAATGAAAACTCTTTTAAAAATATAGGAGAAGCACATGTTGACTATAACTGCAGGAAATCTGCACTGAATCAGCTAAAGCATATTTGTTTCACAAAGGTTTTAGTGGGCAGTGTACTGGGCGCACTTGTGATTTTGACACAATTTAGCCAAATGTGGCAAAACTTTGCCAAATGTGTTTTTCACCTCATAAAAAGGGAATCGGGTCAAATAAAACTGCTGATTTCTATTGTAGAATTCCTTCTACATATGACAAAGCCTTTCGTCATAAGCAGGGATGACTGGTATAAGTTGGCTAGTAGGGCTAAGCCTTCCCTGGTGTTTACAATAAAAATTTAAAAATACCTAATAAACACAAATTAAAAATATAGGCTATCACATTTTGCCTAATTTACAACAAAACCGCTGCCAAACAGGTTTTTTTTTTTTTTTTCACTTAATTTTTATTTAAATTTTTGCAACTTACACAGACATATACATACAGCCCACATTCAGTCTGCTGTTCTTCACTTACAGTATACTTAAAAGAAAAAAAACTTTGAAAATATATGCATCGGATTAAACTTACAAGTAGGTCACATGGTTAAGCATATGTAGCTTACAAACATAAATTAGTTAGTAAATAAGTAAGCAGCGCAAATGGAGATATAAGAATGAAATAAAAAACTAAAATTTAAAGTAATAAATAAATAAAGATAAAGGAGACGCATAATATATATAATAAAAAAGAAACTAAAAATTAGAAATAAAAAATAAAATAAATAAATGAAAATTAGTATGGTCATGGCCGGTTTCCACCTATTACAAAATATGTCTTTTTGGAGCCTCAGGAAATAAATTATTTGTTCCATATGATAGATTTCCCAGACTTTTTCAATCCACATTTTGTACGTTGGCGGGTCGGGCTTGGACCATTTAACTGTTATGTTCAGTAATATACGTAGAAGGTATTTTTTCCCTTTTCCAGTAATGTCATTTGGTAATAGTCCAAGCAATACCATCTCAGGATCTTTGTTAAAGGTTTTCTTAAATACTTTTCTAAGTGGCTCAAATATCTCGTCTCACATTTTTCTCAATTTAGGGATGTCCAAAATATATGAGTTAAGTTACCAATGTGTGACCCACAACTTCTCCAGCATTTATCTGAGTGTATGGATCCCATTTTAGATATGACCGCTGGTGTCCTAAATAATCATATTATTAACTTCCACCTGAATTCTCACCATGTATTAGAGTTAGTGACTTGATGTGCTTCAGTCCATATCTCCTCCCATCTGTCTTCCTGTATATCTATATTCATGTCACTTTCTCATTTTACTTTGGTCTTCAGAGTTTTGTTGGGATCCATATCTATAAATAGTTTGTAAAAATGGTTGATAATTTTCTTATTCCCACTACCTGTTTGTAATTTTATCAAAAATTCTTTGATTGGTGTGGGCTCTAGGATTTTAGTCCACTCTCTGTGTGTTTTATTACAAAGTCCCTTAGTTGTAAATACCTGAAGAAATCTGTATTGGGGAGTGTGAATTCAACTCTTAATTGTTCAAATGATTTAAAGCACCCATCTTTATGAAGTTGGTGTAGATTTGTAAGGCCGCGCTTAGACCAATATCTGAATCCAGAGTCCATCTGTGAGGGGACAAAGTCATTTATAAGACCAATGTTAGTTAGTGCTGAAATTGCTTTAGGCAGTCCATATGTTCTCTTTATTTTTCTCCAGATCTTCAGGGTGGTCCTAGTCCACTCGCTCATCTGAATCTCCCCAAGTTAGACATCCAAAAAAAGCAGAGACTGTAAGGATCGTTTGCATGTGCCTTTCTCAATATTTAGCCATCTTGTGTATACAGAATCTTGCAACCATGCTATTAGGGGTCTCAGCTGCGCAGCCCAGAAATACAACCTAAAGTTTGGAAGTTTAAGACCCCCATGTGATTTGGGCGACTGAAGTATTTTTAATCTGACCCTTGGGCATTTTGATTGCCATATAAACTTTGTAATCAACTTTATCAAATATAGATTTAGGAATATCTACAGGCAACATCTGAAATGGGTAGAGTAATTTAGGTAGTACATTCATTCGTATACATTCAACGCGGCCTATCATGGATAAGGGAAGTGTCGACCATCTGTCCAGATCATTACTAATGTTTTGAATTAAGGTTCTGTAATTAACATCAAGTAGGTTTTCTAACTTTGGGGGGATTCTGATACCCAGATATTTAATTCCCTCTTTGGGCCATTTGAAACCACTCTGGGCCATAACTGTGTGGGAGATTGTATTACCTATATCCATAGCTGTTGTTTTGTCTATATTTACTTTATATCCTGAGAAATACCCAAATGTGGAAATAATGTTCTTTATATGTGGGATTGTTCTGTCAAACAGTTTTGAGAAAATCCCAGGGTCTTTCCATAGGGTTCATTTTTCACAACCCCACTCATGTAATGAACTGTTTCCACCTGCTCTCACCACTATATCTACTCACCTCAGTCTGCTCTTGCTCGCCGGTCCGTAAAGATTCAACTCCAGCTCAGTCCACAGCCAGAAACTCTGTTCCAGCTCAGCCACAAACTCTGTTTCAGCTCAGTCACAGCCAGAGACTCTGCTCCAGCTCAGCCACAGCCAGAAACTCTGTTCCAGCTCAGCCACAGCCAGAGACTCTGTTCCAGCTCAGTCACAGCCAGAGACTCCGTTCCTGCTCAGCCCGCAGTCAAGGGTTCGCCGGCTCCGGCGCTCTGCCGTGGTCTCAAGTTCTCGGCTCCTGTGTCCCGTCCTGGTCTCAAGTTCTCGAGTCCTGGGTTCCGTCCTGGTCTCAAGTTCTCGGCTCCTGTGTTCCGTCCTGGTCTCAAGTTCTCGACTCCTGTGTTCCGTCCTGGTCTCCAGTCATCAGCTAAAGATCACTTCCTGGTCAGTCTCTCTGTACTACTCCTGCCGGCCAGCTTCTGCACCCTACAACTCCGCCTGGTAATAGACTCTGGTTCCTCATGTCATTCATCATCCACTTGTACAACAAACTCTCTTGAAATCCAACTCTGTGTGTGCGTGCAGTGTCCGGGTTCATCCTAGAAAAATATCATGACACAAAGGATATTCGAATCCAGCTAAAGGAAAAGCAGCAAAACCGGATTTTTCTTTGTGACTTGGTTTCAGCGAGGAGAGCCTAACGGCAAGTATAGCTAAAAAATCTCTTTACTTATTTCAAGTTGCATGCTTCTGCCAAGTCCTGGAGCACTGCAGAATGGGAGCAAGGTTTTCGTATCTCCGACTCTTATCAAGAACTTTCCTGAGAGTTGATCTTTGTTTTTGACCATGGTCTTCCTTATAAAGAGGCTGCTGTCTCCTTTCTACATGGTTTATGGTTATCAACCACCTGTGTTCTTCATTCAAGGGAGACAAGCTAAGGTTCCTTTGGCCCAAGCTGCAGCTTTAAGATGTCAAAGGATTTGGATGAGGGCTAGGAGAACTATGTTGAACATGTCCCAGTGCTATGTCAGATCTGACAATCACCGTCGTATTCCTGCTCCTGTTAACCAGGCTGGACAGAAGGTGTGGTTGTCTACAAAACACATGCCCCTCCAGGTGGACTGTAGGAAACTGGCTCCTCACTTTGTGACTACTTCCCATCTCCAAGTAGATTAATCCTGTGGCTGTCCACCTGCAGCTTCCACATACGATGAGGATTCACTCCACGTTCCACGTGTCCCGAGTCAAGCTTTCATCCAGTCTTGTTTCCTGTTAATTGTTCTGTGGCAACTTTACTGGGAGTTGCTGCACCTGGGAGAAGCACTATTTATACCTGGCTCTCCCAGTGGGTAACCACCAGATTCTCGAAAGCCATCCGTGTGAGTAGACCTTCCAGCGTTCCTTGGTTTGCCATTCTTAGATTGACCCTGATTGCTCTGAAGACTTCTGCCTGTTCGCCTCACCTATGTCAGATTCTCCCGTTTGGCCTGCTGATTTTGGACACCGGACCATTGCTGGTACCTCTGACCAAGCCTCTCTGCCTGATCCTCTGATTACCTCTACCTGTGTATGTGTTTTGTGGACCAACACCTCAGACCTGGACATCACTCTCTGTCTCACCCTCTGCCTCTGCCTTCTCTAAGTGAACTATCAGCAAGCCTCTAGGACCCACTGCTTGGATTCTGTGCCTTTCCCCGGATTCAAGAAAGGTTAGTGGCTTCATCTCAGTGTGCACAACAAACCACTGTGTGGTTGCCGTTCCAATGAAGACTTAATGCTGATAGTTTGCAGAGAACAAATCTACTCTGAGAGAATTTTAATGAACATAATGCACTGAAAAGGATGACAGTCTAAAATACCAAAAATTAAATTTTCCTCAAATCAGTGAGTTATAAACAATAAATCAATTCAAACAAAGAAAACAATATCTTGCATCTATAACTCTCTAGGAAGAGTTATTTACATGCAATATTTTTTCTCCACAGAAAATGAAAATGTAAATAACAGAACTCAAAGAAAAACTCCTAAGTTTGCTGTGATGGAAGTTTGGCATCAATGCCAACGTGCAAAAGCAGATTTTTAGTTTAAAAGGTGAAAGACTTGTGTGAGTGCATCAGTTGGGTTATGTGTGACCTGTTCATCACAGCATCTGATACATCTTGATCATGTTGAAAGGGGACAGATTAAAAAATATATATCTCTTTTATATTCAGAATTTACAGTAAATAAATCAGAATAATATTGAAAAGTTTTTTTAATCGAACGTGACTGTTTCCTATTTTAAATACCAATGATATTTTATTAAATCATTGCATTTTTTTGTTGGCAAAAATTTTTTTTCTTCGTAAACAAAGGTACTTTTTTTTTTTCAAAACCAAAACTTGGCTTGATTTTATCAATGCAGGGTGGGAAAGTAAGGAGGCACTTTCCGGTCACACCATTTAATATTGCTTTTATTTATTGGATTATTAATATAAAGTTGAGAGCAGGAAAGGCCCATCCTGTTGGGAAGGAAGAATAGTAGCACATTGTTGAGGTGAGAGCAGCAACCCTTTCTGCTGTAGGTGAACGTCCGTTTCTATTGTGCTGCTCTTCTGACTCCCTGTTTATGTGAGAACAGTAACTATGTGTATCGGCTCAGTAAACATCCAAAGGCAAATGTTAATTCAGCTTCCATTATTTATGTGTAAATGCCTGACGTATCAAGAATCCAAGCTGATTACTTGTTTTATCACTATTTATTTGTGCTTCACACTCAATTGAGCCCTGTTCAAGATTTCAGAGCAGCAAGTGTAATTTAGAAGCAACAATGTAGAAGTAACACACCCGGCCCAGCAACACAAACACAATCTGCGCTCCTGAACTATAACCGGAACCCATGGCCATTGAGGCTTCTGGGAAAGCTGCCGTTCAAACAGACTCAGCTACCCAGTAGACCTGTGATCCTTGGTGTTTTGTCTGTGCCTATAGCAAAGTCTTCCTGCTTCACACGGACCCCTGCCTGAACAGTAACTTTTGGAGGTTCAATGAGGTCACTGACTGATGACCTGTTTGAAGAGAAATAAATTCAAACCTCGTATTGCAAAATTATAGCATCACCTACCTCTTACTTTTGAACGGTAGTGAGTTAGGGAGTTCGTCCTGCAATTGGCAGGTTGCTGGTTCAATCCCCCGCTCTGACGGTCTCCATCTTGGGCAAGATACTTAACCTGCATTGCCTGCTGGCGGTGGTCAGAGGGCCCGGTGGTGCCGGTGCATTGCAGCCTCGCCTCTGTCAGTCTGCTCCAGGGCAGCTGTAGCTACTAACATAGCTCACCACCGTCAGGGTGTGAATGTGTGTGTGAATGGATGAATGACTAAACTGTAGTGTGAAGCGCTTTGGAGGTCACCAGACTGGTTAAAGTGCTATACAAGTACAAGCCATTTACCATTAAGTTAAATAGCTGAGTTTAATTATTTAAAACAGACCTTTCGTTTCCCGAAATAATACACTTTTTTTAAATCGTAAATGCTTCTGACAAACTGTTTTACCTCAATCACAAAAAATCTGATGTTTATTTGATTCTAGCAACAGCAGACAATAACAAACACAAAAAGAAAACAACAAAAGGTCAAAAGAATTAAGTCCATGTTTGATAATATATGATTTTCAGCCTCAACTCATTGCTATAGATGCACTAAAATCCAGTTCTAATGGGCAGAACAGTCCCATGTGAGGGCTCCTCTATGAAAAGGTTCTGCTGCCATGAGGAGGTTACGTATTCAAATAGACGCAAATAGCAAAAGAAACCTTTGTCTGTTGAATGATATAGACCAGTCTAGTCAGAACAGGGACTGATTACAATGTTTTGTCTTGCAGGGCTAGACAGATTGTCATGCACACCGAGCATGTTTATAATTCTCAGATAGGCATCACAAAATATAATCCTCTTTTCAGTAAATCTTGTGTTTTTGTTTATATGATTTTTTACACATGTGCTAACATTAGTCTTGTAAATTAGAACTTGTTTCTCAACGAGACTACCTGTATAAATAAAGGTTTGATAATAATAAGTAATAATTTGCAGAGCCTTTTAATTTTGCCAGCAGGAAAATTCACTTTTTAACGGGAGTCAGACAGCTGTAAAGAAGTTACCTGAAGCCTGTGCTGCAAGTTCCACCACTACTTAAAGCTATAGTTGATAATCCTGTTCAGAAACACTTTTCATTATACTGGGCAAAATTGTCCATCCATCCTGGGAGGAACCAATAGATTATGAATTCAGAAAAAGGAACAAAAAAAATCAGCACGTTCCTTGCCAGTTTCCACTTCCTGGCTGTGCATGCACACTTCTACTGTTTATGTATCCAGTTAGCTTTGGTGTTAGCCATTCGTTGTGGCACCGCTGCTTTCACCGTATACTTTTAAAGTAGCTGAGAGTGGCAAGAAGCAAACTATCTTACAAGTTTATGAGAAGACGAGGAAGGCCTCAGAAGAAAGAAATAAGACCAGTGTATTTAGGAGATTTTTTCACGCGATCTCCCTGAGGAGTGGAAGAGCAGGTAAGATGGTTTCGCGCATGCCCAGTTATTCAATGGGACTTGGGTGTTTCTTAATTACGTTTCAGGAAAAATTGCCTTCTCTACCTTTGAGGGCCAATTTTCAGTGGACAAAAATCCTGAAGGTCTTCATTGGGCTCTATGATCTGTTTGAATGTGGCTGAATTGCAACTGATTTTGAAAACATCCTTCAATGTGAAGACAGTAATCAACCACCATGCACGCCATCAACATTGACACCCATCACTGCACCACTCATTGCCACCACTAGAGCACAAACCTCTTGACTTATGGAAGGCTGCAGCTGCATTCTAGAAGATCAAGTCTGTCATATTTGTTGTGTTAGTTGATGGACCAAAATGCAGACAAGAGCCTGAAAGCCACATGATGGAGTGAATGATAATTTTAAGAAAGAACAAAAATGGCGAAGTTGCAGACTGTTTAGGTGAGGACAAGGACCAGCAAATACAAGGAGCAAACCAGAACAGGGGTAGCATAACGGAGGACCTGACAATGAGTGTGAGTGAGCTGACTGAATAAATAGGAGAGAAGACAGAGGGAAAGGTAGGTGAGGCAATTAGCACAGGTGAAAAATATGAGAGTAATTAGGCTGAGGGGAGCAATGATATGACTGTGCCAGGAGGAAAACAGAAACTAACAATGATCAATGAATACATATGACAAAATAAAGTCACAGACTGAACTGAAGACAGGCAGGCAGGAAAATAAGTATCTAACTGGAATAAAGAGCAGAATATAAAATGAGGACAGGAAAGAACCGAATCACACTAACAAACAATACTAAAATTGAACACACAAACAGAACTGCACAATCCCCAGGAACCTAAACACCTGGGGATTGTGACAAAGCCATGCTTACACGGTGCCAATGCATTGATTATCCCTGTTTTTTTCCCATGATCTTGTCACAGTCCATGGGGTTTTCCTATTTAAATTTGTATAGGAAGTTTCTGGGCCTCTGCCATCATTTTTATGCTTGCTATGTGTGAGAAAACCCCATCAATACCTTCATGACTTAATTAAGTTATCAGCAGCGTAAGAAGATGCTATCTATCTACATGGTCTTCTGATTGAACTCTGACACCTTTGCCTACATTGAAAATACTTTATTTCTAAAATACAAAACAATAGTGCTATATTTAGTGTGATGCTAAATTTTTGCTCTACCTAACCAATAATGCTAAACAATTGCCACCTCTCCCACAGTGATGCCCCCCCCTGGGATTTGCTGCCACTACAATAATCAACCACAACCTTGCTGCACAAGTTTTGTGAATTTTCAACACTCTCGCTTACACTGTATGCATTCTGTGCATGGAAGTCTGTTCTTATCAAGCCCCCGAATACCACACTAAGACCCTGGAAAGACCGTCCATGCCTAGGCAAATTTTCCTCCTGTAGTGCAGTTTTTATTGTGTATGAAGAAACGTCAATATAGTATTTTCATCCAAAACGATGCTTGTCCTTACTAAAAGTTTGAAGTGTATTCATGATGTCAGACAGTATTTGTCTCTTTAAAAACCTGTTATGGCTTCATTCTGACAACCTCTGTCAGTTTTTATTGATGCATATATTGTTCCTGTTATTCAGCCCAGCATTGCCATACCACACATTTATTAAAATTTTCTTACAAATTACAATTACAACCAAACCCATTGCCTGCGAAACCTCCGATAAACAGAAGAAGAATGTTTCTAACTAAAAGATGTGCTGTATACATGAAATCTTTGAGAGGTTGCAGCAGGATGTTAATGTTGAAAGGGCAGCGTTTCCCCACATTTACATAATCTCTGAGTTTGGTACAAATTTACACATGAGCATATCAATGCTTAAGCAATATTTCATATTGTCCTAGTACAACAATTTCCGGTGAGAAAACAGGAACCACATGTTCAGATTTGTCTACAGCAGGGGTGTCCAATGTGTAGCTCAGGGTCTATGTAGGGCCCCCTGAATGTTTTTGTGGGGCCCCCAACTGCAATTCTGCAATGGAGCAAATTTGGTCTACAATAAAAGCAGGTCCAAAAGTTTACTAATGTAAAGTCCAAAAGAAAAACTTTCAGCTAACACGATATATCTCAATAAATTAGAGTACCAATGTGTTTATATATTTTAGTAATTAATTTCAAAAAGTGAAACTCATGCGGGCTCATTACACACAGAGTGATATATTTTGATGACCTGTAATCCATAGTCAATTACATTCTTATTTATAGGGACTGAGATTAAATGTTAAAATGTCCAGACAAAAACAGTAAAGTCAAAGAATATTTTACTAATGTAAAATCTGTTGCAAAGAACAGGACCTCTTTGATTACAGGGGAAAAATACAGCCTCTTCATTGAGCCTTACATTTGCAATCTTCCAGAAAAGTTAAGCAACGATGCTACCTTGTTCATGTTGATCTGAAGCATGACATTTTCCAGCACATTTTCTCACTCCTCCACCATCTTCCAAACAGTACTCAGAACTCCCTTTTTCAGAACACCAACCTATAGTAATTTGAAATACATTTACAGTAATTCTGTGAATCCCAACCCTGGGGCTCACAAAGAGACTTTGGAATGTTCCTCAGAACCAACAAGTTGAAACATCTGGAACGCCATTTTGTCCCTTGCTGAAAGTTTACCTTAAATACCAACTAGCTGTAGTTGACATTTCCTTGGATGACTTCCAACAATTGTCACCTTAAAAGAAATCAAACTTTCTTTAATAACCAGAACTGTTTTCTCCAGAACCATGACCTGCTCTGTGTTACATAAAAAAATATTCTCAATATTGATATCATTGACATCAAAAAAGTCACTGACTTCCAATATATCTTCCTCAGGTTTGTAGACAGCAGAATACAGTAATAGAGTTCACCACACATTGATGGCATTATGTAGCACAAAACAGTGTGGTTGACAAATTGGAGCTTTGTTACTAGGTCAGCCTTCTATCACCTGAAGAACATTTCCAGGATTAAAGGACTGATGTCTCAGTAGTATCTGGAAAAACTAATCCATGTATTTATTTTTAGTCGAATTGATTACTGCAACGGTGTTTTCACAGGTCTGCCTAAAAAGTGGATCAGACAGCTGCAGCTGATCCAGAACGCTGCTGCCTGCATCCTCACTAAGACTAAGAAAGTAGAGAACATGGACCTGGTTCTGAAGTCTTTAAACTGGCTTCCTGTATCTCAGAGAATAGACTTTAAGGTACTTGTGTTAGTCTATAAATCCCTGAATGGTTTAGCACCTAAATACATCACAGACTTGTTATCAGTGCATCAACCCTCCAGACCACTTAGGTCTTCTAGTTCCAGCCTACTCTGCATACCTAGAACACAAACTAAACACAGAGAAGCAGCATTTAGTTCCTATGCTCCACTTATCTGGAACAAACTCCCAGAAAACTGTAAAAGTGCTGAAAGCCTGAGTTCTTTTAAATCAGGGGTGTCAAACATACGTCCCGCGGGCCGGATCCGGCCCGCCGAACAATTTAGTCCGGCCCGATGGCTAAATGCATCACCATTATTCAAAAATGTTTTTTTTTTTTTTTTTTTTCCCCCCCCAGTGTCCTGTCTGGCAATGTGGCAATAAGAATTGTTGTCTTAATCCCAAAAAGAGCTCATCAGATTTGACTTTCACAAGTGGAGCAGTACTGTTTTTGCCATAGTGCTCCGCTTGATTTATGAATGTGAATAGTTTTATTATGATTCATGCGGGGAATATCTCAAATGATATGGACACTACAATGGGAAAGTAGGAGATGAAAGGAAGAACAAGAAGAAAAAAAGAAAAGGTGAAAGAAAGAGAAGATAAAAGGAAGAGAATGATAAAACAATTATTGAAAAAAACATGTACTTCGTTTAATTGAAAATCTGCAGTTCCTATATTGTCCACGAGGGGCGCTGTGTTTTAATCAGCAGATGGTAGCACTGAGCTTCAGATGTGGAAAATTGATTTTAAATCATTTCTTCATTTTTATCGGTTTGATGCATTTTGTCATGCAGGAAAGTGTTTTTAAGTTCCAAAAAATGTGAATAAATGTTTTTCAACATTGTACAATCACTGTGATCAGTTCTTATACATAATGCACTTAAGTAAATGTTTAACTGAGTAAAAGTATTGTTGAAATTGCACATACTTTTCTTAAAAACGCTGAGGTTATTCATAATATATATTGTAAAAGTGAAATTCATTTAATATAAAAATCAACAACAAGTCCACTTTTATTAGTTCGATTTAATCTTGCAATGAGTTTACTCGTGTGGCCCTCTTGAGATCAGATTAAGCTGTATGCAGCCCCTAAACCAAAATGAGTTTGACACCCCTGTTTTAAATCAAGATTAAATACATATTTGTTTAGGATTGCCTTTGACTGTTCTAGTTAAACTGTTTCACTGAAACATCATTAGTTCAAGTTTGTAGTCCAACTGTTTTTAATATTTGCTTTTAGTTTCTATTTTCCCATGTTTTATTTTGTTTAATTTTTTCTATATTTTATTCCAAATTGCTTTTATACTGTTTTTATTTCCCTATATTTTAATCACTTAAAGCACTTTGCATTGTCTTTTTACTGAAATGTGCTATTCTAGTAAATTTGCCTTGCCTTTCAAGTTTTTATTGATCACAAATGGATCACAACCAGCGTCAACACAAGCTCTTTTCGTGAGTTGATGACTAACAAAGGTGACCTGAATAAAATTAAAACCTGCAGAGACTTCTGCTAGGTACATGTTTTTACTCATAAACTGATTTAACTCAAGGGTTGTAAACACAATTTTACATTTTCATAATTTACATAATCATCAAAATAATAGAAAATATATCACAATGTGGTTAAATTAATTACTGCAATTAATTAACTTTTTGTGTTCTCATTAAAAAGGTTTTAGAATATATTCCTGTTTTACCCAATACACTGCAAGGAACAGCAGTTGTAATCACACTACAACAATATAGCCTTTTTGCTGATATTTACATTTGTGACTTTCCAAAGCAAATAAGGTTTTAGTAACAATGCTACCTTTTATGACGTTAAGTTCATTTTCTTTTCCGGGATCAAATTTCCTGACATATTTTCTTCCTCAAACAATAGTTTTCAAAACTGGTTTGAACAGTACTCAGAACACCCTTATCTGGGAAACCAACCTACAGTAAACTGAAAAGACATTACCGGTAATAATGCGAATCCTAACCTGGATGCATGCTGACAGTCACGTTAATGTTCTGCAAAAACAACTACTTGGATGATATAAAAGATCTTATTGCCTCTTGCTCCAAGTTTCCTATAAAGGCCAACCGGCTGAAGACGACACCTTTTGGGTTGACTTCCTGTATATGGAAAGATTACAACCACCAGGTTGTAAATTACTGAACAATCATATCCATCAGAAACAAAACATCCATCAATGTCCACCAAATAACTGTTTTCTCCTGAACTGTGACATACTTCACATTCAGTTAAAAAACCTGTTGTTGCATTAGAGCAAACAAGTCATTTACTTTCAATGACTCTTCCTTGCGTTCCAGTACAGCTGATTGTAGAATAAGTCACTTTGCATTAATGGCATGATTTGTCATAAAGAGTGGTTCACAGATTGGAATTTTGTCACATTTCGGTTTGTTTATGATAAACCGCCCACAACCAGTGTCACGAAACGACTACTGACAATGGAGGGGTGAACAAAATGAAAACCTGTTCTTCTAGTACATTGCATTTCTAGTGCAACACATTTGCCTACTTAGGAACTGATTTAACAGAAGGCTCATAAACAGCATGTTGCTGTGTTGAACATCCTTTATAATTCATCAGCCTTCTTGATACAGCTTTGCCTTGTGTCCTTTTTGAAGGAAACGTTTGATTTTACAGAGCTGCTGGCCAGATGATTCATGTCCCTAAAGAGGTGTTACCATTTCCTGCATATTTTAGCTGGCACCTTCCCCAAGGAAAGAAGGGACAGAAGATATTCACGATTTACACTTATTTTGCCAACAAAACAGGTATGATAGTATATAAATAAATAAAAACAACAGTTATGACTTTGTAGTTCTGGAGCCACATTGGTCCTGACAGCAATTAACCTAGTGTGGTAGATGCAAGGTTTTTAGATTTACTGTATTATGTCATTATTGTGGGGGGGGAAAGTTTACAAATCCCAGAAAAGCCTGATTTCATACAAGAGCACCAATAAATAATTAAAATATGATTGAGTCCAATTATTGCATTTTCTTTATTGGTAAAATTGCTTTACTAAATTTAACTGGTGCACATAAGTAGCCTATTTGATGGTGATTGAATTTTAGTATTAGTGTTTGTGGAGCTCTTACTGTCTGCAGTGACAGGTAGATTGCCAAAAACGCTGTGACCAGTTTTTCAACAATTTTTATTGTCATTCTTATCATTTTTGTAATAAACACCCCTAAATATTGGAATGCAATTTCAGGTATGCACTACCTTCAGGTAATATATTTTCTTTCAATTAAATGTTTGGTTGACAACTGAATCAATAAAAAGGAAAATCTGAGAAGTTAAACCATCATGGTTATGAATCTGTTGTAGCTAACCTTAGCTCTGATGTCTGTGCCTACAGCAACATGTTATTGAAAGATGTGATACCGTATGCTGAAAGTATTTGGATTCACTGCATCCTGTGCATCGTCTTTGCAGCTGGCAAGCAAACATTATGTGCATTATCATCTTCTACTGGGCAGAAGTGTGCACATCCAGTGGGCTAGAAATATGTGACCTGAGAAAGTTGTTAGATAAAAACATAGAAGATAACTTATTGTAATTACTCAACTCAAATTAGCACATAAAGAAAAAAAATAGCCCCAGTTCTTACATAGTTCTAGATTCCATTCAACTCCAGTATTGAAATTGAGATAAAATAAAGTTTATATCTAACAAAAAAAAGTGTATTTTTTATTTTTATAATGAGGAACAGTGTCCAAATATTTATACAACCAGGGATCGATCAACTTTAAATTTTAGCTCAAGCCAACAATGCGTTTTTATTAAATTTAGGTGTTTTAGAGGTGATATTGACCCTGCAGCAGAAAATTCAAAATGTTTTATTTTCCTGTGCTTTTCTGATTAATTTGACACATACCTTCAGTTTTTACTTCTTCACTATTAACATTTAGTCAGAGATAATTATATAACATAAGAAAGTTTCCACTGTTTCCACTAAGTAAAGAGACTTTAGCCTTAAACACAGTTAACAGCATTTAAAAAGGTTTGAAAGTCGGAGCATGGCAGTTTGTTTAACAAATTCCAGCTCTGATCCTCCTATTATATCAAACCCAGCAGAATGCAATGTTGGCAAAAAAGCTAAAGAATGTGAGTGACGTGAGAGGCTGTATGATGTAGTTCCGTAATGCCACAGTCATTCGGCCTTTTGTTGCTGATCACAACAGGATGACAATGTACAGTGCAGGTTGGTACACCTTGTGGTACAGTGCAAATCTGCTGCCTCATCTGATAACAACACATACATAAAGACATGAGTAGCAGGCAATTAGGAAGGGTTCCCATCATCATCACTATCATCATCATTGTGAAGCCGAATCGTTTTGTTAATCCAATCTGGCTTCACTCGTTCTTTTTATAGAGCATGACACATACAGCTCAAACATCACCGAGGAAGCAGCATGGACAAATCAAATCTAAGATTTTCCTTTCCTTTACAGGTCTATGGCTGACGAGATCAGAGGACTAGAACATAACAAAACCATAGGAACCCACATTACCATCAGGCTCACACAGGCTTTTGTGTTGTAGCCATATTTCAAAGGCGCTCCACTTCTACTCTGTCCCCAATAATTTACTGATGTAACTGGTCAGTCAACTATGCCCACATAAAACAAGTGACAGTATTTAAATATTTCAGCGGGATATTTTAATGACTGCCTAAACAACACAGCAAATCACACATCTCTGTATCTGTAGTTTAATTTCCATCTGTGTTCACATCCCTCCAAGAACTGTTGCAGCCACTGCCCGTGGGACGACACATCTTTTCATCTCAGAGTTGAATCTTAAATCAACATGACCTATCATTAAGATCAAAAGCCTGAGAGGTAATTCACCAGTGATTTTAAATGTTCTGATTTCAATTTTATTAAATTTGCTTTATTTATATAGCGTTAATTCACAACCAATGTCATCATAAGGCAGTATACAAAAAAAGTCAATGCAATCAAATTATACAGACTCATACAGATCAGTCAAGTCAAGCACATATTCATTCCAGTTGAACCTAGCTGTCAAACAATGCAATCAAGTTAAGTTAATTATACAAACGTTTTTTTTTTTTTTTTTGTAAAGAAACCCAGCGGTTTGCATCAGGTCATTGACTTGCAGCATTCAGTCCTCCTGGATGAACACGTAGGGACAGTGGACAGCCCCTTGCACTGTCGTTGACTTTGCAGCATATTGAGCATGCATCTACTGACAGTGGAGAGAAAAACTCCCATTTAACAGGAAGAAACCTCCAGCAGAACCAGGGTCGGCTGCATTTCCTTTTGCCATCAAATTGTGCAAATTGTAATTATGAAAATAAATTTGTTTAGTGGAAAACTAGAAATAATACCTAAGTGAGGAAAAGTGAACTACAGCAGCATAACTAAAGAGACATATGATGACAACCAAACCCACTCTAAGTATAAGCTTTAATAAAATGGAAAATTTAAGCTTAGTTTTAAAGTAGATTTTTTTCCACCAACGTGGCTTGGAGCCAATTCAGGTTCCCACACGTGTTTTAAAACTGCAGTCACAGTTTGAAAACACAGTTTGAAAACAATGAAAAAAAGAGGTGTCACAGCACGAAAAGTGGAATTGCAGAATAGCCGGTTCTTCTGCGGAACCGTGATGCCAGAAAATGCTAAACATACAAACGCAGTAAGTGAATTACACAACTTATTTGTATTTTTATTGAGCTGGTAAAAAAAAGTTATATATTAATGTAGAAATACAATAGGAAAACACTCTGTACATGTATTAAAATATTATCCTTTTAATACAGATTCTCTCCTTAAACATGTTCATTTCCTGATCAGCCAATATGGATCAACATTAGTTTGAATTAGTTTTAATTGATAAAGCATAGTAATTATTTATAGACGTATGGTCATAACCATAGGCGTCTTCTTCTTTGGAAGGTCCAAGCTGCAGTCATTTTTCTTAAGGGGATACCTCCATCTACCTTTCAGCCTCCCAAAAGCGGCAGCCCTTCACCTTCTCATTATGTTTAACAGTGCCTATAATGTTAAAAATACATATATATTATTACATTTAATGCATAGTGTTGGTGTCATTGGTGCCCAAAACGGGCGGAAATGGACGTTCTCCACAAACATTGAAGTTCTGAGAACGACAGTGCTTCCGGTGGAAAAGCACAGGGTGTCTGCCTCATGGACTAAAACTGGGAGCTAGATCCAAAGGCTCCTGCTATTCTACTTTTAGAAACTCTAGGAACCACCAGAAAACCTGTTGTCTGAGAGCCACATGCTCTGTTAGGATCATATGGAGAGATCAAATCTTTGATGTCTTTTGAAGCTTGATAATTAAGAGCTTTATTTGTGAGAAGGGGAGTTTTAAATTAGATTCTGGATTGAACACGGAACTAATGAAGGGAAGCCAAAAAAGGGAAATACCATTTCTCTCTTTTTTAATTTTCATCAGAACTCTTACAGCAGCATTTTGGATAAGCTGGAAGTTTTGAACGGCACTTTGTGAGGTTCCTGATGGTAAAGAATTACAATAGTCCAACCTTAAAGTAGCAAATGCATGGACTAGTTTTTCGATGTCACTCCAGGACAGGATATTTCTAATTCTGGCAACATTCCAGAGGTGAAAGAAGGAAATCCTAGAAACCTGTTTAATATAAAATTTTAATGAAATGTCCTTGTTAAAACATAACACTAATATTATTGACCTTCAATTCAATTCAATTCAATTTTATTTATATAGCGCCAATTCATGAAACATGTCATCTCAAGGCATTTTACAAAGTCAAATTCAATCATATTATACAGGTTGGGTCAGATTATACAGATTGGTCAAAAATTTCCTATATAAGGGAACCAGTTGATTGCATCAAAGTCCCGACAAGCAGCATTCACTCCTGGAGAAGCGTAGAGCCACAGGGAGAGTCGTCTGCATTGTCAATGGCTTTGCAGCAATCCCTCATACTGAGCAAGCATGAAGCGACAGCGGAAAGAAAAACTCCCTATTAACGGGAAGGAAAAACCTCCAGCAGAACCGGACTTTATCACTGGAGGCCAATTTGATGCCATCCAATTTAATTGACTAAAATGGCAATTGCTTTTTCAAAAACTCTGGTCCAAAGAGGTCTATTTATTGACCTGGGATTAACTGATTAAGATGAGGGAAAGATGGTTTCTACTGTCAAAATTTAAACAATTAGAAATAGTGGACTCATTTACAGTAACATAATCTTTCTGTTGCAGCCAAGTTTCTGCAAGACAAAATACAGCAATCTGAGTATCACAGATCAAGTCATTAGTGAGCAAAGTCTTTGAAGAGAGAGATCTTATTTTCAATGCACCGTATTTGTGTTTATCTTTAATGCTTCTACAAAGTATTTCCAAGGTCATTAATAGTTTGACTGTTTGGAGGTGAAACAGTGTCCATTGTCTTTGCTCCCCTTAAACGACCTCTCGGATTGCATCCTGTGTAGCAGCTGCTGAGAGTTCATTCATGTTGTGTAATGTTTGAAGGCTGCAGATCAGCTGCAGTTGGGGCTTTAAAGCTGGCTTGGTGTAGACATGGATTGTAGTAACTTTGCCTGTGGTGCCATCGAAACAAAGCTCTTAGTCGCATTTGGATGGATGAGATCGGATTGAGAGCACAAAATGTGTTATGTTCTCCGAAAGCTTAATATTTGGTGTTCTCCTGTCCACTGGGATTGCGTAGCTAGGAATGTTTTACTTTGAAGTCCATGTCATCGGTTTTAAAATGTGTGCCGGTACATAAAGATATTGATTTACCAGTTTGCATGTCAGCCTATCCCTTATGCTGGCTTATTTTTTATTCACGCAAATGAATATAACAGAATAAGTTACACTGTGACAACATGCATGTTGCTTATTGGAATGCTATAAACTCAACATTATATATAATAAACCTGCATGTTAATCTATAAGAATATCATCAAAAGTTTGAGAATTTCAGTAATGTAATAAAAGTTTTGAAAATCACACAGACTCACTAAATTGAAAAGTATATATTTAATCAGTTTATTATTGTTAATTTTAAATATAATATGCCTTCTGATAATTTGCTCAGTTTCTTTGAAAATTAGAATATTATAGAGACCAATAACAACCTTTTTTTAAATACAGAAATGCTTTGTCAGTGTTAAAGCCTACACTATTACTGTGTATTACAACCATATGAGTTTCAGTTTTTCAGTTCATTTACTGAATTAAATTGACCTGTCAATAACAATGATATATGAATATGTTAATGAAATGTGGCCCTTTTCTTCTTAGTCTAAAGGTATTTACCAACATCTGAACAGGCTATACCATTGAAATCTTTATTACAGATATTAAACTGAAATATTCACTTACAGTTCCTCTTGCATGCGCTAATGCATATTTTATCCAGACGTACCCAGGGTTGCAATACTCTCCTAGAGTTATTTTGAGGGTCAAAAGGTGACAGTTTTAAGAATCCACGGTCTTTAATGGTTATAAAGTAGATATGTTCACTCCACACACCACTCCAGTGCTTAAGTGGATTTTAGACGCCTTTTTATGTCCCATACAGCATGTGTTGTCCAGCACGTATATGTCTGTAGAGCATAGAATCACTGTATATCACTGGTGTAAGGGTTTTACACTAGTTCCCAGTTTACAAATCAGGGTTCAGAGAGATCCCTGTGTTGTCCTCACAGAATCTATTTATGTTTGCAAAACACTTCGCAGCTGATATGGGACCCTCCCTCCTCTAGGTGGTCTATTTGAGAACAAGTGCTTTCACTATGACTGTCTGAGAGGGTCAATTCAGGAAGGAACTTTAGATTGTAGGTGGTATAACAGTAAGATTATTAGTTCAATCATTGTCACCCACAAATTTGATTTAGGATTTATTTTAAGAAATATTAATTCATCTCAACTGTGAAATAAGGATTTAGCGTAGAAAGAGGGAGGTCATTGCTAAACTAAAGGGTAATTTTGTCCAGGGCTAATACTTGTTTTAGATTTAATTCTCTGGAAATTAAGATTACTAGCAATATTATTGATGTATGAACATTTATTGGTGTGGCTCTGACAAACAGAAAATGTTACTAAAGATTTTATTTAGATCCTGAATTGTGATCTTACTATTTTGAAATAGGTAGTCCAAAAAAAAGCAGAAAGTGAGAAGTATGATAAAATATGAAATAGTGGCTGACATACAGTTGTGGGCGAATGAAGGTAACTTTGTAAATATTTACAATATTTCTAGGACATTCTTTTTTTAAATATCTATATTTATTAAATAGTTGTTTTAAATTGTATGGATTGTACTTCTTAAGTAGGGCAATAAATTCTAAGCTTCATTCAACGTTGATCCCTTGCTGTTATTGTACCGAAAATATAACAGATTGAGACTTTAAAAGTAAGCTAGATACCAGTGCTTTTCCGTACAGTTGCACCAGTTATGTAAAAGTGTACTTTAAAGAAACAAAAAAATGTATGTAAGCCTTCTCAAAATTGTGTTTGCAGGCTTGAACTGAGGCGTACTTATTATTGTTAAGGCTTTATTTATACATGTAGTCTCAATGAGACACGAGTTCTCACTTACAAGAAAGACCTGTTAGGACATATTCAAAACTTCTTACACATTAATTGCGTAAAACGAGCAGAACTTTTGTTTTGGGAGAAAGTTTGAGAACATTTACCTCTCTCTACTCTTGTTCAGTAAATCACTTCTTGGTATGAAAAGCAGCATCAACCAGGCTATTCCTCATTCAGACAGACGGGTTGTGCGATTTTATCGCACAAGATGACCAATGCACAAGGACATTGTCAGTGATTAAATGGACATCATAGAAGGACAAGATATGGCCGTGTTGCCTTGTGTGTGCGCGCGTGCCAGATATCTACTGACAAACAGAGAGGGATTAACAACTCAGAGTGAGGAAATAGTAGGTGGAGAAGAGAGGGAGTTTGTACAGTGGTCAGTGCGGCTAATCAAGGACTTGTGGCGGGGGTGCTGTGACAGGGAGATGGGAAAGCAACAGCTGATGACAGGAAGGAACCATTTTAGAGTGAGCTTTGCAGGGACAAAAGTCAGTCAAGTAGGCCAAGGCCCAGCATCTAGAATATTTTTCAGCTTCTCATTTATTCATGACTACAACAAAGCAGAATAATCCTAAAATAGGATAATATGCTTAAAAGGTGAAAAGCCACTGTCCTTTGTGTGATATGATAAGAAAGAAACTCTTGAATTGCTATTTAATAAATTATATGAACAGGTTATTCTGCTGTCATAATGTAAAAGATTTTCATTTGAGTCTTGTGTTTGTGCTTCATGAATCAAACATTTTTATGTTGATCTTGGGTTTTCGTTTGATGAAATTCCTGTTTGGTGTGAATGTGGTTTTTCCTCTTTCTTTTGTCGTGTTTATCCTGTCCAGTCATTCATCCAGTTAGTTTCAATGAATGTATAAGCTTGCTGCTCTCAAAGCAGGTATCTCCAACACCAGGTATTGGTTGGTTAATTAGTCTCACCTAGTTCCAATCCCAGTAATCTTCCTGGTAACTACAGTATACTCCTAGGCTTTTCAGTTAATTGTTAAATCCTTATGTTTTTTACATGATTTTAAGTAATACATTAGCTACTAAGTTTTGACATCTGCCCTTTGTGTTACTTGCTGTTGGTGGATATTCATCATCACCTTATGTCACATAGAAGGGCACTCAAATAAATTTAGAAGATTTATAAGTATTGGATATTTTCACAAGTATATTTCATTTCCATAATAAATATTGTAGTGTATCCTTTTAAGATAGACTAGTAAATTATATGCCTATTTGTTTTTGGCATATCTATACAAAATGGGATGTGTCATGTTTTTTGTTTGTTTTAGTTTTTTTGTTTTTTATCAAATTGACATCTTAAAAGTAAATGTAGCCTCTGCTTTATTTATTTCTAATTCTGGTGTGTCATTTAGCTCATAACATCATAGTCCTGTTTTTAATTTTATTTTTTTAGTATTTATACGTTGTCATTGTTATTCAGATTTGGACAATTCTATTATTCCCAACTGGCAATTAACTTTTATCTCACCAGTTCATTACACAACTCCAAAGTACATAAAAAGCAACAATAAACAGATATATCTAATCAATATAAAAATTTGAATATTGTGAAAAAGTTCACTCCATTCAGAAAGTGAAAATCATATATTTTATAGAATTATTACACATAGAGAAAAATGTTTAAAATCTTTTTTTCTTTAATTCAGTGACTCAGGATATGAGAATATTGTGAAAAATTAAACAATTCATGGTGTCACATCCTAGTCAGCTAACTAACTGAAAACACCTGGAAAGGTTCCCCCAGGCTCTAAATAGCTTGTCGGTCTGGATCAGTTGGCTATGCCAGTGATTTTTACCCTGGTCCTCAAGGCACACTGCCCTCCATGTTTCACTTAAGCTATCAGAACAACCTGGGCTTCCATTATACATCAGCAGTGCCTAAGGCTGATTGCCACCATGCCACTTTGTACTGCAATTTATGAAAAGGAGCCCCAACCAAGTATTACGTGCATTGAAATAAACATATCTTTCTGAAGCCTGTCATTTCTGTTTTATATATCCTTCTTGTACTGATTTTGCATGCAAATATATAGAACATATTCACAACATATATCTTCTCAAGAGAGAGGGGGAGAAAAAGAGGACCGCTGCTTCGACTGGCTTTTTTCAGTCACGGAGTTACAATTTACATTGTTATGAGGTCTTTTGCCTCATCCATGGCGGGAGCGAGGTTAAAAGATTTTTAACCGCAGTTATCATTAAGACATGCCCGTAGTCTACAGAACAAGTTGATTGGATAACATTGAACAACATTTTCCATCAAGAAGAGCTTGTTTGCTTCTCTGTGTTGTACAATGCACAGATTATGTACAGTCTTTGTGGGGACCTGATATATAATGTTTGCCTCTCCTTTAATTTTAAACCTAAATGTAATGTGTTCTGCTTCGCTTTAGTCCTTGAAAACTTAAATCGAAGGCCCTAAACATCTAAACTAATAGCTTGAAAAACATCATATGCAACTTGATTTTATTGTTTAATGGTGTGACAATATTTCTGCAGAGACAAGCTGAGGAAACTGCCATGGCAATCTGTTACTTTTCTCTCAGACTAAATATAGCCAAAAATAACAGAACAGATGTGTTCTAATTTAAACGACTTTTAACCAGTTTGCTCAAACACGTCAAGGTTTTATTAACGACAAACATTGTGGTGTCTTTACTTTCCCGTGCTGAAAATCATATACAGTATATATAGTTGATGTCAAAAATGTGCTATGATTAAGTGCTTCTGCCCCTTTTCTATGGAGCCAGATCGGTCTCGATATTCACAAATGCACAAAAAAATCCACACACACACAGGACAAGATCCACGCATGCAAAGCCCGAATCATGCAAGCACAAAAAAATCCACAAATGCACAAAAAAATCCACACACACACAGGACAAGATCGACGCATGCACAGGCCCGATTCATGCAAGCACAAAAAAATCCACGCAAGCACAAGAAAATCCACACGTGCACAAAAAAATCCACACATGCACAAGAAAATCCACACGTGCACAAGAAAATCCACACGTGCACAAAAAAATCCACACGTGCACAAAAAAATCCACACATGCACAAAAAATCCACACATGCACAAAAAAATCCACACATGCACAAAAAATCCACACACACACAGAACAAGACCCACACATCCACAGCTCTAGGCTTTAAACCTCATAGCATTTGTGTGTGGATTTTTGAGACTGTCCTGCCGTCTCGGGATTCACACAAGCATTTTTTTAAACAGAGAGTGGTTTTCAACCAATCAGAAGCCTCCCTTGTATAAGCCAATCACTGGAAAGTACTCCATGTGGGGTGACTTACTCATAAGCCAATCACATTCAACCTGTTCAGGAAGCGCGTACTATGAGCACAATGTGCTCTCAAGCTTCAGCGGGCAGCAGCCGTTTGTCTCCCTCTCTCTCCGCAGGTGATTCCACGGAGCTTTAATATCCAACTTTACCGCCCTATCCGCCAGAGGGCTGGCGGGACATGGGCGCCAGAGGCGAATCGTCAGAGCACAGGAGAAGCAGGTAACGGCGAGGCCGATGAGAGCCTATATATTTTTCCAAGTAAATTGAAACTTTTAGTATCTGACAGTTATTTAATGTGTGTCTTTTTCTGTCCAGGAACCATTTAAATGGTAAAAAACAGACAAGATTACAAATGTATTCAAAATGGACCACTTATCTGTCAAAATTTGCTTTGTTGCAATGAAAGCTTCCATGTGAGAAAATGTGAATGATAGCTGCTATTTGAAATTAGGCCATTGTGAAATACTGTTTATGTGAGCAAAGACAAAAGGGGAAAATAAAACTGGTTTGAGGTGTTTTATAAAGGCTACATAATATGACATTTAGCCGCTGAAATAACCACCCTGCTGTTTGGTAACGTCATGACCTGACTACGTACGTCATGACCTATATCCAAGTGTTATCAAACCAGATTTTTGACAAAATATGATAAATTAACAAGAACTGGTTCAAGCAGGAGCTGTTAAATTAGTCCGTTATGTTTAGCTGGTGAACTATGAACATTAAGAAATTTATTTTTCCCCTGGAGTTTAGAAAACTGAATTCAGACTTAATTGTTGTTGAGGATGAACTGGCATAACACTCCACTGGGAGAACATCCACACTCAATGCAGAAAGGCCCCAGCAGGGATTTGAACGCAGGACCTCCCTGTGGTACCCACACGTTCCAATTCCATCCCAGTCTTCTTCCATTTCAGTCTGCTTTATACAGATCCACAGGCTTGATCAATTAGAACATAATCATATAAATATCTCATCTTATGAATTATTTGATATAATAGTTTGACACTTCGTAAATGCAGGTGAAAATGTACATATGACTGGTATGTGAAATGGCGAACGGACAAAATCTTCTTTAAAGTTAAAGTACCCGCGTGTGCAAGACAAGGTTTTTTTCTTACACAGGCTTCAATTTAAGAGTTCAGCCTCTGTCATGACCTCCAGGTGTTTGGGTTTTGATTTTCTTGTGTGTGTGTATTTTGAGTATTTCTTTGTTATTTGTCATGATATGGAGGTTTCTGGTTATGGTTTTGATTTAGATTCATGTTTTTCTTGTCATTTATGTTCTATAGGTCTTGCCATGTTCAGTCATTAGTTTTGCCGTTTCGGTTTTGCCGTAAGGTTTACTTGTTCATGTTTTAGATTTGTTAGTTGATTTTCCTTGTTACTGCATTTCTTTATTTTTTTGCCTTCTAGTTAATTATTGCATTCATTTTTAATTGGAGTCGTGTGTTTGTGTCCTCAATCAGATTATTATTCTTGTATTTCTATTTAGCTCCATTCATGTTTCTTTCAGTCTGTCACCCTCTACTATAGCCCGGCCAATTTACCTTTTTTTATCTTTTAAAGCACAACTCCATGTCTGGCTCGAATATCTCAGGTTCTAATGTTACTAAGCATTACAGTTATGTTCCATAGGCTGTACTGTCTTTAGATATATCCTTATGCTTATTCTTCAGTGTTTGAGTTTCCTGTTTATATTCTCTAGCTGCCACCATTTTAGTTCATTTGTGGATTAGGTTTTTTAGTTCATTCTATGTACATTTTGTTTAGGGAGGTTGTCCTGTAACTGGCCAGTTGCCGGTTCGTTCCTCCAGTCCGACCATCTCAGTCGTCGTCCTTGGGCAAGACACTTTATCCACACTGTCTGCTAGCGGTGGTCAGAGGGTCCGGTGGCACCAATGTATGGCAGCCTTGCTTCTGTCAGTCTGCCCCAGGGCAGCTGTGGCTACAACCATAGCTCACCAATATCATGGTGTGTGTGTGAATAGTTGTAGTGTAAATCGCTTTGGGGTTGTTGGACATGATAAAGAGCTATACAAGTCCAAGCCATTTACCGTTGTTAGATTCCTTCTGTAGTTTCTGTTCATTGTACTCATCCCCTTGGGTAATCTATCTTCATTGTTCTCAGCTGTTCGTCCTCTCCTCCTGATTACCTTCACCTGCCTCTACCATACTTTTCCCCCACACATTAATTTGTATCTAAACTCCCTGGTTTGCATTCGTGTCCTCCATGCTTCCTGTTGCTTTGTCGCTCTACTAGATTTTGTTTCATCGTTTATCCTCATGGTTTGTTTCCCTGCTCTGTTTGTCATCACTGTATGTTTTTCTTGATTTTTATGAATAAATATCTACACTTGCCCGTTTGTCTGCATTTGGGTCCTTCCTCAACCAAACCCATGACAACTTCAGCTTAGACGGCAACAACACTGTTTCTAGCATTGATTGAGTGCTCCAACTGGCCAAAGAATTACCACAATCATTATTATACCTTAAGTGCTCTTTCCAACAATTTTGTTAGCTTTTTTTTTAGCCTAACCATGGGCAACGTCATTTTGGTTCCTATTGGCCATTTGGACACAGAGACAGTTTCTTCCCAGAGGCTGTCAATCTGATGAACACTTAAAGGCAGAGTCTGTGATTTTTCTGGAAATTTCCCCAAGTCTCTTTTTGAGTAACTGCACATTTGCAAGACCATCTTACTTTGCTCTTTCACTCCTCAGGGGGATCGTGTGTAATCTTTTTTTCTTAAATCCGCTCTGGTCTAATTTCTTTCTATTGAGGCCTTTGTCTTCTTCTCATAAACTTGTATGCAGTTTGCTTCTTGCGACTCTCAGCCATGTTCAAAGTATACGATGAGAGCAGTGGAGCTAAGCTAACCGGATACATAACCACCAGAAGTGTGCATGGGCAGACAGAAAGCAGAAACTAACAAGGAATGAGCAAGCACACTGAAATTATGTGAGCGCATCAAAATGATTGGCATGTGGGATAACCAATAGAAAAGGTGATATCCCCAAAACATGAGAGACAGAGGGGGGTGAGGGCAGGACCAAAACTCTGGCAAATCCCTGCCCTTCAGCGCAAATGGCAGTGATTGGTCAGAGTTTTTACAGGCCTGCATCTCCCACAGAGATTGATTTTTTTTAACCTCCTTCTTCTGAATACACAATGTATTGACTACCTTCATGATGGAAGGACAATTTTTAACCAGCATAACAAAAGTGTTTCTAAACAGGATTACCAACTATAGATTTAAGGTTTGAGTACCCAGATCGATACCATGCTTTTTTGCTTCAATCCAACCAATTCTTCCTCTTTTGTAGAAAAATATGTAAATAGGCCTATAGATATTTAAAAACACTTATATTTTCTTTTTTATATTTGTACTTCAAACATGTTCATTGAGAGCAAAGTAGAACTGAAGTCAGATCCCCCTTTTGTATGTTCAGACTCCGCAATTAATACTGATTCTGAAGTTTTCTGATTTGACATTTGGTCCTTTATAATTATCTGTTGTAATCAAACCTAAATTTGAGTGGTTTTCAAATAAACTAAATAAGGCAGACACAGTAAAAGAAAAACACGCGTTTTTCAACTCATTATATTAGCATATAAAAGAAGTAGAGCAGAAAACGTGTCCAACCTTTTAATATCGTCCTATAAAAGTAGCTTGTGATTAGTACAGTCTGCACAGCGCTCATTTAAACACCTGAGATATGACACCCTCCCAGCTGTGAACAGCTGTTGCTATAGGCGCACACAGCCTGGAGTGGGAAGATGCTGACAACCAGCCACGTCACCTCAGGGTCCAGACCCCCAAGGGAGACCAGTGTAGAAGGAACAGGTACATACAAGCACAGGAGTTAAAAACAAACTGTTACAAGTAATTAGCCAGACAGAAATACCATGTTGACTCTGAGCATCCTGTAATTGATTTATACAGAGTTGGAAGCGACACTGTTTGACCAGAACGTTCCCTTCTCAGCTCACATTAGACATAGGCAGACTGATTTTTACCCCCAAGGATAATTTGTTTTAAAAATGTAAAGACACTTTAATAGTCTAAAAGCTTCAAAACCATAAGGTTGAGTTTGTCAAACCAGATTTAGTCACAAGTGAGCAAGAAAACCATCTGCTTTTCTGTGTTCCCTCTGATTTAAAAGGCAAGGCAAGGCTAATGTATTTGTTTAGCTCATTTCAGTACAAGGACGACGCAAAGTGCTTTACATGATTAAAACATAGGAAAATAAAAACAGAATAAAAGTAAATTGGGATAAAATGTAGAAAACAAAAAATCTACAAACTTAAACTAATGATGTTTCAATTAACAGTCAAAGGCAATCCTAAACAAACGTGTTTTTAATCTTGATTTAAAAGAACTCAGACTTTCAGCCTAAAAGATAAGTTAAGGTAATTCTTCCCTTTTTCTTGGATGATTGATGTTCACCACTATTAGCAAGAACTGCTATACAGCTCTCTCTTTTTTATTAGTTGTTAAAAATGAAAGCAAGTTTAATCATAAAATGTATCAGTTTCATTAAATCAAATCTCTAATGTAGCTTTTAAAAATAATTTAAAAAAATTATAAATACCATTAGATGGCTCATTGTTAAATGATATTTAGAAACATAGATTCTGCACTTTAAATGAAAACTGCAAACATGCCATTCTTACATTTAAAATAATAACAATTATTTGCGCTGAGATAATGTAAGACAATTTTCTTAAATCCCAAGATTCAAAATTTTCTTTATTTGTCACACTTGGGAGAAGTCTTTTCTGGACTGGGGAAAGGTGCTACAGTTAAAATGACCAATAAATAGCATAGAAGTAAAAAAAACTGTCAACTTAGAAAAATGGGTGAAACGCTCATCACAACATCAGCATCCAATCACCTGCTCACATATTCTACCGAGTCATTCTTATTCATTTTATTCAACAGGCCCGCAGAGGCCTCCTGTATTCCAGCTCATTTCTCTTTTTTTAAATCATTCATGAGGTTGATAGAGGGTTGAATTAATTTCTATATTGGTGTTGTTTACAGAGTGGAATAATTTCTCATTTTCCTAATTTCAATCAAATGGATTCATGGTTCAACATGTGTGGTATCACACGTCATGTTATGTGCTTGTCTGATAGTTTACTGAGAAAAAAAAAGTTTATGAGGTGACCGGACGGCCAGTGTGCCAATGATTTTACCAGCGGTCGTAACCAGATATTTCCGTTGAGATTCACATTTAATTATTACATTTCCAAACCAGCTGGTTATACTATTTTGGATAATGGATTCTATTGTTACTTTGTAAAAGATTAATGTGATGTCTTTATAGTCAACAAACAGTCAGTCTTCTGATAAATGAAGGTGCTTTTTGAATCTGTGCACAAACCATCACATGTTTTCCCAAATGAAGTTACTGTCTATGTGAACACCTAGACATTTGTATGAATCAACCTGTTTAATGTTTTGACCCTTGCCACAGGCGTCCAGTCACCAGTGGACTGAGGGACATCTCCTATGTCTTTCGTGTGTTAATTTGCTGTTAAAGACACATCACACAGACCACTAATCTGTCCACTGCCGCTCTGTGGCTGCCTGGAACAAAGCCTTATGTTAACAAGCTGAGAATAACGGGCTCAGAACAAACACTGTCCATGGTGTATCATGTAGACAGAAATTGTGAACTTTTACATTGCGAGGCGCCCAAATGCCCCTGACAGCTAAGTAAATTTCACATTTAATCGAAAAAAAAGAATGGTATAATTTAATCAAAAAGGGATTTGTGTTCAATGGAGCAGTTTTTCAGAAAAAAAGTTGAATTAAGGCTGAACTAAAATGAATGAAAAAGTCTGACATATGCAGAGGATTTTTCAAGGTGTTTAAGAACCAAATGCATTATTGTTAAAGAGGCATAATTTGTCCACAGAAGATAAAAAAGTCCCTAAATGGTCAGTCTGCTTAAATCATAGAACTGCTCACTTATTATGGATGGGACAGCATGTAAGTCTATTGGTCGTTTTTCATGGAAGCAATGCACCTAGTTTTATTAATAGTGTGCAGGAAGGGAGAGCAGCACATTTCTGGAACAAACGCATCTGACTCAACTTCAATTAGAGGCCTAATATAGTGCTGTCTGCACCGAGGCAACCAACCAAGAGCCTTTATTTAGTAAGGCAAAAAAATCTTTTTAAAAACCATAATGGCTAGTCAGAATCCTCCACTGAAGAGGAAATATAAAGGAAGGTTTTTGCATAATTGTTAAAACTGTCAATATGTCCTGAGATACCCTGTGGAAAAAAATCCACCTCCTCTGGCCCCCTCTCAGTGGTCCTGCCATATGCAGAAATACACCGCTCCCGGTCAGAAACAACCAATCAAAGCCAGGAGGAATGTCTTAGCAGTGTCAATCACGCTCGCGTATGTGCTGCTCACAACCCTTCCCCGCACAGCCCGTATTGTTGTTGAAGTTGAAGAATGCCAGTGTGCTTGCAGC
Source organism: Fundulus diaphanus (assembly GCA_037039145.1). Taxonomy (NCBI): domain Eukaryota; kingdom Metazoa; phylum Chordata; class Actinopteri; order Cyprinodontiformes; family Fundulidae; genus Fundulus; species Fundulus diaphanus. The sequence continues at coordinate 16,592,448 of CM073143.1, read as the reverse complement.
TGTGTGGGGAAATGGCAGGAAAAATTAATTATTTACTGGAAAACTGCCAACTTCTCGAATGGCACCTGCTCAGAAAAAAACAAAGACAGGTAAACAGAAGAAGACTGATGACAAAAAGCAAGCTGAAAAGAAAAAGTTAGAGCAAGCCCTAAATAAAATGAGGGTAAACATTGGAGCAGCACAGCAGGCTCTGCTTTGGGGGAGGAGCTGTGGAAGGAGGGCTGTAGTGCAGCAGAAAGCAATGGGGAGGGACCTGTAAGATGTGCTGGTTCAAAATTCCAGGCTAAGACCATTGTTTTCTCAGAACTCCCTACTCCAACATTAAAGGTACCAAAACCCTAAATCCACAATCTGATAACTGTTTTTTTGAGTAGTGGGTGACATTACAAGAGCTCTAAATCCATACAGCACAGGGTTGACACAAAGGAGGAAAAATTAGATTGTAAGCACATACATACACACAAGGGTAACTAAAACAAGGATGGCTCTGGGTCAGTTTACCATTTCACCAGCTCAAGCCCATATTTCACCTGCAGGCACTGTTATTCTCAATCTTCTTCCATTTTGTATACAAAACCATTTCTCACTCTTGAAATTAACCATTGTGTAAATTCTATTAGATAAAAAAATGAAACTGTCAGATACTTTAACCGAATTGTAAATATATATTTCCATGGATATTGAGTCAATGCCCTGTTTCTTCCCCTCTACTAGATATTATGTCATGATTAGCCCTTTTTCCGCCGCTTTGGTTTTGTACGCTCTAGTCCCATCTGCACGCTTTGCCAAAAAATGTTCAGGGCCAGCCCAGGTTTCTCCAGCGCTGTTCAACAGCAGTGTCAAACTGAGTGGACTCGAGCGGTGTTTTGACAAGAACACACTGCTTTTCAATGAGTGGCCAAAGATGAGGAGAAATGAGAAGGTTTTTCCTTGAGGATGTCCAGAAAAAATGAAGAGCGACAACATTAATATTAAGGACCACCAAGAATGGAGTGGGTCAGACCAAAATATAATTTTACTATTTACAAACCATGAACCACGCCTGAAGGAAAAAAAGAAAAGAAAAAGAGCACTTTAGTTTTGTGTGCAGACACACTGTATCAGATCCACATATCTACCAAGGCTTTCTGTCATTTTATACGGACAGCTGTTAAGGTTTGTCTCTCTCTGTGTATGAACCAAGCCTGCCTCCCAGACTTTAACCAAGCCTCGGCAATTCTGCTGGTCTCCTCTGCAGGGAGTAAGCCAGTGCTCACCTCTGCCTGGTCTCCTGGTTGCTCCTGCGGAGGATCACTGATTTTCATCCAGGTCTCAGCATAAATACACCTTTTTAGGCGCAACACTGCGTCTGGCTCGAATTTCGGGTTCTCTGCCTGTCTGCCATATAACAGAAATCTTCTGTTGCAGATGTTTATGTTGTGCAATTAAAAGACCTGATCGGTGAAAGAAGTGATCAAATGAAAAGTCCCTATCATAACTGATCCCATAAAGAAAAAAAGTGAAAATGATACACAAAACAATGTAATACTACTGTAAGTGTAATGGAGTGGGCAGAGTTTCTAAAACAGAAGCATTGTCACACTCTACAGAATGAGCAAGACACTTATAAATAAACCTTCAAAAAAAATTCTATATTAATGTGACAACCTATGGTGGCGTACTCAGACTCGATGGGGTCAGTTTGCCGAGAAATTGGAGAACATATCAATACAATCTCAAGGTTTTTGCCACGAAGACATCAATGACTTGCAAAACTTCTCATGTGCCACCTATCTTTTACTACAAGCGTATTTTCACCTGTTCATTTTCAGAACGCTGTCTGTTTGTAATTTTCACTTCACCAGTAAGCTTGAAGGTAAACACGTAGCACCCATCCTGCAGCATAGCATGTTCTTTTCAAGAGCTTAAAGCTCCTGCCTTTTTAGTCTGCTCAGTGAAGCGATCAGAGCGTGAGAGTGTGTTAGCCAGTACGAAATCCATTCCTAATTCCCTGAACAGGTTACAAAATATCTGCTCAGCTTTTAAACTGACCAGTTGACAGTGTTGACTGGTAACTAGGAACTATTAGCCCGGGTACCTATAATTCTAAATTGCTTATTGTGAAGATATAGCTTTACCAATAAGGGTTGCATAATATGTAAAGCTCTGTTTGTCATGAAATTAATTAGCATAGAAAACTACAATCTAAATAACTCCACAGTTCAACTTACAGATGCAGTTGGCTATGGTGACAAATCTAATCTTAGCAAGGCACATCCTTGGTTTATGAGGTCTGCCAAAGCCTTTAAGATAATTTTCATAAACAATTTGGTAAAATGGAAAGATTACTTTAAACCTAAATGTATTCTTGGCATGAATACTTTTTGGCGCAACTGTATGTTGTTATAATTGGTGTAATTTTTTTGTTTACTTTGATTTTTTTTTTTTTATGTTGACTCAAACATAACCTTGAAATAGACACCTGCTAAATGTGCTTGTTGTTCACAATATGGTTTTGTTTCTTTTTATAGAGTAACACGAGTTTAAAAAGTGGATTATTAGCTGGCGAATTAGTTAGGCTCAGTGCTAAGGTAGTCAGACTACAGTCAGCTGCAAGACATTGTCTTAAAGACATTTCCAAGAAACAAAGATTGTCTTACAAGTGAGGAAAAACTGTAGTAGCAATCTGTCATCCAGCTAACAGGCAGTGCACAGCAGCATGTTAGGGACGGACAGCACTGTGTTACTCTCCAGACAGCTAGATAAACCTTCAGCTACTCCAGTACTTTCACCGGTCTCTCATTAAAAGGACTTGGATGATGGAAAAGTTTGAAATCACAAGCTTTCAAAGCCTTGATGGATCTTACTACTGCAAATTGGCCAAGGCCTGGAGCTTAGATATATGAAGCTGGGACTGTAGAACCAGTAAACTGCTTTTTATTTTGAGTATAGTGGATTGGTGTTCACTCCATGCCCCTTTTTAGATTTACTCACCAACTCAGCTTAGTGCCTACCTCCCTGTGTCACTGCAGCCTCAAACAGACTGATAATCTGCGGATCCCGGTAATATCAACATGATGTTGTCTCAACAGGAAAAATCAAGCTGATACCGTACAGTATTATGATGAAAAAAGGTTTAAAATTTCCAGGCGGTGGAGAACAACAGGGCACAAGGACCTTGCTGTCCTTTATATCAAATGGCTTGTGCACACACAATGATGAGGAAAACCTGCCGTTTGGTGTCCAGGAACACCTCGGCTAAAAAGTTCACAATAACAGTCCCGGGTTGATTAATGCTGACAGGGCCTGGCCTTTCATGGAGGCTAATGGTATCGTGTGTCTGTGTGCGTTTGTGTGCGTGTGTTTGCTACTGTCACCTGGCTTGGTAGTCCTGCTGTCACCACAGCCTGAGTCTTTATCCCGGACACTTCAGTTTGCAGCTCCAGCCTCTCCATAGAAACCAGGGGTGTGTGTGGATAAAGTAAACATATATTTAATCACATTATCTCCACCTTGCTTCTCTCTTACACAAAGTAAATGATACCTGGTTATATATATGGGCTAATTAGATAAATAAAAAGAATTGAGATCTACTGCACCATAAAACAGTTACATGTCAAGTTCATTTATGTATCAGCTATATAACAAAATAATCCTAGAAATGTCTTCTATTGGGTAACATGATCTTTAAATATGTCACTGTTTATGGATGACATACTTAAAATCTGCGTTATTTCTGAGTCTCGTATTTATTGAATATGTAGATCAATAATTGTATAACAAGACTTAAACAGTGAAGCTGAATTACCACTACCATTCAATCAATGTATTTTTTTAAACTGTCCATCGACTTATTTCCCCTAAAGATGGAGGAGTAGGTGGTTTTAATTTTGGGTCATTGTCAAACCATCAGTCTGATTAGAGTAGGCACATGGGAAGTAAATACTCCTGCAAAATCAAAACCTGCTTTCGGCCTCCTTTTCTTTGCAATTCAGCTGAGTTTGGATGAGTGCTCTGCAAACTATTTAAAAAACGTATCGTATTTAGCTGCAAGGTGATCAGTCCAAGATGATGCGATTAGGGGAAGGAAGGATGAAACAGTGCTTTGTCACCATATCTAATCAGGATGGCAGGTATTAGAGGCCTGAGATGCATCCTGAGATAGGGATTCAGGGAAAGAGAAGTACCTCTTATTCAATCATCAATGGAGCTGTTTGTTTGAACAGGGCATCTCCTCTCATGTCTTTGAAACACTGAGACCAAGAAATGGGTAAAGCTGAAGCTTTTTTTAAACTGAAATTATGTTGTCTGTCTACTGGCTCCAGCGCTTCTCAGGTTAAAATCCTTAAATTAGTAATTAAAAGATGCAAATAATATTTATAAGGAAGGTACGAATTTGACTCAGCTTTATTCTGTATAATGACCAATCAAAGAATTGTATAATTTAATGCCCCGGGAAAAAGCATGAAACACAGGTTCTATGAGAAGTGTGCAATCCTTTGTTAAAATGCCAGGTCTTTGTGATGTAAAAAATTAGCACTTAATAAATCACTTTAGATGTTTTAACGATTAATGCCACCTATCCTATACGAGTCACTTGAAAAAAAAAAACAGAACTGTTACTGGGGAAAAATGTAAAACAGCTTTAATACTCTTAAAATCTTAAATACTTTAAAGTAATATTTAGTTTTTATATATTTATTTGTTTATTTGCACTTTTCATACACAATCAGAATGAAGGTGTAAAAAGTTCCCCAGTCCCAAGGCTGGGATTCAAACCCAGTCTTCTTGTTGCAAGGCAAAAATATAAGAAAGCTTTAAAAAGCACATTGCAGTGGCATACTAATGAAAAGTGAAGGAACGTTGGACTGTGATACACACCGAGCCCTAGCAGCAACTTTATCAGATGTGACAATTTCTAGAATCAGCTTGGGCCTGTGGTGGGAGATAGCTGTGAAATATCTGTGATGATATGTGGCAGAAAGAACAATGCAAAAAGGATAACAAACAGGACTACACAATCATACTTAAAAGTGATAAATTGCCAGACGCAACCAGTCACAGAGACAATGTCAACCATTAAGTCATATAAACTGGCTTTATTAAACATTAGATCTCTGTCATGAAAATCATTTTAATCAATGACTTCATACTGACCATAATTTTGATGTTGTGTTTTTTTTAACAGAAACATGGTTACATGAATTTAATGAGGCACTGATTCTGATAAAGCTTATGTCTCCAAACTACAATTTTCTTTGTGAAAGCAGACAGCAAAGGAAAGGTGGAGGTATGGCAACATTATTTTGTGATTCAATAAAGTGTAAAAAGGTGTTCCTGGGAAAATTTGACACATTTCAATAGTAGGCTGTCCAGGTAAAATGCCCAGTACAAACTACGTTTCTGAATGTTTACAGGCCTCCAAAGTTGAAATCAAATTTTTGAAATGATTTTAATGACCTTCTATCTGTGATATATGTTGATTATAACTGTTTAATTATTATGGGAGATTTTAAGTTTCACGTTGACAATATTGAAGACAGAGGTGCTAAAGAACATTATGACAAACTTTGGTTTAACTTAACATGTTGAACAGCCAACACGCAAACAGGGACATATTTTAGACCTGATCATCACAAAGGGTCTAAACATTTCTAAGGTCAGTGTAACTGATGTTGCCCTATCTGATCACTTTATTTTTGAAAGTATCATTTACTATGACCCAGTCAGCCCAAGAGACATCGTAAGAAAACGCATATTTAAGGACGATTCATGGAAACTTTTAACAAAGCTTACTCTTCTACTTCCACTTTGCCCTGTAACTCAGTAGATGAACTAGTAGATAACTTTCAGTCTAAAGTTTCAGATATTATTGACTGCATTGTTCCAATTAAAGTGAAGGTTATTTCTGGGAAGAAAAAATCTCTGTGGGGAAGTGCTACAGAAGTTAGAAGTGAAAAAAGGGAGTGTTGAAAAGCTGAACACAGGTGGAGAAAGACTAGACTCCAGGTTCACTATGACATCTATAAAGAGGAACTTTACAGATATAACGTACAACTGAAAAATGCAAGGGAATCTTTTTTTTCTGAGATCATCAGCAAAGACATTAATAATGCTCGTGCCTTATTTGCCACAGTCAACATGTTAACAAATCCTGATGCGTCCTTGGAAATGTATTTAGCTCTAAATGGATTTAGAGCAAATGATGTACAAGGTAAATCTGCATCTGTAATTTAAACAGAACAAATTGGTTGTACAGTAAAAGCATGGATTTTCACTTGGTTTGTCATGTGATTGCACCAAGTCCTCAAGTTAAGGCAGATTTAGAGCAAATATTAACACTTACCATTGTTTAAAAGACCTCAACCCCTATCCAAAACACTTCCCAAAAGAGTGAATATATTAAACTGTATTTTAGAAAAACACTAGTTTAAGACTTGAGCAACCAGTTTACTTGTTGCTCAAGTCCCCCATATTATCTTAAATCTTACATTGTCTTCTTGGAGGGTTTCCAAGTCAAGCCAAAGGTCACCGAGTGTTTGTTTGATTTACAGGCTACGTAGAAAGGAGGTGAGGTTGATTGATGCCGTCCATTAAGCATTTTTACTTCAGGGAATTCTGTTAAAGAGAAACAAGTTGCAGTTTTTTTTTATCAGAAATGTTTTCATTTGTTTACTCTTTACTTTCAGTTTCACTATCAGTTTATGTATTAGTGCTTCTTATTTATTACAGCTAGGCAGCTTAGAATTCTGGTTAGGCCCACTAACAAGTCCAGAAAAGTTAGAAATTAAAACACTTTTAACGGTATAGTGGACGATTTTTCTGAAAATGTAGGTAAGAAACTCCCAAGTCACTTTTTGAACAACTGCGCATGAGCAAGACCATCCTACCTGCTTTTCTGCTCCTAATGGGGGATCGCGTGAAAGAATCCAAATACACTCTGGTCTTATTTCTTTCTTTTGAGGCCTTCTTCTTCTTCGTATAAACTTATAAGACAGTTGCCTTTTACGAGTCTCAGCCATTCTCAAAATATATAGTGAGAGCAGTGGAGGTATAATGAACGGCTGAAACCGAAGCTTACTGGATACATAAAGACTAGAAGCCAGCAAGAGGAAACTAGCAAGGAACGCTCATGCACATTGGCGTTATGTGAGCCCGTCACAATGAGTGGCATGTGGGACAACCAATAGATAAGACGATCCCCCCAGAACTCAAAGCCAAAAAAAAAGTCCATTACACCTTTAAGTGGTAGAATTAGTATGACAGAACATTAAAGCAGGTATTTTTTCAATCATTAGCACCAAATTATTCATACCTCTGCCAGATGTAGGCTTTAAAAAAATGTATTAATTTTTTTTAAAACCAAGGATTAAAATAATTAAAACAATGTAGAAATATTATCAGTTTTGAAAAAGAAAAATCAGTTTATAGTTACAGGGCATTGAGCAATGGCATGCTGAAAATGGTTTCAACCTATGTTGATCATTAATGGGAAAATCCTTGTGGTCAGAACAGCAATCAAACCATGTTAATATTAGCTGACCAGCTTTATGTAGGCCTCCTTGCCATTCTCTGATCATTAGTTGTCTTCACAGATTGCCTATCACATACAATACAGAAGAGACATGTGATGAATTTTAAAGATTACTTTAAATCCCAATCTGTCAGGCATGAATCATTTTGCCCTTAACTGTACCTCGATATCAGCAACCGCCCCATGTCTCTTGAAGAATTTCATTAGGTTTAAAGCTTTGCCATTAACATTACAAGTTGTTTGTCATAAGACAAGCCTGTGGTAAAAAGGCTATGCTTATTTGTATAGAAACTTCTCAAGATATGGGGGATTTAGAGCAACAGTGTTGTGTACAAGGTAAATCTGAATCTGCAATTTAAACAGAACAAGATGGTTGTACAGAAAAAGCATGGATTTTCACTTGGTTTGTCATGTGATTGCACCAAGTCCTCGAGATAAGGCAGATTTAGAGCAAATATTAACACTTACCATTGTTTAAAAGACCCCAGCCCCTAACCAAAACACTTCCCAAAAAGAGCGAATATAGTAAATATATTAAACCGTATTTTAGAAAAACACTAGTTTAAGACTTGAGCAACCAGTTTACTTGTTGCTCAAGTCCCCCATATTATCTTAAATCTTACATTGTCTTCTTGGAGGGTGTTCAAGTCAAGCCAAAGGTCACCAAGTGTTTTTTTGACTTACAGGCTACGTAGAAAGGAAGTGAGGTTGATTGATGCCGTCCATTAAGCATTTTTACTTCTGGGAATTCTGTTAAAGAGAAACAAGTTACAGGTTTTTTTTTAAACTTTTACGGTTAAGAAGAGCTTATAATTCGGGCTGAAACAGATAAACGGGCCAGTTTCAAAATTCTGCCTTTTTTTGTAGATATTATTTATACTTTATTCTGAGTAATCACAACTGTACAATAATCCCAAACCAAATTTCTCCCCTCAACATATTATCTTTGTTCTTGAAATCAGCTTTTGACTTTATTCTGCAATGACAAAGAAAAAAAATGTAGCAAAAAAACATCCCCAATGCTCCTCCGTAAAATGTGCCTTAAGTGATTATTGGCTGAATTACTCAGAAAAGTCAGAGTACATCTTTTAGTGGCACCACATTCAGCATCTGGAGAAGACTAAACCTTCATTAGTGCAGACAGAGCGTATGCATGTGAAAGGTCATTGCTGCAACATTTTGGTAGCACCCGCATGAATATACACTTTTGACTATGGGGTACATATCATGTGTCAAAGTTTTTCCACCCATATCATAGGAACTTTTTACATGTACAAAGAGTTTGTGACGTTTGGCTTAGCTGAAGGTCATGTTGCACTTGTTATATTAAATGTAGAGGAAGGTGAAGGTGAACAGTACCTACTGGTCACAAATGAAATATAGATGGATGGCTTTTCACTCTGTGTATCATGCTACTGCTCCATTATTTTTTAAGTACTCTTGTGGAAATTCACTATGTCACAGATGTTTATACAAATTTCTTGACTACAAAACACAATGTTCCTTAGATGGTTAGTTTAGGTATTAAATGTTAACTATTAAATGTAAACAACTAATTTCAAGTCTGATGAGCCTCACTGAATAATATGTTCCCCATGCCATCATTCACAGTACCTGCACATTAAAATTTCTGTTAATGGGATATTAAAATTTTATTAAGTCTAAATTGAATATGAAACATTCCTTCTCCAAGGCTTCCTTCACCAGCCTAACTGAAAACAGAAATTGATATTCATAGACTACATTTAAATAAAAAATGCCATTACAATAACCTTTACACATCATTATTTTTAAAGCTAAAAAAAACAGCTTGAAATATTCAACACAATGTCAAAAATGCAAGGAAAGTGACTGACAAAACCTTGTTTCATACCTTAAACCGAATGCTCCTCCAGTTGCAGGGTGGTGTTTATGTCTGCCTGTTACTGTCACTGCAGACCATACAGGGTCTTGAGTTTGTTTTCAGAGTGTTCAGTGTTCCTTTGCTCTACATGTACATTAACCACTGGGCCTAGATCAGCACTTAGACATGAGCCCACTGTACTTTTCCACTCAACCAACTGCTCAGTGGTACATGTAATACACACTCTGCATGTGTTCAACACAAATGAGTAGATTTTAATAAAACAAAACTGATGCAAAACACCACATGGCTATTGAAAGCTGATTAAAGGTCTAAAGATAAAACTCTTCAGGACTCAGTGGGGTAATATCCTATCAAGTGCTGTCACAGAGGTATTGATTACCCGAAAGCTCCAAAAACTCAAGATTTTTGAGTTTTTGATCCAAAGCGATGCTTTTTTGATCATTTTTATTGAAAGCTCCTGCTAGTAGATGGCTAACAGTTTTCCATGCCTGATACATATGTTTACAACCTTTTTTGGTTCCTTGGATTTCCATGACCTGGCTTGCCTTGCCTTTGTCGAACTTCTACAAAGTTTCTGACATCAGGACCAACACCTATGACCAGTATAGGTGTTGACCTATGACCTTCCCTTACATTTCGGATTTGTCTGTCTACTTCCGATCACCAGTGTATGATCCTCACCTGCCCCTTTGATTACCGACTAATCTCTGCCATCCTTTCTGTTGTCTTTGCAGTGACACTGCACAAATATTGGGATTTTAGTCTCTGTAGACTGACTTGAATCTCATTTAAAAAAAACTAATCCAAAGTATGTGCTCGTTATCAGTATTTTTCCATTTTCGTTTAGTGAAAAAAAAAAAAAAAATATCGGAAATTACGTTTGGTTTGATGAACATATCTGTCCTCCCACTCCCAAGACTAAATTTCTTGGGGAAACACTGCAGAGGTGCTTTGACTATATAAAAGTTTAAATAAACTGTTTAAATAAACAGTGTAAAACACAACTCAGTATCTGGCTTGAATTTTGAGTCCTTTGTTTTTTCCTGTTTTTTTAGAGGCAGAACGGAGGTTTTACATTAGAAATTACACTATGTCTATTTTTCCTAAGAAGACACATACTGAAAAAAGATTGCTTCACTTTTACATCTGAGAAATGATACTTACACAATAGCACTCCAACGGAATGTCAGAACGAAAGACATAATCATATATTGCATAATAGCAACTGGTAAACCAGTTAATCATGCAATAAACAGTTGTTTTTTTTAAAAAAACACCCATTTCAGAATGTACTGGAGTAACTGGTTATTGTACTGACTTACTCTTGGAACTGATTATTAGGCCAGAGCAGCTAAGCATTGCGAAGGCCTATTGTAATGCAAATGTGCATTATTACGATTCTCCTCCGAATAGAAGCGCCAGTTCGGAGGCCTAAACATATTCCAAAACTCACCAAACTTTACCCAAAATCTCCCCTGTGTGAAATGTTAGTATTTTTATGAAATTCAAAATGGACGTGGCCAAACAGCTCCACAGCACCCCCTAACAGGAGTTTGCTCAAATAGGACATGAGTCAAAGGGACAAAATGGCAGTCCAAACACTACAAGAAGGCGTCCATTTTTAATCAAAGCCAACACTCAAAGAGACTTTTTTGTAGGTCCCGAGATGTTGCTTATGTGTACTGAATTTCATAATCCTCGGACAAAGCGTGACTTGGGGCTGAATCGTTTAGTGCTGCTAGGGGTTGAAGTCGAAGAAATAGGCCACATACACTAAATGTTGGGCTGGAATCCTGTGAGGGGTTAGACTAGGAATAATCATGTTGATTTTTTGTATAAATTCAATGATCAATGTGGAAATTAGAGCCAAACATATGGTCATGGCGTGATGCAGCACTTTACCACGCCGCCACGGCCATGCCCTTCTACGAAAACTGTCTGTGCTGTAAAAGACATAAGGTCGAGGTGTTATCTGTCTTCCGACTCATTTTCAAGTTGATTAGGTCAATAGGGTCCGAGAGGGACATTTCTAACTGAAAAAAGTGACTTCCTGTTCTCAAGGGGCATGGCTTTGATGATGTCAGCATTTGACCACATAGAATTGTTGGTCACCTGACAGGGTTCAATAATCCCAACTTTATTTTAATTTTCCCTTCAATGTGAACGTTACAACATTTGGAATTTCTGCCGAGAAAGCTTGAAGCTTGAAGCAGAAACTTCAAACTCCCTAGGAAGAGTTCATTAACCTTTGAAAAATTGCCAAAAACGACACTCAAAATGTCCGATTTCCCGTTTGCTTTAGGCCATACATCAAAGAGACTTTTTTTCTTGAATTGGGAAGATCTGCCTACGTATTGAATTTCAAATCTCTCGGACTTACCAGTTTCTCTATCTCCTCCTAGGGGTTTTGACTTAGACTCTTCAAACTCAGGCTGTATACTCTCAACACAATGGGGACCAAAAATGATCAAAATCTATTGGCTGCATGAAAGGTTGTGGGCGTGGCCAAGCCTCAAAGTTTAACATCTTGTCATAAAAGACAAAACTGCAATAACGTTAACACACAAAGTCACAGCAGCTTCAAGCTTCATGTGAGTCATCTCAAATAAGTAAAGACTACAATCATATGCTTATTTGATGACGTCACAATAGTGGGCGGCCACTTCAAACAGGAAGTTTCCATTTCATTGGTTGATGTCCTTATTTTTTCATTTAGACACCACTTTCAAGCAAAGTGTGAGCCAACGTAACATGTTGATGCCAAATTTTACTCTGAAATGTAGCAGTTGGCTGGACAGTGTGCAGCAGCAAATTTCCATAGCAAGCGGTTTGCATACGTTTGGCTCTGAATGGTACATGCATGATCCAATTTGCCTGAAACTGAATTATCTTTTTCATCCTATCAAAAGCACCAATAGATTAGATTACAATATGGATCAAGGGTGCACCCTAGTACACTTAAAATGCTGTATCTCCCCCTATACTTAAACAAATCATCACCAAATCTGGTGAGCTTCACCATGGATGACTATTTCAGAGGTGGGCATAGTCAGCTGATGACATCACTTTACCCCCGCCCACTGAGTACTAAGTGAATGACTTTTTGTTGATTCCTCCTTCTTAACAGTGTTTATCTGTTTCAAACATGAACTAACATCAGATAATAAACTTCCTGTCAAAACATGACAGGAAGTCTTCATTGATGCTTCACCACCAAACACGAAGTGAACACAGCTTCCACCTGGAACATCTGATTTTGGTAAAATATTTGCCACCTCTGACTAGAGCACATTTAAGCCTGATGGAGGGTAATGTTGAGGCTTACTCGTGGTACGCCCTTGACGTTTTAGTTACTATTTTGGTGTTTAACGCTTTATTTCTGCTCAATTTGTTAGTAAATAAAGCCGTTCATGATTATTTACAATAGCAACGGAAGTACAAAATTGCACGTGCTTGGCAGGGGATAAACCAGGAAGCCGCTAACGGTTATTAGCAACTCCCAGCGAAGTAATGGAAACAATGATCCAAGATCCAGTAAAGAAAATCCCAAAAAATATGATTCCAAGAGGGGAAAGACTTGAATAGTGCTGGTAATACAGTATGAACGTTGGTGTTCACTGAAGCATACGCTAAAGCTAAGCTGCCAGGATGTGACTGCAGAGTTGATTGACGTGAGTAAATGTTCTGAGTTATACTGTGATATTAATAATAGCAATGCGCTTTATAAATATAAATAATCAATTGATTGATTGGTTCTTACCTTGATGCTGAGTCCCTGTTTGCATTTATTAACGGAAAATTAATTTCTCCGTGATGTTCTGATATGAGGCTCTTAGAGTTGCTGTTAGATCAGTTTATTTAATTAATAACGGTTGGTCTTCGATCGCGCTGAGTGGCCATTTTACCGCAAGGCATTTCAGAGGGTCAGGCTCGGTTCAGCATTATTATTAATAGTGATTTATTAATTTTTATTTTATTTATAGTTATGTTTTATAATAGTTCTGTGGTACTGCCGGTAGATGGCACCACGTCTGTTTATATCTGCCCATTGCGCCCAGTGCTAGGGTTATTTTTAGCCGCAAAAAGGACTATCAATATACTATCAGGATGGACGCTTGGTGTATATAACCTGATTTTATCATGATCAAACAGTTTTTGGTCTTTTTTATAGGCATATAATGTGGCTATATACCTTTAAGCCTCCCTAAAATAATGCAGTTTTGAAGTATTTTACCTGGACAGGCTTGTGATGTTTTATTACTGAGTTTATTTTAGGGCATTTTGGTGTTTTGCGTATATTATTGTTCGTGCAGCACCTCTCTCCTCTTGGTCCTTTGGCAAACATTGCAGCTTGAGACTCACTCCCTTACATTTACCCACAAGAAATTTTCATTGTGCAAAAAAGCTTAAGCTGAGTTAGACTGGGTTGCGAGCATCTATTTACCAATTGTTCAGTCTATGCTTTTATCTAAACAATTTAATTATCGCTGTATGTTAAGGGTGATCATCCTGTTGGAAATCTATCCTTGATTCTTCCATATTTCTATGTATTGGCCAATAACATGAAATCAAAACACAACTTATTGAAGCTTAGGGTTGAAATGGAACAAAATGTGAAAAAGTGTAACAGCTGTAAGTAAGTTTGGAAGGCACAGAAATCTTGAGAAGCTCTGTCATTAAAGTCAATACAAGAGTGTTTATCAAGCTATAAAGTGAATATGATATTGCCAGAAAGTTGTCTCTCATCAGCAACACACTGAGCCAGATATAAAATAAGCATCAGAGTATGCAGAACTCCAAATTAACTACATCTTTCAAACAACAGTTAGTGATGCTTTATAGGAAGTATTACTTCTAAACTGCAGAAATGGCAATGAAAGGAGATTCGAACTAGAAAAGCAAAGTTATAGATTTTTTTTGCACAATGAGTCAAAATGTTTTTAAAAATGGAATTCATATGAAGAACATATTGTTAATATAATTTAGATAATATTGTTCTAATGTTGTAATAACTACTGCATAAAACATAGGCTGTTGCACTGTCTGGTCTCCATTTTTTGGGTTATTAAAAGTTAGTTGTAAGTTGATCTGCACCCTGGGTGAGCCAAATGCCAATGCAGCTACAGAGACTCTTGTGAAGGTTTAAGGTGCTCAGAACTTGTACAGGCCAGCTGACATTTGACCTTGTGATTCTACACCCAACTAAAGCTCTCAGATATGGTTCATGATTTCTTATTTTTTGAACATAGGACAAAAACATAGGATGGTTTCTCAGTTTGCTTCTTTGGATCTTTCAGACAATCATGAACCTAACTCTTCCCAATAAAGCCTCAGGAAATTAGCAAATAAAAATGTGTCCAACAGGAAAAAGAATAATCTTTTGACTGTCTTGCTCTAAAAAAAAGGTGTGAATATGCCAATAATTATTCATGAAAAGGAACATATTTTTTTGGCAATAAATATTTGTTTTGGGGAATTGTTGAACATGGATTTCTGTTTAGTCATGGAAACCTAACCATGACCCAGACAATTCCAGGAAGACAGTAGTACGCAGTCCACTAACCTCCACATAGAAACGCCTTTACTAAAGGATGAAATCTATATTTTCAGAAGCTCTCTGAAGTATCAAGTAGCAGCGCAGTTGTTCAGCCCTTCCTGCAACAGCAGCCCAAACTCTCCCAGCCCAAGTGGAATCTTTGGATGACACTGAAAAAACGGGTCAGTGGAGTCTAAAAACGGACGTCAGTCCTCCAACAGTCATTGTCTGCCGTCCGTCGCACCCTTTTTCCTTTCACACACAGCTGTTTTTACACGAGTGGGATGACAGCTGGCAGAAGGGAACGTGCACATTATCAAGGTCACGATGGTGTGGAACCCCTAAGAGCTGTGGGAAATCCCAGGCGGGAGGTTTGGGAAGTGATGAGGAGCAGCTGATAAATAATCAGTATCTGTCAGCAATTTTAAAAAATGAAGATTAATGATTATTCCTTTTTCGTTGTTGTTCATATCTCTAAGAATATGAACAGATTTTTGAAAATATATAATCTTCCGGCTCTTTGTTTCAATATTATGATTTTATAAGCAATTAATTGTTTAAGAGGATGAGATATCTCATTATTAAACTGCTTCTGAAGCCACTAACATTGACAGTAAACTAAAAACAAAGTTCCTCTACAATGCCTTGCAAAAGTAGTCCTCTCCCTTGATCTTTTTCACAGTTTGTCACTGTACCACACAGTGCTATGTATTTTATTGTGATTGTATGTGTTGGACCAACACAATGAGAAGCAGACTTGTGTAATGTTAAGAAGGTGATAGATGATTTTCCAAATTCTTAGTAAATCGAAATCTCTAAAGTGTGGTGTGCATTTACAGCTAAGAGTCAAGATTTTGCAATGAGGTCTCTGATGATTAGCAAGCGTGAAGATGAAATCTAGCTTCAAACTGAAAGTTGACCAGTTTGATGTCAAGTTTTCCGAGAACTTAGGGTCTTGAATATTTCCATAATGAACTGTAGTGATCTAAATATACATAGACTTCCTAACTTCAGGAAAATGATAGAAGGAATTGCCGGATTCAGATCCTCTGGCTAATTCCCTCTCAAACAGTCCCTTGGTGACTAAAAATAAACAGACAGTAAACAAAGCGGCCACATATCATGATGACTCCATAAAGTCAAACAAGGTGGCAAGTTATATTTTTGAGGACTATCTCTTTGATCACAGCTGAAAGCTACATGTGGCTCCTCTGCAATAAAACTATGGCTGGCTGCAAGCGAGTTCATCATGCTGTTGGAAAAAATCTGTACACCTGTTTGGGATTTATTCACTCGCAGCTGGAAAGGATCCAACCCACCGCAGGCACAATGTATGTCTTCACAAACACACACAGTATTTGCCAAGACTTGAATCAACAGCAGTTCCTGTCTGTTCAGATGTTATGTATGGTTGACATTCATCAAAGTGCATCGGTACTAATATTGCTATTTTTGCTACAGTCAAGGTCAAGGAAGGCTTTTTGCACAGAAAATGTTAAAGCTTCAACTAGTCCTAAATAAATAGAAAAACACTAAAGGATTTGCAAAACCACCACATGTTAAGGCATAAATAAAGTGAACATTTTTTGATGAACTTGTTGATATTAAAGAGTGCAAATGATATATTTTTGAGCCAAAAATTGTTTTTCTTTGAATAATAAAATACACATAAATAACCATTGGCATTTCCAATGTCTTTAAAGTAGATAGGTTGTTTTAAAATATTTTTTTCTGACACAAAAAAGAGTCTTTTAAGTCAAGTCCTCTGAAAAAGTTAGCACTTCTATATATGGATGATAGATATGGACAGCTTAAGCAGGAAATGTGTGTGTGTGTGTGTGTGTGTGTGTGTGTGTGTGTGTGTGTGTGTGTGTGTGTGGGGACACCTCTATCACTGTAGAGCAGTTTTCCCTTTATGAGTTAAACATTGACTGATTATGTGGAGAAATGTGAGAATTAAACAATGACAGCATTGCTCCCTACTATATACTATAAGTATTCAGGTGATTTTTGGAGAATTGCAATTGCTGTTATGCATGCGCATCAGAGTACAAATGCTGGAGCAAGGCGAGAAACTATATCTATCTGAAAGCAGAATGAAGTTTTGTGGTTTTTTTTGTGTTTTTATCAGAAGTGATCACTCTCCTCTGTGGTAAATTACAGTCAGACTGAGCTCACTAAATCCCTCTGTAGGGTGCTAGTTTGTTATGACTCCAAGCTACTGGACTCAGAATTTCTTCTGAATTTCTCCACCTCACTGGATACTTCATCATATAAATATCATCTTTATGAAATCAAATTAGACCTACATACTTTAATATCTATCTTTGCTTCTGGTGGCCTGATTACAGCTTCTCAGACTTCATGATTGATGTGTGTTTTTATCTATTTTTTATAAATGTCTCTCAATTTTAGAAATTAAATTAAAATACTTATTGTGAGTTTCAATGTTTAACACAATTGTGTCAGAAATGTGAAAATGATAGTTGTCAGTTAAAATTGTAGTATGCAATAAATGTGTGTTTCTTTGCAAGCTAGGGCAAACGTTAAATCAGATAAAACTCACAATAAAGGATTCATCATAACTATTCAAAATTTAAATATCAAATTAGACAAAAATTGGAAATTAGACAAAAGTAAATCAGATTCTAGACACTTGTCGCAGCCATTGTTGCTGAAAAACAACTCCATGCTTTTATTACTTCAAGGCTGGACTATTGTAATTCTTTACCATCAGAAAGTCCACAAAATGTCATTCAAAGCCATCAGCTCATTCAAAATACTGCAGTAAGAGTTCGGATGAAAATTAAAAAGATTGTATTTCCCTTTTTTAGCTTCCCTTCATTGGCTCCCTGTTAAATCCAGAATATAATTTAAACTCTCCTTCTCACAAATAAAGCTCTTAATAATCAAGCTTCAATACACACAAAAGATCTGATCCTTCCCTATGATCCTAACAGAGCACGTAGTTCTCAGGTTCCTAGAGTTTCTAAAGGTAGAATGGCAGGAGCCTTTTAGTTATTAGGCACCTCTCTTGTGGATCTAGCTCCCCGTTTTAGTCCGTGAGGCAAATACCCTGAACTTTTTCCACTGGAAGCATTGCTCCATCATATATCATATATCATATATCTGATTACCCCATATGTTCCTAAAAGGGCACTTTGCTCTCAGACTGCAGGTCTGCTGGAGGTTCCTAGAATCTCTAAAAGTAGAATGGGAGGCAGATCCTTTAGCTATTAGGCTCCCATCCTTATGGAACCTAACTTCCAGCTTTGGTCCGTGAGCAGACAACCAGGTTTTCCTCACTGTTGAAGGGGAGTTTTCCTCTCCACTGTTGCTTGAGTCGTCTTCAGTAAGAGGGATTGCTGCAAAGCCATCAACAATGCAGACGACAGTCCACTGTGGCTCTACGCTCTTTCAGGAGGAGTGAATTCCGCTTGTCAAGACTTGATGCAATCTGTTGGGTTTGCTTAGATAGGAAACTTTTTGACTAATCCGTCTGGATGATTTGATTGAATTTGACTTTCTAAAGTGCCTTGAGATGACGTGTTGTTAATAGGCACTATATAAATAAAACTGAATTGAATTGACTCACAACAACTGTTTGAGTTTGAATTCATCACTATGCAACTTTCTGACTGTAGGTCAACAGGTTCCTGATTAAACTATTCTGTTCTACATTTAATTGCCTCAGTATCTTTGACTTCTCCATTACACACTCAGCCTCCATTTTCCTGACATGAATTGAGATGAATTGTGTGAAAAAGGCGCTCCAGGCCACTCTGCAGACACCCTTGAGAGGCGTTGCTGTCCAGCTTGTGATGCTTTCTTAGGCAGAAGGGAACAATGGAAGGAACCAGCTGCTGCAGGAGTTGGTGTGACACAGTAGAAAAGCTGTTTACATGCAGCCAACCACTCAAACGAGGCCGGATGTCAGCCTACGTCAGGACTCCGAAAGTTTATTGCAGTGTGGCCCTCCAGACCTGAGTGCGGTGCAGAGAAATTCAACCTTCTTCAGATGTTTTTCTAATAACACCGTTTATCTCATCAGTCATGAAAATTAAGCTGGGTACACAACTGTTTTAAATGCTTATAAAGTGAAATGTTAAATAGAACAAAAAATTGTTGATATATTAAAAGTCTATGTGGCTTTGTCTGCCGCAATGCATGTTGAAAGTGAATATATCTCTCTTTAAAATGAGGGTGGGAAAAATTCTTACAAAAGTTTTTTTTCCCCACATTTAATTTGACATACATCACCTACAATTCAAATAAAAGATCTGTTAATGACAAAATATAATGATGTTCAAAAGGGTGCAATAACCTGGCAGCAAACGTTTGTACACCCAAAACTGAAACCCTTTTCACAAAACCATTTAAGGTGGTATTTAGATTCCTTGCAATCTCCATGTGTTTTGTAAAAGGACTGATGAAGGCCTTTTAGTTTTGCTGTTTTGTGTGTTTCCATATGGGTCCACTTCTCTCCTTGTTTTCACTTGCACCAAGCCATATTTATACCAGTCAGTTTCATTCACTCCTCACGGGTGAATACTGTTTTGTTCATGCCAAGCCAAGCCATGCCATTACTTTTTCTGTAGTTCATCCCTGTATGCAAGTTTTCCTTTTAGTTTAACTTCCTCTACTCACTGTGCTGATTCTGCCTACCTGCTATTGGGTCCACGTCAAGAAACACAACCCTGACAGAATGTACTTGTCACACCAGTTGTCTGCAGTAGCAACAGATGCAACCGTTGATAGCCTGAGGGAAGGTTTGTCAGCAGCTGCCAAGCAAATTTTTAAAAGATCTTGCTCATCTCTATCCTGCTCTGGGATTCATGAAGTGGATGGGGTAGACGGAGCACATCTACAAGGCTGCTTTGCCAGAGTTTAACTGAGGCCCACCTTCATCTCAGCAACAGACTTGGGTCATGCATGGGGGGTCAGTCACAGGGGAGACTAATTCATGGGCTTGGCAAGGCTCGTGGTAAAGTCCAGGTCATGATGCAGAAAAAAAATGCTAAGGTACATGTCCAACAAGGGCTTGACAAGGCAGGAAAAATCCAGAAAACATGGTCATGGACAGAATATGATAAGCAGGCATGAAGAAACTTGGACATCTACTCACCAAAAGCTTTCAATAATCTGGTGCTGCTCTTCTTCTTCTTCTTTTATTATTTATTGGCGGATGGCAACCAACTCAAGGTGCATTTACCGCCACCTACCAGACTGGAGTGTGGTCTTCAATGATCCCAGAGCGAAATTAATAATACAGTACCTCAATGGTTTGCTAAAATGCTCAAATTAACATCCATACACACACATACACACTCTAAATACGATTATATAACCCAGTGTTTTTTAAAAATCTAATTAATTGAATTCTAACAAAATTTGATTTATTTCCTAAAAGATTTATCATCGAAAATCCTATTTTCTCTCTATTTAGTACCAACTTTAAGTGCTGACGTTTCTCTGAATACTTATTACATTCAAATAACACATGTTCCACTGTTTCCATATGATTACAGTAATTACAAGTGCCTGTTTCATGTTTCCCTATTCTGAAAATTCCAAAAAAAGTAAAAAACAAGGCAACTGGACTTGTTATCCGTAGTAGAAGACTGCGGATGACCATGACCTGGATGACTGAGAATCTTCACCAGCCTATAGACCCTTTTCACAGTGACGTCATGCAACTTCCGTTCTGCGGTGAAGCAGGGTATCTTTACTTCCGCTTTCTCCGCGAGCAGTGTTTTTACATAGGGAATTCACACAGTCCCTCACCAATCTACCCAAATTTCGTTTGGGAGACGTGCACAGACTGGCACAAAAGCTTTCGACCGCACCAGCCTCCAAACTCGACAAAGATGACAAGTTCTTTGTGGAACAATACCTTTTCGATTATGAAGGTAAGAGCTTTGTCTTCTTAGCTCTGTTGTTAGCATAGATGCTAGGATAATGATAGCAATGCTACCAACAGGACTTTTGTCATTTATTAGTTTTCTATTTCTCCATTATATTGCTACGCTAGCTTTATTGCTATATCAGCTTATCTGTTTCACAGCTTTTAGCCAATGAGTCTCACCAGGGATATAGTTGATGTATAATGTTGAGCCTTTTCATACTTTGTTTTGGAACAGTGTCAATGCTTTTGGCCACTTGGTCACAGTTAGAGCACGCTGTCACACCTCTATGAATAAAAATGAGGAGCCTCATTCCCTCCCGTTTTTTTTTTTTTTTTGTGAAGTATTTTACTGAGGTTGCAGACTTTGCAGTATCCCTCAAAATTCCTCTGTGGGTTCAGTGTGTTTCTCAGTCTCGTCAGTACATTTGGAGCCTCAATTAATAAAATAATTCTGCCCATTCCTGTTAAAACTGTGATAGTTTAGGACATCATAGACTGAGAAAGACGCTGTCAATAATGTTGAATGCACACTGCATGCACACTAATAATCAGTTCACTATAGTATTTATGGATTATGCTGCTGTCAGGGCAAACCCCTTGTGTCCTATACTGTTATTTTTCAGGAACTGACCAAAAAAACATGGATTTTAAAAAACTTCAGACATCACACTTCATATATTTTAGTTATTTATTACATAGATACTTCATAGCAGCTCTGTCCATTTTACCTTTTACCTGTCCTGTTTATCCTGCTGCCTTGCTCCGGTTCCCCTCTGCCTTACAGAAGAGCCTGCTGCCGAGCTCTGGTGGGTTCTCCCCTGAACTGTCAATTCTCTGCCGAGCTGTGGACCCTGCTGCCTGTTCCTGGTTCCAAGAAGTCTCTCTCCGGGCCGTCAGCTCCTGCCAACACCATCACCCTGTTCCCGTGCAGTTCTAGTTCGCTGGTTACATCACCCTCCATCCCATCAAACCTTCAATAAAGACTTTCATTTTAAGTCCCTTGTGTGTGGTTCTGGGTTCATCCATAGACAAATTAGACTTAGACAACTTTATTTGTCATTATGTATGCACAGAGTGCGTACAGAACGAAATTCCGTTTGCATACAGCTTGAGAATTACAGTAAATTGCAGGATAAAGTGCAGCAGTGATTTAACAGTAAACTATTGAAATGTAAACAATGCAGGAGAAAGAGATGGTGTGCGATCACAGTGTACAGGTGAGTATTTTTAAAAACCATTTGTATGTGCAGAAATTAATTAATTTCTCAGATTAATTTCCTTTCATTAACAAATTGAGTTTGACAGCTCTAATAAAAATTTACGTGGTGAGCCACTGAAATTATCTTGGGAATAGCTAAATAAACTTATAACTCAATTATCTTTAAGAAAGAAAGATGTTTAATTTTTTAAAGACCACTTGCAGAAACATAGGTGTCCTCGGAAGAGAAGTGCTGACTGCAGGCGTAAGTGCTGCTGCGAAGGATTTTAAAATTTGGCCCCTCGTCTCTTCTTATTGCTGTCACCCAATAGGCTCCAGTCTCAGCATCAGCCGGGAAGTCGTGAAAACTGAGATATGGAAAGTTTTTTTGTTGTTCAAACACTGTGGGACACTGCAGTAGCAGTTTCTCTGTGATTGTGCCATGCTTGGTGGATATGATGCTGCTGAGAGATGGACACAAGGGGAGAAAAAATAGATTAATTATAATACTTTTTAAAACCTTTATTTAACCAGATAAACTCCCATTGAGATTAAGATCTCTTTTTTTAAAGGTTGATCTGATTAAGATGTCAGCAGCACATGTCATTACTAATACAGTATAATAAAACAATTTCAGGCTTCTACTTAAAATATACAGTATTTTGCACAAAAACAAAAAAAAGTGCATTAATATAAGTGCAAATAATATTATGAAGAAAATTCATTATAATACACAGAAAATTCAGAAACAGAAGTACTGTCCAATAGACTCACGGTAATTTTTTTTAGTAATGAACAAAAAGATTCAAATGGAATAAGATCTTTTTAATTCAGTGACTGCAATTATATATAACACGTCACCATAATCAAGTAAGGGGAACAATGTAGCAGATAAATGTCTCTTTTTTCACTCCGTGAACAAGATTTATTTCTATAATAGCAAAGCTACAGTAATCATTTTATAACATCTACATCAGATTAATGACAGGTAAAGTAAGCTAACAAGCTGCTGCATGTTAGCTTTGATCTTCATGTTACTGTCCCAATCAAAGCATCTATATAACAGCAATGATCGCTACAAATACTAAGGAAAATAAAGATAGTCAATAAGACACGTTTAATATTGTGCTCTCAGTCTTACTTAATGAAATCACGCTGATTACTGATAGGTAAAAGTTTGGTAAGGTAAGCTAACAAGCTGCTGCATGTTAGCTTTGATCTACATGTTACTGTCCCAATCAAAGCATCTATATAACAGCAATGATTGCTACCAATACTAAGGAAAATAAAGATAGTCAATGCGACACATTGTGGTCTCAGTCTTACCTTATGAAATCGCGCTGATTATCAGTGAAACACCTCTTCACCTCCCGAATTTTCTATGTAAAAGCATGTAGCCGGAAGTAAAGATACCCTGCTTCGCTTCAAAACGGAAGTTGAGTGACGTCATGTGAAAAGGGTCTATTCTGAAAGAGATCTATTAAGTCCAGTGTGTCCAATTCTAAGTCGAGATATGACTATCTCTTCCTTCCTCCTTCCATTCATACAACTATTACCCCCCACATTCTTTTGAATTTTATATAAATCTCTACCAGTCTCATGACTATCCCATTGCTCCTGCCAAACCTTACTGATTTTATTTTGAATGATATTTTTACCCTCAGCTTTGCTTAGCGGAATACTTAAGTTAATAACATCAAATTTCAGGACCTGTTTAGCTAATATATCCACTTCTTCATTTCCTTCTATACCTACATGAGCGGGAATCCAGACAAAAGAAACAAAACATTTCTTATTATATAGCTGAACTAATAATTGATATATTCCTAATAATAAATCTAATCTACAAGATTTGCCGGATTTTATACTTAATAATGCAGCTTGACTGTCTGATGCAATTATACATTTACTTCCTTCTCTAATATTATCATCAACCAACCATTCTAGAGCTAACATAATGGCAATTAATTCAACTGTAAAAACTGCTAGATGATCTGTTGTTCTCTTTTTAATCATGACCTTATGGTGTGGGATATTCACAGCTGCTCCTGTTCTGCCACTATTAGGATCTTTAGATCCATCTGTATATATAATTATACTATTTTTAAATCTTGCAAAATAATTATTTACTATAACCCATTCTGGAGTCTTTCCCTTTTTAAGAAGTTTCCCCAATTGTAGATCAACTTCTGGTGTGATAAATAACCATGATGAAATTGGTGACTGTGGAACTGTAAAACTGTACTTGAACTGATTCAAACCCAAATTTTGAGCTTTGATGTCCCCAATCCATCCAAAGCTGTTACAATTAGATTTATGATATTCCCAACAGTCCTGCAGCACCGCCTTAGTTGGATGATCATTATTATCCAACTTTTATCTTTTACATCTTAATAACATAATCTTACATTTATCATATATAAAACATTTTCATGTGGTGTAGACCCAACTGCTGACAGAAAGCAGGGAGGTTCATATTAAAACTGGGGACACTATATAGTGGAAAACCAACAGCGGACAACACTGGAGAAGACAAAGAGCAGGTAACAGAAGGACCTGATAATGTCAAATGACAAGAAAAAAAACAGGCGAATCTGAATCACTGAATATGACGTAGATGAGGGGTCAGCATGTGCCCTCTCAGTGTCAAATCAACTTGTCATTAAGGGACATATGATTGTCCCCTTGTTAAATCATGAATTGTCTGTAATTGATTTAAGTAATTTCACTAGCCAAACCCAGGCCTGATCACTGTCAGAATGTAGAATCAAGAGCCTATCTCATGGAGTGACTGTTGTATTGCTGCAGTGACTGCAGCAATGAGCAATGAACAGGTTACCCCTCCATAGGTTGCTAGTCCATCACACGGCAAACAACCATGCTGGCGCGCACCAATTAACCTAACAGTCATGTTTTGTTTTTGTTTTTTACTGTAGGTGGGATCCAGAGTACCCAGAGAGAACCCATGCATCCATGGGCAGAATATGCAAATATGCAGAATGACCCCGAGTTCAACCTGAGGGTCGGACCCCTTTTTGCTGCAAGGTAACAGTGCTTGCAACTGTGCCCCGCAATTCTTTTGGAAAATGAGCATCCCATTGCATCTGGTATAAAACCATTTTTGAACGTTTATAGCAACAGTCAAACAAGGTGGTGATATTGTGATCGCTGCTCCGTTCCGGTCCATTGGTCTCTGACCAAAACAATTCTACAAATAAGAGTTGCCCAAAATGTAAAAGATATGTTGGCAGTCATTACACATTCCTCTTGGTAGTTTGTACTAACAACGGTGGAAAAACAGTTATTAGGTTTAGAGGGCAATTACTTTTCATTGAACTCAGAACTCAGGCTTAACTGAATAAAAAAGAAACAGTAATATTTGGATGTTGGGGGCCGGGGAGGCCAGGGGCTGATCTTAATACTGAAAGTGAAAATCCTTCCTCTTTGTAAATTTTTCCACAAAAGCATTACCGCAATGTCTTTCGAAATACTCTTCTTGCTTAATTTGGGTAAAACCAAGTGAAATCTGCCTGCTGACTGAATTTATCGGCTCCCTCCCAGAAGAACGTCAAGCAGCCCGGTTCATTGCTTGGACGTGTTTGTTTACAGTTTGTTGTTTGTAGGCAGACAGCTGTCCTGCTTCATGGCAGGTAAACATTGTTTGTCACCTTCCTCTTCAAGGTTCAATTTAAAAATAGCTCCTTTTAAATCATTCTCACTTTAAGCTCAGAGTTGAGAGCACGAGCCAGAGATACCAAGGCTTCAAATGTTCTCGCTGGTGTTTCCTAACCGCCTATTTAAAGACTGATTGGCATTGGGAATTTCTGAATTTGCTGGCGTCCTCCAAATGGTTCCATCTTTGTAATAGACACATGTGTGGTCTCTTATATTTTCCACCCATCACTCTGTCAGGGTTGAATATTGGAGAACAGTCAGATTTGTCGGTAGTTTATAAATCACTGTTGGAAGTCGAAGCAATCACACAGGATGTGATTGATCCAAAGAATTAGCAGGAAGATAGATTTGCATGCTAAGAAAAATAGCACGACTAAGTAAACGCAGACTGGTTAAAATTGTATATTTGTTCAGCAGGTTTAGAAGATTTATGTGACAGAATTAGAATTCTTGTAACAAAAGCTATTTTAGGTGAAAACCTATTTTCTGTCTATTAAACTGTTATTTCTGGGGGTATTTTTCACAGATACTGTCAACAATATGGGAACAAAATTTGTCTTTGTGACAGATGTTTGTTAACATAAAATTTAAATGGTTTCTGTGATTCTTTGCTAAGTTATCTGTTGTGTGTCTGGACAGCTCCCAGAGTTCCTAAAAATGGTTTCGAAAAGCCTGCAATTTGGTTCAAGAATTTTCCAATTCTGGTTGTTCCCTCACTGTGGGAAATTAATTATATTGGTGAACTTGATTCCCTAACCCATTAGCCCCTTTTCGACTAAAAGAGACGAGGTTTAAATACCCTGTAGAGGAGTAAGAAAGACAACACAGGAGCTAGGTTTGATCACCTCGCTTACTCGACTCCAACTGGACTGAGTAACAGTACACAGTGTGATAATAAGCACAAAAAACTAATTTTTTAAATCAAAACATGCCATCAGTGTGGTGTGGTCCACCACAACCTAATATTTTTACCCAGGTAAAAGGAATCCTACTTAACGTGTGTGGTTTCTGTTTCCATTGCTCTTAAAGACTGCTGAAAATGTATTTAAAATCAGTCTAACAAAGAAATATGCACTACACCTCCAATTCAATGGGTGGCAGTAATAAGAAATCTTGAAACCTTAAATATGAATCTCAAATAAAGTAGACTTCTGTCATCTAGAAACTTTGACAGTGTGAAGTGCAGAGTAGTGAAGATTTTAAATTAGAGCCAAAACCTTTGCTTAATTGTGTCTTTTATCTAATCCCCAAGGAACTCAAGTGGTTGCACGGTTGTCAAAGGTATGTTAAAGATGACCAAATTATTCATTTCTAAATTTTCTCTCCAGTGAATTGTTACAGTTAAATAAAAAAAAACTATCCTATTATAAAGTTCAACTTTAATCTCAGACAAACCAATTTACTCTGTGACAAATTCAATAAACCAAACATGAACCATTAGAAATCATCTGACTGAATACATCTCTGTTAAACTTTGACTCATTGGTGAAAGCTAGTAGAAGTTTAAAAAGACAATGCAAGTTGGCTGCATATCTAATGTCTTTCTTTTAAGGTGACATTAAGTATAATAAACAGTTTTTGCCACACTTTTCCACCAATGTCACTTCTGTTTGAACAATCTGTTTCAAACCTGACCCTCAACAATCCTGGGGTAATCTGAAAGTCTTAGCCCAAGACCAGGACCTTTTATCCGGGAATGTGTGGACCCAGGAAATTTAAATTACTTGGGCTGTCAAAACCCCAGAAAATGGTGTAAAGTCCCTGCAGTGGAAAAGGGCTATTGTCTAAAGGTTGTATCCATCCATCCATCCTTTGTCAGTCATTCATCTATTTGGTCATTCATAGCTTTCAGAGCGATGCATATTGGCAGCTCCAGATATAAGTCCAAGTAAAATTTCCCTAGACCTGCTACAAGAGGTGGTAAACTTCATTCATTTTATGGATTTGAATTGAGTCACCCACTAAAGTGATCTGGTTCACTTAAGTCTGTGTTGTTAATCTGCCCTAAAAAACAGCAATGTTGCAAGGGATTCAGGAGGAAACTTTGAGACAAGAAGAGTAACCAAATTAAAAAGAAAGAATACAGTAATTTCTCACCAGTAAGTTATTGTAGGTCGTGCTTTCTTGAACGGGACAACTTGATTAATGAATTATACTTTCTAGCAGAAAAATCTCAAAGAGAATGTCATGTTTGTGAACTGAAAGGTAGAGTGGATGATTTTTCAGGAAATTTAGCTAAGAAACGGCCTAATCACTTAACTGCACATGTGCAAGACCATCCTACCTGCTCTTCTACTCTTATGGGGATTGCATGAAAGAATCTCCCAAATGCACTCTGGTCTTATTTCTTTCTTCTGAAGCCTTCCGCTTCTTCTCATAAACGTGTAACAGTTTGATTCTTGCTACTCCCAGCCATTTCATTGTATATGGTGAGAGCAGTCAAGAAACAATGAACAGCTTAAACTGAAGCTCACTGGATACGTAGACACTAGAAGAGTGCATGCCAGCAAGAGGAGGCTAGCAAGAAATGAGCACGCATATTAGCATCAGGTGAGCATGTGACATTGTACATTTTGCAGCAGGACAAGGATCCAAACCACAATAGAAAGTTCCTAGTATTTTGCCTTTTTCTGCTAGTGTAAAATTTTTAATCTATATAATACATGCATGACTCATCCAAGGTTTTTCAGTCCACCTTCTACAGCATAGCTTGTAATTTAATAAGGTGAAATCAGGTCAAAATATATCTTTAAAGGAGCAATAAGCGATTCATCGCCACTAGGTGGAGCTTAAGCACTGTCTGTAGACCAAAACAAGATGTGTATTAACCACGCCTGTCTTTACCTCGCTCCAGCATTCGGCACCATTTCCCCTTCTCACCCATCGGCTCATGTGCTCATATTTGCAAATCATAAATAAATAAAGCATAAATAAATTATTTGCAAAGCATAAATATATGCAAAACAGCATAACCTTTTGGAGGAACATGTCTAGTGAAGAAGTAAGTAACTCATAACTATATAATGCTGTTAGCAAGAGAACTGTTTGATCTAATGCGTGTGCTCTCTGCCATTTTGTGCCTGGTGATGGCATTTTATTGGCAGGGAGTGGGCTAGCCCTTAGTAGCAGCTGTTACCATGCACGCACAGCCTGCCCGGCTATGTAAGCAAGAGACTGGAGAACAACACATTGAGATGGTGTGTGATGTTTAACCATATTCAATCAAAATATATACCTTTAGTTCTTCACAAAACAATTTTTTAGTTCTTTCTATCAAAAATTCAGAAATTTTGCTTATTTCTCCTTTAAGTACACATGACTCAGTATAATGATGGGCTGTTATATTGTTATACTTTTCACTTTCATTCACTGAAAACGTCATACGATGATATGTCCAGTTGTTTTAAAGCTATGTCAGTTAAACTCTGTGTGATGATGTTAAAAGCTGCCTCTTAATATTGTATCAAACTCATCCATCAAAAATCATCTGGTCTCCCCTCACTGCCATTTGCAGGAGGATAAAAACAAACATACCCTAGAGGATTCAAAATAGCACAGTGTCCAAGCAGATATTCATTATAGCAAAATATAACTCTATTTGGTCTTTAACAAATGTAAAAAACAAAGTGTAAATGAGGAATATGATCAGCCCTGGCTTTTCAGATGGAAAAATGTGATGAGTCAAAACAGCGCAAGTCCCTTTTTATCCACTCAGCAACTCCACTTTGATGTTTCAACTTAATCCCGAGCTTCAGCCAGTTGTGTTGTGTGGCCCTATATAACACAGAGGAAGCATGAGTGGAAACAAAGCAAGGCAGCAGACCTATGATACTGTGGAAGGACAAGAGGGAAAACCGTGGGAGGGTTCCAACACTTTCCCCCTGTTCACTCACTCCCAAACCTCAGACATGAATGTGGATTTATTGCTGAAATCTTCTCTGTACTAAACACTTATTTGGATTTCCATCTTGCTAACAATAAACGGTCATTGTCAGGATGTAGTATCCATGTCTATTTTGAAATTGGAGTTTGTTATTAAAATTAGTGGTATTTCATGGTTTGACAGACTACCAATGTCATGAAGGAAATGCAAAACATTTTCATGGTGGCAGGATTGTGGATTTTCTGTGCAGACGGTAAACCAACTTGCAGCTCAGTCAACCTCTGGCCTCTTGGCTCAGCACTTTTTTCCAGCCAAGACTCTTTGGGTGGAAAGAGTCCACTAAGACCCATTTCTTAGAGATTTAGGAGTTAAGGTTTAGAGCCTTGCTGTTTTGAGTGGAAATGCACTGATCAGACTTTTACTGGGTGACTTCTAGTGGAGTTAAGTTTGCAGGTGACCGGAATCGAACTATTTTCAGTGTGACTGGCGCCGACAGAGCAATCAATAACTGACCGTAAGCACTTTAAGTAACTGGATAGATATCTTTATATTCTGTTTGGATCATATTTTTCAAACTATTCAGTTTTCTCTGTTCTGTAATTGTTTTTTGAACAGTTACATCACTGTATTTGCCACAGAACTGCTAAACAAGGTCATGGACATCTAGCTTACCAATTTTGCAAAACCAGTTTTATTTTTCACTGCGATTTTGGAGTCCAAGCTGAAGAATGCTGAAGCTGTGAGTGGATAAGTGAAAATGTTTGGTTGTTGGGTGTACTATCCTCACAATTCATTACACCACCAGATAGAGTGGAAATTGGATGGAGTGGAAACACACAGTGTTTGAAGAGTGGAAACACACAGTGTTTCCACTCTCCATCCATGTAGCAGACCAAACCATTGCAGTTCCGCTTTATAAAAACTACAATTGAATTATATAAATATGAAAAGTAAGAACTTAAAAGCATATACCCCCTTTAAAGCAAGCTATTGTCTGTACTATTATGTATAAAAAATAAAGCAAGAGAAACTAAGCTAGAAGAAGCCATTTGAAAGAAAACTGCATTTTTTGGTGGGATAAAAGAAAGCAGCAGTTTCCTAGTGTTTTGTGAAAAAAGTTGTGCAACTCCAGCATTGAATTAAGCTGAACTGTGATGAAGTGTTGTCACTGTTTTGTGTAAGGGTCAGCATTCTCTCATTAATACAAATCACCACTTACAGCTAGCATCTTAACCATACTAATAGTTAATATAACATGTCAACTTCAAGTCATTATGACTTTGTTTTGTTTTCGAGCGAAGTTAAACCTGATTTAGAAAATTTATTTAGTGAATACAAAATCTGAAAAAACAGGTTATTGTGAATTTGGAAATGATAAGGAATCCCTGTAATGAACGGAATATGCAGGACCCAGTATTCAAACCAGACACAGCGTGTAAATCTTTAGCCGTTTATTTAAAGCAAAACCACAGCGGGTTACGTCAGCGTCTGCGGCCGGGACCTCTGGAAGCAGAAACAGCTGGTAATGACCACGTAAATCTTGTGAAGTGCAAATGTCATGAACGTAGTGGTCACTAACCTTCTCGGGGTTCTCAGTCTGGGGGAAAACAACTAGTCTCGACTCGAGCCGGCTGGCAGCTGAGCAGACGGTACGTGAACGCTCAGGAAGTCCCAGAGTGGGGCTTTAGCAGGAGTACGGTGGTCAGGGGATAGACAGAGGGTCAGAACCATGGAGGCAGTAGCAGGCTGGACTACCAGAAACCGTAGTCCGGGGCGACGTCCAGGATCAGCCGCAGGTGATCAGAGGTCCGTTGAAGAGCCAGAGGGAAATCCAAGACGGGGTCGGGCACAGTTCCGGGTTCGGTAACGGGTACAATCAGAACGGGCAAGGGGACATGCTGTAAAGGCAGGTAGTCGGGTCAGGCAGAGATCAGGTATAACAGACAGGCAGGTCAGGACAAGGCAAGCTCCGAGGTCGAGAGGCAGAAACAGGTCGGGAATCAGGCGATCAGGAAGTCAGGAAAATACACGCTGGAATAAGTCTCACCACAGGGCTTGAAATAATCTGGCACTGATGTCTGGTCTGAAGACTGGTTATATACTGACAAAAGTAGGTGGATAAGATGAGTGGTGATGAGAAACAGGGCAGAGCTGATCAGGTGTGTTGTGTGAGTAATCAGACCAGCATCAGTGCCGAGATCATGACAATCTCAATGAGAAAATGCAATCAAACCACAATGGGGAAATAAATATGAATAAAGTTTATTTATAAAGCGTCTTTGACAGACACAAGGTTACAATGCATTATTAAACCTTAAAGACATTTAGGTTATACGTGAAATAGAAACAAGCCAAAAAAAGGCACAATAAAACCATAAATGCCTAGCAGAACGAATAGTTTTTCCGTTGGTTTTTAAAAGTGCCCACAGTCAGCAAAGCGAATTTAAAAGGGGCAAACTATTCCACAGTTTAGGAGCCACAGAATAAAAGACCCTGACCCTGTGTTTGCATGTACTGGGTTCTCTCTGGGCAGAAACATGTTTATTAGTTAAATTGGTCTTTTTAACTTGCTGTTAGGAATGGGCATGTGTGTGCATAATTGTTTGCCTTATGTGTCTCGTTTTTCCCTGTGACGGACTGGTGATGCGTCACGAGTGTTCCTGCCACTCTCTCTATGACTGATAACAACCAGCCCCTGTGACCCTGCAGAGACAATTAGGTTAAGACTACTGATGGGTGGGTGATTGAGTGGGTCATATTGACCAAATGTGCTGATACAGTAAATGTAGTCAGCATAGCACAATATGAAATGAAATGATAACATTTTATGCATCAAAGCATGTGTTCCTACCTATAGTCTGATTTGTGTTCAACTCTTTACATCATATAACAGGCTGTTTGTGGTTATTTCCCATTATAGGAAGAAAGACAAATCTGTATTTTCTGCATTTGGCCTGAGATCACCAATCACAGACAATTGGGGAATAACTGATTGTGATTACTGGCCAACTGAGTGGTGCATCACTAATATTAATTATGTTTCAGATATAATTTTTAATTTGAAAACAGGATATTTTTAAAAAACACCTTCCTTCGAAGTTTTTCCTGCTACTGATAGGAGTGCTATTAAGGAGTGATAGGAGTGCTGATAGGAGTGCTATTAAGCTATTAAATTAAACACCAACCTCTATGCACACATGACATTTACTGTAAATACTTAACTTCCCGCTCTACTCTCCTTCAAGTCAACTTCCCCACTTCCAAGAAATCCTAGTGGTTTCGTTTGACAGTTATGCAAAGACAGGCACACTGTAATTCCATAAAGCCTCTTTGCTTCCTTGTAACTGTGCCAAGATTAATGTGGGTGTATACATTTTTTTGGAAATACCTCCATTTTACTGTAAATGGGTGAGTACTAACTAGCTATTCACTCAGTTACATTTATTAAGTGACATTTTGAACAAAAATGTACTTCTAGGAATAGTTCAATCTAAAAAACTCACAGAGAAAAAGGGAATCAATTAGAAGAGTTTTATTGATACAAATTCAGTTTGGCGCTCAGACCTCGGCAGGAAACATGAATGTTGATTTATATTTTAATATGCATAACGATGTATGAGAGTAGGGATATTTCCCCCCAGGTCTGAAACTGGTGGTGGAGTGGAGATAGATAAAGTAGGTAATCCAAGAGTTGGTTGAGAGGCGATAGCTCTAGCTGGTCCCGCTAGGATAACTTAGATTGAGAGCTGTCCATGCTGAGCAAGCGTGAAGCGACTGTGGAGAGGAAAAACTCCCCTTTTGGAAGAAACCTCTGGCAGAACCGGGCTCAACATGGCGGTCTCTGCCGGACCGAGGGAGTTGCGGAAAACTCCGGAGAGTCCAGGAGGAACAGCAGTCTGTTAGGAATGAGGATGAAGGTGCATTGACGAAGCCTGGTAGAGCTTGCTACTATGGTGGAGAAGGGGATGGAGGTGGGTTGAGGGTCATCCGAATCGAAGTCCGACATGATCAGTCTTTTCGCAATTGCTGAGAAGCAGGCTGAGGGATGATATGGAGCAGCTTTTAAGTAGAACGCTGGATGCTGATTGGACTTCGTGGAGGTGTGGCCCGGAGCAGATTGGATGTGACAGAAGCGGACCGGCCTCCAATTGGATGAAAGTAAGCAGAGTTTCTTCAGTTGAACCTCCACTTTAGTTCCATTTCAATCTAAAAAACTCACAGAGAAAAAGGGAATCAATTAGAAGAGTTTTATTGATACAAATTCAGTTTGGCGCTCAGACCTCGGCAGGAAACATGAATGTTGATTTATATTTTAATATGCATAACGATGTATGAGAGTAGGGATATTTCCCCCAAAATTTGCCGAGGTCCGCGCCACAGAGAAAGCGTGCTCCAGACAGACAGAGAAGAATGAAAAGGAGAAGCAGCGTAGCTTAATGAGGCCGTTTGCCGCGAAGGCCTACCAAACAGGGCCGTTGCCGCGAAGGCCTACCAAAACAGGGCCGTTTGCCGCGAAGGCCTACCAAAACAGGGCCGTTTGCCGCGAAGGCCTACCAAAACAGGGCCGTTTGCCGCGAAGGCCTAACAAAACAGGGCCGTTTGCCGCGAAGGCCTACAAAACAGGGCCGTTTGCCGCGAAGGCCTACAAAACAGGGCCGTTTGCCGCGAAGGCCTACAAAACAGTGATGTGGAATGGGAGATGAAGGTGAGGTGAATGGTGAGGTGAGGTGAGGGGAATGGTGAGATGGATGGTGAGATGAGGTGAGATGAATGGTGAGGTGCTCGGCCGGTGCTCGGGGTGCTGCACGGCTGATGCATGGGGCTGATGCATGGGGCTGATGCATGGGGCTGATGCATGGGGCTGATGCATGGGGACATGAAAGCATGAATGCTCATGACATGAGGGACACGAAACAAGCACATACAGAGTACAAGAGGAGTAGGAGACGTGCACATGGCAGGGCACATGGCGGGCACATGGCGGGCACATGGCGGGCACATGGCCGGGCACATGGCCGGGCACGTGGCCGGGCACATGGCGGGGCACATGGCAGGGCACATGGCAGGGCACATGGCAGGGCACATGGCAGGGCACATGACGGGGTATGAAACAGGTACGAGCGGGGTACGAGACAGGGCACGAGACAAGGCACACAACGTAGCACGTAGCACTGCACGATAAAAGTAGGTGAAGAGAATTTGACAGAATACTTTACGAACGCCCGGCCAGAGCAGCAGAGCTCGTGAAGGGCACATTACAGTGTGAAGACTGGGCATGAAACAAACACGTGACGAGGAGGATGATGAATATATAACCACCACCAGTATTTGTAGTTAGCTTACCCTAAAGGCAGAGAGAGCGTTGAGCTGCTAGGATTGATGAGTGTTCGGGGCGAATATACGAGGTAAAGGCGGATGATGTCCAACGACCCAGCTGCTGAAGAGCGGCAGCAGAGATTCCGCGAGTGGAGGCTGTTGTGGCTGCTCCTATCCGAAAGGAGTGGCTGGTGTAGTGAATGGATGAAAGGCCACAGGATTCTAATGTAATCCTGAGATGGTCTTGGAACCAGCGGGCCGATATAGGAGAACCCTCGGGTGTGACGAAAAGGGCTTTAGAATGAGGGAAAGCCTTGTGGCGTTTTTGAACGAACTTGAACATGGTCGTGAATGGGCAGAAGGGACCATCTATACGAGCTATGGAAATGGAGCAAGAGCCTTTCCCTTTAGAATGTTTCAAAAATATTTTGTAGTGGTCGATATAGAAACGAAGATCAGAAAGGGACAAATCTCGTGAAGGATCGAAATGACTATTGATTGAAGTGAATTCGCTTACTCTCAGGAAGCCAAAGAAAGCCAGAGAGAAGGTGGTAGATAAAAGAGATTTAACATAAGAAGAGTAGGTGCTAGATGAAAGAGCGTACAGAAGCTTTTGCAGGATCGGGAAGGTTATAGGTTTGTGTGGATCAGGAGAGCGCAAAGAATGTTTTGCCAGTCCTTTGAGAAGGAGCTTAACGGAGGAATTTTGGAAGAAACTAGGAGTATCAGGATTATAGCATTTTGAGAAGAAATTGATACCAGCTAATAAGCCGCGGATATAGGAAAGTTTGAAGTGGCGTTTGTCGAAGCAGTAGGAAAGGAAAGCCAAAACTGAAGTAACAAGTATAGGATATAAGGGAATATTGAGACTCAAGCAAAATTTTGCAAAGAGTTGCAGAGCGAAATTATAGGTTCTGAGTGTTGAGGGAGCTAAACCTGATCTCATGTAAAAACCGGAAGTAAGTAAGTAAGAATGAAGAGTATGGGTTAATTGAGAACGAGTTCCTCCAGAGGAGGAACGGGGGTCGGATGAAGGTCGGCCGAAGGACGAAGATTGCGGAAGGTCTGGAATTTAAGACGAGAGAGAGCATCAGCAGCAGAGTTAGAATGACCGGGAATGTGACGAGCAGAGATGATGAAGTTATTAGTAACAGCTTGCCAAGTTATACTTCTGATGAAGGGCATGAGAGACTGGGAGGAGGAGCGACCTTTGTTAATGGCATCTACCACAGCCATGTTGTCGCAGAAAGCGGAGATATGCTTCCTTTTCCAGAGAGGGCCCCACAGGCGGCAAGCTACGGCTATGGGGTAGACCTCACAAAGCGCGGATGAGTGAGAGTTAATGAAAGATGAAGGCCATTTATCAGCAAACCATCTTTCTTGAAAGAACCCCCCAAAACCTACGGATGGGGCGGCATCCGTGAAAAATTGCAGCATGTCGGCAGAGTGAACGATGTCGTTGTAGAAGAAAGATTTGCCGTTCCACTCAGAAAGCAATTTAGCCCAAAAAGAAAGATCTGAACGGCAACCGTCGTCCAGAGAGACTTGATCTAGGAGGGATGGAACTGAATTAGCCAGGTCAAGCAGCCGGGAAATGAAAGAACGGCCTTGCGGAATAATGCGCATGGCGAAATTAAGATGACCGAGCAATGAAAGCAATTGGCGCTTGGAAACGGCTGATGCGGTGCTATATGATTGTGAAATCTCGCGAATCCGAGATAGTTTATCTGTGGGCAGGGAAGCCATCATGGCCACTGAATCGAGGACGATGCCTAGGAACTCTATTTTAGTTGCGGGGCCAATGGTTTTCTCTTCCGACAGAGGAACGCCAAGACGAGTAAAGAGCGTTTTAAGTTTTGGAAGTGATTCACTAGGACGGGTGGAGGGAGGGTCTATAAGTAAGAAATCATCCAGGAGGTGTAGAACGCAAGGAAGTTTAGTAACATTGAGAAGAATCCAGCACAGAGCTTCAGAAATTTTATCGAACAGACAGGGACTGCTCCTGCAGCCGAACGTAAGACGGACGGCAAAGTAGAACAGAGATTTCCATTTGGCACCAAATAGGTGCCATTGAGAGGGGTGAATAGGAGCGATTTTGAAGGCGTCGGAGATGTCGGCTTTGGCCAGCCAGGCTCCTTGACCAGTAAGCTTAATTAAGGAGATGGCGTGATCTACGGAAGCATAGTGAAGGGAAAAATGGGAAAGAGGGATGAGGCTATTTATAGAGGAGTGATGACCAGAATGGGGGGCAGACAAATCTAAGATGAGCCTCTTTTTTCCTGAATATTTGCGAGTGGCAACCCCTAGGGGACTCACGCGAAAAAGGGCAAAAGGAGAGGTTTTGAAAGGACCCATCATAAAACCTTTTGAAACTTCTTTATGAAGTAACTGGTCAACAACAACGGGTTCTTTTAGAGCGGATTGGAGATTGGGAGAGACATGAGTAAGGGAAGGGGGGTTGCTGACCCCGACCAGAAAACCTTGAGATAAACCGGTGAGGATGAAATTAACGAAAGTGCGATCTGGGTGAGAGAGAAGACAAACTGCCAGTTCGGGAATGATAATGGGGGTTGAAAGATGACGGGCTATTAAGGTTTGGAAATACGATTTCTTTTGAACGGAGCTCGGCGAGGACAGACAGACCTGGGATGCGCATCCTTGCAATAACTGCAAATATGGAGAAAACCACAGTTAGGGAAGGAGCATGTGCTTTCATTGAAATTATTACAAATTGGTCTGGAGTTGAATACCTGGATTTTCCTGCCTCTACGGTCCGTAGGCTGAAAGAAGGTAAGAGGAGGCGGCGGAGGAATAGACGGAGTGGATTGGAAGGGGATTGATGGGCAAAATGCACTAAGGTGACCGGAAGAATGGCAAGAGGAACAAGGAATAGACTGGGTTAACATGATAAGGAGATTTGTATCTAGAATGGACCAGTTCAAGCAGACCCCGGATTGTGCCAAGGTTGCGGCTGCTTTTTTAGCAAATGCTTTGTGATATTGATAGAAGAGGTTATTGCCGAATTTGATCTGGAGATCTGCTATTAAAGCGAGATATGAATCGAGCTCGACCCTGCGATCCGGATAAACTGAACAGAGGATGTCTCGGTAAATGCTGAATGCTGCGAGGAACTGGCCGATAGTGAGGTCTTTAGATAAACGGGGATCGGATGATTTAAAAATGGCTGTGAAATCGCCTGCAGATGCAACCTGGTGATCGACTTCGGGTGAGGGAAGAATAAGTGAAACTAAATTGACGTATTTTCCTTGAATAATACTTGAGCGGAGGCGGGAAGAAACGTTAGCAAACATAGGAACATAAGGTGTGCCTGAATAGGAAAGGGCGGGAACAGAAAACATAAAAGCGAGAGGGTTGTGAATAAAGTTAAATGAGAGAGAAAAGAAAAAAAAAAATAGATAAAAACATGGTTAGATACGTCTTACCTAATGCTGGCCCGGGAAGGGCGTTTGCAAGTGTGAATGAGGAAGGGGGCGGGAGGGGATCCGGCTGCGGCAGAGATGACGTGGCAGTGTGGGAATTTCCCATGGCTTCGATGCGAGCTGACAAAGTTGAGACGGATCGATTGAGAGAGTCCAAAGTTGAGCAAAGAGAAGCTGAAAACTGTTCAACGGGAAAAGGATTGGGGGAGGATGGTCCCGCTGAGGAGTGAGCCGCCGGCCTGATGGGAACAGTTGAAGAAGGACCTGGATTTGCCTCCGAGCGAAGAGAGGGACCGGGCGCAACAGCGGCTGGAACTGGGGTGAAGCTGGAGCGTCCTCTGCGGCGTTTGGCGGGGGGAGCGGAGGACTTGCTTACCCGCTTGAGACCTGGGTTCGAAGCGGACGGAGGAGCGGATGGCGGAGCAGAAGGAGAGGAATCGTACTGAGGCAGAAGGGAGACAAGTTGGGATCGCTGAGCGGAGTCGAGGTCGGAGCCAGGCAGAATCCCCTTGGAGCGTAAAACGGAGGAGGGAGATGAAAGCGCGGCTATGCGGGAGCTCCTTCGGATTTGAGGGTTTGAAGATTGGTTGGTTCCTAGGATGTACGATAGGGACCCGGTAGGGTCATCCGAATCGAAGTCCGACATGATCAGTCTTTTCGCAATTGCTGAGAAGCAGGCTGAGGGATGATATGGAGCAGCTTTTAAGTAGAACGCTGGATGCTGATTGGACTTCGTGGAGGTGTGGCCCGGAGCAGATTGGATGTGACAGAAGCGGACCGGCCTCCAATTGGATGAAAGTAAGCAGAGTTTCTTCAGTTGAACCTCCACTTTAGTTCCATTTTTACTGCCCCACACTTTTCATTTCTACTTGAGTAAGTTTGTTATGAAGTAAAACTACTTGAGTACTTGGTTTCTGGCTATTTTACCCAGCTTGGGTTACTTCACTGAATGAAGATCAAGCATCTTTTAAACAAAAATGCACCAGACAGACATACGTGCCTGGTGCATTTTTTGGTCCCTGGTGAGACTTTTAGTTTATAAACAAGCTTCAAGTTACTAATGTTATTTTAAATCTGCTGAGTCTGCTGTGCCATTTAAAGGGTCAAGTGAATAAACAGCTGATATTCTCTCTAGACGTACTCTGTAAGCTTGTACATGTATGCAATTACCTTCTGTAAGTAATGTTTTCAAAGGTTTTGGGCAGGTGCGTAGTTCAGGGCAGCCGTGGTGTGCTGGTCTTACGTGTCTCCAGCAGGTAGCGACAGGCAGACTGAAGCAGCAGGTGTTTCTCATCATCAGCTTAATTGGAGGCAGACTTAAGGCGGCCGGAGACGGAAGAAAGGTATCAGAGCATTAGTCCTCCTGAGCGGTACCTGACCGTTGTTTCAGGTTCCCGTCATCTAATGTCCGTTGCCTTTCTCTTCAGATCCAGTCCTCCTACCGCTCACCCAGTCTGGTTTCTCCACGATAAGCCGTACTCCACTCTGCACACAGTTCCAAATTGAGCCTTCCTGGTTCCTCTCTCTCTGCTGCCGTTCTACCGTACATCTGGGCTGTCCACCCTCCAACGAGGAATCACAGCCCAGGACCGCACCGTAGCTTGCCACTGATCACCATGGCCTGATTAACTCTTCCCTGGTTTAGTCCATCTCCATCTCCTGTAAATCAGCCTCACCTCTCAGTATTTCCAGCCTGTCTGTTGCCAGTACTCATTCTCTGTTTATCTCATTCGCATGCCGAGACCTGAGTCTTCCCAGTTGGCCAATATCCCACACTCCTCCATAACCTCTCTATCCACTTCAATAAACATCTTAACACCGTCACTTGCCTCTGTGTCTGTCACTTCTGGGTTGCCATGGAAAATTTAACCATGACAGTTTTATGCTCAGGTCAAATTACAAAAGATGAAGTTTTGATATTTTACTAAAAAAACAGTCCCTTCCCTTTACAAGAGGTACAGTCGAGCCTTTCTTAAGCAGCAAAAATGTTTTATCTTACTTTCCAAAGTTTGCACTTCTATTTACGTGTTAATAATAAGGCAGGACCTTTTCTCTTTGCTGATGTGGTAATTGTGTATTCACATTCTGCAGAATATTTTGTTCCAGAAGCTTGTACCATTCTTTCAGTTACAGAAAATGGTCCTGAAACATAGCCATGACAATAATCCATTTTAATTTTCCCCACAACGTCACATGTATTAGGTGGTTTTCATGAAATACTTGGTTTTTCATGCGGTTTTAATGCATTTAATTTTCTATGCTAAAGATGCCTGTTCAAATACTCAGTTATCCAGGTCATGGCAACAGCAAACAGGCTTAAATCAGAGGCAACCAGACTTTCACTCAGTTTTTCTGAGAAGGATTCAACACCTAACCAGGAGTCTTTGTCAATTCTGCCAGCTCACACTTGAACAACCTGCAGTTGGTGCGCTGCTGTTTTTTAAAGGACATGGAGGCTCATCCTCCAAGGCACATTCCAAGTCAGATGCAAATTAATGACAGTCACAGTTAGTAGTGACAGGTGGGTCATTGATTTGCATCAGACTTGGAATATGCCTTGGAGGATGAGCCTCTATGTGCTTAAAAACAGAAGTTCTCCAACAACAGGTTGCTCAAGTGTAAAGTGACAAAGAATCCTGGATGGGTGGATAAATGTTTTATATTTGTCATAGAACACTTATTTTAATAATGGCCTGTCATTTTAGGAAGGGAGTACTTGTAACAGAGGTATTTCTGATGAAAGTCCTTCATGAATGGCTATTTGGTTGTACGTTACACACAAGTTTCAATGTCAAGTTCCTCTGCAAAGCTCACAATGACAGAGGGGTGAGGGCAAGGTGAGTCTGTCCCACATTTGCCCCAGGTGCATTTGCGGCAGTGTCCACAAAGTTTGGTGCTTCTGGTATTTTTGCAGAGTATGTGCACCTGGCACTGGGTCATTGCCTCATCTCACAAGGCTGCTGTTTGTGCTCGTCCCCTTGTGCCTTTTCCTGTAAAAGCCTGTTCTGGAGTTCTTCTGCAAGCACCAGCACGAACAATTGCCACCTTTCTTTGGATCCTGTGCATGTGGTGTACAAGACACGTGCATTTGCAACAGCCTTGCAACAGCCATGTCAAGCAGGATGTAAAACATAGCCATGGGCCATCTCGTGTTCCTACATGCACGGAGTAGTTGCTGAATTATGATGTTAACACATTTGAAATGGTTG
This sequence comes from Fundulus diaphanus, assembly GCA_037039145.1. Classification (NCBI taxonomy): domain Eukaryota; kingdom Metazoa; phylum Chordata; class Actinopteri; order Cyprinodontiformes; family Fundulidae; genus Fundulus; species Fundulus diaphanus. The sequence goes on along the minus strand of CM073143.1, from coordinate 16,550,906 downwards.
CAATCCACAACAGTGTTTGTTTTTTGTCTTCGGGTGTCCACATTTTCCACTGTCTGATCAATGGTCCTCAGAAGACAAACAGATTACCTTTTCTTTGTTGCATACACTATCAGCAAGGCGCTCTCTGTACCTGTGTGGAGAACAACTGGTGGTGCAAGGTTTCCTTTTCGGTTGCTGGTAGCTCCCGACGATTTTTGTTGATGGGGCAAAGCAGAGTTGTTTTTCATTGAAGAAGCCCTTTAGCCAAAGCCAAAGTGGTGAAAAATATGTCCACTGTTACCTTCCTTCCCTGGTCAACATTCTCTGACAGCCTCTCTCCCATCGGATGAGTAGGATCTTCTCCCAAGTAAGGGGTGTGTACATGTGATACATGTGTACTTCTTGTCCAGTTCTGCTGCAAGCCAAAACTTAATTCCAAACTTGTCAGGCTTGGATGCAATGCACTGCAGAAAGGGGACACAAGCCTTTGATGGGATTAACTGCTCATCCATGGTAACATATTGCCCTGGACTGTAGGAAGACACACAATTCTGAACAAACTGGTGCCAATTGTCGGAAGTTGTGTGACAGAACTCACTGCTTCCCTGTTTAAGTAGTCCAACAGTTCCTCCTAAATACTTTCCCTTTTCTGGGGGCTGGATATCCCTCTGATGGGGGATTTCCTGGGGCTCTCCTCTGCTCTTCCCAACTTTGGGATGGTGGACACAACTATCCCTGTGTTGGTCCTTCTTAGGCTCCTGTGCTTTTGGGGCCCATATGGGGTTCTGGTCTCCCTGGTGTCTGCCTCAGTGCTCTGGAGGACGGGTCTTTGGCTCCTCACAACCACCACTGAGCATTTTTCTTAAGGATAAACCTTACATATACAACTGCACTCTGAAAAACACCCACAGGTGCTTAGATTCATGTGTTTACAGATTGACTTCTATACAGATAAACCCTATAATTAGCTTTGGCTGTCACTAAATACATCTTGTATTAAACAATACTGCGTATTTTCCAGTGCTGTTATCATAGGTGTTGGTTGTTTGTACCTGTGATACTATTTTGGTTGGTTTTGCTGTTCTTTTTATATATCTCTCTGTAGGTGTAGAAGCAGACTCCCAGGATATTTTTTTGTACTCTCTTTTTCCTCTGCTCAATTTTTGTCACCTTTTCTCCCTTTTAATGTTTTATCTCATCTTTTTCTCTTCCTGTCTTTCTCTTTTAGCTTTCAGTTTCTGTGTCCATTGAATTTGAAATAATCCAGTTTTTTTGTATTCATTTATGTCAAGCGGAGAACTAAAGCGAAAGTAGTAATGCTCCACTTTTGAAAGTAAATCTGTTGAGCTCTCTTTGGCATTGACGCAGCAATTCTTAATGCTGCATTGCCAGACAGGACAAGTAAAAAAAAACAAAAAAAAACAAATCTTGACTTCCTGTTGTATTAAACATTTTGCCCATTTTGAAACATCCTTCCTTGTGAAATATTTTGAAAAGGATTGTATTTTTTTCTAGGTATAGTCTGTTATATACTCAAGATCCTCAAAATGTTTCCTTTTCGTTTAAAGCTCTTTACCTCACTGAAACTGAGCTTTTAAATGCTTTTCTTGATGTATTATGAGTGGCATTCTGTTTGACACAAGTATAAATTCATATGTGAGCCTGTTATAATAGCAAAACCCAATTTAAAAGAAGCTTGTGAAGTAGTTTTCATATGTCTCAGGTTCTTATTGAACCTCAGTTTATATTTTGACTGTTTAATTATTGCAATGAGACAGATCACAGGGTTCGTCTTGTTCTTTGTATTGTGTATTTAACTTGTTCAGTATTTTTTTTTTTTAGTTTCCACGTAAACAAAGCAATTTATGTACGTCATAACATTTCATGCATGCACGACCCTTAAGACTGCAGAACTTAAAAGGTGGAAGTTTAGTTTTGACTTCATGTGCACATATTTATATGGTAATAATTTAATTATCTAAAAAACAAGATTATTTAAAATAGTTTCACTTTACTCCCCAAAATTCTGCTAATTCTGTAGAAATGTATATATGTGTATATACAGTATATACATAATATGCATCGTGACACGAGGGAGAAAGACTTTCTGCTTGGTTTCTCGCCCTCATAATTTATTTATAATTTATCTGTGTGCACTTTTGAACTGCAGAACACTTATGCTGAGTGTCCTACACTGACTTTATTAGAAGACGCAGTCCTTGAATATCACTGCATTAATTATTTTATTCAATTACCATTCAAGCTATAGGTGATGCAGACAAGCAAGACGTTTTCAGATATGACGGTTTCACTTTGTGTGAAAAGGGAAAGTGTTTAAGAGAAACTGTTGGGTTACCTAAACATTTGCGTTCTGTCTGACTGGTTCTGCCAGTAGGATTATCGGCTGGGTTATAAGGAAGTTAATTGTTTTTAGAGCTCTGATTCCTGTCAAAATAAAATCAAACGTAAAGCTTGTTAGGTTTGTTTAAAGTTTTTAAATTTGCCACCTCATCTCGAAGAAGGCTAGAAATTCAAAGGGAAGTTGTTTTAAAAGGTCTATCTATTTAAAAGGTAAATATTATCATGTTAAAGGCTCTTTATGTGTCAGATAAGACATATAAAGAGCATTTTGGAGGCACATCTCTCTAAAATGGAAAGGCATTATCATATTTGGATGCTGATGCGTCACCTGTGAAAGCAGAGTTCGACTGCCTAATGATTTAAACCACCCAGCCCAAGTTGTGTTGTTGAGAGCTAGTATTAGCAACTTTTAGATGAATGTCATCTCCATCATACCTGAATCAAATGACTGAATTTCCTCAGTGGCAGGTCATTCAGCTCTGCAGAAGTCCTGTGTGTTGCATCTAAATTGCATCTAAAAGTTGCAGGATATTGTTGAGGGTGGGGCGCACACCCTGGGCAGGCAAGACGGGTGGCCTACCTGGTGTTCATTAATTTATCATAAACTTCAATTTGGAAGCAGATCTGTTCTGTAGACTTCTAGTTTTGCTACACAGACTTGTTTCAGCATTACATATTGTTATATTTCCATGGTTACCGGATGCAGTGAGAAAACAGCCAGGAGCTCATGGTTTTAACTGCCACATCACTCACAAACCGAGTCATCTGGCTAGCTCCTGAGTGCAAAGAACAGATACAGGACCAGTAAGAGTAATGATAAAGGTTTGTTGCTGTTTGATGCCAGTGTGGTATAAATACACAGTGAAAGATAAGTACAGAAAGAGATGAAAAGAGAAGCAAAGACACGAGGGCGGATCCCTTTCTGTCAAAGTTACAGTGATTGGTAAAAAAAAGAGCTGGTTTAACTCGGTTCATTACAATTGTTTTGTCATGGACTTTTGTTTCAGTGGAGTCAGTTTAACAGCAAAACCTTTTTTTTTATTAAATTGTTGGGTTGATAATCAGCCGGACACAGAGCTTCGTTTCTTAAAAGTTTATTGCAGAATGTCAATGATGGCAGATGAAGCCGGCAGGCAGTAATGGGCATAAGACCAGAGGATGCAGGTGGGTTGAATGGCAGAACCAATACTGAACAGGAGTTGCAGGCAGTGACAAACTTGAGCAGAATGATGAAAGCAGGGGCTGACCAGAACAGGCAATGTGGACTGAAGAACCACCAGAATGGGCAGAGCAAGAAGCTGGAACTCACTGGGAAACAGGCAGACTTGTGCAGCGTACAGACACTGACAGGATACAACAATGGGGGCTGAAAACACAAACGAAGCAGAAGAGTTCAACTAGCTGAGCACACAGGAACTGGTAGAAGCAGACCACATCTGACAAGACGAGCTGGCGGAATGAGCTGGCTGAGGCAGATATATATAGACGGGCACAGTTGAGCAGAGTTGGGAGCAATTAATGGCAGCAGGTGGAGCTGATCTGAGCTAATAGACTGGCGACAGAGGAGTGGACTGAACTGATTGGATGGTGACAGATGGCAGTTGGGTGAGGGGAGTGGAAACAAACTAGTCCAGAAAAGTCCAAAACAAAGCAAACTCCTAAATAATGACAATAACAGGGATTTTGTGGGTAAAAAGTAGTATGAAATGTACTTTTTTTCTTTACTTACATATTCTATAATGAATCTCGAAAAAATAATGAAAGGGTTATAATGTTTGTCAGTTCTTAGTCCAAGCTTCTCTGTTCTTTTAGACAATAATATTTAATGAATTTTTAAAGTGCTTTACGTTTTATTAATTTGTATTCAGAATTGTGTTTTGATGAGGGCACAGAGCCAACATTTGGTCCTTCAGCCTCACTCGTTCATTTTTTTTCCCTTGTAAAACTGACTGGTTCGCTCTACCCCTTGAAAACCTGGTGTTAAGGAGAAGGGAGCTGTGACAACAAAGCTGAAACAGAACCAGTTGTTCTGCATCTTTGTGATATTTTTAACTAGAAACATGCCAGACATGTCATAAAATTGTTAAACACAGTTTTCACTTATACTGAGGTTACTGTAAATCATGAATGTACTTTATTGAAGCTGGTTTTCTGTTTTAGACATGCTTTTTTACCTTTGTTATCAGTACATTGATGTAAGAGTACTTCCTTTGAACTTTCTTGCACTCAGTTTTTTTTAACATAATAAATTTGAACAGTCTGTGGTATCCCACACCCCACCAATGCATCTGGGTCTCCTATGTTGTCATGCCCTCACAGTGAGATGCATAGGATATCCCCCTCACAGGGGATGCCAGCCTAGATCTATAAGTTCTTAGCTTTTTTAAAGCTAATGGGGGTTTGTTTAGGCCATTAACCCGCAGTGGCACTGGGCACGTACTCTCCAGCGGGACATTGAGAGACACCTTCATGTGTTCATCTTAAACACAGAGACTTGTTGTTACTGGGTAGAGTTTCTGGTGCAGTGGCATTGTTGGACTGACAATCTAATCCTCAGTTCCTACACTGATGACCCTGAAAATCCAGAGCCTGGAAGCAGCCCCTTTAGGGCAGCGCAGAGTACTGTATCAGGTTTGTAACACGTGCTGGATCGCCTGTGTGAAGGTCAGCATGGTCAGCCAATGTTTACCAGAAACCACAGCACATGGGTCATTTTATATAAAAAACAACAACTCTTGAACATCGACGAATTCATCCACAAATTAGAGAAATACAGCTGAACTTTACAATCATTTTAAAATCCCATTAAAGCTGTTATTTTTATAATTATCCTACATTTATTTAGGCCATTGGCATACCAGATTTACAAATTCTAACATTAACATTTAATATCTAAGCAATAGCTTAGCTAATTAAGTTGTGTTTTGAGGTTTAAAACTGGGAAAAAGCCCCAATGGGACCATGATAAATAGTTAAGAAGCTTCCCCAGCAGATGTCTGTTTTCAGCTAACAGATGCCGTGGGACTGAACAAAACAGCCATCTAAAGCTCTATGAGCCTAATAGCCATTTTAAAAAAACTTTTTTGTGTTATAAATAAGAAAACTTTACAGCTGAATGTTTTTAGAATGGCTTTCTGTCCTAAAAGCACATCAGCATACTTGTTTGTATGTTTGTTATAAAATATCTATGTACTTTTTTCATGGTTGCTTCCAACTTTAAATGTAACCGGAGGCGTTGGGGTTGCACCCGGAAAAGGTTAATAACTGTAAAATGGTTTCAAACAAAACACAAGCAACTTTTGTTTAGTTTTTAAACGTTGATGTCAATCATGTCTCCATTGTCCCCAATTAGATCCATGGAATAAATATTACAGCATTTTAGGTAGCTGCAAATCTTTTCGAACAATGGAAGAAAAAAATTATTGCTTAAAGATATCTGGAGTGGCCTGAGGTGCAAGCCTCTTTTACAAATGTTTCCTTGATTTGTATTAAAGAAAATTCTGAGCTGATTGAACGAACCAAAGGTTGGTTTTAGCCAATCATAGTATCAAATGAAAAGGCTGTAAGCAGAAGGCTCCATGAGAAACCACAACAAGTTACGCTGGTCAAGGTGCGTTTATTGGGATAGTGACACTCTGATTCTGGGAAAACAGATGTGATTGCTATGCATGCATCCACCTGTGCTGCCATGTTTATTTTGCTTCTGCTGTGGGCTCTGCACCTCTTGCTTTCGTCCCAGCTAAATTATGGTCTTAAACCATAATACTGCAACGTGACTGGCCGACCCGTTTTGAGTCGGTTCTCGTACATTTCAGGAGTGTGTGGGACAAGATGGCTTCTCGTGTGTTTGTGAACGCACAAATACCGCGAGAATTCAGCTTGCAGGCAAGGTTCAGGTATTGGCCACAAGAGAACAACCTGAGTCTGTGGGAGGCGGAAACAACAGAGTTGTTTTTGATTGACTGAAACTTTGTCCAAAATCTGCTGTTTTAGCTGGGACTAGCTTTGGCCAATTGTATTTTTCATAAATAGGCCTACTATACTCATTGAAGGATAATCACAGTTTTGCTCTTAATTGTGTTTTTCCCCTGATTGTTTCTGGTGTTTAGCTCACACCGGCTGGAGAGTTTATTGCCCTCTCACTGTTTTGATGACACCTTTTGCCACACTTCAATCATCTGCAGGATTCAGTGCAATAAGAGCACACTATACCGGGGTTCACATTACTCTGCTTGTGATTTCAGGCAGCTGTAGCATCCAGCTAACTGGCTGATATTTACATACATATGAAGAAATTGCTGTTGACAAGGGAGGTGGGGTAACAGTGGTTGGACAGGGCATGTGTTGGACCTTCTTTTTTTTTAAATTGATAGAGGCGGGACAGCCAGAAGACAGCAGAGAACAGCTGAGCTTGCGGTTGCCAAAGACCCAGACAAACGTTAGCAGGCTGGATAAAGGGGATGTGACTTTTTGTCAGGGTGGGGCATCTGCTTGGCAATGGGGCACATCACGTAGGCATAACAGGGGCATCAACAGCTTAGGTGCAAATGGACAGGCCCAAACATGTTTAGGGGGGCATTCAGGGTTAGTTTCTAAGATAAAGATGGCTGTAAGACCAAATGCCTGCCAAAATCAAACAAAGTTTTCAAAAATCCCATTTTGATCAAATTTATTTTATAAAAAGGAGCTTACTTAAACAAAGTGACAGACTCCTGAAATTCTGATAAAGCTTTTGTAACTTTTTGTTAAATATAGCCGAATTAGAGTGACAACACATCCATCCATTCATCCATTATCCAATGGTGCTGGTGCCTTTCTCCAGAATTCAACGGGCGAGAGGCGGGGTACACCCTGGACAGGTCTCCAGTCTATCGCAGGGCGAGTAACAACACAATCTTTATGAATTTGTCTTTGAACATGTTTTTTTTCCACCTGATTATTAGGGCTGATTACTGACTTAGTTTTGTCTGGGACTTTCACACCACATCACACTGTGTAGTTGCTTATGCAACTAAATACAAGGGCATGCCACATTGTGTGAATTGGGTTTTGCGGTGAAACTAAGAAAGTACTTCCAAGGACGAGACAGTGTTTCCACACGTTCTTATGATTTCTAATGAGGACCTATACTTAACAGCAGCTGCTAAAGACTGTAGCTTTGTGGAGTACGAATGTTACTGCGTTGCTGTGAATTCGAACCCCAATTCAGTACAAAAAAAAAAAAATATTTGATGAGTTTTTTGTTTTTGTTTTGTTTGTTTTTTTACAAAAGAAGGCACTGGCATAAAGAGATCCACAAAAACAATGAACTTCAAGGCATATGGAAGACCACAGATGGATCTGACAAAGCCTGCAAAGAAACGGGGGTCAGTAAAGGGAAGAGTGATAAGGTGAACAACAGACAGGTTAGTATGATTAACTCAATATGGAACAGCTGACTAGATGAGAAAAATCAAAACACAGAGGTTTGTAAAACCCACAACCCAAAATGACATTGTCCACTACCTAGAAGTTAACTTTTGGCAACACAAGCCAAATATTGCACATTTCTTGGTATTTTGTACATTAAAACACCCTAGCAACATGTTTACAGGAGGAGGTTCAATAATATTGGTTATCCAAAAATGCAAATCATCAGAGATGAATTTCTCAATTTTTTTACTGCAGAATTCAGCAAGTTTCATAGGATATTATATTATCATTTTGGACATTTTAAGTCAGGATTGGTAAACTCACAGCTTTGCCATTATATATATTTTTTAGTACTAGGGACCCTTCTGGTTATTTTTCCAAATTCACAATTCAAAATGTACATTTTTGAGTGGAAATAAATAGCACTTGTAAAATATATTTCAAATATATCCATCAACCTTTCATGCATGTTTGTTATGTTTGCAGATGAAACACAAACTAAGTATATCAAAGTCCTGCGGTGCTACTATTATTAAAAATGTCTGTCAAGAGAGTGGTGCTTGGAAATCTTGGAATGTACTTTAGTGGAACTTTTTATCAAAAACTTAAGTGTAATTCACCCCGATGTAAAAGCATAACTAGCCCCTATAAAAACATTTTTAAAATGCCACCAAAGCGGGCAGTGTCGAGAGACACCGAGGGGCACGGCTATGTGTGGAGACGAGCAGTGGGGTGTCGGGGTGTGGGGGTTAAGCAGGGCTGTGGTCAGGATGAGAGAAAGTGACACGTTGAAACATAGAGTAACCAGGTGAACACTGGTGGTTTCACCACGGATTCGTCTTTTGAGGTGGAGCTTTAGTCAAAGAGGTAACCAAATTGGTTTGGACATCCTTTGAGAAACAATGATTGTGATTAACTTTTCCTTTGGGGCTGGAGTCTTTCTCCAGCAGCCATTGGACAAGGTACACCTTGGACAGGTCGCCTGTCCATCACAGGGATAAAGCAATCCATGTGGCATAAAATTAAATTGACAATGTTGTTGTGCACAAACCCATGTTTTCTAAGGCAAAGCAAAATGTGACATTTAGGAGGACATGCTCCCGAAGGTTAATCATAAAACTGGACCAATCAGTAACTACTTATTGCCATTATACATGTTGACCATAAAACCTTATTGAATAATGAACCAGAGAACCCACGGCAGCAGAGAGGAGGGTTTGTGCAGATTTAGGGATTAAAAGTTCCAGCTCTGATTATTCTGATTTTGATGAGCCTCATCAGATCACTGTCGGGTTCAGGTCCAGAGGTGCTCATCCCTGCGGCAGGCATTCAGCCAGGAATTCGACTTTAGTCGGCTGTTGCATCACACTTTGTTGCAGTCATTTCATGATAATGTGGAATTCTTTTAAGTTTAAAATGCTTTCCACATTGTGTGTCAGCAGCGGGCCCTCGGTGGGTGCCTTTGTTTGTGAAGGAATACAACTGATGAAAAAAAATAATACATTTTTCCACTTTGGTGTTTGATTGCGTCTATATCTTTGATGGAGAGACAGAGTTTTCAAGCAAGCATCTAATTTTTTCCACCTGTGTTCAGTTATGAGCTTCAGCAGGCTTCAGCTCGCCGTTTCCTTCCAAGCTTCGTCAAACACCCTCTTTCTGGCTTTCTTGTGGTGTCGGAGAGTGGAGCAGGAAGCATTTTGTTGTGCACAAGATGCTTCCTGAATGCGACCGTCCGGCCTGGCTCGTAACTTTAACACTTCTTCTTCCGTTCACAGTCACTTCCTCTTTGGTAGTCACTTCCTCTGTGGACTGCGAGAACAACGTGCCCTCTAATAGTGAGGTGAGACCACATATGTAAAGCAACGGCAAGCTTTTGTTGATATTTTAAAGATCTGCTAAATCTTTAAAAGACTGTCACAATAATTAGAACAGGAGGTATTTGATCTCCAGCTAAACTTTTTTTTAAGTTTACTTCTTTGCAACAAAATCAGTGATCTGGAATTGGTGTTTTAGGTTTATTTTAACATAGAGAGACTATCATCAAGCAGTCCAGAAATAATACTTGAAATGATTCTTATTTCATTACTTGAAATGTAAATTAATTTATAAGTATTCAACAATACAGAAAAAAGTCTCAAATGCACAGAATGGATGGGGGCACATGAGGCACACAGATTAGAAAGTACTCAAGTGGATTCTACAAAAGACACCTGTCACATTATCGTTTATTTATTTATTTTGTTTCATTTTACCACCTTGAGCTTTAAAAAATGTTCAGGAAAAGATTACAGATCTGAATCATGCTGAAATGAGCCTAAACAAGACTATCAGTAAGAAGCTTGGTGAGAAAACGTTCACTATTGGTCCAGTGATTTTAGAATGGAAGAAGTACTAGATAAACATCAGTTTTGTAACTCCATGCAAACTTTCACCTTGTAAGGTTGGGATGATTGTGTAAAAGGTGTGAGATCAGATCGGAATTACACAGAAGTAGCTTCTTACAGATCTCAAAAGGGTTGAGACCATAGTCACCAATAAAAAAAAACACTGGTAACACTTTTCACAGTATTGGATTGAGATCATGGAGTGTTTGCAAGATTCTCCTACTCAAGAAGGTAAACAAGGCCAAAGATGGGCTCTTTGGAGTCAAGTCACCACGTCCTGAGGCAGAGAAATGCTGAATCTCAACTGCAGAACATCGACAACAGGTCATACCTCAAACACAATTTTTTTGTAGCCATTATTAGGGTTCTGGCATAATTCAGGATATTTGATCTCTCATCTTGGCAGAATTGATGTACTTCATTGCTTGGTTTCCTGGTATGGTTCTGGGTTTAAATCATAGGCCATACATTTCTAATGGCATTGAGGTTGGAGGTTTGTATCAGTAATAGCAGTATTCAAGATTAAACGGGCACCATGAGTTCCACTGCCTCACCTGTTGCCCCATGTATTATAAACTTTGAGTTTTTATGTATAATTTCAAACATGTATGGATTGGAGAAAATCTGCAGTAAGTTTAAACTTGTGCATCCAAATCTTGTTTTTATTTGCACGCGTATGTCACATAGCAGTTCGAAAATAGAGAAAATAACTTCAAAGAATAAGAAAATGACTAATTTGATGCTGATATGTGTTTAAACTTCTGATTAGAATTTTGTATTAATTTTTACTCTTTTAACAGGATCTCCTTACTAACATCTAACAATACATTCCTTAAACGTTTTGATCATAAAAAAGCACTTTGAAAGGCATCTCTGCACAAAATGAGCTATACAAAATACTACATAAGAGTTACCTAACATGATTCACATGCCGTTTGGCAAATTTTGCCACTGTAAGAAGCAACAGCTCTTAATGTGTATACATAGAGTTCCTCTGTGTATGAATTGCCAAAAAGGCCCTGAAAAGCAGAACAAGATCCCAAAGTTCCTGTAAGACATGAGCATTGACCAAAATGTGGTGTGTAGTTTCTAAATCTTATTATTTACTATCATATACGAGTGTTTCTTAACAGACTGTGAGGAATATTTGTGCATTTTTAAATTGTTCAGTTTTATTTGTACGCTGATTACCATTTTCTAAACAATGCTTATGTGAATATATAAAATTATGTTTAAGCAGCTTTTTAGATGTTGGTAACCTGGTGAATTTGTATTCTACAGAAATATTGGTGCAGCATCATCAGATTTGAGGAAGCAAGATGAAAGAAAAAAAAATGAAGTGTTGCTCAGAATCAACAACAAATAATGGCAGGATACAGGCCAAATATGAACAAAAAGGACAATCTGCGACGTGATTAATTCAATTTAAAAGACGTGAGCACATGGGCGATTCCCAACAATATTTTTGGGTTTTGTTGCAGGGAAATCCCTCTATTTCCAAACTTCCTGATAGGAAGAAAGTTCAGGATACGAGAAGAGGTGTCACTGTCTGCAGCTATATTTGAAGATGAAAGGAAGTGGGCGATTAGGGTTTATGCTTTCATCCAGTCCATCAGGATCTGATTAGCTGTTGTTGAGCAGAGAGGGGACTGAATGGGATATTTGAATGCAGATGAGTAGGATGTCCCCCCCCCATTTCCACCTCAGTCTGATTCATCTGTCCTGTTTCTGCAGAACGGAGCAGGAAAAGCAGCATAAACAAATGGGATGGGGAGAGGGGTCGTTGTTAGCAGGATGTTGTTTAAAGTTTTAGATCCTGTTTTCATTCCTCTTACCCAGAAAGCTGGACTGTCACAGGTGCACGAGCTGCTGCATCTCCAAACTTCTCCATCAAACCCTGACCCTTTGCTGGAATAAATCCAGAACTTCCTTCTTATGAATCCTATATTTTATTTGCACCTCTTGGCATGGCCGATTTATTGGCCCCACTTTGGAGATTTACAAAGACAGTGCAGCTTTTCTCTTATATAACAGATTTTCCCCCATTATAAGGAGAGAAAGTCCATTCATCTGCATGTCAGGCTGCAGAGCTTGAGGCCTGAGCTGACTGCTTTTTGCTGTAGAGGTGAAACAAAGGGTCAGGTGAGATGTTACGGAGTTACAGTTGCTTTTAGAAGCCGCAGAGGTAAAATAATCCCTCATCTCTGCAGGCTGGATGGAATGGCTGCTTATTGTCACACAGAGGCATAATTCTTTTCCCCCACATCCAGCTCTAAACCTGAACCTCACATCCCCTCTTCAGAAGAAAGCAGTACAGAGTGGCGGAGCTGCCTTTCATTATAAATCATTCTCCAGTTTTTAAGTGCACTGCTCAGAAAAGTTTCCATTACATCATCAGCTGTCGGTATGGAAAAGCCAGTCGCTTATAGACAGAAATTCAAAGCAGTGCACCAGCAGGATGGCAGGCTTGCAAGTGAGGAATGTCATGCTCTTGTTTGATAAAGACCATTAAATCATCCGTCTAAGCAGTTTGGAAGAAATACACCCGGAGTCAGTGGTTTTTAGCTTTTCTCAATGTTAGCAACAACTCATTACATTTATATCAAGTCCCCTTTACTGCAATTCCCCTAAATAAAATCTGCAGTAACCCATTACCTTAAGCACTAGTTAGTAGAGTTCACCTGTGTAAAATGTAAACGCAGGTCAGTCCAGCTGGTTTGTTAGAAAATAAGCATCATGAAGATCGAGGAACCCAGCAGACGGGTCAGGGAGAAAGTTGCAACTTTATAGCCATTATGAAATAAAAAGTTGTCTAGTGTACCACGTATGCCCGCTGACATATGATTTTTAGCTAATCCTATGTTATTAGAGGGGTCAGAACTCAGCTGGATAAGATAGCTTATTTAAAACGCCATTTGGGTTTTATGAAGCTGTAATTCTAATTTTGGAAACACAAAAACCAAAATCTTGAATGTTTTCTTAGCAATTTACCAATTTAAACTGAGACACATTTAAAAACTACCCATCAGTTTGTCTAAACCAATTAATATGAGAAGTATTTTTAAATATTTTACTTTTCTAATGAGTTACATAGTGCAAAGTTGTTCTGCAAAAATTGCCATTCTCAGGGAAGTAACTTAAAACTAGAACTGCAAGCAGTTATTAACGGGTTCCAAGCCCGTCTACGCTGCGTCCCCTTTGAGCATGTTCCTGGACTACAGCGTTCAACACCCTCATCCCACAGCATCTGGGCTTCAGCACACCCCTCATCACTTCCTCACCTCCTGACCACTGTTGGTCCGGGTCTGACAGACCACCTCTGATGTCATTACCCTCAGCACGGGCTCCCCTCAGGGCTGTGTCCGCAGCCCCCTGCTGTTTACTCTGATGACACACAACTGCACCCCCAGGTTCACCCCCAATCACATCATGAAGTTCGCAGTTGACACAAACTCATCAACAGCTCAGCTGTGGAGGTGGTTAGCAGCACCAAATTCCTCGGGGTGCACATCACGGACAACCTCACCTGGTCTGTAAACAACACATCTGGTGAGGAGGTTACAGAAGCGCTTGTATTTCCTGCGGAGGATGAGGAGAGCCCAACTGCCCCCGCCCATCCTCACAACCCTCTACACAAGTACCATAGAGAGCATTCTGACCATAGATATCCATAATAAAGGCTAGATGTCTTACGGCGGAGTCTCAAACGTCATCACCGGCGGCCATCTTGCCTCAGACAAGCTTTCTGGCGTGCTCTGTGGTACCTAATGTAAGGTGAGTGATCAGCACGAACACAAATACTCTTATCTCATTGAATTCTTGACGGATTTACAAACAGTTTGGTTTCTTACAAACGTTATGAACGTGGCTATAATTCTTGATGCTTGAACATGTCGAAATTGCAGATCTTCTTGTCGAAAAATGAATTAATCATGCAGCATAGTTGTGCATCACGGCTACTTGCGCAAGTTATCAAGCCTGAGACCACTGGTCAATTATATAGGTTTTACTGACACCAATAACGATTGTATGACAATTCATCTTTGGTGTAAATTTGAGGGAAATCAATCTCACAATGGTCCAAAAAGATAAATGTTCCCTTAATTTCCCCATGGTTATTATAAATAATTTTAATATACCAACTCTTATTTCAGGATTTGTTGTGCGACGGGCTCTGAAAAAGCTGTCCTGTGATGTCTGCCGTGCCAGCTTGGTAACAGATGCTGCATCTGCCATCAAGGACCAGAGCTACCACCTGCTGAAGTTAAAAAACAATGGAGGTCTGGTGATTCCATCAGAAGGCACAGTGATGGTAGTCAGGGCAGCAGAGTGGGTCATTCGTCAGACCTCATGTACCAGACGATCACAGGCCATCAAAGTGCTAGAGGTCGTGTACATTGTAAGGAAGAGGATAGGGTCAGAGGATGTGTTTGTGCTCAGAGAGCACATCGGAGAAACACAGTATGGCATAGACAGCCACCACCATACGCTGTTAACGTTGGTTGTGTCCTTGTTTTTTAAGTTAAGGCTGCACCAAATTGCCAAAATAACTAACCTTAGCTTACAGAGCAACAACATGCAACAGAAGCTCAATAAAACCGTCTTTTTCAAAGGGCATTAGCCAAGCTATGTTTTTTGGGTCATTTTTTAAATCTCTGTCTTCCATGTGTATACCATCACAGTAGTGTAGGTGGGGATTTCAACATGCTACATCTATATATACTTGTGAAGGGGACTATTGTACCAATTTTAATAGCAAATAAATTTCACTTTTATAATGGATTAAAAATAGGAACCTTTGTGTAATTACTCCTGATATATAATCCGAATAGTCTACATGAAACGTCAAAGTGTTACCTTTAATTTGAAACCTGGATTATGCTTCTACACCAAGAGGTTGCCACACAATAAGCCTTTTTTGTCAGTATTTCATATTTTATTATAACAGTAATATTCCTATTATAAAAGTATGTATGTAAATATAAATAAATTAGGACTGTGAAATAATTAATCACACCCAAATAAAAGTGTTTATATATATATATATATAATGAATGTTCTTCATTTAGATTGACCTTTAAACCATTAATGCTATTACTCCTTTTCATATCTATCTATCTATCTATCTATCTATCTATCTATCTATCTATCTATCTATCCATATTATATCATAGTGTTACTTTTGGAATAAGTCTGATCCATATCTGAACTATGGATCTTTGCAAATGTTCTTGCCATTACTTCTACTTTTTCCTCATTTGTTACTGCTGTTCATTCTTCATGTTTTAGAACTGGATATGTTCTCTCTGGTCTATTTCCCTTCATTTTCTTAATCATTCCCCATACCTTAGCCATAGGAGTTGTTCTGCCCATTGAATCACAAAAATCTCTCCATTTTGTCTTCTTTGCCTTCTAAATAACTTTCCTTGCTTCTGTTTGATCTTTTTTACATTCAATATTTTTTTTTAAATTATATGTTCTTTTCAAAACTCTAAAAGCTATCCTCCCTCTTCAAGTTTCTGCTCTGCTTAGAAAATCACGGGATGTGACGTCACATCCTGTGATGTGCCCATATATGGGCAAAATGGCCGCCCTGTTCACAGTTCTGGATGGTCAGAGCTCTGGATGGTGAAAGCTGTGACCAGATCATAAAATTCATTAAATCGGTAAAAATCAACGGTTTGCTCTAAAATTCTGAAAATATTCACGTATGTCCAAGAGTGCTTTATCTAACTTTGTGATTTTTTAAACGCCCATTGAAAAAAGCGTTTCAGAGAAAAAAAATATTAACCTTTATAGTCTTGCACATGTGAATTTCAAAGTCTTTTAAATAGTTCAAAATCGCCTGGATTTTTACCAAACTGAAGTACACATTAAGTCTGAATGTGCTTTACAAATAGTGGCCATTTTTATTGGGATTGAACAATATTTGTGGAAAATACATTTATTTCTCCATTTTACAAACTTTTAAAAAATCAGAGTGTGCAACTTTCAGAAACCTCAATACATGCAGTGAGAGAATTGTTACACCTTATTCAAGGAATACATCCTGAAAATCTGAGATCGTTACACCGCAAAATGGATTTTTGGTAATTTTTTGAAGTTTTGAAGGTTTTTTTCACACTTTTGGAAATAGGCCCCGCCCACTTGTTTCAATCAGTACCATATTTAATTCCTGAGTTAAGGGTTATGACTGGAAGGGGATGAAGAAGGTTTTGTAAAAATCCGATCAGCCATTCTTGCGTAGTAGATTTCTTGACATCACAGCGCCCCCTAGTGATGGACGATCCTCAAATGCGGGTCACATGTGCAAAATCTTATTTGGACTATGGGTTATGAAGGACATGTCAAAATCTGTTATGGTTTTAGAATAATCAGCAATTACATTTAGAGCTAGCTAGCTAACAATCACTTATTTTAGCGTTACTTTTCGAAAAAGTAAAAATTAAAAAATCCGCTGCGTTAACTTTTTTTATTTGTCCATGACACGCTTATATATGAAGTTTTGCGCAGATCGCACAAAAAATGTAGGTGGAGTTTAACAAGAAAGGTTTAACCTTTGTAGCCATGTAGCGCGAAAACTAGCTGGGAAACGAAGGGTGTGCCAATTCCCTTTATTTTGCAGAATCATCCAATAAACAAAGTGATGTGAAGTTTTAGAGTGTGGGACCAGTAGTTTGGTGGTTACAGGCCGAAACGCATTGTCCTTTGTTATAGCGCCCCCTAGTTGTTGAGGGGTCTGAATTTCTGGGTTTGAGTAGAGGCACACATTCTGTACTTTGATACCTGATTCAATAGGTTCGTTATAAATCTGCTTGGGCTGCACAACGCGTTTTAATTCCGTAATAATAATAATAATAATAACTAGAACTGCAAGCAGTTATTAACGGGTTCCAAGCCCGTCTACGCTCCGCCCCCTTTGAGCATGTTCCTGGACTACAGCGTTCAACACCCTCATCCCACAGCATCTGGTTGAAAAACTGGAACATCTGGGCTTCAGCACACCCCTCATCACTTCCTCAACTCCTGACCACTGTCGGTCCGGGTCTGACAGACCACCTCTGATGTCATCACCCTCAGCACGGGCTCCCCTCAGGGCTGTGTCCGCAGCCCCCTGCTGTTTACTCTGATGACACACGACTGCACCCCCAGGTTCACCCCCAATCACATCATGAAGTTCGCAGTTGACACAAACTCATCAACAGCTCAGCTGTGGAGGTGGTTAGCAGCACCAAATTCCTCGGGGTGCACATCACGGACAACCTCACCTGGTCTGTAAACACCACATCTGGTGAGGAGGGCTCAGAAGCGCTTGTACTTCCTGCGGAGGATGAGGAGAGCCCAACTGCCCCCGTCCATCCTCACAACCCTCTACACAAGTACCATAGAGAGCACTCTGACCATAGATATCCATAATTAAGGCTAGATGTCTTACGGCGGAGTCTCAAACGTCATCACCGGCGGCCATCTTGCCTCAGACAAGCTTTCTGGCATGCTCTGTGGTACCTAATATAAGGTGAGTGATCAGCACGAACACAAATACTCTTATCTCATTGAATTCTTGACGGATTTACAAACAGTTTGGTTTCTTACAAACGTCATGAACGTGGCTATAATTCTTGATGCTTGAACATGTCAAAATTGCAGATTTTCTTGTCTAAAAATGACTTAATCATGCAGCATAGTTGTGCATCACGGCTACTTGCGCAAGTTATCAAGGCTGAGACCACTGGTCAATTATATAGGTTTTACTGACACCAATAACGATTGTATGACAATTAATCTTTGGTGTAAATTTGAGGGAAATCAATCTCACAATGGTCCAAAAAGATATATGTTCCCTTAATTTCCCCATGGTTATTATACATTATTTTAATATACCAACTCTTATTTCAGGATTTGTTGTGTGACAGGCTCTGAAAAAGCTGTCCTGTGATGTCTGCCGTGCCAGCTTGGTAACAGATGCTGCATCTGCCATCAAGGACCAGAGCTACCACCTGCTGAAGTTAAAAAACAATGGAGGTCTGGTGATTCCATCAGAAGGCACAGTGATGGTAGTCAGGGCAGCAGAGTGGGTCATTCGTCAGACCTCATGTACCAGACGATCACAGCCCATCAAAGTGCTAGAGGTCGTGTACATTGTAAGGAAGAGGATAGGGTCAGAGGATGTGTTTGTGCTCAGAGAGCACATCGGAGAAACACAGTATGGCATAGACAGCCACCACCATATGCTGTTAACGTTGGTTGTGTCCTTGTTTTTTAAGTTAAGGCTGCACCAAATTGCCAAAATAACTAACCTTAGCTTACAGAGCAACAACATGCAACAGAAGCTCAATAAAACCGTCCTTTTCAAAGGGCATTAGCCAAGCTATGTTTTTTGGGTCATTTTTTAAATCTCTGTCTTCCATGTGTATACCATCACAGTAGTGTAGGTGGGGATTTCAACATGCTACATCTATATATACTTGTGAAGGGGACTATTGTACCAATTTTAATAGCAAATAAATTTCACTTTTATAATGGATTAGAAATAGGAACCTTTGTGTAATTACTCCTGATATATAATCCGAATAGTCTACATGAAACTTCAAAGTGTTACCTTTAATTTGAAACCTGGATTATGCTTCTACACCAAGAGGTTGCCACACAATAAGCCTTTTTTGTCAGTACTTCATATTTTATTATAACAGTAATATTCATATTATAAAAGTATGTATGTAAATATAAATAAATTAGGACTGTGAAATAATTAATCACACCCAAATAAAAGTGTTTATATATATATATAATGAATGTTCTTCATTTAGATTGACCTTTAAACCATTAATGCTATTACTCCTTTTCATATCTATCTATCTATCTATCTATCTATCTATCTATCTATCTATCTATCTATCTATCTATCTATCTATCTATCCATATTATATCATAGTGTTACTTTTGGAATAAGTCTGATCCATATCTGAACTATGGATCTTTGCAAATGTTCTTGCCATTACTTCTACTTTTTCCTCATTTGTTACTGCTGTTCCTTCTTCATGTTTTAGAACTGGATATGTTCTCTCTGGTCTATTTCCCTTCATTTTCTTAATCATTCCCCATACCTTAGCTATAGGAGTTGTTCTGCCCATTGAATCACAAAAATCTCTCCATTTTGTCTTCTTTGCCTTCTAAATAACTTTCCTTGCTTCTGCTTGATCTTTTTTAGATTCAATATTTTTTTTTAAATGATGTGTTCTTTTCAAAACTCTAAAAGCTATCCTCCCTCTTCCAGTTTCTGCTCCGCTTAGAAAATCACGGGATGTGACGTCACATCCTGTGATGTGCCCATATATGGGCAAAAGGGCCGCCCTGTTCACAGTTCTGGATGGTCAGAGCTCTGGATGGTGAAAGCTGTGACCAGATCATAAAATTCATTAAATCGGTAAAAATCAACGGTTTGCGCTAAAATTCTGAAAATATTCACATATGTCCAAGAGTGCTTTATCTAACTGTGTGATTTTTTAAACGCCCATTGAAAAAAGCGTTTCAGAGAAAAAAAATATTAACCTTTATAGTCTTGCACATGTGAATTTCAAAGTCTTTTAAATAGTTCAAAATCGCCTGGATTTTTACCAAACTGAAGTACACATTAAGTCTGAATGTGCTTTACAAATAGTGGCCATTTTTATTGGGATTGAACAATATTTGTGGAAAATACATTGATTTCTCCATTTTACAAACTTTTAAAAAATCAGAGTGTGCAACTTTCAGAAACCTCAATACATGCAGTGAGAGAATTGTTACACCTTATTCAAGGAATACATCCTGAAAATCTGACATCGTTACACCACAAAATGGATTTTTGGTAATTTTGTGAAGTTTTGAAGGTTTTTTTCACACTTTTGGAAATAGGCCCCGCCCACTTGTTTCAATCAGTACCATATTTAATTCCTGAGTTAAGGGTTATGACTGGAAGGGGATGAAGAAGGTTTTGTAAAAATCCGATCAGCCATTCTTGCGTAGTAGATTTCTTGACATCACAGCGCCCCCTAGTGATGGACGATCCTCAAACGCGGGTCACATGTGCAAAATCTTATTTGGACTATGTGTTATGAAGGACAGGTCAAAATCTGTTATGGTTTTAGAATAATCAGCAATTACATTTAGAGCTAGCTAGCTAACAATCACTTATTTTAGCGTTACTTTTCGAAAAAGTCAAAATTCAAAAATCTGCCGTGTTAACTTTTTTTATTTGTCCATGACACGCTTATATATGAAGTTTTGTGCAGATCGCACAAACAATGTAGGAGGAGTTTAACAAGAAAGGTTTAACCTTTGTAGCCATGTAGCGCGAAAAGTAGCTGGGAAACGAAAGGTGTGCCAATTCCCTTTTTGATGCAGAAACATCCAATAAACAAAGTGCTATCAAGTTTTTGAGTGTGGGACCAGTAGTTTGGTGGTTACAGGCCGAAACGCATTGTCCTTTGTTATAGCGCCCCCTAGTTGTTGAGGGGTCTGAATTTCTGGGTTTGAGTAGAGGCACACATTCTGTACTTAGATACCTGATTCAATAGGTTCGTTATAAATCCGCTTGGGCTGCACAACGCGTTTTAATTCCGTAATAATAATAATAATAATAACTAGAACTGCAAGCAGTTATTAACGGGTTCCAAGCCCACCCACGCACCGCCCCCTTGAGCATGTTCCTGGACTTCAGTTCAGCGTTCAACACCATCAAAACTGGAACATCTGGGCTTCAGCACACCTGTTCGCAACTGCCTACTAGACTTCATCACCAACAGACCTCAGTTGGTCTGGGTCGGACAGAAAACCTCTGATGTCATCACCCTCAGCACGGGCTTTCCTCAGGGCTGCGTCCTGAGCCCCCTGCTGTTCACCCTGATGACACACGACTGTGTCCCCAGGTTCACCACCAATCACATCGTGAAGTTTGCAGACGACACGACGGTGGTGGGCCTGATTAGAGACAACAACGACCAGGATTGATCCTGAACGTGGAGAAAACGAAGGAGATCATCATGGACTTCAGGAAGAAATGGCCTCGCCATGCTCCACTTCTCATTAACAGCTCAGCTGTGGAGGTGGCCAGCAGCAATAAATTCCTCGGGGTGCACATAACACACAACCTCAGCTGGTTTGTGAACACCATGTCACTGGAGAAGAGGGAACAGAAGCGCTTGCACTTACTGCGGAGGATGAGGAGAGCCCACCTGTCCCCGCCCATCCTCACGACCTTCTACAGCAGCACCATCTATCTGCTCCCCACTCCCTTCCAATTAAGCATGTCATAATATTTATTACTTTCTTGCATTTGTCTAAAAAAAGGAGATGCAATGCAGTTTTGCATTGCATTACATTGAAATGACTGTTGTCATTTCAGCTTTTAACTTTTTGCTCTCTCTTTTTTCTTCATAGTAGGTACACCTGATCTGACGTTCTGTTAACTGTGACATCATCCAGAGAAGACAGATCACCCGCTATTACTATCTAATATAGAACAGATTACTGGATCAATGTGTGCTTCTGTGCTTGTTTGTCTCTCTTGTTGTGTCTCTGCTCTGTATTCTTTAACCCCCAGTCGGTCGAGGCAGATGACCGTTCATACTGAGCCCGGTTCTGCTGGAGGTTTTTCCTTCCCGCTAATGGGTGGGGTTTTTTTTTCGACTGTCGCTTCATGCTTGCTCAGTATGAGGGATTGCTGCAAAGCCATGGACAATGCAGACGTCTCTCCCTGTAGCTCTATGCTTCTCCAGGAGTGAATGCTGCTTGTCGGGACTTTGAAGCAATCAACTGGTTCCCTTATATAGGAAATTTTTGACCAATCTGTATAATATGATTGATTTGACTTTGTAAAGTGCCTCGAGATGACATGTTTCATGAATTGGCGCTATATAAATACAATTGAATTGAATTGAATAGAGTCCATCTGTTAAACCTTTTCTGCGTTGCACAAAGACACGATGGTTGGAACCAAAGATCTCAACTTTGGACTCATCAGACCAAAGCACAGATTTCCACTGGTCTAATGTCCATTCCTTGTGTTCTTTAGCCCAAACAATTCTCTTCTACTTGTTGCCTGTCCTTAGCAGTGGTTTCCTAGCAGCTGTTTTAACATGAAGGCCTGATTCACACAGTCTCCTAACAGTTGTTCTAGAGATGTGTCTGCTGCTAGAACTCTGTGTGGCATTGACCTGGTCTCTAATCTGAGCTGCTGTCAACCTGCGATTTCTGAGGCTGGTGACTAGGATGAATTTATCCTCCACAGCAGAGGTGACTCTTGGTCTTCCTTTCCTGGGGCGGTCCTCGTGTGAGCCAGTTTCTTTGTAGCGCTTGATGGTTTTTGCGACTGCACTTGGGGACACTTTCAAAGTTTTCCCAATTATTCGGACTGAATGACCTTCAGTTCTTAAGGTAATTATGGCCACTCGTTTTTCTTTACTTAGCTGCTTTTTTCTTGCCATAATACAAATTCTAACAGTTTATTCAGTAGGACTATCAGCTGTGTATCCACTTGACTTCTGCACAACACAACTGATGGTCCCAACCCCATTTAAGAGGCAAGACATCCCACTTATTAAACCTGACAGGGGACACCTGTGAAGGGAAAACCATTTCAGGTGACTATCTCTTGAAGCTCATTAAGAGAATGCCAAGAGTGTACAAAGCAGTAATCAAAGCAAAAGGTGGCTACTTTGAAGAACCTAGAATATAAGACATATTTTCAGTTGTTTCACACTTTTTTGTTAAGTATATAATTCCACATGTGTTAATTCATAGTTTTGATGCCTTTAGTGTGAATATACAATTGTCATAGTTATGAAAATTAAGAAAACTCTTTGAAGGAGAAGGTGTGTCTAAACCACCTCCTCCATTACCATCTGGTACGCTGGTGCCACCGCCAAAGACAAGAGCAGACTGCAGCGTGTCATCCGGTCTGATGAGAAGGTGACTGGCTGCAATTTTCCATCTCTCCAGGACCTGTAAGCCTCCAGGACTCTGAGGCGTGCAGGGAAGATTGTGGCCGATTTTGTGACACCCCAGTCACAAAATATTTCAGACTCTTCCTTCTGGCAGGAGGCAGCGGTCCATCAGGACCAAAACGTCACGACACAAAAACAGTTTTTTCCCATCCGCTACCAGCCTTATTAACACGGCCCAGAGGCCCCGTGACACTTGACTCTGCCTCTCTCCCCTGTTCAGGTCCTACAAGCTACACCAACGTAGCATCTCCAGACCTTCTGCGTTACATTAACGCACAGTCTACCGTGTATATAGCTTTCTGTGTATATAGCTTTCTGTGTATATATATATATATATAAATATATATATATATATATATATATATATATATATATATATATATATATATATATATATATATATATATATATATATACACAGCGTTCACTGAGCGAAAGGCGGGTTACACCCTGGACAGGTCGGCAATCTGTCACAGGGCAACACAGAGACAGACAGGACAAACAACCATTCTTGCACACACTCACACCTAAGGACAACTTAGAGAAGCCAAATAAACTAACAGTCATGTTTTTGAACTGTGGGAGGAAGCTGGCGTACCCGGAGTGAACCTACGCATGCACAGGTAGAACATTCAAACTCCATGCAGAAAGACCCAGAGGATTTGAAAGACCCAGGAGGATTTGAAAGACCCAGGAGGATTTGAAAGACCCGGGAGGATTTGAAAGACCCGGGAGGATTTGAAAGACCCAGGTGATTGAACCCAGAAGGCAACAACACTTCTCACTGCTTCACTGTGCAGCCTCTGTTTATGACAGTATCATGTAAATCTTAGGCACAAATAAAGTGTTACCTAAACAAAAGTAATTTGTATAGTAAGTATAACATCCACTGACTGTAAAGTTACCTGTGAAACGTTTTCACACAGCCAAACTGCTTGTTGTTGCAACCAAATGCTATGGGGTTCTGTGTGAGAACGGAGTAGCAAGATGGCGGCCAGTGACCTCCCCTAGTGACTGGCCGCCATCTTGCTACTCTAAATGCCACCCCTGCCACCCCTCTGGCTCCGCAACTAGCTACATTAAATGTAAAGCTTATGTATATAAGTGTGTGTGTGTAAAAAATCCATATATAATCAAATACTGCCATCTACTGGAAATTTTAAATCCCTACATGGGCACATTTCGGAAATGTTATTCTCTTTAAATTCATAAATAAATTCTTTAAAAATCAACAGTTTGCTCTAAAATTCTTCCAATATTATATATATATATATATATATATATATATATATATATATATATATATATATATATATATATTTAAGCTATATACACAGACACCGATCTACAGACAACAGCAATTATCAACAAAAAGAAATCAACAAAAAACCTAATCACCCTCAGCACGGGCTTCCCCCCCCCTCCCCACAAATCATGTCTATCCAGTAATTTAGGACCATTTTGTTTGTTTTTGGTGTTTAATGTACTTTTCTCTACTTCCATCGCTGTACCCATTAGCACATATTGTGTTTATGCCGGAAACACTGTAACTGTAAAGCATGAGGATTATCTATCATAAAATCTTACTTATGGAAGGTAATTCCCCAGGATCTGGTTCCTGGTGTCCTTTTATATGCGCACCCATAAGCGGAGTAAAAGTCTGGCTTCCTGGGACGTAGCTCTGGAAGTTTGCTTACTTTCAATACAAAACCGAAATTATTTATTAAGTTAGACAATCGTTTAATTCAATCAATTGGTCCCATGTAGCCCCTAAAGGGGTGACGTTTTCAGTCAGTTGATTTAATGGAAATCGGGTGAGAATTCACCGGATTCAGAGTGTCTGAAACATAAAGTACATTTTCCTCAATTGACTTGTATTCTCTATGGTCTGACCTAAGATGGCAGCTTGGTCTGACCTAAGATGGCTGCTTTGACGTCACTTCCTGTGATGTGCCCAAATATGGGCAAAATGGCCGCCCTGTTCAAAGCTCTGCAGTCAGAGCTCTGGATGATGAAAGCTGTGAACTGATCACAAACTTCATAAATTCGTTAATAATCAACGGTTGGCTCTAAAATTCTGAAAATATTTATGGATCTCAAAGAGTGCTTTATCTAACCACAGGATTTTTTTTATGGTCATTAAAAAAATGGATTCAGAGAAATAAAATATTAAACTTTATAGTCTTGTACCATTTATTTTCAAAGTCTTGTAAATTGGTCAAACTCGCCTGGATTTTTACCAAACTGAAATCCATGTTTATTCTGCATGTGCTTTACAAATAGAGGCCATATTTTTGGGGGTTGAACAATATTTGTGGAAAATACATTGATTTCTCCATTTTACAAACTTTTAAAAATTCAGAGTGTAGCACTTCAAAAAAAAACAATACATGCAGTGAGAGAATTGTTACACCTTATTCACAGAATACATCCTGAAAATCTGGGATCAAAAAATTGATTTTAAAGCATTTTTTTTATTCTTTACTTTATTGTTTTTATTATTCTCCAGGTTTTTTAACACTTTTGGAAATAGGCCCCGCCCACTTGTTTTAATCATTACCATATTTAATACCTGAGTTCAGGGGTATGACTGGAAGGGGATGAAGAAGGTTTTGTAAAAATCCGATCAGCCATTCTTGCGTAGTAGATTTCTTGACATCACAGCGCCCCCTAGTGACGGACGATCCTCAAACGCGGGTCACATGTGCAAAATCTTATTTGGACTCTGGGTTATGAAGGACATGTCAAAATCTGTTATGGTTTTAGAATAATCAGCAATTACATTTAGAGCTAGCTAGCTAACAATCACTTATTTTAGCGTTACTTTTCGAAATAGTCAAAATTCAAAAATCCGGCGCGTTAACTTTTTTTATTTGTCCATTACGCGGTTATATATGGAGTTTTGCGCGGATTGCATAAAAAATGTAGGAGGAGTTTAACAAGCAAGGTTTAACCTTTGTAGCCATGTAGCGTGAAAACTAGCTGGGAAACGAAGGGTGTGCCAATTCCCTTTATTTTGCAGAATCATCCAATAAACAAAGTGATGTGAAGTTTTTGAGTGTGGGACCAGTAGTTTGATGGTTATAGGCCTAAACGCATTGTCCTTTGTTATAGCGCCCCCTAGTTGTTGAGGGGTCTGAATTTCTGGGTTTGAGTAGCGGTGCACATTCTGTACTTGGATACCTGATTCATTAGGTTCGTTACAAATCCGCATGGGCCGCCCAACGCGTTTTAGCGGAGAATAATAATTACCCGTAATAATAATAATAATAAATAATTTAAAAACAGACGAAAAACAATAGGGTTCTCTGCTCACAGAGCAGACGAACGGCATAGCCGTTCGCCTGCGCTGCGGGCTTGGAACCCTAATAACTAGAACTGCAAGCAGTTATTAACGGGTTCCAAGCCCACCCACGCCCCACCCCCTTGAGCATGTTCCTGGACTTCAGTTCAGTGTTCAACACCATCAAAACTGGAACATCTGGGCTTCAGCACACCTCTTCGCAACTGCCTATTAGACTTCATCACCAACAGACCTCGGTTGGTCCGGGACGGACAGAATACCTCTGATGTCATCACCCTCAGCACAGGCTTTCCTCAGGGCTGTGCCCTGAGCCCCCTGATGTTCACCCTGGGTACACACGACTGTGTCCCCAGGTTCACCACCAATCACATTTTGAAGTTTGCAGACGACACGACAGTGGTGGGCCTGATTAGAGACGACAACGACCAGGACTGATCCTGAACGTGGAGAAAACGAAGGAGATCATCGTGGACTACAGGAAGAAAATTGCCTCGCCATTCTCCACTTCTCATTAACAGCTCAGCTGTGGAGGTGGTCAGCAGCAATAAATTCCTCGGGGTGCACATAACAGACAACCTCAGCTGGTCTGTGAACACCATGTCACTGGCGAAGAGGGCACAGAAGCGCTGGCACTTACTGCGCAGGATGAGGAGAGCCCACCTGCCCCCGCCCATCCTCACGACCTTCTACAGCAGCACCATAGGGAGCATTGTGACCAGCTGTTTGTCTGTGTGGTGTGGATGCTGCATTGCCTCTTACTTGAGGAACCTGGGGAGAGTGATGATGACAGCAGAAGGGATCATCGGGGTACCCTACCCTCCATTAAAGACATTTCATCCCAGCGCTGCCTGTCCTGAGCCCATAACATCACCAGAGACCCCTCACAACCCCACCATGGAATGTTCTCCCTGCTGTCCACTGGGAAAAGGTTTTGCAGCACCTGCTGCAGGTCCACCAGGTTTTTACAACAGCTTTTTTTGTGTTGCCATCTGACTGTTGAACTGTAAACTGGAGTCTATAACGTATTTGCACATTTGCATCATTATCTGGCATTACCAATGTTAATTGCTCTCTTATAACTGCAAGTGGCATTTCTCCCATTTCTACTAATAATGCTGCTGTTGGAGTAGTTTTAATTGCTCCCGTACATTATCTCGATGCTTGATACTGAATCCGATCTAATTTTTGTAGATTTGTCTCTGCTGCTGAATTATAAACACTAATTCCATAATCTATCACTGATCTAATTAATCCTGTATATATATTCTTTTGTGCTATTCTATCTGCTCCCCACTCCCTACCAATTAAGCATGTCATAATATTTATTACTTTCTTGCATTTGTCTAAAAAAAAGTACATGCAGTTTTGCATTGCATTACATTGAACTGACTGTTGTCATTTCAGCTTTTAACTTTTTGCTCTCTCTTTTTTCTTCATTGTAGGTACACCTGGTCTGATGTTCTGTTAACTGTGACATCATCCAGAGAAGACAGATCACCCGCTATTACCATCTAATGTAGAACAGATTACTGGATCAATGTGTGCTTCTGTGCTTTTTTGTCTGTCTTGTGTCTCTGCTCTGTCTTCTGTAACCCCCAGTCGGTCGAGGCAGATGACCGTTCATACTGAGCCCGGTTCTGCTGGAGGTTTTTCCTTCCAGCTAATGGGTGGTTTTTCTTTTGACTGTCGCTTCATGCTTGCTCAGTATGAGGGATTGCTACAAAGCCATGGATAATGCGGACCACTCTCCCTGTAGCTCTACGCTTCTCCAGGAGTGAATGCTGCTTGTCGGGACTTTGAAGCAATCAACTGGTTTCCTTATATATGAAATTTTTGACCAATCTGTATAATATGATTGATTTTGACTTTGTAAAGTGCCTTGAGATGACATGTTTCATGAATTGGCGCTATATAAATAAAATAAAATTGAATTGAATTGAATTAAGACTCTTTGAATGTGTATATTCTATGTTATTCTTTCGTCAAACCAAACCCCTAAAAATTTGAATTGTTTCACTCTTTCTATTTCTTGATTATATAATTTTAATTTATCATCATTAATTTTCTTCCTTGAAAAGAGCATTGATTTAGTCTTATCCACTGAGAATTTAAATCCCCATTTTAATGACCATTCTTCAACTTTATTACTAAAAAGATGCAAGAAGCTATTTTTAAACTCAAATTCTCAAATTCCTTCCTCTCTTCCACATAGCTCCATCATCAGCAAAAAGAGAAAAACCCATTCCATTATCTATATTTTGAAACACATCATCTATCATTATCGAAAATAATAAAGGACTTATTATACTTCCCTGTGGAGTACCATTTTCAACAATATATTTCTCAGAATGATAATTACCTATTTGAACTTGTATTTGTCTTTTAGTTAGAAAATCTTTGATCCACCAATACATCCTACCTGTAATACCCATCTTTATAATTTTAATGAATAAACCTTCTTTCCACAACATATCATATGCATTTTCAATATCCAAAAACACTGCTACAATACTTCCTTTATTAATTTGAGCTTTTCTGATTTCAAATTCCAATTCCTCCCTCTTCAAGTTTCTGCTCCGCTTAGAAACATAGATATTATATACGTAGACGCCCCATTGGACGCTGCCGGCCACTAGGCTGACGTGCCTACAGGGCGGCCATCTTGGGTCAGACCACAGATCAGACAGCTGCTGTCAAAATGAATAGGAGGCAGCTCAGATCTCATTTTAATCATATGTTCACAGTGATCGTGACCTTTCAGACAGATTACACATATTTATTCAGAACCAAAACTATTTAAACTGAAGTCAAACAGGATAAAAAATGTACACGCACTTACACATTTTGCAGTTAAATATTAATCTAATATACACACAAATTATAAACATAAATCTCTCTCTTTCTTCCTATATATATATATATATATATATATATATATATATATATATATATATATATATATATATATATATATATATATATATATATATATATATATCCATCCATTTTCCAAACCGCTTAATCCCTCATGGGGTCGCGGGGGTTGCTGGTGCCTATCTCCAGCGTTCACCGGGCGAGAGGCGGGGTACACCCTGGACAGGTCGCCAGTCTGTTGCAGGGCAACACGGAGAGACAAACAGGACAAACAACCATTCACACCTAAGGACAATTTGGAGAAGCCAATTAACCTAACAGTCATGTTTTTTGGACTGTGGGAGGAAGCTGGAGTACCCGGAGAGAACCCACGCATGCACAGGGAGAACATGCAAACTCCATGCAGAAAGACCCAGAGGATTTGAAAGACCCGGGAGGATTTTAAAGACCCAGGAGGATTTGAAAGACCCGGGAGGATTTGAAAGACCCAGGAGGATTTGAAAGACCCGGGAGGATTTGAAAGACCCGGGAGGATTTGAAAGACCCAGGTGATTGAACCCAGAAGGCAACAACACTTCTCACTGCTTCACTGTGCAGCCTCTGTTTATGACAGTATCATGTAAATCTTAGGCACAAATAAAGTGTTACCTAAACAAAAGTAATTTGTATAGTAAGTATAATATCCACTGACTGTAAAGTTACCTGTGAAACGTTTTCACACAGCCAAACTGCTTGTTGTTGCAACCAAATGCTATGGGGTTCTGTGTGAGAACGGAGTAGCAAGATGGCGGCCAGTGACCTCTCCTAGTGACTGGCCGCCATCTTGCTACTCCCTACTCTCACACTTTCGCAAATAGGCCCTGCCCACTTGTTTCAATTGTGTTCATAAACAGACACAATAAAAAATGCAAAAAGCATCATGCTAACCTTTAGAATTAGGCTTATTGGATTTTACTACTTAATAACTCTCTGTCACAGCCTCTAACCTGCTGGTGATACACTTGGGCCTGGTGTCTCCTGGCTGGCTTCTCCAGGTTGGTCACTGCTGCAGGGTTCTGTCTGGTCCTGGTCTGGCCCTGGTTTTTGCCTCTTTAAGAAGAACTGTGAGATATTCTCTTTTCTCTTCATTTGGGCTCTACACAAAATAAGGCAGCCTGGTATTTAGACTCCATGACTGTATGGCAAAGACAACACTATTTTAAATATTATTTAAACAATAGTTTTTAGTTTTCTGTAGCTAGCTAAAATAATACTAAATTAAAAATAGATTAATTAAATTAATTAATATAACTAGTTAGGTTATAATTCAAAGCTTTCATATGACATAGCCTATTTACATTTCAGTCATTATAAACTTAACAATGGTTTTTCACATATTCTTACCACACACATTTCAAGCAAGAGCTGGGAGATATATCCTGGCCAAATTAATAAAACATTACAGGGCAGCATGTGCACTGAAACATATGTTAAAAGAATCTGTCTAAAACACGATCTATCAGCACTAGCATGGCTAATATAATAAACGAGGCACTACGGACGGAGCGGTGCACAACCATTTTTTTTTCTTTTTAGAAATGTATGACAAGTGCCGCCTCTCATTAGGAAGGTAACACAGCGGTTACCGCTGAGCGGTAAAATGTTGTAAATACCTGCAAAACTCCTCAACGGTGTACTCTAAAGCCGCGGGTGTGTTTTGGATCAAGCAGGAACCACATGTCAGCTTAACCAATGAACAGCGTCAGTGCGCAGCATGTAGGCTGCTACTGCATGGGCTGCCTTCAGGGACAGTCGGAAATTACAGTTTTCCTGGCAAATCTTTGCCGATCTCATAAGTATTATATTTTAAAATTACCATTTCCAGTGGGGTGGCAGTAAGGGGTGGCAAGGGCTCTGTTGGGGGTGGCAAATGCCACCCCTGCCACCCCTCTGGCTCCGCAACTGGCTACATTCAATGTAAAGCTTATGTATATAAGTGTGTGTGTGTAAAAAATCCATATATAATCAAATACTGCCATCTACTGGAAATTTTAAATCCCTACATGGGCACATTTCGGAAATGTTATTCTTTTTAAATTCATAAATAAATTCTTTAAAAATCAACAGTTTGCTCTAAAATTCTTCCAATATTATATATATATATATATATATATATATATATATATATATATATATATATATATATATATATATATATATATATATATATAAGCTATATACACAGACACCGATCTACAGACAACAGCAATTATCAACAAAAAGAAATCAACAAAAAACCTAATCACCCTCAGCACGGGCTTCCCCCCCACTCCCCACAAATCATGTCTATCCAGTAATTTAGGACCATTTTGTTTGTTTTTGGTGTTTAATGTACTTTTCTCTACTTCCATCGCTGTACCCATTAGCACATATTGTGTTTATGCCGGAAACACTGTAACTGTAAAGCATGAGGATTATCTATCATTAAATCTTACTTATTGAAGGTAATTCCCCAGGATCTGGTTCCTGGTGTCTTTTTATATGCGCACCCATAAGCGGAGTAAAAGTCTGGCTCCTTGGGACGTAGCTCTGGAAGTTTGCTTACTTTCAATACAAAACCGAAATTATTTATTAAGTTAGACAATCATTTAATTCAATCAATTGGTCCCATGTAGCTCCTAAAGGGGTGACATTTTCAGTCAGTTGATTTAGCTGGAAATCGGGTTAGAATTCACCGGATTCAGAGTGTCTGAAACATAAAGTACATTTTCCTGAATTGGCTTATATTCTCTCTGAGCGCAGCTTTGTCTGACCTAAGATGGCCGCTGTGACATCACTTCCTGTGATGTGCCCAAATATGGGCAAAATGGCCGCCCTGTTCACAGCTGTGGAGTCAGAGCTCTGGATGAGAGCTGTGAACTGATCACAAACTTCATAAATTCGTTAATAGTCAACGGTTTGCTCTAAAATTCTGAAAATATTCATGGATCTCAAAGAGTGCTTTATCTAACCACAGGATTTTTTTTATGGTCATTAAAAAAATGGATTCAGAGAAATAAAATATTAAACTTTATAGTCTTGTACCATTTATTTTCAAAGTCTTGTAAATTGGTCAAACTCGCCTGGATTTTTACCAAACTGAAATCCATGTTTATTCTGCATGTGCTTTACAAATAGAGGCCATATTTTGGCGGGTTGAACAATATTTGTGGAAAATACATTGATTTCTCCATTTTACAAACTTTTAAAAATTCAGAGTGTAGCACTTCAAAAAAAACCAATACATGCAGTGAGAGAATTGTTACACCTTATTCACGGAATACATCCTGAAAATCTGGGATCAAAAAATTGATTTTAAAGCATTTTTTATTCTTTACTTTATTGCTTTTATTATTCTCCAGGTTTTTTAACACTTTTGGAAATAGGCCCCGCCCACTTGTTTTAATCATGACCATATTTAATACCTGAGTTCAGGGGTATGACTGGAAGGGGATGAAGAAGGTTTTGTAAAAATCCGATCAGCCATTCTTGCGTAGTAGATTTCTTGACATCACAGCGCCCCCTAGTGATGGACGATCCTCAAACGCGGGTCACATGTGCAAAATCTTATTTGGACTATGGGTTATGAAGGACATGTCAAAATCTGTTATGGTTTTAGAATAATCAGCAATTACATTTAGAGCTAGCTAGCTAATAATCACTTATTTTAGCGTTACTTTTCGAAAAAGTCAAAATTCAAAAATCCGGCGCGTTCACTTTTTTTATTTGTCCATTACGCGGTTATATATGGAGTTTTGCGCGGATTGCATAAAAAATGTAGGAGGAGTTTAACAAGAAAGGTTTAACCTTTGTAGCCATGTAGCGCGAAAACTAGCTGGGAAACGAAGGGTGTGCCAATTCCCTTTATTTTGCAGAATCATCCAATAAACAAAGTGATGTGAAGTTTTTGAGTGTGGGACCAGTAGTTTGGTGGTTATAGGCCAAAACGCATTGTCCTTTGTTATAGCGCCCCCTAGTTGTTGAGGGGTCTGAATTTCTGGGTTTGAGTAGCGGTGCACATTCTGTACTTGGATACCTGATTCAATAGGTTCGTTACAAATCCGCATGGGCCGCCCAACGCGTTTTAGCGGAGAATAATAATTACCCGTAATAATAATAATAATAATAATAAATAATTTAAAAACAGACGAAAAACAATAGGGTTCTCTGCTCACAGAGCAGACGAACGGCATAGCCGTTCGCCTGCGCTGCGGGCTTGGAACCCTAATAAATAATTTAAAAACACACGAAAAACAATAGGGTTCTCTGCTCACAGAGCAGACGAACGGCATAGCCGTTCGCCTGCGCTGCGGGCTTGGAACCCTAATAATAATAATAACTAGAACTGCAAGCAGTTATTAACGGGTTCCAAGCCCACCCACGCACCGCCCCCTAAAGCATGTTCCTGGACTTCAGTTCAGCGTTCAACACCATCAAAACTGGAACATCTGGGCTTCAGCACACCTGTTCGCAACTGCCTACTAGACTTCATCACCAACAGACCTCAGTTGGTCCGGGTCGGACAGAAAACCTCTGATGTCATCACCCTCAGCACGGGCTTTCCTCAGGGCTGCGTCCTGAGCCCCCTGCTGTTCACCCTGATGACACACGACTGTGTCCCCAGGTTCACCACCAATCACATTGTGAAGTTTGCAGACGACACGACGGTGGTGGGCCTGATTAGAGACGACCAGGACCAGGACTGATCCTGAACGTGGAGAAAACGAAGGAGATCATCATGGACTTCAGGAAGAAATGGCCTCGCCATGCTCCACTTCTCATTAACAGCTCAGCTGTGGAGGTGGTCAGCAGCAATAAATTCCTCGGGGTGCACATAACACACAACCTCAGCTGGTTTGTGAACACCATGTCACTGGAGAAGAGGGCACAGAAGCGCTTGCACTTACTGCGGAGGATGAGGAGAGCCCACCTGTCCCCGCCCATCCTCACGACCTTCTACAGCAGCACCATCTATCTGCTCCCCACTCCCTTCCAATTAAGCATGTCATAATATTTATTACTTTCTTGCATTTGTCTAAAAAAAGTAGATGCAATGCAGTTTTGCATTGCATTACATTGAAATGACTGTTGTCATTTCATCTTTTAACTTTTTGCTCTCTCTTTTTTCTTCATAGTAGGTACACCTGATCTGACGTTCTGTTAACTGTGACATCATCCAGAGAAGACAGATCACCCGCTATTACCATCTAATGTAGAACAGATTACTGGATCAATGTGTGCTTCTGTGCTTTTTTGTCTCTCTTGTTGTGTCTCTGCTCTGTCTTCTTTAACCCCCAGTCGGTCGAGGCAGATGACCGTTCATACTGAGCCCGGTTCTGCTGGAGGTTTTTCCTTCCCGCTAATGGGTGGTTTTTCTTTCCACTGTCGCTTCATGCTTGCTCAGTATGAGGGATTGCTGCAAAGCCATGTACAATGCAGACGTCTCTCCCTGTAGCTCTATGCTTCTCCAGGAGTGAATGCTGCTTGTCGGGACTTTGATGCACTCAGCTGGTTTTCTTATATAGGAACATTTTTTGACCAATCTGTATAATCTGACCCAATCTGTATAATATGATTGAACCTAACTTGTAAAGTGCCTTGAGATGACATGTTTCATGAATTGGCGCTATATAAATAAAATTGAATTGAATTGAAATTGAAAATTGAAAAACATACAAAGAATGTTGCAGGAGACGACTCACCCATAAACTCAACAGACAACCTGGCACTGATGTCTGGTCTCAGCAGTTTATATGGAGGTGGAATCAGGTGAAGCCGGTGAAAGGTGATTGCAGCAGGGGTGGAGTTAGGCAGGTGTGCAGAGTAAGTAATTAGACCAGACATCAGTGCTGAGGCTCAAAACAAGAACAGATCTAAAATTCAAACCTAAACTAAGAAGCTTCTGAAGACATAACTAAAACAGTAAACAAGAATCTAAACAAGAATCCAGACTAGACAGAACTCAAAAACAGCCAGATAATAAAAGACAGGAGAGAGAAAGAAAACTAAAACTAACATAAACCAGAACAGAACTCAGAATATTACAGACATGGCACCAAGGAGGATGCTGCTTTAAAGTAGTACGCTTTAGTCTGTTCTGTTGGTGGTGTGACTTTTTTCCATTGAAAACTCACGTTTAGAGAATGTTACAAATAAAAGTCAAATTTCATTCAACATGCGTGTGTATTTTTTTATATATATAATTAAGTGTTCCATGTGCGCTAAAAAGTGCCCCCCCCCCCCTCCTGAGCACCTGCCCCCCAAAATGTCTGTGCACGCCACAGCTAGTAATAGTAATAATAGTAATATCATCTTTATTGTCATTGAAACATACATTGAAACCTACATTACAACAAAATTTGTTCTCTGCTTTTAACCCATCACCCTTGGGGAGCAGTGGGCTGCCATGTGCGGCGCCCGGGGAGCAATCAGGGGTTAAGGGTCTTGCTCAGGGATCCTGAATGTAGGCACTGGGGATCGAACCGGGTACTTGCATCCTTCAAATGCATTTTTTTTAGCCCAAAACAAAATGTTTTGGGCTAAAAAAAAAAACAAAGTAGGCTACCAGTCATTAGCAAGTAGATGCCAAGGGACAGGTTCTACAAGCTAAGAAGCTCACTTAAGATTGTGAATGACCTGGATGTGACTGAAGAGACAAAGAAGTCAGACATTCTTTGGAGAGTCAGACCATTGCTTGACCGTGTGAGGCAAGGTTGTCTCAGCCTTCCAAGGTGTGACAAAGTGTGCATTGATAAGCAAATCATCCCATTCACAGGCCATTGCCCAGTCAGACAGGATTATCACAGCTAAAATATCCAGAGGAAGATGAAATGCAGAACTGCTTAGTTCTATGTCTTATAGTTTATTGTTGAACTAAATACATGTATTTTTTCTGTTGCAAGTATCAAACAACAGAACAAAGTTACAGAATTTTATTTGTTTTTATCAAATGTCAAAGTTCTTAGGTAAATATCACTTTCAAGACAATCTTTTTTCATTTTTTTATTTTGTAAAGCCTGTTCTATTTCCCCATGCAAATTGTCCTGTTGTCCTCCACAGTGGACATGCTATAAAATTAAAATTAAAAATATATTTAAAAAAATTAAAATTGTAATGTGTTTTTTTAGGTCCAAATACATGGGAAATCACACAAAAAAAGAAATTGTAACACACTTTTTTTCTTTGGTTCTCAGGAGGATATATATATATATATATATATATATATATATATATATATATATATATATATATATATATATATATATATACAGCGTTCACTGAGCGAGAGGCGGGTTACACCCTGGACAGGTCGGCTATCTGTCACAGGGCAACACAGAGACAGACAGGGCAAACAACCATTGTTGCACACACTCACACCTAAGGACAATTAAACTAACAGTCATGTTTTTGAACTGTGGGAGTAAGCCGGAGTACCCGGAGTGAACCCACGCATGCACAGGTAGAACATTCTATTCAACTCCACGCAGAAAGACCCAGAGGATTTGAAAGACCCAGGAGAATTTGAAAATCCAGGAGGATTTGAAAGACCCAGGAGGATTTGAACCCAGAAGGCAACAACACTACTCACTGCTTCACTGTGCAGCCTCTGTTTATGACAGTATCATGTAAATCTTAGGCACAAATAAAGTGTTACCTAAACAAAAGTAATTTGTATAGTAAGTATAATATCCACTGACTGTAAAATTACCTGTGAAACGTTTTCACACAGCCAAACTGCTTGTTGTTGCAACCAAATGCTATGGGGTTCTGTGTGAGAAGGGAGTAGCAAGATGGCCGCCGGTGACCTCTCCTAGTGACTGGCCGCCATCTTGCTACTCCCTACTCTCACACTTTTGCAAATATGCCCTTCCCACTTGTTTCAATCATTACCATATTTAATACTTTAGTTCAGGGGTATGCCTGGAAGGCAATAAAGAAGGTTTTGTAAAAATCCGATCAGCCATTCTTGCGTAGTAGATTTCTTGACATCACAGCGCCCCCTAGTGATGGACGATCCTCAAACGCGGGTCACATGTGCAAAATCTTATTTGGACTATGTGTTATGAAGGACATGTCAAAATCTGTTATGGTTTTAGAATAATCAGCAATTACATTTAGAGCTAGCTAGCTAACAATCACTTATTTTAGCGTTACTTTTCGAAAAAGTCAAAATTCAAAAATCCGCCGTGTTAACTTTTTTTATTTGTCCATTACACGGTTATATATGGAGTTTTGCGCGGATTGCAGAAAAAATGTAGGAGGAGTTTAACAAGAAAGGTTTAACCTTTGTAGCCATGTAGCGCGAAAACTAGCTGGGAAACGAAGGGTGTGCCAATTCCCTTTATTTTGCAGAATCATCCAATAAACAAAGTGATGTGAAGTTTTTGAGTGTGGGACCAGTAGTTTGGTGGTTATAGACCGAAACACATTGTCCTTTGTTATAGCGCCCCCTAGTTGTTGAGGGGTCTGAATTTCTGGGTTTGAGTAGAGGCGCACATTCTGTACTTGGATACCTGATTCAATAGGTTCGTTATAAATCCGCTTGGGCTGCACAACGCGTTTTAATTCCGTAATAATAATAATAATAACTAGAACTGCAAGCAGTTATTAACGGGTTCCAAGCCCGTCTACGCTCCGCCCCCTTTGAGCATGTTCCTGGACTACAGCGTTCAACACCCTCATCCCACAGCATCTGGTTGAAAAACTGGAACATCTGGGCTTCAGCACACCCCTCATCACTTCCTCACCTCCTGACCACTGTCGGTCTGGGTCTGACAGACCACCTCTGATGTCATCACCCTCAGCACGGGCTCCCCTCAGGGCTGTGTCCGCAGCCCCCTGCTGTTTACTCTGATGACACACAACTGCACCCCCAGGTTCACCCCCAATCACATCATGAAGTTCGCAGTTGACACAAACTCATCAACAGCTCAGCTGTGGAGGTGGTTAGCAGCACCAAATTCCTCGGGGTGCACATCACGGACAACCTCACCTGGTCTGTAAACACCACATCTGGTGAGGAGGGCACAGAAGCGCTTGTACTTCCTGCGGAGGATGAGGAGAGCCCAACTGCCCCCGCCCATCCTCACAACCCTCTACACAAGTACTATAGAGAGCATTCTGACCATAGATATCCATAATAAAGGCTAGATGTCTTACGGCGGAGTCTCAAACGTCATCACCGGCGGCCATCTTGCCTCAGACAAGCTTTCTGGCATGCTCTGTGGTACCTAATGTAAGGTGAGTGATCAGCACGAACACAAATACTCTTATCTCATTGAATTCTTGACGGATTTACAAACAGTTTGGTTTCTTACAAACGTTATGAACGTGGCTATAATTCTTGATGCTTGAACATGTCGAAATTGCAGATTTTCTTGTCGAAAAATGACTTAATCATGCAGCATAGTTGTGCATCACGGCTACTTGCGCAAGTTATCAAGCCTGAGACCACTGGTCAATTATATAGGTTTTACTGACACCAATAACGATTGTATGACAATTCATCTTTGGTGTAAATTTGAGGGAAATCAATCTCACAATGGTCCAAAAAGATAAATGTTCCCTTAATTTCCACATGGTTATTATAAATTATTTTAATATACCAACTCTTATTTCAGGATTTGTTGTGCGACGGGCTCTGAAAAAGCTGTCCTGTGATGTCTGCCGTGCCAGCTTGGTAACAGATGCTGCATCTGCCATCAAGGACCAGAGCTACCACCTGCTGAAGTTAAAAAACAATGGAGGTCTGGTGATTCCATCAGAAGGCACAGTGATGGTAGTCAGGGCAGCAGAGTGGGTCATTCGTCAGACCTCATGTACCAGACGATCACAGGCCATCAAAGTGCTAGAGGTCGTGTACATTGTAAGGAAGAGGATAGGGTCAGAGGATGTGTTTGTGCTCAGAGAGCACATCGGAGAAACACAGTATGGCATAGACAGCCACCACCATACGCTGTTAACGTTGGTTGTGTCCTTGTTTTTTAAGTTAAGGCTGCACCAAATTGCCAAAATAACTAACCTTAGCTTACAGAGCAACAACATGCAACAGAAGCTCAATAAAACCGTCTTTTTCAAAGGGCATTAGCCAAGCTATGTTTTTTGGGTCATTTTTTAAATCTCTGTCTTCCATGTGTATACCATCACAGTAGTGTAGGTGGGGATTTCAACATGCTACATCTATATATACTTGTGAAGGGGACTATTGTACCAATTTTAATAGCAAATAAATTTCACTTCTATAATGGATTAAAAATAGGAACCTTTGTGTAATTACTCCTGATATATAATCCGAATAGTCTACATGAAACTTCAAAGTGTTACCTTTAATTTGAAACCTGGATTATGCTTCTACACCAAGAGGTTGCCACACAATAAGCCTTTTTTGTCAGTATTTCATATTTTATTATAACAGTAATATTCATATTATAAAAGTATGTATGTAAATATAAATAAATTAGGACTGTGAAATAATTAATCACACCCAAATAAAAGTTTATATATATATAATGAATGTTCTTCATTTAGATTGACCTTTAAACCATTAATGCTATTACTCCTTTTCATATCTATATCTATCTATCTATCTATCTATCTATCTATCTATCTATCTATCTATCTATCTATCTATCTATCTATCTATCTATCTATCTATCTATCTATCTATATTATATCATAGTGTTAGTTTTGGAATAAGTCTGATCCATATCTGAACTATGGATCTTTGCAAATGTTCTTGCCATTACTTCTACTTTTTCCTCATTTGTTACTGCTGTTCCTTCTTCATGTTTTAGAACTGGATATGTTCTCTCTGGTCTATTTCCCTTCATTTTCTTAATCATTCCCCATACCTTAGCTATAGGAGTTGTTCTGCCCATTGAATCACAAAAATCTCTCCATTTTGTCTTCTTTGCCTTCTAAATAACTTTCCTTGCTTCTGCTTGATCTTTTTTACATTCAATATTTTTTTTAAAATTATGTGTTCTTTTCAAAACTCTAAAAGCTATCCTCCCTCTTCCAGTTTCTGCTCCGCTTAGAAAATCACGGGATGTGACGTCACATCCTGTGATGTGCCCATATATGGGCAAAATGGCCGCCCTGTTCACAGTTCTGGATGGTCAGAGCTCTGGATGGTGAAAGCTGTGACCAGATCATAAAATTCATTAAATCGGTAAAAATCAACGGTTTGCGCTAAAATTCTGAAAATATTCACGTATGTCCAAGAGTGCTTTATCTAACTATGTGATTTTTTAAACGCCCATTGAAAAAAGCGTTTCAGAGAAAAAAAATATTAACCTTTATAGTCTTGCACATGTGAATTTCAAAGTCTTTTAAATAGTTCAAAATCGCCTGGATTTTTACCAAACTGAATTACACATTAAGTCTGAATGTGCTTTACAAATAGTGGCTATTTTTATTGGGATTGAACAATATTTGTGGAAAATACATTGATTTCTCCATTTTACAAACTTTTAAAAAATCAGAGTGTGCAACTTTCAGAAACCTCAATACATGCAGTGAGAGAATTGTTACACCTTATTCAAGGAATACATCCTGAAAATCTGAGATCGTTACACCACAAAATGGATTTTTGGTAATTTTTTGAAATTTTGAAGGTTTTTTTCACACTTTTGGAAATAGGCCCCGCCCACTTGTTTCAATCAGTACCATATTTAATTCCTGAGTTAAGGGTTATGACTGGAAGGGGATGAAGAAGGTTTTGTAAAAATCCGATCAGCCATTCTTGCGTAGTAGATTTCTTGACATCACAGCGCCCCCTAGTGATGGACGATCCTCAAACGCATGTCACATGTGCAAAATCTTATTTGGACTATGTGTTATGAAGGACATGTCAAAATCTGTTATGGTTTTAGAATAATCAGCAATTACATTTAGAGCTAGCTAGCTAACAATCACTTATTTTAGCGTTACTTTTCGAAAAAGTCAAAATTCAAAAATCTGCTGTGTTAACTTTTTTTATTTGTCCATGACACGCTTATATATGAAGTTTTGCGCGGATTGCACAAAAAATGTAGGAGGAGTTTAACAAGAAAGGTTTAACCTTTGTAGCCATGTAGCGCGAAAACTAGCTGGGAAACGAAGGGTGTGCCAATTCACTTTATTTTGCAGAATCATCCAATAAACAAAGTGCCATCAAGTTTTTGAGTGTAGGACCAGTAGTTTGGTGGTTACAGGCGTAAACGCATTGTCCTTTGTTATAGCGCCCCCTAGTTGTTGAGGGGTCTGAATTTCTGGGTTTGAGTAGCGGTGCACATTCTGTACTTGGATACCTGATCCAATTGATTCGTTACAAATCCGCATGGGCCGCCCAACGCGTTTTAGCGGAGAATAATAATTACCCGTAATAATAATAATAAATAATTTAAAAACAGACGAAAAACAATAGGGTTCTCTGCTCACAGAGCAGACGAACGGCATAGCCGTTCGCCTGCGCTGCGGGCTTGGAACCCTAATAATAATAAATAATTTAAAAACAGACGAAAAACAATAGGGTTCTCTGCTCACAGAGCAGACGAACGGCATAGCCGTTCGCCTGCGCTGCGGGCTTGGAACCCTAATAATAAATAATTTAAAAACACACGAAAAACAATAGGGTTCTCTGCTCACAGAGCAGACGAACGGCATAGCCGTTCGCCTGCGCTGCGGGCTTGGAACCCTAATAATAATAATAAATAATTTAAAAACACTAGAAAAACAATAGGGTTCTCTGCTCACAGAGCAGACGAACGGCATAGCCGTTCGCCTGCGCTGCGGGCTTGGAACCCTAATAATGTGGCAAAGTCAGTTTTTGGAAAGTCAAGGTGTCACGCCTTAATCAGCTAATTAACTCAAAACACCTGCAAAAGTTTCCTGAGCCTCTAAATAGTCTCTTGGTCTGAGTCAGATGTCCAGAAGACAGTCTTCGACCCCCTCCACAAGGAGGGTTAGCCGCTTTATACAACCCCATGGAGAATCAGTGGGGTGTAGGTCAGGCAGATTTGAAGAGGAAGATGGACACCAGACCCAACTATGCAGATAACTGGAAGGCCGCTATCAAACTTTCATTACACTTCAGCAGATCCACAGGCTGACTGCCTCCATGCCACTTTGATGCAGTAATCCATGCAAAAGGAGCCCCAACATGTACTGAGCGCATGGAAATACTTCTCAGAAGTAATAAATTCTGAATTTAAATTGTTTGGATTTTGAATAGAATCATCAAAAAATAACAAAATTAATTTCTGCGAGTTTTTTGTTTGTTTCTTTAAGCTTCAAACTCCTGAAATCAGTGAAAATGTATTTTTGTCTGTTCTAAAGTCTTTTTTTCTTAGTTTATCAATGAATTAATATATTGATCTTCCCCCAATAATTCCATTATTTAATTCATAAAACCTAGTGTTCTCATAGGTGTTTTGTTTAATCATTTCTTCTTTATCGGTTCTTTTTCTTTTTCTTTTTTCATAACTGGATTGTTTCCCCCTTTGTTCGGCTTTGTTATGGTGTTTGTTTTATTTGTTAATTTTCAACAGTTTCTTCTCATTGTGTTTTAGATTTTTTACTAACATAATTGTTATTCTCTATTCTCACCTGAAATTTAGAATGTTTTATCTTTTTTTTCCCTCCTTCATTTCCTCCTCAAACTGTTTTCTGATGTTACTACTGCTGTCTCTCTTTATTTTACCTGTTTACTTTAAATTTTTTCATTTTTGCTTTATTCTCTTCTTATTCTCTTCCGTGTTCCTATTTTCTTTGTCTTGTCCTTGCTTTTCTCCTGTTTAATGCTGTTTGTCATTTTTCCACCTTACTTTCCATTGATTTTCAACAATTTCTACTTTTTTACTCTCCATTTTGTTTTATTTTCATTCATATCCTCCTATCATTCTCTTTTCCCTCTCTCCTCATTCTTTCCTATGTGAAAATCAAAGTTCAGAGGATCTCTGGTTTATATTCTAATTTCAGCATTAGTAGGCACTGAAGCACAAACTTTTTCTGAACTCCATATCTCTACATCAGATTCTGTCGTCTGTCATTCCGCTGTTGCCTTCATGGCATCTTGTTTTGCTCTGCAGAGAGTCACGTAGCACAGTGCTCCAAAGCAGGTCGAAGCCAGTTTCAGATCTGGGAAATGGACCTGTTGAACTCGTACAGTATGAGGATGTCGCGTGCAAAAGAAAAGGCAAATAATAACAGAATCGGCTGCAGACTCCTACAAACAGTAAGCGAGATGAGGGCTGAGCGACGGAAAACAAAGCCATCAGAAGTTCAGCACAACAAAGTAACTACCTGCAACTCTTGGTTTCTCACACCACCTGCTCTTGCTTACAGTCTGATCTGACGCACATCCACCCTCCTGGACTTTAATGTGGGGAAGGTGGGTATTTTTGGCTTCTTGCTGCATCTTCCTTCCTTCCCCCAACTACCATCTCTCAGAGATCTGTGAGCAAAGTTCAACCCCGAGTTTGGAAAACTCCATCCTGCATTCATAGAAAGTCAGAACCTGTGACAGTTTTCTTTTTTCTCAGACTGGAGGGCCGTTCTTTACCGTTTTTGTGAATTAGGCCAAAGGAGCTCAGGGAGATGTTTGCCATTCTCCTGTCTTTGGACCATTGTTTGTCAGTTACCAATATAAACTCTTATGTTTTCTCCCAGATCCTCCGACACCCAAACTTCTCTTTTCTCTTTGTGCCACCATTGCACAACTCCCTAATTTATGGAGCTCAGAAAACCACACCTTAGAGCTGAATACACACGACATGCCAGAGTTTGGCATGTCGTGTGTATTAACGGTCTGAACTCACAAATAGCGACAGTTTGAAACAATATAGCAAAACTAAAAGTCATGTAAGGTTTGAAGGACGTCTACGCAGTCATATTAAAAATCCTGACATTTGAGACCAGAATAAATCCTTTTCAGAGTTTAACCTTTAACTGAAAAACAAATATTTGATGAGAAAAACATAAACGACAAAAAAGTTTAAATAGCCTGGTTGCATAAGTGTGCAAACCCCAAATTACTGCATCACGTTTTGATTCAATTTCAGCATTTCACCTGCCATCGAATTATGTAATTACAGTGAGAACGACAAACATGACATAAAGTTCAGCTGGTCTAGCAGGATTTCTCTGACATCGGTTCATTTGTTCCCTTAGCAGAAGCCATAGTTTGCAGAGGGACTAAATAGGTATAGATGCAAAGATATAAGGCAGGAGAATGGTGCAAAAAATATTAAAGCATTTTACATGTCGGGCTGCACAGTGATTCAGCTCTTAGCACTGTTACTTTGCAGCAAGGACGTTGTGGGTTTGAATGCTGGCCTACAGTTTGTATGTTCTCCCTGTTCATGAGTGGGTTATGTCTGGAAACTCCAACTTCCTATCACTGTCGTACACATTTTGTTTATATGAACCTCTAAACTGCCCCTAGGA
This sequence comes from Fundulus diaphanus, assembly GCA_037039145.1. NCBI lineage: Eukaryota > Metazoa > Chordata > Actinopteri > Cyprinodontiformes > Fundulidae > Fundulus > Fundulus diaphanus. The sequence goes on along the minus strand of CM073143.1, from coordinate 16,506,165 downwards.
GAGATTGCATGTACGCATGATGGGTACTGAAAATGTTCAGGGACAATACCAAGAGGTGAAGTAAAGGAGCTTTGGCCATTATCAACATGTTGTGTTCTACATGTCAACACATTCTCTCATTTTCTCCACGTTCTGATTAAGGAGTAGAGTTGCCAGTTCGGATATTTTTTTTCTTGAAAACAACCAGGCCAGGCTAAAATCTCTATACAAAATTTTAACAAAAGTATTGTCAATAGGAACCAAAGTGGAACTTTTGTTTCACAATTCCAAGATTTATGTTTGACAAAAAAAAAAAAAAAAAAAAAACAGCACTGTACATCACCATAAAGAACACCATGTGAAATATAGCATCACCTTTCTTCAAATGCTGGGGGTTTTGGTTAAGGGGAATTAAATCATAAACAGTTGGCATCAAGTTTTGTTTGCATTAGCTCCTACAGCAACATGATACAAAACACAAGAAACAGATGCAGAACATATTGTGTAAAAATACCTCTTTTTTATTGAATTTCCATCATTACAATTGCACACAATCATTTTGAGCAATCTAAATTATTTATAGAAATTCATTGAGCTCTAGGTGAACAGTCATCAGTCTTTAGCGGAGGCTTAAGAGACGTGGAAATATACTGAGAACTTCACTTCCCATGGAGCTGTAAACCCAAAGTAACCCTCCCCAAGCCCGCCCGACAGCAACAAAAAGAGCCTCTTCCACGTACAGTGACATCCCTGGATTACTTCCCTCCCGATCCCGGATTAAAGAGCACAACACCGCAACATCAGAAGTCACATACAGCTGTGTGTACCAGCAGTTTACCAACAGAAAGCTCCACGGGGTCACAAGTCATGTCGCAGCATGACAAATGTGCGCACGCACAAATGACAGATTTACATCTGAAATGATCCTTAAAAAAAAAAAACATTAAAAAAAAGTCTGTAAATGGTTTAAAGTTTCCCTCATCCGCAGGCTTTCTGATAATTCTTTAGATAAACTTTGAATAGGTAGAAGGTAAAAATAAAAATTCCTCCAAATAATCCCCTAGCCTCACATCTCTTTATGACCTTCAACGGCAAAATAAATAAAAGAGGTTACGGCAAAAGCTGCATCATCCACACATACGTGCCTGCTGCTGGGATGGAGTCAGGTTATCATGGGATGTTCCCACGCGGACGCCCTGACCCCGGCGAGCAAAGGTCGCCTGGCAGGTGATACCAGGATGGAAATAGACTTCCTACATGCATGCAGACAGACATGAACGCTCACAGGAAAGACAAAAGACGACAAAAGAAGGACGCTGCAGATTTTTAGAGGTTATGCCGATGTTTTACCATTTTCTCCAAAGACGGGAAGATGCAGGCAGCTCTACCCTTTAACAATTTACCGGACTGGGACGGACATAAAAGCAGGAAGATATCATGTGGTGTAAGACAGGATTTTCCTCTAAAACTCTCCGTAGGTTAAACTGTGACTGGAAGTGTCATAAGCAGAGAGAGAGAGAGAGAGCAGGCTTCAAAATATCTGAGCTTAACCAGTACAGCATAATATATACGTAGCAAGAAAAGTAAGGAGATTTGTGCTTGGTCCATTATTTCTCTGCTGCTACAATGCGTCTTTACAATAAATCTTACAGCAGTGATCCCGGATTTTTCTTTCCAAGTGGTGACAGCATTGTAGGGAAAATGAATTTGTGGGTTAAGCAGTAGAGATGAAGATGTTTGTGCCATCAAAAATGCATGTTTTTTTATTTTCATTTTGTATTAATCTGATTGAATGATTAACGTTAGAAGAAACGAGACATATTGTGCGAGACAACCTTGTCCTTTCTGCCAGTCACCATCTTGGTCACACAATGCTGTGGGAGGGCATCCCATCATTCAACCAGCCTTTTGTCGCCAGTCAGCAGAACGTGGTCGTGTTGGTGACCGTGGCAAACGCGGCAAGCCCAAGCTGATCCCACAAGTATTCAAAGGGGGGAGGTAAGGACTGCAGGCAACCAATTCGTCCTCTCCACTCCCCAAATTCTGGAGATGGTCTCCAATAAAAGGCCACTCTGTGGGAGCAAGCATTTGCAGAATCTCATCTCAATATCCATCTACTTTAAGGTGGCCTCCAGTGATGACAAGGCTTGTTTTTCTTACCTCACTGCCTCCAGCAAAAGCGGTTTACCACAAAACACAAATCTCTTTACAATTCTTTACGGAATTCCTCCTGCTCGACACAGCTGTGCTCATCTGACCACTATTTCTACATAACGTGACTATTTTTGTATAGTTTTTTTTTTTTTTTTTTTTTTGTTGACAGGAAAAACTTTTCTTTTTTGCTAAAAGGAGGAAGTAGTTTGTTGTCAGATATGAAACATCTAAACCCCCAAAACACTTTGGGAAAAGCAAAAAGCTAAAGCTCCACGGAAAAACCAAGATGAGGTAAAAATATGATCAGAGGTTTGCATTTTGTCCAGAACGACAACAATATTGAAGTTGCAGTGTGTAAATGTTAGGAAATAGGTTGGAATAAAGACATTTATTCTAGAACTTGGGGTCTGCAACCTGTGGCACCAGAGCAGCATGTAGCTCTTTAGCCCCTCCATAGTGGGCTTGACGATGTTTTGACCAATAAAGTCAATGGGAAGGGCTATTTTTTTGTGCTTTTTTTCTATTTGACTTTAGGTATCAAACAACAGAATTACACTGCTCCGCTCTTTTAAGTAATTAGGCAATGGGAAGTGCTGTGAAAAAGCCCCTTACAGACGTCTTCTGTTTTGGCCTTTTTTGTCACAGGAGCCTCCTCTAAACCTAAAAATTAGTCCAATCGGTCCTTTACATCATTGCTGAAGACATTTTATTCACTCTTCTTTGAAAAGTTGTTTCAACTCAGCCACATCGGACAGTTTTTGATAATGAACTGGCAGTTAAGGTCATGGTATAGAAACGAATGATTTAAAACCTAACCTTGACTAGGCCACTCCGAAACCTTAAATAGTTTTTTTTTTTTTTTTTCTAGAAACTCAGAGGTGAACTTGCTGGTGTGCTTGAACATTATCCTCCTGCATAGTCTAAGTGTATTTAAGTTTAATGTCACAGACTAATGGCTGGAGATTAAAATCCATGATCCATCAATTATTCCAAATCATTCAATTCCCGGAGCAGCAAAGCGGCCCCAGACGTCACACTACGACCACCATTTTTTGTTTTTCGGCATTTCTTTTTCTGAAATGCTGCGTTAGTTTAGATGAAATGAGGCCTTCCAAAAAGTCCCAATTCTGTTTTTTTTTTTCAGTCCATATAATATTTTTTGCAAAAGTCTCTGGGAGTATTAAGATGTTTTGGGCAAATACAAGACAGGTATTTTATCAACTGAGGTAAGTGACGTCTACAGTGCTTTACATGTTTGTTTGTTTTTTAGAAACCTGTATGCAAATTTACAAGAAAAATCTTCCAATTCTACTTTTTTATGTGTATCTGCACTAAAATGTCTTAATAGAGAGCAAAGCAAAACCAAAGTCATATTCCTTGTTATATGAACCAACTTGGCGACTAAAGCGGATTCTAATTGGGTTTTGTGAGCTACTGGATGAGAAGCTGATGCAGTCTTGGAATAATTTTGCCCTGGTATAGAATCATCTTAAAATAAGAACCGTTGCTTTTAATTAAAATAGTTGGATTAAAACTCAATAACTCAGTAAAAAGAGATTTTTTGACACGTCCAATATAGACATTCCTAAATTTTATACATGGAACCTTTAAAACTATTTAATTTTAAACTCAAATTACCTTGATAGGCCAAGTATTCAAGACAGGAAGCCTTATAAGCACAAAACTATATAAAATGATTCTTTTCTGTAAGAATGCTTATATTCAAATGACTGACCTACTCTAAACTATAGCATTAAAAGTGGTTTATTATAACATTCTATTCACTTCAACTCTGAAATCACAATGTGAAGATTCTGACATCTGGTGGTGTAACTGAGTTTTGAAGCATATAGGATTAAAAATGTGAAGGAAGGTTATTCCTGAGGAATTTAACTAGCCGATTCTTTTGCAAACTTTAAATATTTCCAGCTCTCTATGCAGCTTTAAATCCCACCGTCTACACACAGCAACTCTTCAATGACTGAATGCCAATTTTCCGTACACGCTGTGATTGTGGCTCCTTAGTACAGTGCAAAACATCACGGAAACATGCAGTGTCACTGGGTCCAGCAGAGCAACTGAAGGACCAAAATAGTGTTTAGGTGTTATGCCTGAACACAGAGGAGAGTTTAGGTGTGTATGTGTGACCACAAAAAAAAAGAAGCATCGTTAGGCACTTAAGACACCCACAAACACATGAACAATAGGATCCTGGGTTACTCCTCTTTGGTCATATTTAGAAAATTTGTGAAAATCTTTACAACTTGACAGAAAGGATCCTTGAATTTAGATAATTTTGTCACGGAAATGTAATAATGACGGAGCCCTTGGTGTGCTGCCCCACAAACGGTTTGATTCATCCCGATTGGCCGCAGTAAAAACACAAAAAAACACACCCGCCGTTCAGCAGGCGCTGCCATGACTGCCGCAGACGCTTTGTAGCCGGAACAAACAGAGGAGGGCGACAGTGTGTTCGAGGACTTCAACACTTCCAGGAGTTCTCTGAGCTAAAGGTCGTGGGACCCGAGCCAAGCTGGGATCAGGTTATGGGGTGAAAGGAGGGAGGATTTTAATCCGCAACAACACAGGAAACCTCAAGGCAAAAATGAGAGACTGAAGTGGGCTGAGGGTAGAAAGTTGCTTCTGAAGTCCAAAGAATTAGCATTTCGACAGTGCATAAACTCACATCATTAGATCCCAGATTGAGCTCCAAAATAAGACAAACTCAACAAAAGGTGACTGAAAATAAACAGAGCTTAAGGTTAAAAGGTAAGGCGAGAGTATCATTAGAATTTCCCTCACCATCTTCAAACCCTCTAACCCTCAGAAGCCACCAAGGCAATAACAGGCACAAATACAAACACCCTCGAGCTACAGCAAGAGCAACATCACAAAAAAAAAAAAAAAACACAAAGCCCTCGAAGCCAGCAGGGAGGGGGAATATGATGCCATGCAGTGTGTGAAGAGGGAGGGAGCCCAACCCTGCATCGTCCTTATTTTAATTAAACTTTGCTGTTTTTCTTCATTATAGAGGCACATAGAAGGCATAAGAGTTACATTTTAAAAGCATTTACCTGTTTGAGCCGAGAAAAAAAAAAAACACGACAAAAAACACGCAGCCCGCAGAGGAAAGCGAGAAAAGTCTCTAGTGGATCGCTCAAGTCTTCAAAAGGACACAGCAGTTGTAATAAATAAGAATAACTGCAGTTAATGTGTGTAAGGTGGATTGGGAGGTGGGTGTGGGGGGGGGGGGGGTGGGGGGGGTGGGGGGGGGTTGGACCTATAATAACATTAATATAATATTAACAACAACAGCAACAATGCTAGCAACAATGTCCAGTTCCTTTTATGTTGACCATGGAGTGGAGAGGGTTGGCTCAGTACAGAAAACAAGGAGGATATGGGAGAATGTTCTCCTGCAACACAAAAACGCACACTTAAAATAAAGCATGTGGAGGTCTGCGCCGGCATCCAGCATCACCGAGACCATGAGCTGCAACAAATCAACCTGAAGGCTCACCGCTTACTGCTACAGGTAAACGGTGAGGAAATGAAAAAGTTCCATTAAAGGGATGTTTAGAACTTTTATGGCCATTCTATGCCATCATTGCAAAATCTTTATTTATTTATTTTTTTGGTCTCACTTTGCTCAAACCGACATGCCAAATAAACTTGAACACGTAGATCTGGACTGGAAAAACCACCAAGATGTATAAAGAGACGACATTTATGAGCAAAGCTCTAAATAGCGAGATTAAATTGAAATTTAGCACACATTTTTGGCCACTGTCCAGCAGGAGAAGGCGTTTGTCCTTTGAGAAGTTACCTTAAACTCAAAGGAAAAGGTGCAAAAACCAATTAAGCACCCACAACAGAGTGACGTTTGATAAAGGTTTACAGTTTCCTGCTCAAAAAGAGTTCGATCTGTTCTTTTCCAGGAACGTCTAAATTAAATATGCAGCTCGTGGATAATCATTGTGTTTGGCACGACATAATTAGATTTTATGACGACACTTAAGCACGCATCGGGTAAAGCACAGACTTTGAAAATAAAGCGGGTAAAGCTTTTTAATGGTTTGGAGCATTATTGTGCAGACAGTTTCAGTTTTCTTGTGACTCTACAAAAGATCAGGAGCTGCATTAGCAAATCCGATGTTGACTGGAGTCAAAGTTAGGTTAAGTTGGGGAATACACCTCATGCTAGCAGCATTCATTGTCAATGTAAGATGCTGAAGATAAAAACGTCAACACCTTAATCCTTTTGTTTCTGCGTAATGAAAGTAAAACCCCATTTTATGGCAATATCTTCCCTCTCACACCCAAAACGAAGTCACCTATGCTCCAAATGAATGAAAAACAGATTTCCAGTTATTTCCACATATGTTCTTGTAAACACACACTAAAGCAAAAAAAATTGAATTTGCTTCAAGTGGTATTGGCAGGTCGTAGCTTTACAAAATCTAATGGCTAATGTTAATTTTAAGATTTCTTCAACCAGATTTGACAATGTCAGTCTTTTTCAGCTAAAAGAAGAGTGGAATAATTTTTCTGAAAGCAGTTGCTGCTCAAATTACATTAAATCAGGAATATGACAGCTAAGGCAATGATCCGTGATCTTTCCGCAGAGCACCTAGAAGTTTTTCCTGGCCTAAAAAACAAAAACAAAGAAATATTTAGGTAAAAGCAAGTTCCTTATATTCACACTCTGAACTTAGAAGCACAGAAAAGTAGCTAAAAGTATTCCTCAATCAGCTTTTGGACATCATACAGTTTTATTCTGTTGCTTTTTAAATACCGCTGCTTGTCAACAAGTGCTGACCAACTTTGCGGGTCTCGCTATTTTTCCTTTAGAAGTGAAAATGAAGTAGCTGATGGTCTCGTGAAAGCTATCGATAAAGTTTAATGTTACGATTAATTTGGTGCAGCTCACTGGCCTGAAACGCTGAACAAAGGTTATATCCGAACATCGGCCGACCTTTCTCTGTGACTTCAAATCAAAGGAACAATGCTCAGGCTCTACCTCCACCAGGTTCAACGCATCCATCAGCTCACGCACACAATCACACACGCTGACATGCAGCCACAGAGCCTAAAAGGTGTAGATATGTCATTGGGTGGAGGACGCAGTCGCGCTGCAGTACCTATTAATCGCCACTAGGGGGGGAGGGGATCTGAAGTCTACAACCAGGCTTTACAGCTGCTCATCATTGGCCATCTGTGGCTGCCAGAGATATATTCTGTACATGCAGTCAGTTAATAATCTTATGCGAGACTTTTGCTTCGAGTAGGCAGACATTTAGATTATACACAGAAAGCGTTACATCATCCATCTTTTTTTTTTATACAATCTGCACATCTTCCACTGCTTTTCAGTGAGAAAACAAGAGTTTGAACACAATGGTGGATGCCGTGGTCAGCTCGCTAATTATGATGGGAGTAGTTGGTTGGGTGGGAGCTAAGCTGATCACAGAGGGAGGTTTTTGCATACAGACACCTTGGATTATTCCACATTATAGACGAGATCTCCCCCACCCCTCCCACCACCTCACAGAGGACACACGCGGAAGCTGCCTCCTCGTTCTGCTTCGTCCTCTGGTATTGGTCTGACTGACTCTGGGGAGGAGGGTGGGGGTGAGAGGGAGACCTGCGGGTAATGGGGGGCTGCGACAGGCGCTTTTTTTTTTTGTAGGATGGGTTTTTAGGTTTTCCTCCCTCCGTGCGCGTCTGTAGAGCTCAGTCCCCCAGGATGACTTTCACAAAGCTAGCCACGTCGGTTTCTTTGGCCTCGTGGGAGGTGAAGAAGGGATGTTGCTGAGGAGGAGACGGAGGTCAGGTTAGTCGGGGTGAAATCAGGAGTCATGTCAGGGTGACTGTTTTTGGCCCATTTAGGATGCTCCAGCTTATCGTTTTCTTTAACTCAGTTTTCATTTTGACAGAAAGATTAAACTTATTAATGCCTTTCTTACCTAGTAGGAATCATTGGAAGTCTTTCCAGATAAATTTCACCTTACAAAGCTGTTTTACCCCAAAGTTGCCAGCTTATGATAATTTCTTCATTTATCTTATTGTTTTGATTTTAACATCCTTTGTTTTCTGAGGATTTATGTTTTCTCAGAGGTTGTCACCTTACAGGCATCAGTTTGGGCCTTTATGTGTTGAATCTACTGGTTAAAATATTAGGTCTTTTACCCAATAGGTTTTGGATTAATCTGCATCTCATAGACATTTAGCATCTTTCTGTACTGCTTTGGCGCCTTCTAGTGGCCACGCTTAAAGCCACGTCCGTCTGGATGTCCAATTTTGTTACAGAACCCAGTAATAATTGTTTTGTTCCTGTTTCTATAATTGTTGAAGGATGAAGACTCAATACAGGGGCTATAATTGTTTTCTGTGTTCTCGTTTCATCTTTTCTCGCTTGTCTGAAGGACTGACGACTTGTTCAGGGTGTACCCCGCCTCTCATCCACTGACTGGTGGAGATGTTTGTTGTTTTGTCATCTCTTTACTATGATTATTCAGGGTATCAGTGCAAAAAAAAAAAAAAACTATAAAACATAATTCTTACTACTAAGCATGTTTCTTCATGTAATTCTGTTGTAGCCATGATATTCAGTTTGTTTAAAAAATATATATATAAATACCAACTACAACAAAAATCCCCATCATATAACATGATCAGGAATAAAGTGTCATTAATTCTGATAAAGACACATTAAAAAGTGTTTACAAAATTTGCAAAAAAAAAAAAAAATGAGAAAGAAAATAGTCTTGAGCTTTTCTAGCTTTTGGGGGCCACACGTCGCTCAGCCACACTTCCCAGCAGAAACACCAGTGAAATCACCACAAAAAAACTCAGCTTAGAGTCTCAGGGCAGGATTTTCTATCATAGAAAATATTCTGATTTTTTTAAGTAAACTGCCTCTCATTCAGAGTTTTAATTTCTGCATCAAACCCAATTACAAAGGAATCCTGGTTTTTGGTTAAAAACAACAACCCAGGGAGCAGAATGCATCCACCAAAGCTCCAATTCACTCCCACATCTTATCTTGAAGTTATTCCTTTAAAACTGGAATTGAAAGACCTCTCTAACTTGACACATGGCCTGCATAAAAATGCCGTAAAACACAAAAAAACATGTTAGAAAACCAGAAGGTTCTGCAAATCATGGTTTAAGAAATGGGTTTATAAAGATTTTAGTCTTCAAAAAGCAACTGTTGATATGAGGCTTAAGTTCTAGTAAAATGGCAACCTGTGATTCAGCATTTATTTACATAACTCAGCTGCTTTGTCTTTCTCGCACGACTAATAGAAGAAAGTTGACGTATTTTGGCATTTCAGGCAATGGCTGCATTTACACAACTTAAAAATTCTTCTGAAGTTTCCTAGTTTTAGTTTACCTTCTGCTGTGTCCTGTTAGATGCGGTTTTGCGTGACTCGTTGCCCTTCATTCGATACTCTTTTTGGTCCAGTTGATCTCTCCGGTAATTTGTAGATTTTCTTTTTTCCTTCTGCGGATTTGTATTTCTACAGCTGTGGTGAATCTGTTGTCATTGTATGTCTCCTATTTTTGAGATCAATGCATCTCTATATGTTGTAGTACCCCATCTGTGTTCATTTTCATGTCTCAGAGGATTTTTTTAATGCATTTTGTAATTGGACATTTTCTGTGGTTTTTCTTTCTTTCTTTTTTGTGGCTATAATTTGTCTCTCTGTAGGTTTTCCATCTATATTGTGCAGCGGGACATAACTGACCGCCACAATGTGCCAGAAAACTGCTTTGGTCTGGGGTGGTTTTGTTTTGTTGTCTTTTGTTCGTTCAGTCTCTGTGCTTTGTTTGGCTGACTTTCATCTGTGCATACATAGCTTTTTGAACATTTTCTCGGAAATGTCATCTGTTAGGATCCTTGTGTAGTCAGGTGTAACGGAGGACTATTTTCCACAAAGGTAGTCTTTATTTACCCCCTAGTGAGTAATTATAGCCGTGACAAGTGGACAATAAACAATAATATGACTGTAAAAAATGAACAGAAGAAAGTGAAAACAAAAGGAAAACTCACCATGAGTTCTGTGTATGTTGGCCGCTCTTTGGCGTTTTTCTTTAAGCTGCGGGGAGAGAAAAAAAAAAAAACAGCAGCAAAATAAGCATTACTCCACAACAAATTGTTCCAACTCGTTTTAATGAACCGACAGTTTCACAGTTGACATGAAACAAGCTAGATTTCTTTGAGCCTATTAGTGAGATGACCGATAAGATACGAAGAGAGGTGTATTTCTGCAAGTAAATCTTAGCTGACACCATTTTCTGAGAAATCATTAGCTCACAGGATAGCTCAAAGTGCTGGAAGAGTGAGAAGAAATGTCCATTCTGCAGCAGAATCTGGAGTCTCGGGTGAATATCACAAACAGCTTATGGCACTGTGGACTCTGAACATCAACAGAGTGGTATTGGCAGTGGAACAACGAGACCACGCCTCCAAACAGAACCATGATGGTCTGGATATACAGCCAACAACCTACATCTACAAAGGACAAACCTGCTCTACAGGCCTGGAATACCTGAAATGAAGGCAACCGCTGCTGTCTTATAAAATAGAATAGTTCATCAAGCTGGAGGTAATAACACAAACTTCCCCGAGACCGAGAGATATATGTCTTGCAGGGCCTTTAGCAGCATGGGCAGCAATAACGAGTTCAAATGTTATCACACAAAATTCATCAGACTACACCATCAGGATCCTTATTAATGGACAATGCTGTAGCCTGTAACTCAATTACACCGTCTAAAGGACATTATGGTTTACTGACACCGACTTCCATGGGAATCATTCTCTGCATTTTATGCTGAAGGTCAGATGTTAGGAGTTGTTGCTCCTCGTTAACCCCGTCATGTGAAAAAACAACCAGACACCGGCAGGTTTCCTCCTGACACAACAAAACTGCCAAATTTCCCGTAAATTGGCAACACAGTTTTGATTGATAGGAAAAAACATAAAATATTCCATCCCTGTTGAGGAAGCAATCACTCTTCCGTAGTAAACCGCCTGCCTGTTGTGATCGCTGAGGCAATTTATTTAATTTATGGATTTATTAATCCAGCTTTCTGATATTCCATATGACTTTTCCGACACACAATTGTCCCAAAATCTTATTTCCAAACCGTACTTTGTTGAGGGTGTGAAATCTATCTCACAGGATCATTCAGTAACACACAATAGTTAAGCCTACAGCTGTACTTAATGCATTCTTTTTTCCTGTGCATTGTCCAAGGTGAATAGCAACATCAATAGAGATGCACTGAGAAATTTTCCAGTGACCTTGAAGCAGATGAACATTGACCCCCTCCACAAGGAGTACCTGGATTTCCAAATAAAATGCTAAATTTACTTTCATCTGGGGAAAAAAGGGCTTTGGACCACTGAGCAACACTCCAGTCCGTTTTCTCATTGACTGTGTTCAGAAATGGCTTAAGACAAGGAACGTGACATTTCTAGCCAATGTGGATACCACCATGCCTTTTGGCTCTTAATGCTCTGAATCCATCTCCTTCATACTATTGAATAGGCTTTGCTTCAATAATCCTTAAGGCTGCAGTTATCCCTGCTGTTTGTGCACTTTTCCGTACCACATGTTTTCCTCCCACTCAATTTTTCATTAGCATTTATGGATACATTACACTGAACAGACAGCTTCTTAAAAAAATTTATCTTTTACGGTTTGCCCTCCTTGTGGAGGGTGTCAAGTCAAGAGTCTTTCCCACGACTGTGTAGACCATATTGTGACATTAATGTATTAAACATATGTTTTTATTGGTCTTATGTGTATAAGAATTTTCTGAAAAACTGAACTTTAGGTTGTCATTAGCTGTAACCCATAATTAATAAACCTTGAAGTTACCTGTATAAATACTTAGTGACGTCACATGACATGAAAAGTAGAAAAAAAATAAAATAGACTTACATTAAAGCTTTGAAAGATAAATTGTAAAAATCAATATCAGCAGGTTAAAGGCCTGAATGTTTTTTTTTTAAATCTGACCGTATCATAGATGTGCTTCATAAGTACTGTGTGATATATATATATATATATATGCCTATGAAACTCCACATTATTAGAATTGAAAACAACATGAACTGAGAAGGACAAGTTCATAAATGAGTTATGTCCTTTTTATGCTGACAGGACAAACACTATGATTCATTTCAAGAGCACAAATCATTAAAACTTGCATGTGTAAAAAAGTTCAAATCTTTCACATATCCTGCACTGAACCTAATTGTAACTAATTCAACAAAAAGTGTGAATGATTTCATTAGTTTTCCAAAAAAAGGCAGAAGCCAGGCTTTTCACATGCTTCTCTTTTATAAAGAGATCCTTCCACGCACTTACAGGATGCAGCTTCTTGCTACAACAATACCTGCATATGTAACTAGGCAACTGAGAAAGGAGGAAACAAAACCAGCGGCAGGAAATAAGAGGAGACAAAATTAAAAATGAACACCAGGTGGACACGGAGACAAGTCCAAATCAGACCTCAGAATAATGTGTTCTGTTGTCATTTGAATGGCTGCCAACAGATTTGATCAGCCGTGGGAATACAGTGCCTTGCAAAAGTATTCACCCCCTTGGCGTTTTTTGTTGTTGTTTTGTTGACTCACAACCTGGAATTAAGATGGATTGTTAGAAAGTTTGCGCTGTTTCCTTTACAGAACATGCCACCAACTTTGAAGATGTATTATCTTACTGCACACCAAATTCAATTCAATTCAATTCAATTTTATTTATATAGCGCCAATTCATGAAACATGTCATCTCGAGGCACTTTACAAAGTCAAGTTCAATCATATTATACAGATTGGGTCAGATTATACAGATTGGTCAAAAATGTTCCTATATAAGAAAACCAGTTGATTGCATCAAAGTCCCGACAAGCAGCATTCACTCCTGGAGAAGCGTAGAGCTACAGGGAGAGTCGTCTGCATTGTCCATGGCTTTGCTGCAATCCCTCATACTGAGCAAGCATGAAGCGACAGTGGGAAGAAAAACTCCCCATTAACGGGAAGGAAAACCTCCGGCAGAACCGGGCTCAGTATGAACGGTCATCTGCCTCGACCGACTGGGGGTTACAGAAGACAGAGCAGAGACACAACAAGAGAGACAAACAAGCACAGAAGCACACATTGATCCAGTAATCTGTTCTACATTAGATGGTAATAGCGGGTGAGCCGTCTTCACTGGATGATGTCACAGTTAACAGAATGCCAGACCAGGTGTATCTACTATGAAGATAAAAGAGAGAGAACAGAAAGTTAAAGCAGAAATGACAACACGTAATGCATAATTGAAGAACAGTAGAAATCAGTAGAGTGAGAAAAATAGGCCCTGATGTCCTCCAGTAGCCTAAGCCTATAGCAGTAAAACTATAAAGGTAGCTCAAAGTAACATGAGCCACTCTAGTTATAAGCTTTGTCAAAAAGGAAGGTTTTAAGATTAGTCTTAAAAGTAGACAGGGTGTCTGCCTCACAGACCAAAACTGGGAGTTGGTTCCACAGGAGAGGAGCCTGATAGCTAAAGGACCTGCCTCCCATTCTACTTTTAGAGACTCTAGGAACCACCAGCAGACCTGCAGTCTGAGAGCGAAGTGCTCTGTTAGGAACATACGGGGTAATCAGAGCTCTGATATATGATGGAGCTTGATTATTAAGGGCTTTATACGTTAGAAGAAGAATTTTAAATTCTATTCTTGATTTAACAGGAAGCCAATGAAGGGAAGCTACAATTGGAGAAATATGATCCCTCTTGTTGATTTTCATCAGAATTCTTGCTGCAGCATTTTGGATCAGCTGAAGACTTTGAACTATATTTTGTGGACTTCCTGATAGTAAAGAATTACAATAGTCCAGCCTTGAAGTAACAAATGCATGGACTAGTTTTTCAGCATCACTCTTGGACAGAATGTTTCTAATTTTGGCGATATTCCGGAGGTGAAAAAAGGAAACTCTGGAAACCTGTTTAATATGGGATCTAAATAACACCAATATTTTTTACTTTATTACCAGAGGCCAAGTTAATGCCACCCAGATTAAGTGATTGGTTAAGAAGTTTATTTTTTGAGGACTCTGGCCTAAAGATTACAACTTCGGTCTTGTCAGAATTTAGATGCAGGAAATTTAAAGTCATCCAGCTTTTGATGTCATCAAGACACGACTGCAGTCGAAGTAATTGATTGGATTCATCAGGATTTATGGATAAGTATAGCTGAGTGTCATCAGCATAACAGTGGAAATTAATCCCATGCTGTCTGATAATTTTGCCGATCGGAAGCATATATATAGTAAAGAGAATTGGTCCAAGGACTGAACCCTGTGGTACTCCACAGGTGACCCTAGAGTTTGAGGAAGATTTATTATTAACATGAACAAACTGGAATCTGTCCGACAGATAAGATTTAAACCAGCCTAATGCTTTCTCCTTAATCCCTACAGTATGGTCAAGTCTTTGTAGGAGAATATTGTGATCAACTGTATCAAATGCAGCACTGAGATCTAACAGGACAAGTACAGACAAGTCCATTATCTGAGGCCATGAGAATATCATTAGTGACCTTCACCAGAGCTGTTTCAGTGCTATGATGAGCTCTGAAGCCTGACTGAAACTCCTCAAGTAGGTCATTGCTTTGTCATGTGAGAGATTTGCACACAGGTGGACTTTAAGGTTGGTTGCACCAGCACTTTTTAGGGGTTTCATAGAGTATCCCTGCATACAGGCATCACAATACCACTGTCTGAATTTAAAAAGACTGTTTCAAACATCAGACAGTGTTTGCCAATGGTCTGTTCTGGCTCCTTGTTTCTGATCTGTGATCAGTGAGGCAACTGTGGCTCAGAAAGAACAGTCCTCTTGCAATTAAATCAAATTAAATTCTTGCTGTTTTATGGGAGTTTTCAACATTTAGAACTTAGAAAGCAAAAGAAGTTTGCTAACAATAACAATGACAGTCAAATGTAACTTTGGTATCATTCTGGTGTGGCTCTCAGATGGGGAGGGATTCTAAAATTTCTGCCGTGATTTACTGAGTTTCACTGAATGACAGCTGCAGCATGTCCTGGTACTTCATTCAATGAAACAATTTAAAGTAAATCATTGGTGGAAGATTGTTTGGGTTACCTGATTTGGTCGCAATCTTTTTGACCCATTATCCACCAAAAAGCTTTTTTTGAGCTAACTAGATAGTTATGCAACTTCCAGTTAGGATACAGAGATTAAAGTTTTTAGGACACAATAAAGCACCAATTCTATCAGAAAAGACACTGTAGCAATGACTTCCTGTCTTATATGTGGTTTGTTGCGCTTCCTGGGAAGTGGATCAGGACAGAGCGACATGAGGACGTACCACTGAGAGGTGAAATCCACAAAGTCAGGGGAGAACTGGTCGGCAGGAAGCTGGGGCGAAGGTTCTTCCACCACCTGCTTCAGCTGCTGAAAGGGCGTTCCCCACGAGTCGTACGGAAAGCGCAGGATGGCAAGCTCGATCTGAGCACACACACGCACACACACACACACACACACACACACAAACCCGTTTATTATACTTCAATGATGGTGACACACATTTACACAGAGCGATGGATGTGTGAAATAAGCAAACAGACAACATTATTGTTCCTTTTTCTCTAATGATGAAAATATCAAAATAGGCAACAGTGTCAGGCTTAGGAAGTGCTTGCCACTGCAGGTGCTGGTAATATAATTAGAATGTCATGAAAAATGTGATTTTTTTTCAGTAATTCCATTCAGTAAGTGAAATTTGTATATTATATCCATTCATTACACAGACTAATACATTTCAAGTGTTTGTTTCTTTTAATTTTGATGACTATAACAAACTAATGAAAACCTCAGATAGGAAGTATTTACACCTCTTGACTTTTTACTGTTCACTCGACCCTTTAAAGAAAGTCTAGCTTGTTTAGGATCATTGAAATTATTTAGTGAAGTCGAGGTCAACAAATTAAGAAGAAATAAACGAATGAATGGAAGTGAGAAGAATACGAATAATAATTCCTTTATTGCCCCGCAATGGCAAATCCTTCATTTATTCGTTTATTGCCTAGCAATGAGAAAAGTTGTCTCATTGCTGTCTTACCATTGTGATTCCTAAACTCCAGATGTCGGATTTGACGTTGTAGCCTTTCTGGTTCGTCTCGGGGTTGATCCTTTCCGGCTGAGGTTGAAGAAATATAACAGTCAGTAACTCTTCTTTTTAAAAAAAAAAAAAAAAAAAAAAAAAAAAAACTGAGCATTTATATTAATGCCTTCTACAGAGCATTTACCATCTATCACATCCTGCCCTTTCTTTCCCTTTTTTGCTGAAAATTTAGCTAAAGCTACACAAAAGGACCGTTTTAAATGTCTGATGTATTTTAACATAAAAACAGGGCAAGGTTCTTGTTTTATTAACGGAAAAGGATGCTGCTCACGGCCATGTAGGGTTTGCAGCCGGCGTCCATGGTTTTAGCCACAGAGTCCACTAGGTAGCCGCTGATACCGAAGTCGCACATCTTCACCTGGCCCTGAGTGTTGATGAGCACGTTGGAGGGCTTCACATCTGCAGAGACAACAGCAGCTTTGGTTTCATCAGCAAAAAAACAAAGTAAAATAAAAAAAATATTCAGCAGTGAACACACAATTAAAAAGTAGCAGGGCTGCCACATAAATAACAAAAAATTGAAATCTTAATCACTGTACCACTGTGCACAATGATAATAAAAGAAAAGAATGTGTGGGACGCAAAGTTTGTTGGCTATTATAGTCCAAGTGACAGAAAATCGGTTTCTGCATTCTTATAGGATGTTCAGCCTGCTGGATGCCGTCTCACTGCAGTGATGCCCACGCCTGACATGGATGGTAGCGGCCGAGATGCCAAAGGTGACAACAGGTAGTAGGAAGAGTCGTAGCAGCGAGGTGGAAGTGGGGTAAATGCGGATTTATTGCAACCAGTGTCATCATCGTAACATTCAGCAAGCTATTAAAATTGCATGTTTCCCTTATATTGTGAAGCACTGGGCCAAAAACTCCGACCTATTATTTTAGAAAAATCTGATCAAACTAAAAGTTGATGTTCAGGCAACCAGAGGTACAAAAAAACTGTAATAAGGGATCTGTATAGCAATCTGTTCTGTAATTCCGAGTTATTTATAAGTTTATGCATGTGCAGTTAAATACTTTGCACTGCTTGACAGCCAGACTCTCGAGGAATCTATTCAGGTGATCTGGATCAGGAGTCCTCCAGCTTTTCTGAAGGCCCTTTAACAGATTTCTCACACGAGAGCAATGCATCAAATTAGGTATGCAAGATTCCTGTATTTTTTTTTTTTCTTCTTTGTTTCAGTCACTGACTGAAGAGAAGAGTTGATGAGCACAGAGACAGGAAACCTAAGACATTCACCGGAGACAGATGCACATTTCATAACTTTTTGGAGTACTGAGTCATAATGGCGCTGTTATGATCCTTTAATAGGATCTGGAAATAGTCTAAAGGAAGGAAGCAGCTCACTGGATATTGAAAGGCATCTCTGAGAGTTAAATGAGTTTCCACTCAGGCTCTTACCTCTGTGGATGACTTGCAGATTGCTGTGCAGATGCTCCAGAGCCTTTACTATCTGTAATAACAGAGAGCATAAATAAGCAAATGAGAGTCCCATAACAAGTATCTAAAGCATGTCTTCATGTGATGCTGTCGGTGAAATTAACTCACAGAGACGGCAATTTTTCCCAGGATGTCCTCAGGAATGGTCAAGCCCTTCTCAATCACCTGCTTGTAGAACTTGTCCAGGGAAGTGTCCATCAGCTCCATGCAGATCCAGACGTCACCCTGGCAACAGATGGGTGGGTGGGGGGGGAAGATTTGGAAAGGGATCAGGACACAAAGTAGCCAGACGGATTACCACCAGGCAGGATGCAGGAGGCATGACGAGGAAATCCTGATCATTCATTCATGCGTTGCTGCGGAAAGTTTTCTGCATCCAAAAATTCTTCAGAAGAGGCTTTTAATCACCAGAATGTTAGGAAAAAAACAGTGGTTTAGTCTCGCTGTACATGACCAGTGGATGTAGAAACACAGCTCATATAGCCATTATCCTAACATGAAAAGCTTATTTTCTAATAAAGAGATACATCTCTTTTTTTTCTGCTGTTGCTTTATTTTATGGGTTCTCAGTATCTCGGGGAAATAATTTTACTAGTGCCATAGATAAAAAACGAAAAACAGGAGGTTAGATTGTACTTGCTAATTACTAATTACTATAATTCTATTCCAAGGTGTCGGAGTAAACAACGCTAAACACAGATGCATGAAGACGGTCTGATTTTTAGATGGTAAAACAATTGTGGAAACCAAGTATCCAAGTTGCGCATAATTGTGCACGATTATGCTCAATCTTGTGTTGGCTTATCACATAAAATAAAAAATAAAAAAACGCATTGAAGTTCGTCACTCTCAGGAGCCAAGTTTTGAAAAGGTTAGAGGTGCAGGAGACACCTTAGAAATGTATGGTCTTTACATTTTGTTTAGGAAAGATTAAAGAAAAAGATTGTATATGCTATAAAGAGAATTTCCTCTCCCAGGCTAAACCTGGATGTGTGTGCAGGAGGAAAAAAAACATGTGCAACTTGCAAATTATCCAGATAAGTGGCATATTTATCTCTTCAATACTTTCATTGTTTTATACTGTATTCAAGAAACTAATAAACAATAAGAAACGATAGTTACGTATGTAACTACAGTTGTATGAGTCCTGGATGACCTCCAGATGGCGGTGCTGAAAGTGTTGAATATTCCCTTTACGCATGCGCCGTTCGAGCAACACCACAACTGTGACCGGAAAACAGAAAGGACTCCTAATAATTACTGTTTTTCACCTTAGGGTTCATAAATAATAAGCATACCTCTCTGAACAGCGCTCCGTAGAAGGTGACGGTGTAAAAACAGTCCACTGTCCTCATGGAAATGTCCAGGTCCATCAACAGCCTCTTCTGCTCCTGAGTGTTAACAGTGGCCCGAATCCGCTGGAAGGGGTGGCAGGAAATCTTATTTATCAACAGACAGTTTGCTTTAATGATGCCAACAAGGGTACTTATGTTTGTGTTAAATTTGCTAGAATCCAATGAAGCCATATCATGGGGAACACCCCAATCTAGGAAAACTTTGGCCTACCCTTCTTTAAAGCTCATTTAGGTTTGCAGAAATCTGTTTGTGCACAGCTCTCACAACACATTGATTATGTTCTTACTCAGCAGTTCTTAGTAGAATTGCTGCTGTTTATGGTAACTTTGACCTGTGGATGACCCGGTTGGCTAAAGCTTCAGCAGCCAGACAGTTGGCCTCACATTTACCTCTAGAATAATTTAGTATATAGAGGAGATCCTGGTGTATTCATTAATAACAAGGTGTTCAAGTTTGGTGCCAACAAAACAAGCTAGAATCAACAGTGCAAAAGGTACAAGGTGTTTGGTTTTCACCAGGCATGGTCGAAGGACATTGTTACAAGTCATGTAGTTGATTCAGATGCAACTTTATAGGTGTAAATTATAAAGCCATATTCATTTTGGAGAGAAGACGCTTTTTCCTACAACCCCTCCTGACAAGCCATACTTGTTTGCAATGGTTCTGTTATAACCATTAATGTTTAACAGATGACATGCACATAAATGCAGACTATGGAAGAACCACAGTGCTCGTATTATTGGAGCTCAGTGCAGTATTTGATACTGTCGATCACTCCATTCTGTTAGAGAGCCTGGAAAACTGGGTTGGCCTCTCTGGTACAGCTCTCCACTGGTTTAAATCCTACTTAAAGGACAGGTACTTATTTGTGACAGTAGGTAACTTTACATCAGAGACCACAAAAATCACATGTGGGGTACCCAAAGGGTCCATCCTGGGTCCTTTCCTAATCAATATCTACATGCTCCCTCTAGCTCAGATCATACCTACGCAGACGACACACAGCTTTACATCAACATGTCACCAGGTGACCCTGAACCCATTCAAGTGTTGAGTAAATCCTTAGAAGAAACCAATACATGGATGTGCCAAAATTTCCTTCAATTGAGTAAAAACAAAACTGAAGTAATAATTTTTGGACCAATAGAGAGATCAAAAGTTAGCTCACAGCTTTAGTCGCTTCAGCTAGAAACCACCCATCAGGCCCGAAATCTGGGTGCAGTGATGGACATGAACCTCTAAAAGCATCTAAAGAAAATTGCAAAGTTGGCGTTCCATCACCTGAAGAACATTTTCAGGATTAAAGGACTAATGTCTCAGTAGTATCTGGAAAAACTATTCCATGCGTTTATGTTTAGTCGACTTGATTACTGCAACGGTGTTTTCACCGGCCTGCCAAAAAACGTTGATCAGACAACTGCAGTTGATCCAGAACGCTGCTGCTCGCGCCCTCATTAAGACTAAGAAAGTAGAGCACATCACCCCAGTTCTAAAGTCCTTACACTGGCTCCCTGTATCTCAGAGAATAAACTTTAAAACACTTCTGTTAGTCTATGAATCCCTGAGTGGCTTAGCACCTAAATACATCACAGACTTGTTATCAGTGCATCAACCCTCCAGGCCACTTAGGTCTTCTGGCTCAAATCTAATCTACATATCCAAACATGGGGAAGTTCTTATGCTCCACTTATCTGGAACACACTCCCAGAAAACTTCAGAAGTGCTGAAACCCGAAGTTTCTTTAAATCAGGGTTAAAAACCTATTTCTTTAGAGTTGCCTTTGAATGTTAATGTTGAAGTTTGTAGTCCAACTTGTCTTATAGCTTGACCTGCTGCTACTATTCCACTGCAATGTGCTTTCTTCTGTAATGTTTTCCCTTTGTCTCTATAATGTTGTATTTACTCTGTAATGGGGTTTTTTTTGTTCATGTACGGCACTTTGAATCGTCTTGTTACTGAAAAGTACTTCATAAATAAACTTGCCTTGCCTAACAAGCTAAAAGAGGCCTCTACAGTCTACAATGGTGTTTTAGGTCTTTTTTTTAATTGCTCTGACCATTTTGCAATCTGTTTTTGGGGGTGTATTCCTGGGATGTCCAATGGTGGGAACACTGCCAGCTGTTTTAAGTGTTTTTTCCAGATGTGAATAATCTTTCACACTGTTGAATGATGGGTTTCAAATAGTTGGCCTCACAAACCTTTTCTGATTGATGCACGGCAATAGTTTATTTTCTAAGGTCATTGCTAAAGTCTTTCCACCCTGGCATTGTGTTAACATACAGCCTCCAAACTGTGATGCAGGCTACAGTTTTCTGAAGATACGATACTGGCAGCTGATGCCTTCACAAATCCGAACGAAAGAAAAAGTTTCGAATAGAAACACCAATTTGCATAATACTTTCAGTCATTATGCAGAGCTCAAGGAGTGCTCTTTGCAGGAAGGATGCACATTTTAAACAGTTTTCAATCACAGTGATAATTACTAACTAACCAATGAGAAACAATAAGTTTAAAAGATAAATTATCACATTTAAAGGAGGTGTGTGGGCAAAGTCGGTAAGCAGAGACAGACTGACTAATTCAGACTGTATCTGATCTTCTGGGTGATATTTTAATTTACTCACCTTAACAGCCATGATCAGACCACTGGGCACATGCCTCATCTTATCCACCACACCGTACGCTCCTCGACCGAGCTCGCAGATCTGCTCCAGATCATCCGCTTTCACTTCACATTTCTGCTCCATACACAGCAAGAGAACAGCGTCAGAGGGGGAAAACATTTCAGATCGGATCGCTGGTTCATGTCTGCAAAGCTGCCAGACGACTTTAAGTTTTTATTAATATACAAGGACTAGAAAAAAAAAAAACCTCTATAATGGGAAAAAAAAAAAATCAAGCCTCTCTGCCAACGGAAAATTCCTACTATTTGACGAGTTTAAAATAAATGTTTTTATAGCATGATGGGTATTAAAGAGCATTCCAGTCTCCCCACAATCAGAAGTAGCTAGAGACAGCTGTAATGCCCAACGGAGCGTACTTTACGGCTAACAGAGGCTGCCCTGAGCCAGCCAGAGCGGATAGACAATAAATACACCAGGAGATGGACTATAAGTCCACAGTGAGATGTTATCGCAGCCATAAAAGCTTGAATGGGGTCAGGAAAGGTGGAACAAGTGAACAAAACCAAAATTACCTTTTCTCCGATTGTTACACAAGCCTTTGAATCCAAATCTCTTGGGGGTCTAAAAAACACAAAATGAAGAGTTATTACATATAAACTGGTTAAAGTGGACTTTTTAAGGCTGCAAAAAGACATCAAACATGAAAAATGGAAGGCAGAATAAAGCCGCCAAAAAACAAAAAAGTGACCCAAAAAAATCAACACTTAAAAGTGTTAAATTAAAAGGAAAAAAAAAATATTTCACGGTTTGCTGTTGACTTTAAAGTGCTTTTCACCAGCATTGCAGGGCCTTACTACATGACTATCATTTAGATCACATTGACACTGCTATAAGAGTGTATATATATATATATATATATATATATATATATATATATATACACTGCATTCATTAACATTTTAAAAATATGAATTTAAAGTGGTAGATTCTCCATGAAAATACATATTAAAAAAAATATATATTAAGTAACAAGTATTACCATCTATCTGCATTGAAACAATAACAAAGCTGAACATTTCTTGTTGTTACACTACATATTTTCCACAGAAAATAAGAGTACAGGTAAATAAATGCAGGACATGTTTGAGGAAAAACACCTAAATAGAAAAAAGAAAAAAAAGAAAAAGCTAATACAACACAAGGAATAAATTAAAAATCTAAAAGAATTTCATTCTAAAAGTAACCTGTTTAAAAAGAAAATTTAGAATGCAAAAAGTTAAATAAAGCTAACAAATAATGTAAAATGTAAAAAAAAAAAATTCAAAATAATATGCATACATATTATTAAACAGTCGGCATCTGCAGCATTTCTATCATTCTATAGCTATCTCTGTCTTAAAAACACGTAATTTTCAAATTGAAATATCAGGACTTAAACATAAGGTTTAAGGTACTTTTGATCAAAAACAAGCAGAGAGCAGAAATCTGACTGCTGATTTTGCAGGAACGTGGCTTCTTCCTGTTCTGTGGATTTGTATTTCCCATGTTCAGCAGTCTGACAGAGTGCAGATAAGATCAGGAACTGAGGATCAATAAAGCGCAGGATTTACGGGTGCATGTTGGAAATAAAGACTCTTACACTGCAGCAGGTGTGGGCTGCTCAAACACCTCTTTGGAGAGCTTCAGCACCGGCTTCTTCTTACCTGCAAAACAAACAGGAAGAGTGTCAAAAAAAGAATTGTAGCAAACTGCTGACGTCGACAAAGGCCACCTTTTTAACAGCTTTTGAGCTTTTCTAGCTGCCAAAGTCACCCCTGTGTGTATCAAGTCACTTCAACATATTTTCTCTTTTATTAGTCTTAGCTTTGATATTTATACTGAGTAGACAGCAATACCAAGCACTCTAACTAACTTAATTAAATTCTAAAAACATAAAGTACCCACTGTCACTTTGCTACTGTTACACCTCAGTTTCCCAACTGCGGGACAATAAATTATATTTCTATTCTGTTGTTATGCCCTATTAGGAACAGCATCAGTGCGGGAAATGCTGATCAAAAACTACACACTGGAAAACAAAAGCAAATGGCTGGAACTGACTGAGAATAGTTAAAGTTGATAATTATACCCGACACTGTGTGTGACATCATCCTGCCATCTGGGGATTTACTGTTCAGAAACCCAGAGGCCTTTCACAACCTCTTCTATTCATAAAAAAAGTGTTCATGTAACAGTTTCCTGTAACAAGATCTAAGATTATATGTCAGAGAGCTAATACGGAGCTCACATCTGCAAAAGGAATTTGCAAAATTAGAAGGGATAGTAAAAAGAGAAAATGATTACAATCGTTACAATCCAGTCCTTTTGTGTTCTATAAGTTCACTCAGTGTAGATAAAACGCTTTTGCATCAGAGACGCCGCTCTATGTTCCAGATCAGGTCAAAGTTTAACCATTATGCAGGAGCATTGAAAACTAATGTTTTCGATCTTTGAAAAGCCGACGAGACAATATCAGCTACAGCAGATATGAAAGGGGTGAAAAATAAGCTGGAGGTCGAGCATGTAATGGCATTGCTTATGTCTCAAATAGGCATTATGTTCAGATATATAAGAAAAAAAAAAAAAAAAACAGTATTGAGTGGCAGACAAAACCCTGATGATCACAGCCTGCATGAACACTTTAATAACACAATAAAATACCTAAAATCCTGTGGTGGAACAGACTGAGCAAGTTGATTTGGCAACATTTCTAACCTTTTACAATAAAGAGAAAGGAATCAAATATATGACAAACTAAAATCTGATTAAAATGTTAATTTGAGTGAACACATGCCCAAAATGTTTTTTAGAATATACAGACCATGTATTGACTCTGTTATAGTCCATGAATTGTTTCCTTGCTTTTGCTTACATATTATGTCTAATTTATGAACAAATGCATGCCTTTGACTTATACATCTCAAGATAAAACTAATGTGTGATTTTCTTTGTGGAGTTTGATGTTCTCCCCCACCCATGCATGGATTTTCGCTGGGCACATTATTTCAAGAACTTTTTCCCAGACCTCCTCTGGGGTCCGTTTATCATAAACCGGTTAAAACCGTTACAATGAATTCAGTTTTAAAATTAATTCACCAGTGAACTAAATTTACTTTGCTGTACATCACCTGCTCTGTTAAAACCGCTAATCGGTAAGAGGCTGACCAGGGTGTCCTTGTTTTTAAAATATTATTTTTAGAATAACTTTCTTTTTGTACCAAACTAAGCTGAACCAGGACTGTTTGTGCTCTGATGCCTCTAAAAAAAAGAATACATTTTTTGAACTAGAGGTAATTCAGCAGTTTAAGATTTTTTTAAAATACAATATATAAAGATTTCTAAAATTTTATTAAACCACATCAATAAGACTAAAGAGAGAAAAAACTTAAAATATCTAAAGTTAATGTTGGTTTAACATCAATAATTGGAAAAAGACTACATAAAACAAAAGCCTAAAATACTTAAAATAACAACAAGAGATGTATTTAAGGGTCGGCAAGAGTCAGAAAAACTGTCTCTGAACGAGATTCCAAACTTAAGGCAGGATGACAGAACGCAGAAGCAATTCAAGTGAGAGTTTTTTTCTACATCTGGTGGTAACTGAATGTTTCTGAACTTTACAAAAGATTTAACTTGAAAAAAAATCTAAAACCAAACTATTTTCCAACAAAATAAAATCATCTAAAATGTGAAACACACTTGTTTGATGTTTTCTTCACATCTAAAAAACAAAACCAGATTTACACAGAATTAAACCAAGACTTAATTGGCAATAATAAATCAGGCTATCAACGCTATTTCCCAGACTGCTGCAACTTCCTTTGGTAGCTTTTATTATCAGATGGCGAATCTTTGCAGCCCAAATGTACGTCCAACTCCACTAGACTTCACACAGGCATCTTCCTGTGACTTCCGATGTCTGATGGTTAATATCTCAAACAGTATTCAAGATAAAGTTAGAAAGTTCACGTTTCACATGCAAGAACCACAAACTGACATGCTTGTCTTAGAAAGCTAAACCCAATATCTGCTGCAAACACTCTGTGTACTAGCTCAGGCAAACTTGTGTAATCCTGGAGTCCGAGTGAGAAAGGAGAGCAGACTGATGAGACTCCAGAGGATGGTTCACTGGCAGCAGAGCATACCACAAGATGAAAGCATACTTAGCTTCTCAACATAGCTCCGGATAAAAGAACAGTTGATCGTCCTGCTCAGCTTTCTGCTCTGTCTTTTTTTAAACCACAACAGAGAACACAGTCTGAAGAGCTTACTATATAAAAAATCAGTTATATATATAAACTGACGAGCAGTTCCTAAAGAAACAACAATAGCTGCAGATTTGCATACAAATAACTGCCTGCTAATGTTTAAACTTGAGTTGTAAAAATCCACATGTCTGATGCATGTTTACTCCAGCTAAAAACAAAACTATACCATCATCCCTCCCCTGAGTGTTTCGGCCTGCATGAAGTCACTTAAATTATGAATGCGTTCATATGGATTACAGCTATTCTACCACGTACCATTTTCATCATCAGTACTTACGGTTAAATGCAGTGTCTGGCTCCAGATCCTAACTAAACGTGAGACAAGAGGAAGTGGAGGTCTGGCGGCCCAGGTGTTTTCACCTCCTATGACGCTGCCACACTGACAGTTTAACAACAGTACGCTTTGCTAACCATAACTGCTTTATGTGAGCCGCTGGATTGCAGGTTGGGTCTGGCTCAAACCTCCTCAGACCGGGTAGCAGAAAATCAACCCAGATAGTATTTACTCATGGCTGGATTAAGGTCTCCAAGGGGCAATGGAAAGGATCTGTTGTTGGACCCTTGCTGACCACTAAAAGCTGCATTACTACACATGTGCATATATTACAATTTTGTTGGGCATGAAGGTTAAAGGGGGCCCTTGTCACGTACTACTAATGTTATGGTAAGTATACACAAAAACGATTTGTTTACTAACAAATAGAGCAAAAACAAAGCGTAAAACACAGAAATAAAATATAATAAGCCAACAGGGCACAATACTTTAATCGGAAAACCTTTGTATGCAACCAGAGTGAGCTACTGGCTTAGAAATGCGTCATCATAGTACGTGACTAGGCCCTTTTAATTGAGGCTGAATAAAAGGCCAGTTGCACATTAAATCATTAAAAACGGATAACATCCCAACTAACGCAACATTAACAGCTATAATAATTTAAAAGGAAAACAGCAACAACCCAATATTAAGACAAACACTGAGTACAAAACAAAAATCATTTCCTAATAAACAATAGTGGCAACACACCTTACTTTGCACCATAAACTACCTACAAAGCTCATCATCATTAAAAAAAAAAAAACAGTAACACAGCTAACATCAACGTGTAAGCTAACTACATCAAAGAAATTACTCAAAATTAGGAACAACACTGATAACCCAGCAGGAAAAGCTCTTAGCTTGTTATGCTGCCAATATCACAACAAAGGCTAATGATACACAGAAAATGCAAAAGTAATGTAAATATTAAAACTATTTGGAAAAACGGTAACAACACAGTTAACGCTATGTCAGAATTTAGCTAGACTAGCTAAAATATTTAAAACTAGCCACATCACTGCTGGCATTACATCAAAAGCTAACTACCCCTCAAAAAAACATTTAAAATCACACAGCAAGTATATTTTTTATTATTTAAAAAAATGAATATTGAGTGTAACCTGTAGTGTTTTGTACATTTGGAAAAATTAAAATTAAAATTAAAAATATTTTAAAGGCCAGCTTTCACCAGGTTGGTTTAACTATATCCTGATATGTAAAACCCTATGAAGTGTGCATTTTCTTTGTACTGTCACTCTAGATCTGTTTGCTTTTATTTTGAGATTATGAGTTATTACTATATGCCACTTGTTACTTCTGTTATTTGTTGTATTTATTTTTCTTAATTCAAAAATAAAAGTATTTTTTGCTAAAACTAAACTTAAATATTAGCTCAATCCCTAACTTTCACAACACAAATGTTTGTGGGCTAAAACAGCTTTCTGTGTGAGTCCTAATGTCTAACCCTGCTTTCAGATTTTCTTCTTGTGATATCCAAAATTACGTTTTAAAAGGACAAAGTCGACCACAGCAAAACACTGCGGACATGCTTGATAAAATTCCCTCTGATGGTTTCTGTTTGACAGGAATGTCTAATAGGTTTTGTACCTGGTTTTGAAATGTATCATTGCATCCTCCAACCAGAGGGAGGCAATGAACATTACTTAAAATAAACTGTAACAATTAAAAGAAGAATATTGCTAATTTTCCTTGAAATTCATCTGTTTGAGTCATAGGAAGCTAACAATCAAGTAATGCATTAATCGCACCGGCAGCTGGATCTTTACCAGTGTTCTTTTTGTGTGTGATCGTCTAAGCAACTGATGTCATACCGCACTATTTGAAGCAACACGGAAGGTGTGTCTCTTCAGAGAGCGTGGAGCGGCTCCAGAGGGATAACTGGAATTTCTCACATTGTTGTCTCGAGGGCAAATACAAACACAAGCAGGAGTGGATGGAGCTGTCCTTCACAGAGCTTTCCTGAAGGTTTCCAAACACATGCATACAGCGTGGTGTGTCCTGGTTTCATCCAACAGTGCAGGGTGTGACGCTACCATGCGTCCTCCACTGGTAGCCTGATGCTGCAGGTCTCCACTTTCCAAAGCAGCTTTGTTGCAAAATGTCACTTTGAGCCCCTCCTACGTGCATTTACACAGACAACAATAGTAACTGGAAACCGGCAACGCCATAACAACTAACACTGCAAACCAGCAAACAGGAGAGTCAACACCTGCATCGAGTCTGCACAAAGCCGTGCAATTGAATTAACGCTATCTGCAGAAACAAATTCTATACTAACCTCACTGAAACTTCTGTGATATACTTTCTCCTGTTCATAACCTTAAACTTCCAAAAAAAAAAATAACTGTAGAAAAAAATATATATTGTAAAAACAAAAAATTCACTGTTTTGTGATTGTAAATCACACCTCGTGAAGTATTTATGCCCTTTCAGCTTTTCTAATTTTTTCTTCACGTTACAGCCAAAAATCTGTTATGCATTCCACTGGTATTTTATGTAACAACGCGACATGGAGTACTGCATAATAAAACAGGGGTGCATTGTTTTTCTAAATTTTGTGACAGAATAAAAGACATTGTAAAGTCTGGCCTGAACCCCCTTTACTCTGGTAGCCCTAAAAATATAGACTGTAACCAATCACTTTGAGAAGTCAACTAATTAGTAGAGTCTACCAGTGTGTTCTTTAATCACATTATAAAAAACACTCAACATAATCACATAGCACTGTTCCATCCGTGGTCTGTAAATGGAACGGCTATGGCAGTAGGCCTGTTACAATAAATAATAAATCAATTAATCGGATGATAAATTTTAATCAAACGATTCATTAAAATAAGTTCGATAACTGGCATTTGCATGCTTGCTTACCCCCCCCCCCCCCCCTTGTGTTTCCCTCTCCTCTCTGAGACTGAATAACAAAAGGTTTTAGTGCGGTGCGTCAGCGTTCACTCACCACTTCCTTCTCGTTTCCTCGGTGTAAGAGGAGTTTAAAGTGTAAGACTCGTGAAGGAGAGCCAGAGAACCGCGAGTTTGAAAGGAAAATGGAATTGGTGTCAAAGCCGAACACGACCGCTGCAGGGTGGGGGTTTGTTGGGTTTAAGCCAAATGACGGCGGCCGACCTTTCTGAGGCAGTATGTCGAGACTAAGTGCTTGCGTTACTATGCCATTATCGTATTATTTGAAAAAGGTCTCCAAATGACAATGGTATGAGTTATCGCAATAATTAAAAAAAGAAATGTATCGTCCAGCAAAATCTGTTTTTGTGACAGCCCTATATGGCAGAACTGTAAATATACCAAGACACGCCCGTTCACCTAAAATGACAGGTCGGACAAGGAGAGCATTAATCAGAGAAGCAGCCAAGAGCCCATGATAACACTGGAAGAGCAGCAGAGACAGGTTCTCTGACCTGAACCCATCTCAGGGGAGAGAACCTGTTGACAGAACAACTACTAGCTATGCACACCACAAATCTGACTTTTATGTAACATCAGGGAGAATAAAGACATTGTTGGGGGGAAAATAAGCTACAAAAGGTCAGTTTTCAAGTTTGCTATAAGCTAGGAAGGGGACGCAGCAACACACTATAACCCTAAACGTTCTATCTTCACAATTAGACAACATGGTAGTGGCAACATCATGCTGGGGGCAATCTTTCCCACAGCAGGAACAGCAAAACTTGGCAGAGTTGATGTGAAGATTAGGGCTGTGCGATTTTCCCAAAGATCAAAATTGCGATTTTTTTTTTTTTTCAACCAACTGTGCGATTGCAATTTTATTTTGATTTTCCTGTCTATTAATCACAAAAAACAAATATGCCCTATAGATATGCATGATTGTAGACAAGGTCTATTAAACCTTAAACCTCTATTAAACTTTTTAGGTAAGAGAATAGTTTGTTGAGTTGAACATCAGTCCTTGTTCAACACAAAGAGCAAAGTGCAGATAATAAGCAAGGATATGTAATAAACTTTTTCTAGTACTTAATCAAATGATAAAATTCCTGAACGTAATTAAGCAATAATCTAATAAACTCTGATCTAACTGATTAATTGAAATTATCTCACTTATTGCTAATCAATAAAAAAAGGGCCCAAACTCTAAACCTAAATCCAATTGAAAATATCTGGCAAGACTTATTTTTTTTTTACAGATTTGTTCTGTTGAATCTGACTGAGATTGAACTAATCAGTAAAGCAGAAAGGGCAAGAATTTCAGTTTCAAGATAAGAGATGGTATATAAAAAAATAACCCCAAAACATTGAGGTGGGCTTCATGAAAACACACACTAGACTTTCCAGTTTTTTATTGGTAAAAGATTTGGAAAACATTGGATCCTTTTCCTTCCACTTCACAATTATGCACAAATATATAATGATTAATCTACCCAACCACCACCAAAAAATAAAAAAAAATTAGTTTTTGTAATGTTGCATGATGTGAAAAGGTTTGTGGGGTATGAATTTGTTCACGAGGCACCGTTTGCATTTCGAGTCTACATAAACAAATATAATTTATATAAACAAAAATAGACTGTACTGTAGATATTTATAGACACAAACACGTACCCATTCAGTCTCATAGTTTACACAGTTCCCGCTGTTAACTTGACACTGAGCGCAAAATAAACAGAAAGCTGACAGGCCACGGACCATTTACAGTTAATGAGCAGCTTCTGTTTATCACCTATTAATAAAAGATCAAGATAAATGTGATTTGTGTTTGTTTTTTTTAACATATGACTTCAATGTGTTGAAGACGACAAATATAACCCAAGACAAAAAAATAAATCCTGCCTCGTTGTATGGAAAATACAAAATATGAGCTTAAAGTGCAAGATTAGCTGAGCCCGGACGACTGAATGAGTCCCTCACCAAATTGTGCTTGAATCTTTCCAAAAAGGCTCCAAGCAACTGTAACATGAAAAAATATACTGTAGCAGAAGTGGAGGAAGAGGAAGAATAAGGACCATCAATCAGGAGTGTTTCACATCACTGACCTAAAGCAATGCATTAACAAAAGGCCAGCTGTGTGATCACAACAAAGTGACAGCATAGTCCCCCCCCCCCCTTTATGAAATGGACTGAGAAATGCTTCTGCTGTGCTCAGATCATGAGACAAGAAGCAGCACGTTCCTCGCAGCTAAAGAACCAAAGTGTTTTTCAGACCCCTGCGCAGGTATTACCATGCAAAACCACAAAAAAAAGACTGACAAGGCATAGGTATTCCAACACAAACATCACCACATGTAGGTGCAGATACGTATGCAAAGTGTGCAATGGCATGTCTCGACTAACGACGACGCAAGGCTTGCACGGCATTGGTTAGGACTGCAGCTATGTGAGCAGAAATGACAGGAGGAGCGCCGAGGTGTAGAAAAGCAAGCGAGAAGAGGTGGTGGGGGTCGGAGGGGGCAGAGGATTATGTAATGTGTGTGGCTGGAAGGAATAAGCAGCAGCTCTGCAGTTTCAAAATATGTGAAGCAATGATGGAAGACAAATTCAGAGCCTTAACTTACAGTTAGAGAGACAGGATGTCACAATTACTGAAAGGCTGGCAAGTAGAAAAGTCCATGGATGTATAAATCATTCACATAAAGCTATTCCAGGAAAAGACAACTGCTTAAAGCAGCTCCAAAAAATAACAACCAGCCATTGTTACGCCCTACCCAGTATTGAGTAAACCACCAAATCAGGGCTGATTTATCATCAGACACTCGGCTGAGAGCAGACTTTTTAAATTAATGTTAAAAACAGGCAGGACTGACAGGTCCTAAACCTACATCCTCTCACTTCCACAGTTGTGAGACATGAAACCCAAACACAAAGCAAAAAGATCTTAAAACTGTTTATTTTGGTCAAAAACTTGTAATTTAGGGATTCTATTGCACTTTAAAACTAATAATTAATGCTCTTTGGCTGTGGACTTAAACAAAAATGTTTGCCATCTATCTGTGTCTGACATTGGTCTGAGGAATCTGGTCCTCCTCCTTTCAGTAGTGAGATGTTTGAGGAGTTTCTTTGCAAGTACAAGCAAGTCAACACAAAGGATTTCAATTAGGACAGGCTTTGACTAGGCCAAGGACAATACATTTCTTAATTCCCACACAGCCCTTGATGGATTCCCTGCTATGTGTGGGGCCATTGTCATTTTGTAGGGTCAGGTTCTGCTTCAGCTTTATTTTTTTTTTTTAAATCCTTAGGCATCCTCATGGTAAAATGCATAGTAGATGCTATGATAGCTGGACAGGTCCCGATAAGATAGCATTAGAAGGACCTTACACCAAGCATGAGCTCAGTTCTGGTATCCTAATAATTAAAATTCTAGACATGTCTGTACAAAGTACATTTTCCAGAACTACTGGTATTTATCCACATACTAATTTTAGCCTGGTCTACGTGTTATTCTTAAGAGAGCAAACGTTTCCTCCTTGCATACCTCATATGAAATTTAAACTTCTGCAGTGTCTCTCTGATTGTACAGACGTGCACTTTCGGTTCAGCAGTAGTAAGAGCAAGCAGCAGTTCCCCATGATGACATTATACGGGTATCGCCGGCTTCTTTTAGCATCTTGCAGCCTGCGTTCAGGGTGAAGTAGCTTGGACAGCCAGATCTGGGCATGCTGGCAGTTGTTTTGAATTTCCTCCACAGAGACTATTTTCTGTACAGTAGGATGGCTGATTTCAAATCCTTTTTCGGACTCCTTTAAATGACAAATTAATTTTTCTGAAGTCCCATACTGTTCGCTCTCACCTCCACAGTCAGCACAGAAAACTACATTTCTGATTATTAAACAATGCAAACCTCCTTCAAAATGCCATGTGATTATGATCATGTACATCTGATTTGATAGGCATGCATGGAATTTTATGCATTTTAAGTAGGAATATAACATATTTTTGCAAAGTGTCCTGATTTCTTTTTCACCAGAAATTGTATGAGACTTTTATTACAATTTATTACAATTTATTATATATATATATATATATATATATATATATATATATATATATATATATATATACACTCCTGATCAAAATCTTAAGACCAGTCAAAAAATTGCAAGAATTTGCATTTTGCACTATTGGATCTTAAGAAGGTTCTAAGTAGAGCTTCACAATGTTAAAAGGACAAATCAGTGCAAGAGACAAGAACATTTGAGCAGGGAATTGTCTGAAAACTGCATTTATACTCAAACATGATTTTTTCAGCTGATCAAAAGTTTAAGACCATAGCTCAAAAAAACCCGAAAACCCCCCAAAACAGAAATTTAAAATGTCAAAAAAAAGGACTCAGTAATGAGTAGCTCCACCATTCTTGTTGATGACTTCAAACAATCGTTTAGGCATGCTCGATGCCAGTGTTTCCAGGAGGCTAGTGGGAACGTTGCTCCAAGTGTTGAAGATGGCTTCACGAAGGGCATCCATTGTCTGGAACTGATGTCCATTTTTGTAAACTTCCCTTGTCATCCATCCCCAAATGTTCTCAATTGGGTTTAGATCCGGGGAACATGCATGATGGTCCAAAAGAGTGATGTTATTCTCTTGGAAGAACTCCTTTGTCAGGCGGGCATTGTGAACTGCAGCATTGTCTTGTTGAAAAACCCAATCATTACCACACAGACGAGGGCCCTCAGTCATGAGGGATGCCCGCTGCAACATCTCCACATAGCCAGCTGCTGTTTGACGCCCCTGCACAACCTGAAGCTCCATTGTTCCATTGAAGGAAAACGCACCCCAAATCATGATGGCGCCCCCACCACTGTGCCGTGTAGAAAACATCTCAGGTGGGATCTCCCTGTCATGCCAGTAACGTTGGAAGCCATCAGGACCATCAAGGTTAAATTTTTTCTCATCAGAGAAGACAACTTTCTTCCACCTTTCAATGTCCCATGTTTGGTGCATCCTTGCAAAGTCCAAACGGGCAATTCTGTGGCGTTGAAGAAGACGTGGCCTTTGAAGACGTTTTTTTTTCTGAAGCCCTTCTCTCGCAGATGCCGTCTGATGGTTATTGGGCTGCAGTCAGCACCAGTAATGGCCTTAATTTGGGTAGAGGATCGTCCCGTGTCTTGACGGACAGCCAATCGGATCCTGCGGCTCAGAGCTGGTGAAATTTTTTGGGGTCTACCACTTGACTTTTTTGTTCCATAACCCTCAGGATCATTTAAAAAATGCAAAATGACTGTCTTACTGCGTCCAACCTCAGCAGCGATGGCACGTTGTGAGAGGCCTTGCTTATGCAGCTCAACAATCCTACCACGTTCAAAGTCAGTGAGCTTTTTTGCTTTTGCCATCAGGAGGTCTTGACAGTGTAAAGACTTCACAGAAAATGACATGGAATCCAGATGTTTGCACAGCTTTTGGCTTTTAAAGACTATGGTCTTAAACTTTTGATCAGCTGAAAAAATCATGTTTGAGTGTAAATGCAGTTTTCAGACAATTCCCTGCTCAAATGTTCTTGTCTCTTGCACTGATTTGTCCTTTTAACATTGTGAAGCTCTACTTAGAACCTTCTTAAGATCCAATAGTGCAAAATGCAAATTCTTGCAATTTTTTGACTGGTCTTAAGATTTTGATCAGGAGTGTATATATATATAAAGATGATTTACTTCAGTTTTTATTGTTTTGAGTACTGTTCAAATTGATATCATATATTTATACTTGCAAATAGTAAAATGCGGGTTGTTAAAGGATGTCCTAACTTGGTCATGTTTCCATTTCATCAGGAATTATATATGCAATTCCTACTTGACTTCTTTTGCTGCAATTTCTGATGAGTTGATATCATCTTCTCTGTAGTAACATCTACGACTGCGTAAGGTTAGTGCAGTGAATGTTCCAGATCTCTAGCTCCACTATGTCAACATCACACCCGCTTGCACAATGCCTGTGAACAATCCTTCTCCTCTTCATTTTATGGTCCAATAAACATTATGCAATGGCAGAAATGTGCCGTTAATCCAATTTGTATTTCAGTTTCACTTTTCATATACTGTAACATCATGTTTGTTTTTTAATAAGGTGTAACCTATTCAATGTTTTCCAATTAAATGAATGCATTTATTAATAATCATATTTGGTAATTGTGACTTACACATTATTTGCAATTCTGATTTCTTCCATCATCAAGCGCAAAAATATGTCAATTATTAAAGCCAAAACAACACCATCATCAACACCCAGGATTTAAAGAAGCACAGTGGAATGGGTATTGCAGAGAACATGTTATTCACAAACATGATGATCTATAATGTCATATGAAAGATACAATATAAAAATAAAAAACGTCTTTAGACAGTTTTTTTCCTATATGGATCAGGTTAAGATTAATATGCTGGCAGTGATTTACCAACAAACACAACTCGATGTGAGACATTATGATTCTAAAATATTACAAAAAATTGTGAATTATTTTTTCCAATTAATCGTTTATCATATATGTGGCCAATTTCCACTTTTTGTAAAGCTTTGACCTGCAAATAACAAACACTAGTAGAAGAATATAACGGCACATTAGAAATATATTCTTTTCATTATTATATAAAAAGTAAATTCAATGTTGACTTTTTAAACTGTCTTCACTATCTAAAATTAGAGGTTACCTTAGCCACCCTTATGTCTCTATTTGTATTGTCAGGAGACTGCAGATCTTTAACATAATCTCTGAGATTTCTAAAACACTCCCAAAATCTGCAAATCCAGCATGATCAAAGACAGACTACGCTATAATGCATTCTAATTATACTTTTATGTATTCCAGTAGGTTATTTTACAGCTTTATCTCATATTTATCTACAGCGGTTTGTTAAATGTGCCTGTGAGACATTTGGGATAAAGCTTTGATTCAAGCTGAAGCAACGTCTTTAGTAGTTTTTATTTTTATTACAAATGTCCTTCATGGTAAATGTTTCGATCATTGCTTTGTCTCATAAAAATGACAGCAAATCAGTAGTAGGCTCTGTGCTTTACAGGGACTACTATTGATGTTGCAAACCATGACCATCCTACAGTGTCTGAGTAGGGGACTTGAATTTGGAAGAGCAATGAAAAGGGGTTAGGATAATGTTTTTCGTGTATTTCAATTGGATTGTAAATACAGTAGAAAGTCTACAGCATTTCAGTTGTAAATACCAGCTGATTTGCCAAAACATCACAATAATTTAACAACGCAAACAAAAAAAACAAGGTTTAAAGAGCTACTCAACAGTGTAGAAAGCTGTTAATCGATTGATTAATCAAGCTTTTTAAATGCTCAGCAGTTACCACTTTTAGCTTAGAGGAACAGTAAAAGTCTATTTATTGATTATTATACAATAAAAAAGGAAAAAATGCATAAAATTTTGATTAATATTTCATGAGCTTTTATTGTCCAACCAGACAAACAACAACGGATAATGGACCGTTTCTATAGTAATGGATTCTCAGTAAATTTTCTTCGACATCTATGTTTTTAGGTGTGCATACTGTATTCATGTACACTCAAACAGATCAGTGTAAATCTGAATTGACTGAGTTGGTACGAAAAACCCTGATTAAACATTTAGATAAGAAGCATCAAGGGGACCTGCATCTCACAGACCTGTCAAATATTGCATTCCTCAGTTATGGTTTATTTATAGAAGTTTGATTTTAATAATCCAAAAATATCCTCGGTATAAACGCATAAGAACCAACGCTTGGCGTCTGGTAGCAGTTACAATATTTAACATTTATGCATAGTATTTCCTTTTTTTTTATATTTCAAAGTAAAAAAAATAACCCCATTCAGCCTTTCTTCAGGTTATACGCATAATTGGCATGTACAATTCTTTCCTTGTTCTTGCTCTTCCTGCTACGCTCAGTTTAAAAGTGGTAAACCATGCTAGGCAGTGTGGGTTAGTTAAAAGCAGCAGTACACATAATTCCAAGTAATTTCTAGCACATGGGCACAAGATTGAGGAGAGAATGCCAGAGGGAGGCCACAGGAGATATCTGTGCTGGGATACTCCTTCTTCGAAACCAGCACAAACGAGGGAGGTTGAGACGCTGGCTTTGCTGCAAAGAATGCCCCCATCCTTTTCTCAAGAAGTGACGGCAAGAAGGGAACAGCTGAGGGAGACAATGTTCCCGGTTGTTGCCACGCCCGTCAAGCATGTGTGCCTGCACGCCACTGGCTGCGTCATGCATGCATGTCAGCGTGTTGCTTTGCTGAAGCTTGTTACTTTCCTGGCACCGACAAGAAAGGTCTGCACGGCGATTTGAGCTGCAGAACCAGAGGTAGAAAAAAGCTCAACTGTGAAGGCAGGCAATGTCCTGGCAGGATAATGAGCCCAGATGACTGGGAATACACGGTGCCAGCTGCTAACCCACACATGCACCCCAGCTGGAATTCAAACAATCCCAAAGCTTCTCAATGGAATTCCACAGAGCAAGAGGAAGACGGATCAATCGCGGAGGGAGGGAGGCAGTTAACTGCACACACTGACACAAGAAGGGACAGGAAAAAAAGACAGGAAGACAGAGGGAAGGGAGGCTGTAGGCAGAGCAGGATTTGAAAATAACTCCAGCCGGCGCCCCTGGCCGTTTGCCCCCTCCGACCGCTCTGGCAGTTTGTGAGATACTCTACACTTCCAAAGATGGCAGCTCCTTTAGGTTACAGCTGCTGGATGCTCTTTTGGGAATGACGTTGTCTTTGGCTCACACTACAACTCCTGTGAAGTCGGATCAAAATGACTAATACAGACGTTTCTGCTGATTATCAGAGAGGCCATCTGAAAGCGTTGCATCGACTCGATTTTCAAATTTAAAATGGTTGTTTTTGAGAAACTATAAGGGCTCGAGTAAAAGACAACTGCATGTTGAAGGAACCAAAACACATCTTGGTTCTCTGGTAAAATAAAAACTTAGATGCATTTTCAACTAAGTAAGTTCTTTATTCTGCATCTGCACCAATCAGCTCTATGCACAGGTGTTTTTTGATGGAAAAGAAATTGAATAACTTGTGAAAGTGAATTTTTACAAACTTCACCTTTGCATTTCTGAGTGCAAAAGTTTAAAAAGTGATGTCCCTCTTGAGCAAATCCCTCTTTGACGATTACTGTAGCTTTGTGAACAGAGCACGCACTGCATTTGGACGCAATTAGCTGTAAACTAAAAACCATAAAGCGAAAACTGTTAAACTGTGGTTACTCAAAGGTCAGTCAGAAGTAGCTGGAAAATCCTTTTGAGATCCATTAAATTAGAAACACATTTTTAATTTTACTGCAGAGATTGTACATTTTTGTAAAATAAAATCATCTGAGCTATTTGTAAAAGAAAAACCCTGACCTGAAGACCAAAGCTTAGTCTTAATTTTGCTTTTTTTTTTTTTAGGGCTGCCACGTCTAACTCTGAAAGTATTTAAATACCGGCACTTTTTATACAACTCATCTCCTATGAAAATAATAAAGGACATTTCATTGACTACTCTATGCAGGTGTGAGAAACCCTGTCTTTAGACAGACTGAGTCATTTGACTCCAGCTTGAAATTATAGCTTACTCACTCATTCAGATGGCCGCTTCAAAATCAACAGACGCTCACATTCGTGTCGGGTTAAGGTTACATCTTCTCCCAAAACACCAGAGCTCTGTCTTTCCTTTATGGAGCAACCACTGATTCCTCGCCGTTTATAACATTAAAAAAAAGTATTTTAAGCACCTTAAGCTGAAGCGACACTACACACATTTTTTTGCCCGATTTTACCCATGATTCCCTGCCGGGGAAAGCGTGCGTCAGTCTGCACAAGTTGTGGTCAGTCGGCAGGACGAGGTGGCGAAGACTGGAGCCTGCGAGTGTGTGAGGAGAACAGACCCGACCCAGCCATAGTCGCAGTCTAACAAACATGTTTGAATCTTTTGAGGCAGATCTGGAAGCGGTCAGGTAGTGTGAGCGGGTCAGCGACCCAACTGCAAACATCTGTTGCTGACAGCCAATGAAAAGGAGAGAGTGGGGCACAGCATCAGCTGTGAGGCAACTTTTTTTTAATTATTTGTAACTATACAACATTATGAACACTCAACAGTAATGAGCATAATACAGACTAATTACAATTATGTGGTGATAAAAATAAAAAAACAGCTGAGAGCTACTTGGATATTCAAGACTAAAATACAGTATGAAACGACTTATTGAAATGAACCAAACAATTCACATATCGCTCTTAAAAGTAATGACACTTAATTTAACTAATTGATATTTCTGAATAAATAAGTTTCCACTTAGAATAAACCTATTTATCATCCATTCTTTTTTTCCCCCGGCCCAAATACATTGTTATGTGTGAAGATCAAACTAATAAACATTTTTAGAATAAACCCAAGATTGAAAGTCATTCCAAGACCCACAAACAACATGAAACACACGTGCCACCCTCACGACATGAATATAACGAAGGAACGGGTCAACAACATCCAAACCATGTTCACTTGTTTGTTAAACTTCCTAACAAATTATTATATCATTATTCTGAACGACATCGCTTTTATTTTCTAACAATATCTTCTGTTACACTCCCCCCCAAAAAATAAAATCTACTGGTATACCTGTTTCAACTTTAGTTTAATGCACTTTAGATGATCACTCTGTGGTCCAGCAGCAAGCACAGTTAAATAAGTTATCTACAGACTTTCAGTCGTAAAATAACTAATTTGAACAAAGTCTCTTCGAAATCTGTCAAGATTGGAAAAGCTGTGTAGTGGGTCCCCAGCTTCAGGAAACGTTTAACCTACAAAGCAGATTTTCAGGTTTTGCTTATATTCTTTTATAGCTTGTCACTGAAGGTTTGTCTTCCTAAACCAGCTACTAACTGAAGGAGAAAACAGCACAGTGTTTTTTTTATCCTGAAACAGTTTTTTGGCTATTATTGAGGTGTTAATTGGAGCTGTGGATGTTATAATAAATACCTGCTGATTACAAGTTGCTGTCCTAGGCGGAGGAGCTTTGGAATCGACGTTTTTTTCGTGACAAGTGATAAGAAAGTAGAAATAATTGGGAGAGGGGCTGTTGGATCAAGGATCATCTAAAGTAATGATCAGGCTGCCATAGTGAAAAGGGAGCTAAGCCAAAGGAAAAAGCTCTTTGCATACTTAATGGTCGACATTTGAATGCATCCATGGCCATGACGTAAAGAACTACATACAAAGAACAGGATTCGGGATGAAAGTGGCT
Organism: Fundulus diaphanus; assembly: GCA_037039145.1. Taxonomy (NCBI): domain Eukaryota; kingdom Metazoa; phylum Chordata; class Actinopteri; order Cyprinodontiformes; family Fundulidae; genus Fundulus; species Fundulus diaphanus. The sequence continues at coordinate 16,465,577 of CM073143.1, read as the reverse complement.
TAAATGAGCTCTGTCTTAAAAAACCGTGTGAAGAGAACAGTCGTCCAGACAGTTGAAGAGTGAAGGGCAGAAGCTTCTCAACATTAAAAAACCTGCTGAGATGATTCAGAAATCCGATTAGAAATGTCTCCTGGATGGATCCCTGTGGAGGTTATCCAGGTATATTGGTAGGTACATAATGTTAACAGACCAAATGGAATGGAATAGGATGGATGGATGGATCCAATGATAGAAGTGGATGAATTGTTGGACGGAAGGAAGAAACCTGCATTACTACTGGTTTTCATTTCAAACGTGCGAATTAAACTTGCAGGATAATTCAGTCAGTTTCTGAAATTCATGCTCCAAAGACGTTAACAGATCCGAGTTGGAAGAAGGAGAAGCAAAGAAAAGCAACATTTGAACATATTCTCATTCCGGTCCAAATTTAGCAGCTAAGATAAAGGCATGCAGCAGCTACACAAGGAACATCCATCACTTAATTTGCATCGCTTCACTTGCACTCTTTTGGTCTGCTTAGGTGCAACACCACGTCTCCTCTGATTCTCACCCTCCTTTTCATCTCAGCAACAAGAATCTGAAACCTGCTGCCAACCCCGACAAACACCTGAATTTATGCGTCTCTCCTTCTCAGCCCCGCACACACAGTCGCATGAACACCTTTTTGTTCTCTGCAAACAAGTGCTACACTAAGAAGCCATTATTTCTTTTCTGGATGTGGTTAATCATTTGAACTACTGTGCACTAAACAACAGCAATCATCAACGCCCATCAAAACAGCAAATTTGGTGAAAACAGCAGAAATTGCCAGCCAAACAGGAGGGATTGTGCAAGACTGGGGCTGTGGCTGATGTGCACAGAGATAGAGGTAAAACATTAGATGCAATGAAGCACACTTAGTTTTTATCTAGTAATTAACAGGTATATCTACGGTAATGGCAGGGCAGTTTTAATGTTACATGTCCTGCTGAGTTTTGGTAAATCAGCCCAGAATGAGATTTATCACAACGTAATCGTCTCAGGGAGAATCTCCTGTTTTGCAGAGCATTCATTCCCCTGGAGACCCAACCCCATTCAGAGCTACAGCTTTGTAGATAAAAAACACTCGCGACTGCACCCAAAGCTCGGATGCTTCTCGCTTTAAAGGTGACCGGTCTTATAAGAGTTTTGAAGACACGTGAAAAATGCAACACTGATGAACCAAAATGTCACCCTTGCACTTCTTCACGTTTTCTAACGACAAAACTACATAGCTGGAAGTATTGGAAGTTTATTTAATAGATGATCACTAAGTAGTGCATAGTATTGATATGGAAGGGAAGTGGAACATGGATTTAAAAGCTTTTTCAGAATTAAAATCAGAAATGTGTGGCAAGTATACAAATTAACCCAAAATTATTCATACCTATGGCACATTTAAGTTTAGAGTAATTTTTAAAAATTTTACCAACACATTTCTTCTGACTTGAAGTCATATTAATATTTCATGGAAAAAACATGGAAAAACCTGGTTTAGGAAATTTAGGAATTGGTTGATTGCTGTAATGCCAAGAAATTGTTTTCCATTGATTATTGAGAAGATTATAAATAACTTCCAACGCACCATTCTTTAATAAAATATGGATTGTATTACAAAATTGATACAACTAATACATTGTTTTGTTATCTTTTGAGAGATGTCTGTCTCACAATGATCATAATAAAAAAAAATACACCAGGGGTTTAAATAATTTATTGCTTAACTGTATGTAGCCATTTTATATTTGCAGTTTAAAAATCTATTTTTTGGTTAAAAAACTTTGATTTTGGTTCCGTGTTTCGATTTTAAAGATTGCACTATCTTACTCTCTTACAAAGAAAGAGTAAAACATTTTCATGATTGCAAAATAAATTGAAAAAGCATGTTGTTTGAGGCCTAATAACAAAATCATATGCTGGGAAACCGAGAAAATTTTTTATTCTTGTCCTGTTAATGTCATTTTATTTAGATCTTAAGTAGCAAACCTGCTAAAATAAGATTTTTTATTACGTTTCCTGTTAATAAATACTGCTCAGTTCAGTATTAATGTTAGACAAAGTCAACGTGGATACCGAATGTGGAAGTAGTGCGGCTGCGCCGTGCCTTCTGCCAGGCACCCTATTCCATCTGGAGTGTTTCAGATCGGAGCGCCTCTGCGCAGTTGGCATCATTGTACAATAGTCGGGTATTTGTTGGCTTTAAATAAAATTTAAACCGTTGCTCATGGTGTCAAGTATCAAGTGAGATCTTCTGGTGGCTTGGTGCTGGAGCCGCAGATAATGACGTATCGATGTTTCAAGGTAAAACGCGATCCAAAATCTGCACCTGTAGCATTTACTTGTAAACTTGATCGGATCAACTTTGCTTTTCATGAACTGACTTCCTGCCTGAACGATCCGCTCTGCTCCAGATTGATGTGGAGTCGCCGCAGCAAGCGACAAAAATCGAACAGCCGCGTATTTTGGAGAAGCGGTGAACACCGGCGCATCTGGGACGCTTCAGAAACACGCTGCGGCGCACCAGGTAGAAGCGCTCTGACTGACTACAGTTGCTGCGATCAGCTGCGAATGTGCTGCAGAGCCGCACCACGACACTTCCACATTCAGTGGGACCCCAGGGTAGAGAGCCATGTGAGGCTCTGTAGCACCAGGTTACGGACACTGGACACTGCCTCTCTCCCCGTTCAGGACTTACAAGCTTCTGCGTTACATTAACGCACAGTTTACTGAGTGTATATAGCTTCTGTATAAATATCCATTTTATTTTATTTTATTTTTTGTCTGCACCATCAACACCAAGTCAAATTCCTTGTAAGGGCAAACCTACTTGGCAATAAACTTGATTCTGATTCTGATTCTATTGATCAAGGCATATTCATGCGTTAGAATGGTTTCAGTCAAAGGCGAGGCTTAGCATGAATGGAGAATCTGTGTCAAGACTTCAAAAATAATACTGTACAGTCAAAATGTTTGTATCTCTAAACACAAATGTGACAGAAACATATCAGAAAAGATTTAAATCATAAAAACGTTTGAAAACTGAATCCATTTCCTCCCACTTTACAATCAGGGTCTACTTTAAGATGGTCTATTACATTAAATGCCAATAAATTACAAAGACGTTTGTATTTGTAATGTGACAAAATGTGCGGTAAAATGAAGGGTTGCGCATACTATGGCAAAGCACAGCAATCCCCAGTAAAGAGACCTACGGGTTTAATTTTTCTTTCAGTTTTTTTTCTGAGGTAGTGTTACTTTTATCTTTCTTACAAACCAGTAGCTTTATTTACCTCCCACGAGAGAAGAAATGAGACGGTTAAATGATACCACTGAATCCTAAAATGGCTCTTCATGAGTGATTAGCACAACCATAAGGAGGAAGCTTAAAAAGAAATGCTATCCCATTATTAAGTCAGAAAATACTTTAAAAAAGCTGCAAAGCCTTCAGCCAGGTGAGCCATCTGGTGACCCTGCTGAGCACAAATAAGCCATTCAGCCATGGACACTTTAGTTTGATGTGTATATTTTCCTTGTGTATTACTAAAACTCCAAACTCCATGTTGGCTAATCAAAAACCTGAAAGCCTTGAAAGCACAAAGTGGACCTGCTGCTTCTTGAGCATTCAGGGAGTCAAAAATGGAAGCTTACAAGGGCAGAACTGAGCGGCTGCATGCAAAGCTGGCAAGGAGAGTAGTTTTATCTGTGAGCCATCACTATGGCTGAACTGACCAATAAACCTGCTGCTGGCTTATAAGAAAACTACCTTGTCCCAAATCTGCAAACTAAACTACAAAAGCTTAGATGTTCTGCCTACAGCTTTCTTTGAGAAAGTTTTGCCTGTCTTAACTTCTGATTAGACTCAGATAATAAACACGTCCCTTCTGTCAGGTGTTTTCCCTCAGTCCCTAAAACAGCAATTATTAAACCACTGTTGAAAAAGAACAAATTGGACGAACTACTACTGCAGAACTACGTGCCCATCTCCAAACCTCCCTTTTATCAGTAAGATTTTTGAAAAAGCTGTGTTTCAAAAGTTAAATAACAGTGACCAGCCGCTTTGACGTTTTCTAATCAGGTTTCCGTGCTCACCACAGTATAGAGACTGCCCTTGGCAAGGTGTTCAATGACATCCATGTATATGCAGACTCTGGAAGAACCACAGTATTATTGGATCTGAGTTCAGCATTCGATATAGTTGATCACTCCAATCTTTTAGAGTGCTTGGAAAACTGGCCTTGGTTTTTTTGGTACAGCACTCGACTGGTTTAAATCCTACTTAAAGGACAGGAACTTTTTTTGTCAGTAGGTAACTCTATGTCACATGCGGGGGTTCCCCAAGGATCCATCTTGGGTCCTCTCCTATTCATTATCATTAGTAGACACTGAGCTCTACATCACATTGTCACCAGGTGATTTTGAACCTATTCAAGTGCTGAGTAAATGTTTAGAAGAAATCAATGAATGGATGTGCCAAACGTTTCGACAGTCGAACAAAAACAAAACTAGCGTAATCATTTTTTGACCAACGGAGGATCGATCAAGAGTTAGAAGACAGCTTCGGTTGCTTCAGCTAGTAAATACTGATCAGGCCCAAAATCTGGGTGCAGTGATGGACTCAGGCCTGAACCTTCAAAGGTTTCTAACGTCTGTCACCTGAAGAACATGTCCAGGATTAAAGAACTTATGTCAAAGCAGGATCTCAAAAACCAAATCCATGCGTTTATCTTTAGTCAAATTGATTAGCGCAACGGTGTCTTCACAGGTCTGCCAAAAAAGATTATCAAACAGCTGCAGTTGATTAAGAACGCTGAGAAAGAAGAGCACATCACCCCAGTACTAATGTCTTTACACTGGCTCTTTGTATCTCAGAGAACAGACTTTAAAATAAGACTGTTAGTCTATAAATCACTGAATGCTTTAGCACCTAAATACATCACAGACTTATCAGAGTGTCAACCCTCCAGACCACTATGGTCTTCTGGCTCAAATCTACTCTGTATACCCAGAACCAAACACAGAGAAGCAGCATTTGGTTCTTATGCCCCACTTATCTGGAACAAACTCTAAGGAGAATGGGAAAAGTGCTAAAACCTTGAGTTCAAGGTTAAAAACCTATTTGTTAAGAGTTGTCTTTGAATGTTAATGTTGAAGTTTGTAGTCCAACATGTCTTATATCTTGACCTGCTGCCACTATTCCACTGCAATGTGCTTTCCTCTAATTATTTTCTGTTCATGTACAGCACTGTGAATTGTCTTGTGATTGAAATGTGCTATACAAATAAACTTATCTTGTCTTGCCTTACCTATATCATTGTAGAAATAACAAAAAATCCCAGAAAATACAAATTTCTTAGCATCTCTAATTCAGTCCACTCTTCAGGGTTCCTACATATTTTCAAGGCTCATATTTCTTGTTTTTTTTATAACATTTAACACGTACAAAATAACTTTTAAAACCTTGAATAATATTTAGGTCTTATTACCTGTAGGTTCCACAAATCACGAAACAAAACAATACCTTCCAGAGCATGGTATGGAGCTACTTCACTGCTTATTTGGTACTTGGACTAAAAATCAGCTCAATTTCAACTAGAATATCCTATACTAAATGTTGTATTTTTTATAGCACTAATGCCAATCTTGTCAGTGAAAAACAAAAGTACTGATTACTAAAATGTAATTTTAAATATAAAGCAATGTCAAATCTAAACTATATCTATTAAGCATCATTAAGTTTGAGTCCTATAGAAAATGTAAAAACAACAAAGTAAAACAAAATAAAAACCTTTCCGTCATCAATAAAAAAAAGTAATCTAATTTGGGACTTTTTAAAAAGGTATATAGCCACGATATATGTCTATACCAAAAAGACCAAAATCCAGTTGATTATGATAAAATAAGGCTATATACTTCACGCGTCGGTTCAGATAGTGTTTTGATAATCCTTTTTGAGCCTAAAAATAACTACCTCATCGGGCGCGATGAGCAGATATAAACAGATGTAGCGTCATTTACCAGCAGTACCACAGAACTATCAGAAAGCCAGATGGCGACTAATAAATCACTACTAAATAATGCCGAACCAAGCCTGACCCTCTGCAATGCCTTGCGGTAAAGCGGCAGCTCGGCGGGATTGAAGACCAACCGTTATTAATTAAATAAACTAATGTACATCAACTCTGATAGCCTCATATCAGGACATCACAGAGAAATAAAATTCCCATTCATAACCGGAAACAGGGACACAGCATCGAGGTAGGAACCAATAAATCAATCGATCCATTTATGTTTGTACTTTAGACCATAGAGGCTAAGAAGATTGCTATTACTATTATCACAGTATTAATATGGACGTTTACTCACGTTAATCAACTCTGCAGTCACATCTAAGCCTCAGCAGCTTTAGCTTCAGCTTCAGTGAACATCAACGTTCATACGGTATTCCCAGCGCTATTTTAGTCTTTCTTCATTGTTTCCACAGTTCGCTGGTAGATGCTAATAGCCGTTAGCTGCCTCCTTGTTCATATCCCGCTGCACACGCGCAGTGTCGTACTTCCGTTGTTATTAGAAGTAAACACGAAGGGCTTTGCTTACTAACAAACTGAGCAAAAAACAAAGTGCCAAAATAATAACTAAAATGCCAGCAGGATGTGATAATCTTTCATAAAAATTCAATAAACCAGATGTAGTGTTTTGTTCAACCAATTTCTTGTACCGCCTGTTCAGAGCTCATGTGTTTAGCTGTGTTTTCAAGATAACACCACTAATATTACTGCCATTAACACAGAAAATACTCCTGCACCAGTGCTTTCGTGTTTCTCTGGGGGTTTTTTGGCATCTGCAATATTTTCAGGTAATGAAGTTGGGTGTCTTCCTGTTAAAAAAAAAATGTGTTGCTTCCCACCATCGCCACATGCATGTTCAAGAGGAGGGGTTGCTGTGAACCATATGGCATACAAAACTGCAATGTATGACAGCTAGGCTCAAAATAGACTGTTAGTAACTAAAATCTAAATATGTCTATATTATTGGACTGATTTGATTATACATTTGTTGAAAAAAAAAATCGGACCCATTTGTCCTGCAAAGCACAATGGATTTCAATGGTTGTGAATTGGCACTATGTATATAAACTGAATGGAAATGGATCGACTGTGGCAGCTCTGTTGGCAATTTCCAACTTAGAACTAGAATAGTTTCCTAATGACCTTAGAAGAATATATTAATGCTCTTGAAGAACATTTTCTGCTGTGTTAAACCAAAACCATCACCAAAATTATTAAACAGATTATGGATCTATAAGTTCTTTGCAACCACGATATTATGCACAACAATAATACAGTGATGATAAAATTACTATGTATATCATCTAGCTCTATAAAATATTAGGTCCAGTAAATCAATATTTCTTCAAAGCAACCTTACGTGACAATTGCTCATCCTCTGCCTGTGATTTGACGCAATCTTAAAGGTTGCATGCTTGGCACTAGCTTTTAAGTCGAGGTTAGAATTAGCTATAACGTATGAATTCCTCCAAAAAATTAAAAAATATTATCAAAAAGGTTGCCTCACTGCAGTTTTTCTCAGTTTTGTGACTGATAGAAAGCATTAAAATGTGATGCAAAACCTATGCATTTTCAACTTTACTTTCTGCAGCTCTTCTCGTTTACCAGCTGGATAAAATAAATGCCAACTGCCTCAAAGTGGCAAAAAAAAGAAAAATCTAAACTGAGATAAACCGTCTGATTTCCCAGTTCAGCTAATTTTGAAATAACTCACACTAGACGAGCTGCAGACAACAAACCTTCCAGCATAGTTTGCTCAAACCAACTCTCAATCACTGAGAACTGTTAGTGTCTCACATCTGCAGCTGTTTGGCCTAAAGCTGACCAGTGGGAGCACTATTTAGCACCAGCACCATTTTGCTCTTTCAGGAATCTGCAAACAAAATCTGAAATGAGAGAAAAATCTGAAATGAAAGATTAGGTGGCTGCACGGCAGCGGCCTGGTGCACCAAGCGACGTCAGCGAGTGACAACCGAAAACCACTTCTGCTATCAGGAAAGCCCCTGACCGACTCATTCATGTACAGAACATAAATAAATCGCGTGCATTATTCATCACAGGATAAGCTGGCTGCAACAAGACAGTTCCTCTGTGTGGGTGGGTGGACATTTGACTGTAGCTGATAAACAGGCCCTGACCATCCGGGACTTTCTCTCTTCTACCTGTTCAACCCCTCCTGTTGCAGTTAAGAGTGTGTGCTCTGTGTGTGCTCTGCATGTTGTGCAATAAACCAGCTTCACTTTGGACTTCTGGGAAAACACAGCAAGGGGAGGAAGAGGGAAAAAAAAAAATCCCTGAGCTGCATTTACTGCAGCTAACCCCTACCCCCCCAAGAGTTACATGCAAACAGCCTGCACTGAAGATATTGAGGAGCTGGGTGCATGCAGGGAACTGTAGTTGCAGCAGGCTGCCTAACTTGGGGTCAAAGTGTGACGAGCATGCTGCACATCAGTGGACACCCAGGTGTTTCACTCATATCCAGTTTCCTGTACAAAAGCAGCAGCTGACGCTCTTTCCCTGCAGACTTTTAAAAGAATATGCAGCTTTGCAGCTCTCCGCCTCCTTAAAGCTCACTTTCTATTTATAGATTTTTTTTTTCTATTATTTTGTCTCTAAGAATCAGACATGGATCTGAGCACTGACAGCTGCAGGTTGTACTGCTCTCCTGCACCCCAAAGCTGCACACTTTTGACCCTGGACGTGACATGGCACTTAGGATTTACCTTGAGCGGCATGCATCAACTCGTGCAGAGTTGATTAGGAAGAGTTCAAGTGTCCTTGTCTTTTCTCGTGACTGTGCCCAACATCCCCTGCCTGTGCGCTGCTATTAGCGTCAGTATGAGCATACACAGCATCGTCTTACCAGGAACTGTGCAAAGGGGAAGATCTCAAACAGGAAATGCAACTGACCCTCCTAAGCCTTGTAACTTTAAAATGCACCGGCCGTGCCTGGGCTGCAGCCGTGCACATTGGAAACCGTGCAGCTGTGATTGCATGTGGCTAGTTTTGCACAGATCGGCTTCATGTTCTTACCTCCCTTTGGCTGAGGCATTTCCCCTCTGCTTTGATGAGGGGGAGGGGAAGCACAAAAGACTTTGCCTTCTTTCTCGCTCCCTCCCTCCATCGCCCTCGTACTGGAGCTTTAGCGGCTTGCTTTGCAACAAAGATGCAAAATACAAGCCTCGATCTTCATGCACTTGGAGCCTTCTTGGGTCCGCGCCGTGCGTGTCCGTGCAGGGGGCGCGGTTACGGATGCACAGCCCGCGCAGTCGTCGGGTAAGCAGGTTATTTTGCAAATGCGCTGCAAAGAATTCTCCGCAGCACTTACATGATGAGCCAAGGCTGGCAGCTGAAAGCTCCTAACTTGGATCAGAGTAAGCCCCTGCGAGACGACGTTCTTCCTGCTTGGAGCGCAGAGGATTGTGGGAAATGAAGTCGCGGGTTTAAAACGGCGCGAAGCTTTCAATGACTGACGTTGGCTCCCTTTGAGGTTTCGTCAAATAGAGATTGCTTCACCAGCTTAAACTATAAAACCGCCAGGAACGTAAGAGAACTGTATTTCATTTTCGTTTTACAATACAAAACATTGAACCGGAGAAAGCCGTTTCGTTTTTGTTTTTTTTGTGTGGTCTAAAGCGGATGAGAAATATGTTTCAAATAAGTGGAAACATATTTGTAAATGGTTTGTTTTTCACATGTTTAGGGTCGTAATTCTGATACATTTCGGTCCGTGTATCTTTTGGTCATTGGATTTTCGTTTCAGAAACACGAATTAAAAAAAACAAAACGAATGGCGATTTGATTTTTGTTTTAAAATGAAAAAAAAGGAAAACGAAATACAAAGCGTTTCTCTTTTTCATTGTCAATAAGGGAAAAGTGAAATTAGAAAATTGATTTGAGTTTCATTTTCCATTTCGGGTAACAAAAAACAAAAATGGTTTAAAACATAAACGAAAAAAAGGCTCGTTTGTTCGTATTCCGAGACCGGAAGTGGTCACTTATGCGTTGCAAAAGCACCACATTTTTCAGAATAATATGTCTTAAGAACCTCACGTAGATTTGATTTTAGACACGACTAAACAAGGCTTGTCATCCATACAAATCTCAATGCAGATATCCCAGGTGAGAGGGGGAGTAAGACGATATTCTCTAAGAAAAGTGAGGTGATTTTCCAATGAACATGGCTGAGTTTACTTTGGTCTAGCCGGCCGCCACTGGGGACATGCTGCTACTGCTACTTTCCAAAATAAAAGCAATGTGATTGACGTTTATCAACCTATTCTATTCTTTGTTTTGTTACACATATGCACGTCATTTGAAATAATTTCTTACAGCTTTATGTTATATTTCTTTATTATTCAGCCCTGCTGGTGAATATATAAATATATATTTTGGTCATAGTCACTTTTTAGCCTGAATAATTACAAAAAAAAATAGCAAACAGCCTTAAACAGACTTGCTGCTGCGATGATTCGTATAACTGAGAATATGCACAGGGATATTAAAACAATTGGTTTTCCCAAGTGACCACTTTGACTTACAGACGACAGAATAAGATCTTGAGATGTTACTCATCAAAATCCATAAACATGATGTGGAATTTCTAAATTAAAGCCCTCCAAAATCTCTACATTGTCAATTTCACCTAAGTTGCTGACAATGTGGCTACTAAACGATACATTTTTAGGGGATACGGTCACTTCAGCTTGACAGTAGAACACCTTCAAATGTTGCTCAACAAATTTCATCAACATCTGATGTGGAATTTCAAAGTAAAAGCCCTTCAAAATCTCTCTATATATTCACTTTGACCTAAGTTGCTGATAATGTGTCTACTAACCCTTATGTTTTAAGGGAACGTTTTTGATTCAGCATGACAGTAGAACACCTCCAGAGGCTGCTCAACAAAGCTCATTAAGATTTGATGTTGAATTTCAAAAGACTGTTCCTACATAAGTATATACACTATATTGCAAAAGTATTCGCTCTGCCATCCAAATTTTTGGAATCGGGTGTTCCAATCATTTCAGTGGTCACAGGTGTATAAAACCTATGCATGCAGACTGTTTTCATGAACATTTGTGAAAGAATGGGTTGCTCTCAGGAGCTCAGTGAATCCCAGCGTGAAGCTATAATAGGATGCGACCTGTGCAACAAATCCAGTTGTCAACTTTCCTCGCTCCTAAATATTCTTGAGTCAACTGCTGTATCATAAGAAAATGGAAGTGTTTGGGAAGGACAGCCACGAAGTGTTAGGCCACGTAAACTGTCAGAGTGGCGTCAGTGGATGCTGAAACACATAGAGCGTAGAGGTTGCCAACTTTTTGCAAAGTCAATCACTATACGCCTCCAAACTTCATATGACCTTCAGATCAGCTCAAGAACAGAACAGAGAGCTTCATGGAATGGGTTTCCATGGCCAAGCAGCTACATCCAAGCCTTACATCACCAAGTTCAACGCAAAGCGTTGAGACACGTTGTTTGGAGGGACAAATCACGCCTCTCCATCTGGAAATCTGATGGACGAGTGTGGGTTTGGTGGTTGACAGGAAAACGGTGCTTATCTGACTTCATTGTGCCACGTGTAAAGTTTGGCAGAGTGGGGATTATGGTGTGGGGTTGTTTTTCAGGAGCTGAGCTCTGAATGTTTCCACAGACTAAGACATCTTGGAAAATTCCATGTTCTCAACTTTGTGGGAACAGTTTGGAGCTGGCCTCCTCCAACATGAGAAAAAAAAAAAAAAGAATAAAAATACAGACAAAATCGAAGTAGGCAGATGATGTCATATGCACATTCACTGTGATATATATATATATATATATATATCACAGTGAATGTACATGAGGACATGGATGGAAAAGTTTGGTGTATAAAAAACACACACATATATATATACTGTTGTTAAACTTTACGGTTGTTTCAAGTTTTTGATCCAATTTCACATTTTGAAAAGTAACAAATCTGTTATCAAAAGAAAAGTATTTATTGAACCTGAATGTTAAGGTGTGTTTTCAATTGGTTGCATTCTTCTTCAACAATAGCTGCATGCTACCCTTTCAGAATATTAACAGTGACAACATTAGATGTGGATGATATTTGTTGAGCAACATCTGGAGGTGTTCTACTGTAATGTTGAAGTGACAGTATAAACTGAAAACGTACGGTTCAATATTGACAGCAACTTAGGTCAAACTGACTTAACATAGAGATTTTGGAGGGCTTTTATTTTGAAATTAGACATCATGTAGATGGATTTCAATGAGTAACATCTCGAGATCTTAATCTGTCATCTGTAAGTGAAAGTAGTTACTTTGGCCAACAAATTTATTTAGTGTCCCTATGCAAATTCTTATTTATCCAGATAATTGTAACAGCAAGCATGTTTAAGCTTATATGCTGTTGTTTTAGTAGTTATTTAGGCCAAACAGTGACCAGAATATATATTTCCATATTCACTAGCAGACCTCAATAATAAAAAATATTACATAAAACGAAAGAAATTATATAAACTAACTGTAGTCGACATGTGTAAAAAAATTATGACAAAATAGGCTGAGGCACGTCAAACTTATTGCTTTTATTTTGGAAAGTAGTCTCAGGAAGTAGTAACCGCATCCGGTCTCCGGAATATGAACAAACGAGTCGTTTTTCCGTTTCTGTTTAAAAGCATTTTTGTATTTTATTACCCGTAATAGAGAATTAAATTCAAATAATTTTTCTAATTTTACTTTCCCTTTTTGACAATGAAAAAGATAAACGTTTTGTATTTCGATTTTCTTTTTTGTATTTTAAAACAAAAATCAAACGGCCATTTGTTTTTGTTTTTTTACTTCCTGGTTATGAAACGAAAATCCAATGACCAAAAGATACACGGACCCGGTCCCTATTTAAAAATATGAATAACATACTTTGTTTATAAAAATAAAATATGTAAACAATATGTTTTACAAAGGTATTATTTGATATATTAAACGTAAATGTATTATTATCAGAATATCAAAATATATTCGGACAATTCCAGAAGAGAACAGATATGTAAAATAAAATTTTACCTATTAACATGAGCCCGATAACAAAAATCATCCCCTCTACCATATTTGGGAAATTATGTCATAGAGTGACGAATTTGCTTAGCGACCGCAAGGAGTGGAGGACAAATGATTCAACTCTATTATGGGATTGTTATATGTTGTCATTATTATTGTTAACATAAAAAAATCTAACCAAATTCCAGCTTTGCACATCCATTTTCGGCCATAAGAATGAAATACAGCTTCTAAGTAATCACTTTACAACTTTAACCTCAATTTCCTTCGTTTTTCAGTGTCATTGGGTATCTTTATAATTGTATATTCTCATTATTTAATTTTTCTCATAAAATTGCCAGAATAAGATAAAATCCCGCTCTTCATGTACTTAAACAAGTACCTTATTCTGCTTGAGCGCAATTACTGTCGTCATAGTGTCTTATAAATAAAATAATTAATTTTTATAAGTAAATAAATTCAGAGTGAATAAATGAATAAACTAATACTGAATTGTTATATAATTCTAATTTAGTTTTAAATGATTAAAATACATTTAATGTTTGCATATCTTAATATGCAAACATAAAATATAAATACAATAAAAAAAATTGTTTCATAAATTCATGAAAATATAATAGAACCAAATAGCAAAAACCTTCACATGTCCCTCGGTGGGGAATATTAAACACACATTTCGATGAATTTGGATGAGTGTTTTTTGTTTAATGTTTAAAAAAATCACGTGCAAAGAGAAATTAAAAAAAATAAAATGGCCTGCTGTCTTTTTGCATGTATGTTTTATCAACACCTAACAGATGAACAGAAACATATAAAATACATATATATTTATAATTCTGATATAGGGCCGTCAGAATTACAAATATTGATAAGGGTTAGTTTGTACAAAAAATCTATATCTATAGTTTTTATCTCATTTGAGCTGGATGTTGTAGACACTCCCCCTATTATATTATGTCAACTTTGCTGTAGTGCGGGTTGAGGTGTTGCCCTAATGGCAAACCTGCATCTTACGTTTTGGGCAATGGCAAATGGAGCTAGGCACCACCCCCCTTGGACTCTCCAGGGATAAGTAGGTTTAGACAATGAATGAATAGATAAAAGTTGATGTGTGAAAGTCAATCAGAACATGAGAAAATTGTCCATTTTAAGGAATTGTATGTTTTTATCATGACAGGTTCTCAATTAGGTTTGGATCTGTCTGTTTAAGGTTGTTTGTCACAGTCTCAAGTCATTTGGAGCTCCCAACCGGTTTTCTTCCATGATTTTCCTGTGTTTAGCCCCATCCGCACTGACCACCTCTGCTGTCCCTGCTGAAGGAAAAGCATCCCCACAGCATTTCGCTGTCACCGCCACGTTTTACTGTAGGGCCGTTCTGCAGGGATGTTCTGTTTAGGGTGCAGTGTTAGTGTTTCTCCGCACACAGCATTTTGCATGTAGGTCAAAAAGTTCACTTTTGGTGTCATTTGACTAGAGCACCTTCTTCCACAAGTTTTCAGTGTCCCCTACACAGCCTATGACAAAATGCAAACAAAATTTTCATCAACGGTTTTCTTGTTGCTACTCTTCCATAAGAGCCAAATTCGTGAATTGAATGACTAGTGTTTTTCCTGTCCACAGATTCTTCCTGCAGCTCCTCCATAGTTACCATAAACCTCTTGCCTGTTTCTCTAACCATTTCCTTGCCGAAACTTTCAGCTAAGGCTATGTCCTTGTAGGTTTGCGGTTTAGCTACACTCAGTTTTACGATACTGGATTGAACAGTACTCTCCGAGATGCTAAAACATTGAGGTACTGTTTTATAACCTAATGTCTCCAAAACATTCTCCCTGACCTGTCTGCTGTGTTTCTTCGTCTTCATGATGGTGTTTGTTTTCTAATATTCTCTAACAAGAGCAAACATAGAACAGTTGTATTTATTCAAAGTTAAATTACCCAAAGAGAGACCCATGTTCCTATTTAAGTAGTTTGTTAAGGAAAACTCTTCAGATTGTCATTTGTAAAAAGTGTTGAAAATGCATTCTTCTTTCTTGCACTTGAAGATTATGGACTACTTAGTTTATTGGACAGTAGGTGGTAGTGCATTATCTTTTTACAAATCTCACAAACCACTCACAAAACCATAAAAGTCTTTATTAATAGGTAACATGAATCTCTACACAAATAATCATACCCTTAATAAACTAAGTGTGTAAGTGTTGGGATATCTACTGTTTTGTACTGGAGGGTAAAAGAAATAAAGAAATTAAATGGAAGAAAAAGATCTATTCTTGGGATCAATATTTGTTGCCCAGTTAGCAATAATTTAATGATTTATTGATCAAAAATGTGGTTTTAGCAAATGACGCTCAAGTATAACCTCTGTATGATCCATTGGCATGAAATGCACATACTTGTAACTTTTTGCCTGGTCCTAATAATTTCTACATGAGGATGTAATGAAACGCAAGTGTTGTTTAAACCACATTTCACAGTTCTCATACCTGCTGAGATCTAATCAGCTAAATTTCCTTCAACGTTCAAAAGATTGTATGTTTAAATACGTTTGAAGAACAAATCATTTTATCAATGGTAATTGGGTGCAAGCCCAGACTGAGTGAATAGCACCATAACAAGTAATATTTAGCTTGCTGAATGTTCTTTGTTCTTCCCACTGTCAGTAATTCACAACAAAATCATGAAATCTTCAAACTTTTGAACCACATTGGTATTTTTTAAGGGTATTATGCAGGCTATTGGGATGAATTTGGATTTGTGAATTTCTGACAGTACAAAAACTGAGAATAGCACCAAGCTACGACATGTGTATCCATGATTTTCCACTAGAAACTTGCCACCAGACAAGAACACTCAAAATCTTAGTTGCCCAAAGAAAACGAAAAGGAGACCTGACCAGGATTCAGATATGAGTGAAAGCTGGATTGGTCAAATAGCGGGAGTCAGTTCTTGGCGGTTATGAGGGTTTGGTATAATGGTTTCACCACGACATGGAGGAAGAGGGAGCTGTCGATGAGGTAATCAGACGTGCGTCGATACAGATTGGCTTCAGCCAAGAAGTCACCGTTTTCCTCGGTGCTCTGGTGGAAGTTGTACACGTGCTTGACGACCAGCTTACCATGCTGCTGAGCCATCACAAGAACCGTCTTCTGGAAATTCACTCCGGCAAAGTCTGCACTGGATGTGGCTGGAGTGATGATGATGCGAGGGCGCCCTCCTTCCACACGTGTCGGCTGCATGGCGCCAGTCTCTGTGTACATCGGCCTCATACTGAGGGGCAACCAACGCGGTGAAAACAGGGCGTTCCAGGTCACTCGTTTGCTGGCATCATGGCTGCTGGGCCCCAGCTGGGTTTGGAAGCTGGTGCTGCGGTCATCTCGTGTTGGATTGTTGATGATCCAAGGTGAACCCCACACTGTAGACAGGTAGTTTCTTGGGACAAAGAGGCTACAGTTCACGTCAAAGTATTTTGCCATCTGTAGTGGCGAGGCCGAGTGAAACTGGTAGGACATGTAGAGCAGGTCACGGACTGACTCCTGATAGTGAGCCAGGACTCTAGACTGGGTCTGCAGGCGGAACAGCTCCCTAGGGGACATCATGGCATAACGTATAGCTCTTAATGCGTTCTCTGCCGTCAAACCATCAGGCTCATTCTTTATAATCCAGGCCTCCAGAGCAGCAAAGAGTTCCATTTCGCTCTGCAGGACGAGGTCGGAGCGCTGCAGCAGTGTCATGAGCAGCTCGCTGCTAATTGTCACCCACTCCCCGCTCTGCAGCACTACTGAAAGGTTCCAGGCCAGGTACTGCAGACAGCTATCCCTCAGCACAACGTCCCCTGCTTGCAGGGCATATTCGTACCAGCCTGCCACATGACCTGAAGGGGAGTGTCTGGCCATATTCTGGGTCATGTAGAGGGTGACACCCTGCT
This sequence comes from Fundulus diaphanus, assembly GCA_037039145.1. Classification (NCBI taxonomy): domain Eukaryota; kingdom Metazoa; phylum Chordata; class Actinopteri; order Cyprinodontiformes; family Fundulidae; genus Fundulus; species Fundulus diaphanus. Next base: position 16,448,522 of record CM073143.1, on the reverse strand, counting down.
GGAGACTCTGCACTTGGTACTTGGTGGCCAGCTTGTGCAGAGGTGTGGCCTGGTCGAGACGAAGCGAAATGTCTCCGCAATACAGATATCTGCACAACGAAAAGAGGACAACAGGTTCACATTTTCGAGTGTTACACACCAAACAAACAAATCTTACACATATTTATAAATGTTTGTTTTAAAATGTATTGCTGAGCAGGTAATTAGTAATCTGTAGAGAAACTCAAACAATAACCAGAACTGTGAGCTAAAGAAGCTAAGACTTGCTGTTAAGATTTGAGGTTGGGTTGATAATCCTCGGTGGGTTTGTTGCTTTGAATGACCAGTTTTTATTTTAGGTTTTCAATTATTATCTGAACTTACATTTTTATCAGCACATCTTAAAACCATTCGAACCTTTTGAACCAATCAGCGATCACGATTTGTGAAACTGAAATAGCCCTTACCCACAGAAGTCTCTAAGAGAGCAGTAAAGTTGACTGGAGTCTCTCCAGATTCTGTGTACATATCTTTATATGCTGTTCGGGTCAAACCTTTCAGTTTTCTCTATTCTCTATTGCATTTTTTGAACAACTACTGTACATTACGATATTTGATGCTGAACTGCTAAACAACATAATGGACTTCCAGCCTATCAATTTCGTGAATGCGCCATTTTCATGTTTTTCACTGTGATTTTGTGTTCCAAGTTTAAGGATGCTGAAGCTACACGTGGAACTGACCATGCTTGCCATAGATGCCATAGATTCCAGAAAGCAGAACAGGTATGTACCACAAAGTATTTTGCAAATTCCAAGAAAGTAACCTTATAAATTCTGAAAATTAACACAGTTCCTGTAGGTATACAATGTGACCTTTGCATTTCATGACAGCTTGTAACTTGTAAGTGCAGGATAATCCATCCATCCATCCATCCATCCATTGTCTATCCCCACTTATCCGTATAGGGTCACGGTCAATGGATAATGGCAGGGTTAGGCCTGTACAGGTCATCAGTCCATCACAGGGCAACACAGCATAATCCAGAGGGCAAACAACCATGCACACACTCATACTTGCAACTAAGGGCAGGTACAAATATGCAAATTCCATGTAGAAAGACCCCAGACTGGGATTTGAATCCAGGACCTTCTTGTTGCAAATCAACAATGCCACCAACTACAGTACATCACTTTACAGCTCAAGAATGGTGAGCTGCAAAATATGTTCTGGGAAAGTAAACTATAAATCCCATTATTATACAAACAGGTTCCAAAAGGACCCATCTAAAAAGTAGTCTAGAAGATCCTGGAAGTACTTGGAAAGTGAAAGTTTGATCATGAATTAATATCTTTACTGTGTTTCTCTTTTTTGACATTGATTCCTTATCAAATATTAAACATTACCAACAACAGTCAGGACATATATTGTCAGAGTTATAATAATAACTTTCCAAAATAGCTTATTTGCGCTGGTGGCGTAGCGGGTAGCGCGACCCATGTATGGAGGCCTTAGTCGTCGACCCAGGTTCGACTCTGACTCACGGTCCTTTGCCGCATGTCTCTCCCCCTCTTCCAGCCCCTTTCCTGTCAGCCTACGGTGTTAAAAAGAAAGCATGCCACTAAAGCTGTGAAAAATCTCCAAATAAAAAAAAAAATCTTATTTGCTTTTGAGGCATTGTGCACAATGTAATACTGAGCAAGTGTGAAAAGAAGATAAAGGATAAATGCTAGATTCATCTTAAGTACTCTTTGCATGTGGACGAGAGATGCACATACAGATAAAAGCATTTGGTTAGCTAAATGTTTTTCTGTTAAATGCTGTTATCTTATGAGTCTAAAATCTATGAGTTTTACTTTAAAAACTCAAGTATCCTAATTCTCTATAGCTGAAGTACAAAATGTAAATAATATCCTACATTGAGTTTGTTCAATTGTTTCTGCGCTGAAAGGCTCAGTCTGGGGTTTGGACAAGATTATTTTTTCAGTCCAGAAAAAAAACAATTCTGGTATTGAAGAACCTCATTAGTGCAAGTGAAATAAAAAATATATATATTTTTGCATTAATTATAATGATTATTGTCTCTGCAGTCCAATCAGTTATATAATCATCTTATAGTTGCACCACAGATCTCAATGAGCAGCTCAGCAGTTCCCCTCATTCATCAGTTTTCTCTTGGTCTTATAAGTGTTTGCTTTTTTTGTTTTGTTTTTTTCTTTTCCGTCTTAGGTGTAAGGCATGGCACAACCCGCTGGGTCACAAGATAACTCAGTTAGGCTCTAATGGTGGGATGGGGTAAGGATTTACACTTCCAGCCTCACCTGATGAACTTGTCGAACACAGCGGCACAGTCGGAGCTCTCTCTAAGCACCATGGTGCTACTGTTGCGGCTCAGCAGCATCTCCTCGAACACTGGGCTCTGCAGGGAGAGCACCAGGGAGTGAGCTTGGATCACTTTCACCTCGTCTGCATTGGGCGTCTCCACACGCAGGGACACATCACTTCCATTCCCCTGAACCAGCAGGGCCTCTAGGCGCTGCACCAGGACTTGGGAGTGGCTGATGGTGTTCGTGTCACTGCTTCCGTCCTGGGCGAGGTCAGCTTTCAGCAGGCCTGCTTCAAGAGAGGGAAGAATAAAAGAGAGGCACTGGGGAAGTTAGTGCATGTCACGCCCAGAATTCAGCTCACATTCAGAGCTTGCCAACAAGTTGCATGTGACTATTTATTGGGGCAGATAGTGGGGAAGTGTCATGAAAATCCATGGCATTGATCGGCCCAGCTGCGCTTGCTGTGTGGATAATGAAGGATTGTGGGTCATGTTTAATTAAATCTTTGTCTCAGCTCACCACCTCCCGCAGCTCATTTTCTGCTGGACTGGGCTGTTTCAGTAACTGCAGGGGTTTGAGCCTGGATTTGTGTCTAACTCTGGTTCCTCTTTCTGATTCTCACAAATGTGTAACACTTCCTTCCCCAAGCTTCATGCAGACATAACGCACTATGAACTCATCCGCTGGCTGTGAGGTTCCAGTGAGTCAATGCACAGACAGCAGAAATCTTTTATAGTGGAGTCCAAAAGTCACAGAAATCAGAGTTCGTTACTCAGGTTTTCCTTTTTAGATGAGTCACCCAACATCTTTTTTTAAAAATATATTTAACTTGATTACCACTATATGAACTCTTGTGTTCATTTGTAACGCTCCAAAGTCCAATTATTCGATTTTCAGTCAACAAAAAAAAGTAATTCCCTTCTTATCCCCACCTCTATCTCTACTTCAGTTTTGTTACATTGCATCAAACACTCCTTTGCAATATTACCCGGTCTCTTACAATGAAAACAATGCTGACTGGTTTAGTTTTAGTTATGGCTTACCTGCAGCAGCTGCCTCCATCTGCAGCCACACGGTCAGAAGCAACATTCCTGCGTGGACAAGATCACCCCGTTTAATCATCTTCCCTCTTGCCCGTCCTCACTGCCGTTAGACGTCTGATTCCAGGAGCCCAGCTGTGTGAAGATCTGAGGGGACCTTGCTACAATCATTGATTGGTGGGTGGAAACTGGAGTTGATGCTGCGCTTATCACTATGACTGACTTTTTCTATCCTCATCAGTACTGGTTGGATGGTATTGATCGTTTGATCTAATGAGGCTGATGAACCTCACGGAGATTAATACTCTGAAAGGGAAAAGAAAAGAGTTTGACTGATTATAAATAAGATTCCACAGCTGGAAGAAAACTTTTTTTTAATCACCAATAACTCTATTCAGCCAATTTCTGTCTGACTTGATCAGTCACTTTAGTTGTTGGGACAGAAGTTTGGCCCAATCGTCTCACCAATGTTGCTTTAGTTCATTGATATTTGCAGATAATTGCTTTAATGCAACGCTCTTAAAATCTAGCAAAAGCAATTAATTGAAGTTGAGATCTTGACTTTGACCTTTGCGTCACTTTATTTATTTTTTTATTTTTTGTCAGATAGTCTATTGTACATTTGCTGCTGATTTTGGGATTGTTGGCTCATTGGTGACCCAGTTTGCATCGGCTGTCGGACAGATGCCCTCACAGTTGAATTTAGCATGCTTTTGTGTAAAGAGGAGTTCATGGTCAATTCAATGACTGCAGGGTGCTCAGTTCCTGTGGCTGCAAACCCAAATCATTAACCATAACCTATCATTTGGTTAATGTAGCATTTTGAAAAGAAATTGGAAGGCTGACCAACATACCTTACAATGAAACCCAGAATAAAATACAATTGCAGGTCAAAAGGTAAACGGACAAACAATACAGACAGCAAATCTATAAAAGTAAAAGAAAAACATCAGCAACTCACCTTGAGTTGAGGGCCATGGAGTGAATGGGATTAAAAAGAGAAAATGAGCTTGGATGATGTGCTTTCCATGATTTAAGAGCTGCTAAAGAAAAAGCTCTACCCATTCAGTTTACATCATGTCTTTGGAGGCTCTACAAGCATCTGGTCTACTGATTTGAGGCAACTTGACATATGGAGACTTTAGTTCATGCAGATAAAACAGTTAACATTATCAAGAGGCTTATCAACAAATAAAAGACTTTGGACATGAACTGGGAGTCAGTAATGGAAACTAAAAGGATGGGAAAATGTGCTCAGGTTTTACAAGAGTTGTAGGCACGTTTTGGGAACCTGATTCTAAAAAAAGTACATTGCATAAGTCATGGTTTAAGGGATTAAAACAACTATAACAATGTTTAGAATGTATGAAACATGCTTACTTTTTTGATGAAAAAACACGAAAAATTCGAGTTTTACTGTGAGTTTAGCCAGGACAAGGCAAGTTTATTTGTATAGCAACATTTTAGCTGCAAGACCACTCAAAGTGCTTTACAAGATGAACATATAAGAAAGAAAACACATTAAAAAAGTACAGTGCAATGGCATGATAAAGAAAAGTAGACTTGTTTGGTTCTGAATCTAGGGATGTGGACTAGTCTTGAACCAGAAGCCCTGGGTGCTAAACACATCTTTAACATATTTAAGTGCTAACCTTGTGATGGATCAGGGTGTCCAGGATATAGTCCGCCTCTCACCCAGTGATGGCTGGAGGTAGGCAGATGATGAACTATGATGTCGAAGATGGTGATCTATGATGAACATTGGATCGCTAACGAATGCAGCTTATACACCTGTCTGCAATTTCATCATCAGCTGCTGGTGGCCTCGGTAGAATCAAGCTGACTTATATCTCTTTGAGAATTTTCCTGAAGATAGCTTGGGAACTCCCCTTGTTTGAGCTCACGTCTTGTGACTCCTAGCTTCAAGCTCCTCAGGTAGCTTCTACACCTCTCCAAGCTTCTTTGACAGACACCCCATTGACAGATCTCTCTCTGGTAATCCATCCATGGTTTTAAACTGAAGCTCCAACGTCCTTACCCATCACCTGCCTACCCACTCTCCAAACTTCCTCATTTGGATGACAAACCTCCATCTCCATTGGGCTTCAATATAACAAATTGGCAAAAATCCTGCATTCACAGAGGGGCTCACATTGATCAATTAATGAGGTGCATACTTAATTCCTATGGAAAGGAATTTGCATTGCTTGATTGTTATTTCATCTTTTACCTTTTTGTTCTCTGTCATTTTTTTCTTCATAGTAGGTACACCTGGTCTGGTGTTCTGTTAGCTGTAACATCATCCAGGGAAGACAGATGATCCGCTATTACCATATAACGTAGAAAAGTTCCTGGATCAATGTGTGCTTCTGTGCTTTTTTTGTCTCTCTTTTTGTGTCTCTGCTCTGTCTTCTGTAACCCCCAGTCGGTCGAGGGAGATGACCGTTCACACTGAGCCTGGTTCTGCTGGAGGTTTTTTCTTCCCGTTAATGGGGAGTTTTCCTCTCCACTATCGCTTCATGCTTGCTCAGTATGAGGGATTGCAGCAAAGCCATGGACAATGCAGACGACTCTCCCTGTGGCTCTACGCTCTTTCATTAGGAGTGAATGCTGCTTGTCAAGACTCGATGCAATCTGCTGGGTTTCCTTAGATAGGAAACTTTTTGACCAATCTGTATAATTTGATTGAATTAGACTTTGTAAAGTGCCTTGAGATGACATGTATCATGAATTGGTGCTATATAAATAAAATTGAATTGAACTGAATTGAAAGAACAGTAGTTTATCTTGAGACGATGAGAGTCCCTGCACTGCAAAAACGGAACTAAAAATAAGTAAAATGTTGTTAAAATTAGTGCATTTGTCCTTGATTTGAGCAGGTTAATAAGATGATTTGCCAATGGAATAAGATTTTTGCACTTAAAATAGGAACAACTCATCTCCATCATCTTATTTCAAGTCCAGTATGTCTAATTATCTTATTTTAGGGGTCAAAATACTCATTCCATTGGCAGATAATCTTATTTACCTGCTCAAATCAAGGACAAATACACTAACTTTAAGAACATTTTACTTATTTTTAGATCCATTTTTGCAGTGTGGTAAAATCGTTGCCAATATCTAACATTCCTTTCACAGATTCTATAGTATTTTTCTCAACATTCATCTGATCCAAATAACTGGGTTATTTTTTTGACACCTTGACATAACATTAATGGCAGAGAAATACAAAGTTAACATATAGCCCATTTACTTAAACATTCGAGATCTGTTGAAATTAAGGTTGATATTGGAAATATAGACAATTATTCAACATTAATGAAATATAATTTCCCAACAACACATATTTAATGATTATTATAAGGTCCTTACTGAAAATCTCTGGGTGAAAAAAATAAGTATCAGTAAAACTAATTTGGTAGCTTCAAAGCTCTAATCAACCAAATTCAGGTGTCCTAAATTTAGGTCAAAATTTCTTTTTAGTAACTATTTTTTCTTTTTCTTTAAATATTTGTTTAACTCTCTAAGATTTGACACTCAGTCTGATAACTTCATAGTGGAGACTGGTTCTTCATAGTCATGCATGTCAGTGTGTCCACCCAGTTCTACCGACGAGAGTGACACTTTGTCAAATGCAATTTATTTCCAGCTTCGGGCTACAAAACGCTTCATTAGGAAGGACAGTGAGATGCACAATCAATATTATCTCAATGTCATTTTCTTTCAGCTCAGAATCAGAATCAGCATTAAGTGGCCATGATTGCTGGCACAATCAAAGAATCCGACTTTAGTAACAGCGCTCGCAGCGTGCAGACATTTGGTCTGAACACCTTTGAACATGAAGCACATGCCCACAGAGGCAGTCTTCGGCTGTTTTCTGCCTGTATTTGTCAGCGCAGAACCCTCAAATGTGAGGCAAAGCGTGCCCGAGTCCATACAACTGCCTTTATTGATCAGAAGGCTTAAATCCTCCTCACTGTTCCATAGTTGGGCTGGAACTCAAGTTTCGAGATCTCAGCCCTTTATCTTTTGACTTAAAATATAGAGTATGAATTTATGGCAGACATTTCTAAAGATGGCAGTGGATAGATTCTGGAAAGACAGAAGCTGTAAGGAAGGTAAGGACACAAGGGAGGAAGTGAGGTAGCATTAAAGTAGGCAAAGACAGAAATAAATTACATAAAAAAGGAAAGAAGTAATGACAATGGGAAGCCTAGAAGTGGCCGAACAATGTAAAGACACTAGAAAGAAAGGAACAAGGAACAAAAAAACTGATCCAAACCATTAATCTTTAGAAAACTCATCCTCAGGGGGTCGCCAGATGCTGAATTTATAGTTAAATTTGTAATCTAAACAAGCTGTTTAACTACAGGACAGCAACAGCCAGCTTGCACCAACAATCTCCACTGATATTCTGTGAATTGTATTTACATATTGCTTCCACTAGAGGGTATTCTGACTGTAGCTTGCAGACAGTGACAATAACGCAAGCTATTGTTTAAATTAATATGTAATTATTACTTTCCTGTTCTTTTTTAAATCTGCAGTTAGATTTAAAAGTTAGCCGGTAATCCGAATCCAGGCTTTAAGTGGAATGAATCAGTCAACATTGGATGAATCAGGGAATTAGAGAATCATTAATGTTTAAAGCATGGACATGTGTCATGCTGGACTATTTCTAAACCTGCTTCTGTTTTCTATTGTTTTTAATAACTTAGCATCCTCCTGGATATCCATAAATTTACTGAGCCAGTCTTAGTTTGAAGCAGCTTCATAGAATATATCGGATAAATTTCAGGGTTTTTTTTACTTATTTGCAAATCGAGTCTTTAGCTTGGATCTTAGATGTGAATCACAGACAGAAGCACATGGTTGCTCAGAAGGGGAAAATTGGAACTTATGTTAAGCATTGAAGATTTTTCCAGTGATTGCTAAAAATAGTATATGTGATTCCTGATATACCATTTTTGAACGTGAAAAATAACAAATGAATTTTTTTCACATTGTTTCGCTATTTTTGAGAGATTCCTGCCTCAAACTAAGTTATTCATCTAAATCTGCCAGTGGTATGTATAATACCGGGATAAATTGTATGTATATTTCAAGTGTAAACCAGCTTTTTATGTACCTCTGACCAATCATGTTTTTTCAGGTGAATTCTAAAAGATAAGGAAAAAGTTTTACAACGATTTATCTTGGTCTTATCGCAAAATATATTGCATTTTCAATTGGGGGTATAGACTTTGTGTATCCACTGTAAAGTGTAAACTTGAACACTAATTTAATTTAGGGCACACTCACCTACAAGCTTTATGTTCGGGTGGATTAAATAAATGGGGGATCCAAACTGGATATCTGGATAGAAGGTTGATGTTTCTAAAATTCAACTAATTCTGCAAGCTGTTCGTGTAGCTTTTTAAAAATCATGATAAACAATAAAGTTACAGCTATACCTATTATAAGATAATACGATAATACAAGATGCACATTATTGGTCCCAGAATTAGGAATGTATTGGACAGAAGCATAACATAGCACAACAGGGACAAGCTCAACATAAGACTGAGAGATATGAAGTAGAAAATCTTAAAATATCTATACGTATTTACATCCTATAGGGGTAATTGTGCAGCAGAAATTAAAAGTAATGTACAATTTTTGCAGCGTGCAAGTGAAAGTCAGCAGTGTGATTCAGAAAAATGTCAGTAAAAATTAAAGTAAGTTATTGTACAGGGTGATGACATTCAATTCAATTCAATTCAATTTTATTTATATAGCGCCAAATCATGAAACATGTCATCTCAAGGCACTTTACAAAATCAAGTTCAATCATATTATACAGATTGGGTCAGATTATACAGATTGGTCAAAATGTCCTATATAAGGAAACCAGTTGATTGCATCAAAGTCCCGACAAGCAGCATTCACTCCTGGGGAACCGTAGAGCCACAGGGAGAGTCGTCTGCATTGTACATGGCTTTGCTGCAATCCCTCATACTGAGCAAGCATGAAGCGACAGTGGGAAGAAAAACCACCCATTAACGGGAAAAAAAAACCTCCGGCAGAACCGGGCTCAGTATGAACGGTCATCTGCCTCGACCGACTGGGGTTACAGAAGACAGAGCAGAGACACAACAAGAGAGACAAAAAAGCACAGAAGCACACATTGATCTAGTAATCTGTTCTACATTAGATGGTAACAGTCGGTGATCTGTCCTCCCTGGATGATTTCACAGTCAACAGAACGTCAGACCAGGTGTACCTACTATGAAGAAAAAAGAGAGAGAACAAAAAGTTAAAAGCTGAAATGACAACAGTCATTTCAATGTAATGCAATGCAAATCTGGAGAACAGTAGACTGGAGAACAGTAGAAATCAGTAGAGTGAGAAAAATAGGCCCTGATGTCCTCCAGTAGCCTAAGCCTATAGCAGCAAAACTATAAAGGTAGCTCAGAGTAACATGAGCCACTCTAGTTATAAGCTTTGTCAAAAAGGAAGGTTTTAAGATTAGTCTTAAAAGTAGACAGGGTGTCTGCTTCACGGACCAAAACTGGGAGTTGGTTCCACAGGAGAGGAGCCTGATAGCTAAAGGATCTGCCTCCCATTCTACTTTTAGAGACTCTAGGAACCACCAGCAGACCTGCAGTCTGAGAGCGAAGTGCTCTGTTAGGAACATACGGAGTAATCAGAGCTCTGATATATGATGGAGCTTGATTATTAAGGGCTTTATACGTTAGAAGAAGAATTTTAAATTCTATTCTTGATTTAACAGGAAGCCAATGAAGGGAAGCTAAAATTGGAGAAATATGATCCCTCTTGTTGATTTTCATCAGAACTCTTGCTGCAGCATTTTGGATCAGCTGAAGACTTTGAACTGCATTTTGTGGACTTCCTGATAGTAAAGAATTACAATAGTCCAGCCTTGAAGTAACAAATGCATGGACTAGTTTTTCAGCATCACTCCTGGACAGAATCTTTCTAATTTTGGCGATATTCCGGAGGTGAAAAAAGGAAACTCTGGAAACCTGTTTAATATGGGATTTAAATGACATGTCTTGGTCAAAAATAACACCAAGGTTTTTTACTTTATTACCAGAGGCCAAGTTAATGTCATCCAGATTAAGTGATTGGTTAAGAAGTTTATTTTTTGAGGACTCTGGCCCAAAGATTACAACTTCGGTCTTGTCAGAATTTAGATGCAGGAAATTTAAAGTCATCCAGCTTTTGATGTCATCAAGACATGACTGCAGTCGAAGTAATTGATTGGATTCATCAGGATTTATGGATAGATATAGCTGAGTGTCATCAGCATAACAGTGGAAATTAATCCCATGCTGTCTGATAATTTTGCCGATCGGAAGCATATATATAGTAAAGAGAATTGGTCCAAGGACTGAACCCTGTGGTACTCCACAGGTGACCCTAGAGTTTGAGGAAGATTTATTATTAACATGAACAAACTGGAATCTGTCCGACAGATAAGATTTAAACCAGCCTAATGCTTTTCCCTTAATCCCTACAGTATGCTCAAGTCTTTGTAGGAGAATATTGTGATCAACTGTATCAAATGCAGCACTAAGATCTAACAGGACAAGTACAGACACAAGTCCATTATCTGAGGCCATGAGAATATCATTAGTGACCTTCACCAGAGCCGTTTCAGTGCTATGATGAGCTCTGAAGCCTGACTGAAACTCCTCAAGTAGGTCATTGCTTTGTAAATGTTCACAAAGTTGATTAGCAACTACTTTCTCAAGAATTTTAGATAAGAAAAGAAGATTAGATATAGGTCTGTAGTTTACTAGCTCATCTTGATCAAGAGAAGGTTTCTTAAGTAAAGGTTTAATAACAGCTACTTTAAAAACCTGTGGTACATATCCATTTACTAAGGATAGATTAATCATGTCTAAAATAGGACCACTGATCAAAGGGAATACCTCCTTAAACAACTTGGTTGGGATTGGGTCTAACATACAGGTAGAAGGTTTAGATGAAGCTAAGATTTTAGATAGCTCAGAAAGCTCTACTGCTTCTAAACAGTTCAGACACAGCGCAGGTTCTAAAGATTCCTCCAATGCTGCCTTACTTACTGGGGATGAGGTAATCATGTTTGGGAGGATGCCAATTATTTTATTTTTAATGGAATCAATTTTATTTATGAAGAATCCCATAAAATCATTACTACTAAGAGCTAAGGGAATGGATGGATCAACAGAGCTGCAGCTCTGAGTAAGTTTGGCAACTGTACTAAAGAGAAATCTAGGATTATTTTTATTCTCTTCAATTAATGATGAAAAATATGCTGCTCTAACTCTGCGAAGGGTCTTGTTATACAACAATAGACTGTCCCTCCAGATTAAGTAGGATTCCTCTTGGTGTGTAGAGCGCCATTTTCTCTCCAATTTCCTAACATTGTGCTTCAAGGAACGCAGCTCTGAATTAAACCAGGGAGCCAGCTTCCTGTGAATAATCACCTTCTTTTTCAAGGGAGCTACATTATCTAATGCAGAAAGCAATGAGGAAGTCACACTGTTAGCAAATGTATCTATTTGTGAATGGGAAGAAACAGCATTGCTGCCATCTACAGGGCATTTCTGCAATACTGAGGATATTAAGAGGGGGACAGACTCTTTAAGTTTTGATACAGCATTATCCGATAAAGATCTACTATAATGGAACCCTCTTTTGGGGGTGGAGAAATCGGTTAGATTAAACTCAAATGTTATTAAAAAATGATCAGATAGGACAGGGTTGTGAGAGAATACTGTTAATTCTTCACAATCAATGCCATATGTCAGCACAAGGTCCAAAGTATGGAGCCGAGAGTGCGTTGGCTTATGCACATTTTGAGCAAAACCAATTGAATCTAGGATAGTTTTAAAGGCTACACTAAGGTTATCACATTCAGTGTCAACATGGATGTTAAAATCACCCACTATAATAACCTTGTCAGTATTTAACACCAAATCAGATAAGAAGTCTGACAGTTGATCCAAAAACTGAGTGTAAGGGCCTGGTGGACGATACAAAACAATAAACAGAAGAGGTTTTATTGCTTTGCAGTTTGGATGAGGGAAACTGAGGGTTAAATGTTCAAAAGAACTGTAGTTATTAATTGGCCTGGGACTAATTAATAAATCAGACTGAAAGATGGTTGCCACTCCTCCTCCTCTTCCCACAGATCTGGAAATGTGGAAATTTGAATAACTGGAGGGAGTTGACTCATTTATACTAACGTAGTCCTCTTGTAGCCAGGTTTCTGTGAGACAAAACAAATCAATCTGATTATCAGAAATCAATTCATTAACTAACAAAGTCTTTGGAGGGAGAGACCTTATATTTAATAGACCACATTTAATTATTTTATTTTTTGGTTCAAGGTGAGCCGTATTGATTTTTATTAGATTTTTATGGTTCGTTCCTTTTAGATCAGTTTTTGATCTGTTAAGTTTTGGCCGTGAGAAAGACACCGTCTCAATAGGATAATGGGTGGGTAACAGTACAGAAGCTGCAGAGAGGTGTGTTAAACTACGGCTCTGCTTCCTGGTCTGGACCCTGGGTTGTCAGCATTTAGGAGAACTAATAAATCCGGCCAGATTCCTAGAAAGAAGAGCTGCACCATCCAAAGTAGGATGGATGCCGTCCCTCCGGATCAGACCAGGTTTTCCCCAGAAAGTTTGCCAGTTATCAATGTAGCCCACGTCGTTTTCAGGACACCACCTAGACATGTCAGGACACCACCTAGACATGTGGCAGGAGAGTTTTTTTTGTATCTGTCTGTTCGACAGCGGAGCTGTAAAAGTCTGTTGGAGAAGGTGCTCCTCTGTCTGTCCAGTGTCAGGTAGAGGGGGCGGTCCAGGTTGTCCATAATGGATCTTCAGTCTGAGACCAATCACAGAGTTCGCCCTCCTATTGACCTTGTCCAGTCTGTGGGTGTCTCTCTACTATGTGTTTTATGGTTAAAAGAAAGGGCAAAAGCATATTCTATTTTATGTAGCTGATTATACACAGCAACTGACAATAAAATGCTTCTTTTTAAATTTTTGCTATAAAACTGTCACCCAACACTCATAATCCAAATATATGAAAGTGGAAAGTTGTTATCTCATACATATAAAGCTGCCTGCATTTACTCTACAGCTCTTTGTCTTTATTAAATAAGTTCATGAACTTAATTGTTTCATCTACAACGGTGTTTAAATCTGTCTGTAGTCACACGGACTCTGGTCATAATGTTAAGACTGAGGTCTTCTTTTCTTTACAGCAAAAAGTCAACTACAGATCCAAATTAGGGAATTAATGTGACACTGGAGTCACTGCTCTGGTATGGCTAGTAAAACAGAAATGTGATTTTTTTTTTCAATTAAAAACTTACCCGTTGAAGTAATTCAATATTCAATAATGCAAGAACAGTGCTGCAACGGCCTTACAGATTTTTTCAGATTTTGCTTTTGTGGTCAATTTAAATGTTTTAATATCAGTGATAACCTGAGTAAGTACAAAATGGTTCCAAATTAGGATTGCATGTTTAAAGAAGAAAAGGCTTCCCAAACCAACCTTCCCTTATGTGGAAAAAGTAATTTCCACATGTCAAATCATAAATTTACGGTGGTTAGCTACATTTTCTGAAAAGCTGTGAACACTTTTGATATCCTCTCCCAAGCATGATTGCAGCAAGTCAAGAGTCAAGAAATCACATTTTATAAACCTGTCGGGCTAAGAGTGTGGCTCATAGTGTGGAAAAGTTTCCAAAACCAATCCTAAGTCTTTGGGAAGTCAGTGAATCACAGTCAGATCCATGGTTAGTAAAAAAAACATGGAGCAATGGAAAACCTTTCTAGGAGTGGCCATTCTACCCATAATACTCCAAGAGCACATCAGAAACTAATTGAAGAGGAAACAAAAGAACCCAGAGAGCAGAGCACTTTAGGCCTCACTTGCCACAGATAAGGTCTGTGTTCATGATCCCACATTAACAATTTCAATGGGCAAAAATAGCATCCATTGGAGTTAAAAACTACTACTGGCCAAAAAGACCACAAAGGCCCCTCTCACATTTACCAAAAAAATATATCTCCCCAAAATCTTTGGTAAATTCTAATTTTAAGTGACAAGACCAATTATTACAGAAATGATTGAAAGACAAGATCAATAATACCCACAGCAAACCATGGTGGTGGTAGTGTGATGGTCTGGTGCTGATTTGCTGGTCAGAATTCTCTATTTAAACTGATTCAGCTGTAACCTGACTCTCGCCAGATGGATGTAGTTCCACAGAGCTCCACACGGCTCCACACATCCATCTGGGAGGGATTTCAACACCACATGAAGTGGACGAGCCAATCAGGATCGGCGGGCGGAGAAGTGATCAGAGAAGTGAATGTTTGGATTCAATCAACAATGGCAGCTTGCAGCAAGGAAGCAAGCAGTAACATTGATGCTGGTATTTCATCAGTGTTGTCCCTGTACATAATGTAGCCTTTTATACCCAGATTTTCCAGGCACAGACGACATTGGTCATTTACCGACATCTCACTATATCTAAAATGGCACAGACAGGATGCAAAAGGGGGTGAAAACCTTTTCATGGCACTACTTAAAGTTATACAATTTCCAATAAAACCCTGAATTGCGATCAGGAGCTCAATTCCTTTAAAAAAAATCTGAAATTACTTTTCCCATTTCTTGGATCCATTAAAACCTTTCACTCACATAATCAATTTACATAATCGTGAAAATAAAGCAAAACCAGGAATAAAACACAAATATTTGTCAGACATTTTCAAAGGGATTGGTGTTTCAGTGCAGTCAAAGTGAGTGTCTGATGGGAGATGATTTGTTTGTCTGCAAAGGTGCTGGAGTTACAGATCAAGTGTCTTGTTGCAGGACGGCTGCACGCAGGGACAGTTCGGAGGGAGGAGGCTATGGCAGGCGTCCAGGCTCAGGGTGACCTGTGAGACGAGCTCGGCTTCAGCATCGCTTCATCTCACTCAGCCGCCACTGTAAGCTCCGTTTTCTCTGTCTTCCACTCCTCTAGCAGCTGTATCTCTTTCACAGCTTCATGCCGGTAAAGGCTGAATATAAAATAGCTGCAAACAGACATAGGGACGTGCAACTGGTGTCATGAATCTTAAATCCATGAACCAAGCTCCCTAACGATTAATTATCTACAGTGAATTACACAAGGATCTTCTGCTGAAAGAGGGTTAGTATTTAAAGGTTTATCAAAGCATCACTGTACAATGGATCATGGTTAATTAATGAGTCATCAATCAGACAAATGAAACACATTTGATTGCAGATTCACAATTCAGGAAAACTTACTTTGCAAACAATGATTAAAGCACCCCTAATTTCTAATCTAAGTGATTTTGACCAATAGTTCTCCAGTCTTTCTGAAGCTTGTTTTGAAGCTTATCCATGAACTTTGGTTGCTTTTTTGTGCCTGAAAGAGATATGATTCAGGTGTAATAGGATTTGTTGTCTTTTAAGTTTTTCTAACTGATCGGCGCAGATGGATTTTCACGTGTGTTTTGAGCGGACAGAGGAACTGAGAGCTGCGGTTTGGATGCGACAGGGAAACGAAGCGTAGAAGCTGAGATCTGGGACTGCACTTGGAGCGGGATGGTTTACTGGAAAAACAGAGTTTAGGATTAACGCTGGGAAAAATAAGACTCGGGGGAAAGAAAATGATGAAAACCAAAAGACACTGGTGAGAATAATGACTGAAGCAGAAGCTAGAATTTGACAGTGCGGCAGAGCAGAAGTAAAGCAGATCAGATCCTGATGACTGACTGAGTGCAGCTCATCGGGCTCTATGCCAACTCTAAAAACCCAACTCTACTTTTTTAATTAGGGCACACACTCTGGGGCCAGCTTCATACACCCAAGCATTTTGGACAGTGTTTTTCTTAGTCCTTGTCTAAAAAGAGATCCCATCCACACAGCAACATTTACAAGATATTCACCGAGTAAGCATGTGGCAACTTTAGGGGTACTTGTGGGGTGTTGTTAAAGCATCTGTGGAGATGGGGTTGTATTTTGGAAAGCTACCAAAATCTAAACTGAACCTCAGCTTCACTTTAGAATATTTAATATCATATAGCCAGTTTGCCTCCTACCTGAGTCGATCAAAAATGACTGAATATAGAAAATATGTCGCTGCGTGGATAGAGGGAGTGTAATCTTACATTTGATTTCAAGTGAAGCACAACTCAGTTTAAACTCCAATTTGAATTGTAGCTGCTAAATACTACTAAATAAAGAATTTGGGTCCTCCTAAACAGACCTAAAACAGGAAAGCCGTATGTCAGAAAGTGAGAAAATGTGGTTTTGTGCTTTTATTACTGTGTACAGAAATATTAGATCTCAAAAGGGCCATAGTTCTTCAAATGCCTGGCAGGTATAGGTTTAAAATAGTTTTTCAGCCAAGATGTTTCTTTATTTGCGGAAATGAGGCTGTGGCTACATGTTTGTTTGGTATGAGGGATTGCTGCAAATTCAATGACACAATACAGATGACTGTTCAGGAGGAGTGAATGCTGCAAGTCACTGATTCGATGCAATCTGCTGGGTTTGCTTAGATAGAAAACTTTTTAACCAATATGTCTGTATGATTTAGTTGAACTGACTTTGTAAAGTGACTTGAGATGACATATGTTGTGAAATGGCAATAAATAAATAAAATTGAATTGAATTGACCTTATCAAAATATAAAAAAATATATAAAAGGGTATGAATTATTATTAACATAATTACTAACTTTTTAATTAAAAGTCGGCATCTACAAAACTATGTATACCCTTCTAGTAATCAGTGGAAACAATGTTGATGGCACTACAGCTGTCAAAGCTTTGCAGTAATTGCTGACCAACTTGCATGTTTGATCTGGTGTTCAGACAGTTTTTCTAAACATTAAGATACTTATGTAGAGCATGATGCCAATAAAGATTTTTTTTGGATTATCGGAGAAGGGGTATATTGATCAAGGTGCAAATTTCTTTGTGGAGTGTAAAACAAAATCTTCATTTCATGCTGAAAACACTCTAGCTAAAATTAAACACGGTGGTGGCAGCATCATGCTCTGCGGATGTTGGCCAAAGTTTAGTTTACCATATTTTTCGGACTATAAGGCGCATTTAAATTTCCTAAACATCCTTAAATGGTGCGATTTATAATCTGGTGCGCCTTATGTGATACCGTTGTGCTTACTGACAGATTTTTTGTGGTACAATGTGCCCAAAAATCTGTTAAAATGTGTAAATACGACTTTGGTTAGCGACGGAGCCGCTCCACTTAATGGATATTCAGAGCATTACGTTACACTGTCACTACCTGGTCAGCTTCGTAACACACTTGGGAAGAATATTTAATTTGTTTTATAATCCGGTCCGGTTTATGTGTGGACGAAGACACACATAGACACGTAAATTCACGGTGCGCTTTATAATCCGGTGCGCCTTATGGTCCGAAAAATACGGTATAGCCTCATATCTATCAACAGCCCTGGTCTGAGATCACTACTCTGCTCCTATTTAAATCTAGTTGTGTGCATGAGAGAGCTGTTAAAAAAAAAAAAAGGATCTTCAACCCTGAGAGGAACTAGAGGGGAAATTAGCCATCATTAATCCAACATTATAATTGCATTATATAGAAAAAAGAACATGTCTGGGATCAGCAGTAGGATTCTAGATTTCTATTGTTATTCCTGCCTATAAAAGGATATTAACATATATCCCTTTTACTTCTTCACTCCCAGCATGTCTGATTGATTGAGTCGTGTCTGTGAATCATCATCAGCTGCACGCTTCATTATTGGCTTGACTGACCCCTGCCGCAGGGCAAGGTCAGGGCTATAATACTGTATGTCGGATAAACACTCAATAATATGCGGCTGCAGGCTGAGGGTCAGCCATGTTGGGTCAAAGCAAGCTCACGTAGGGATCAGGTTTGTAAATGGTTCCTCAACAAGCTTTGGATGAATTAGGCCGTCGGATCTGCTCATTTGACGCTCTGTTTGCTTTGGAGCTCTGCTATCGTCAACAATTTGCAGCCCTGAGACGTGCTTCCTCATAGGGTTTAGTTAAATTAAGGAAACATTTGTCTTGCTCAAAACAACAAGTCGGCTCCCAGATCTACTGATGGTGCTGATTTGCTCCCATGTAATTGTATTAGTTTCAAATACTGCAAAGAATACGTGAGAGAAAGTAGAAAGCTGCTGCTGCAGGCTGACACTCCCAGAGGACATTACACACAGTGCTGTGCCCCAGTCTCAAGGTGAATAACATATTTTTTTGATTTTGTGCAAGATGCATTTCTAATATGAACCCGTTTACATCATTTCTTTCCATTCATGATCATCTACAAAATGGGTTTTGTGCATAAGATGCGGCGTTTGGATGCGCTTAAACTTTTGGATAAACACATAACTTCAACAATTCCGCTTATTTCACACCTAAAATCCTAAATGTCTCTTGTGCATACAGTTTGGAGCCAGTGCTGTCAGTACGCACAGCATTGATTTATAGTTGTACTCTAAATACTAAACAAAGGGTTTGTATGATCTAAATTTGAAAATAACATCCAAATATAGCTGAATTTCAGTTTTTACAGTTAATATAAAATAATGTATCCATGACTTTTAGGGTTTTAAATTGAGTATGTCTGTTGAATTTATCGTACCCCTGTTTACTATATATATTTATATGAAACTGTAATGTTTTGATTTACTTTCACCTTTGTGTTTTATTTAATTTCTAAAACAATACATAAAAGTCATCGAAGACCGACTCCAAGCTCAGGCTGCCTCTGATTCAGTGCAAAGCCTCACTAAGCTTCAAATTTAAAAGCCCCAAGAGCTCTCGGAAAATAAAACATAATTTTACTGGAAGAAAACTTTGTGTTTTTGCAGCCAAAGTTACTCTCACACCAAATAACAGAAAAACCTCATAGCATCTCCTTACTGAAAAACGGCATAATATTAGATAGCATTCTGGGCTTTACATCATAAAAAGTGTGATCACCATCAGTTTTCGACGGTATGGTATCCAAGACATGTTATAAAAAAAGCAAATAACACCACCAGAGACTAATTTTGTCTTTTTCACATGGAAACTGTGCTTACACACCTCACTTAAGCCTCTGTATTCACTTCATTTATGTTGACTTGGTTTAGCATTCCTTTACCAGGCTAACTTTGGTGGCTTAATGTGGTGTATTTAATGCGATCCAGCTTTGGATGAAATGTAAACCTGAGCTGAAGGAGCTGTCTCCTGCTCGGTTCCTGTCTCCTGACACAGGACAGGAAACCACGTCCCCATCACCTCAGACCGGTAGGTGAACTGTCTGGATCTTTTACTATAAACATCTTATTTTTTTACTCTGAAAAGTCCAAAATACTTCTTTTTCCCTCTTCCATGTTCGATTCTGCCTTTCTTGAAGATCAAAAATATGCCCACAGAGAGATCAGGCTATTTATCTATTGGATAATATTTTCTAACCCCAACTGTCCCAATCTGCTGCCGACAAAACTCTGCCAACATAACTGAGAGTATGATATTGATGGAATAACACCTCCAGTTTGTGATAAATTTAGTTTGTGGTGTTGCACAGGTGAGTGTTTCTGTTTTTCCCCTTTAACATTTTATTTTAACCAAAAGTCAATTCATAGAAGACTTTTTAGATTTGAAAATGTTGCCGACATTTGTTTTGCTGTCAACCTAATGACATCCTTTTTGTCATTTTTGCTCAAAACATAAATTTGTGCTCGAGATAATGACATCACTTTAAATGATAAGTGCTCATACAGTAAATAAAATCACGCAGCATGAGTCGGATAGAGGAAGATCTTCTCTACGCAATCCCTGTTAGACCACAAGTCATAATTAGCAACAACTAATAAAATGTTGTTAAAAATTCTAATTAAAGCCGCCACTTTGGCTGGAAGCAGCGAAATAAAGATATACACATTAAATAATTGTGATCTTTTCTGGTGCTCTGTTTGAGGCCCCAGGTCGTTTTAATGCTGCCACAATAATTCAATTACTTTATTGTGGATTCATCATTTAGCAACCTGACCTTTCTTTGTCTGTATGCTAAGATGCTGTTTTCACGTAGAGTAACTAAATCCGGTTTTCTAAAGGTTGACACGTAGCATTTCACTTCAAACTTTTGAGTTTGAAGTGAAATTCACAAAAAAATAAAAGTGGAAAAGGAGACTCAGCTCAACCTGGTGGCCATCACACAGCTGGTGCAAATAAAATGAGGACACTTCTCACCTGCCAGGACCAGGACTGCAGGGAGTAAGATCCAGAGGGAACTTTGATGATCTGATTAACTGTTTCAATAATGCAATTATACAAACTGAAGCGGACTCTGAGATGGACCAATGGTTTTTGAGGTACAATTATACTGTTATATGCAAGTGTAGGTTTATTATAATAGAACTGTTTAAAATAAATACATTGGAATAGAAAGAAATGATCTTATGATAGAATGAATAACAAAGGTGTAAGAATGCATTACAAGGATTATGCTAATAATGCAAAAAGTTATTTCCAAAGCAATTATTAATATAAAATGACAATTTCATAATTTAGACACAAATGAACACTGGAAATAATGAGTATACATTGAAACTTAAATGATTTAATCAGTGTAATTTCTCCATGGGATTAAGAACATATTTTTTTTAATTTATTACATTTAATTAAACGATAAAAAGTACACAGATTAGCTCATGTGGAAAAACCTTACGACGCTCTAGAAAAGAAATAGTAGATTTTCCAACATATTGGGACATATGGATATTTAATCAAGTTTGACAATGCTGAAAATAAAATAAGGAAGTTTTTTTTTACATTTTTACAAATGTAATGAGCTGTTTCTTGTGAGGGATAAATTAGATGATCCCCACATTTATTTTGCTTAGATTGACAAGAATGACACAGGCCTCATTTTGAAGGACGTATGTCATATTTAAACCTCAGACATTTAGTTTGGTGAGCTCCTGACTGCTGAAGTGGGAATGAACACCGTGGTGAGATTGAAAAAGAAGACTGTAGCAGTTTAGGAGTCTGGTGAGGGTTTAAAGAATAAGAAATCAGCCTGAATGGAAAATATGCAGCAAAAGGTGGACATTTAAAACAGACATCGAGACCCTAAAAGTAGTCTCAAAAAGGCTAAACTGTCATCAAGTGGCCGACAGCTGACTTGATGTTACAAGAAACCATGAATGAGAAAATGGTATGTTTACATTGCTCATTACTTTTTTCTTAATAATTATGATTAACCTGAATTCAAATAAGGGGGTGAAAAAATCTACCAAAAGAAATTACGGCTGTTCAGGCCTGCAGATTATCTCAGCAGGGTTGCATATTTCAGTTGGATGAGGTTAGTTTATAGATTGGAATCTGGCAGCCAGTGAGAAAACACTTCAAACCGAATCCCCATTAGATCCCTGAGCATGAAAGATGGCCACTTTATATCCCCTGTCAGGCTCGGTTTGGTCTCCCTTCGTTTTCTCCACTTCATCTGATCCGTTCCCTCCTTCTTCACACATCAGTCTCCTCCCCCCCCCCCACCCCTCCACCCTTCATTTTCACTCCCACTCTGCCTCATTTCTCCCCTCTCCCTTGGTTCAGTTTTTGCAGCAATGTACCAGCTGCCTGGACCTCCGTGCTCCTCCTCTTCATCCTCCTCCTCGTCTCCTCACTGGGACTCTGTAGGAGCTTTTGGGGGGAAATCAAAGCTGAAGAGGACCGGTTGTGATCCAGGAGGAGAGAGACGCCCTGAAAGCTGGATCTGAAGGTAACACGGCATACTGGGAAGGGAGTGTATGTTAATAAATGTGTATCACATCTGCTTTAAAGTGTAATCAGGTCTGTTACACAAACTGTTTTCTGAATTTGAAGAAAGTTGTGAGTTTAAATATGTTAGGGAAGCATGTCTGACTTATCTTACTTCATCCTCACACATTTTCCTGAAACACATTCATCCTCATTTCTGGTGTCAGAATGTCCTTCTGGATTCAATCTCCTTTAAAGCTCCCACCGTAGGTCAGCGTTTTGCCGTCCAACTCCAAAACCAAGCTGGACAAAAATTTCTTTCCACTGTCATCTGTCAGCGGCTCCTTTTCCTGGGATTTCTTCTTCCCCTCCCACAATATATCCATAAAGAAACGTTTCACCGTTCTCCAAAAACACGTAAAGGCATGAGTCCTGCTTGTCATGTGAAGCACTGATCCATCCGCTGTGCAGTTATGCTGTTGTTTCAGCATAATGTGATGAATAATTGAGAGGCGTGCAGAGTTTGGTTCCCCATCCTGGGCTCCGAGCCCCCCCTGCAGAGCCGCGTCCTGCAGCCTCCGCTTGCATCTCGGTCGTGGGAAAACTTTTCCTCTCTTTGATTGGAAACATCCCACTGACCCGTTGCAGCTCCTCTGCTCTGACACTTGACAGGTGGAGATGAGTCCATTGAGGCTTTGAGTTGTTTTATTTCCTCTGTGTCACACATCTTTTGCTGTCTGCAGGATGATTTAATAAAACACGTCTGGAGCGAGAAAAGTGGATCTCTGCCTCCAGGATCTGCGGCGCTCTCGGGAATGAAGTTGTCAGGGAATTGTCTTAGGTACAGAAGAAGTAGAACTTTAGGATGTCTGCAGGGTTATTGATCACCAGTAGTGTTTGCAGGTCTTTGTCTCACGTTTAGCCAGCAGCCCTACGACCTTCTCATTCATAGCGATCATCTTTCTCACTGCTGGTCCTGAGCCGAGGCGAGTGAGGAAACAGATCGGGTGTCGTCACAGGCCGATGGTTTGGCAAGAGAGATAATGTTCAATTGTAGCTCAAATTGTGAAGACTATATTTTGGGCATAACCTCTGCCAGTACGGTTTAACATGTTTAACCGTACTGGCACATGTTTAACGTATGTTTAAAGAAAATAGTTTTCTGATTTATGAGTGATGGCACTCTTGGGTTAATGGACAAAGAGTGTCTTGCACACACCCAATTTTTCATCTTTTTTATGTCACAATCACTGGTTTTACCTAATTTTAATGAATGTTTATCTTATTGACCAACACAAAGTTTTGCATTTTTGTACAGTGCAAAACAAAATTTGACATCGATTTTGATTTTAAACAGTGCATCGCCTGTGGTTATAACTACGGTATTAACTTCATGTTCTCTCTCAGTTTTTTATTTATTTGTAGAAGTTACATCTGGTCTGATGTTACTGTCTTGCTGTCTTACCTTTGTGGAGTCAGCCAGCAGCTGAGCTGCTGCTGCCAATAAGATTATTCTCTCTCTTTCCCTCCAGATTACACACTTAGCTCTGTCTTTCTGCCTCTGACCCTGTCTCTCTCCAGAATAAAGCAGCTTGAGTGGCTATCCTACCAATAATTATATGTGGTATTTTCTTCATGGCATATATTTTACTACAGGCTCAGAGCTTACATGCTTAGCCATGTTTCTATCCTAGATGAAGCCACTAAAGGAGCAACTGCTGTCATTACTATACATCTTATTTGTCTTATTATAGAAAGGACTCTTGGACAAGTGCTTCTAGACTCTTTTGGGAACAATTAAGTTTTACTTCAACCCACTCCTTTTTCAACATCTGTAACAAATACTCATCTTTCTGTTGTAATTGCTCATTGTTGATGCACTCATATCTTCAAAGAAAAACTAAAAAGTGGTCTGTTTCAGCTGAATGATTCTTGTAACCTAGCGACTTAATGCAATTACCTGTCCACTGTTGCTACACACTTGTTCAGGAGAAGGTATCGCTGTAAAATCAGTGACTCAGTGTAATCTGCCTTAAAGAGAAAGAACAATTAACAATGGGCAGAATAAACTAAACTTCACTGCAGAATTTTAGATCTAGGATCGATTTGGAGTGTATATAATTGACCTTGAATCTTTATGACTGGATTGAATTGATGACACAATTTTGTACAGAAATTAGATCTTTTTGTTTCGTAAAGTGCCTGAGACATTAGTTGTCAATCAGCACCATATAAATACACTGGACTTAAAAAAATGTGGGGGAGACGGCAAACATGCAAAAGTACATTCCCGGTCACATGAGACTAAAACTGAACATTATGGCTAACATCCAACTCGCTATTTGTGAATAGATAGAAAGTATCTCCTTGACAAACAGTAGTGCCAGCATCAAGCTGTGGGGAGGCCTTCCTGTAGCAGGGACATGGAAACGTGTCGAACACGTGAAGGAAATTAGCAAGGTAAATAAAGGTAAATATTTTCCATTTCTACTGCGGAAAATCTATGTGAAATAATTTGAGACATTTTTAGTCTTTAGATAATAGTAACTCAAACACCATGTCTTTGAATTGTGCACATAAGAGAACAAAACTAAATCAGTAAACTGAGTGAATTCTGAGTATTAACGCAGGACTGTGGATGCTATTTGTAAGACTGCAGCTCACATGTTACAGTGGCGCCTTGTGTAAAACTGCAGGGATGATGTATCCCTCCAAACACACACTGCACCTCCTGTGGGAGCTGTATGTACCTATTAATACTGAACAGGACATCTTATCTCAGCGCTCTACCCTATTAGATAAAGCAAAGGGAAATACGAGAGGCTTTTTTATCGATAAACAAACCGCCTAAAAAAGCAAGAAACTCGAATGACTCTAAGCTCTTGTTTTCTTCGAAAGCTTGGGGATGTGGCAGCTATTTATGGTTCCGGATTGAAGTCTCTGTGAAAGTTCACTCTTGACAAAACAGCCACAGTCTAGAGCTTTTTGGTCCGATAAATGTTACGTAAACATCTCAGTGTGTCTTTGTCCTTTCGTTCTGACCTTGCAGATGTTGCAGACGTCCCTCTTTCCCCCCAAAGCAGAGTAAACAGAATTACTCAGAATTACACAAGTGTTTACAAAAAATCAAACCTCCTTATTGTGTTTTTTTTTTCCTTGTTTACAAAAAAAGCTAAATAAGAGTATTGTAGTGATTTTATGGATCAATGCAACTGAACATTTTTCAGATCCTTTAAGCTTCAGTTTTCACATATGGTAGAAAGTTGTGGACAGTAACTGGTTAAACTATATACATAAGTTTCCCAAATGTATTCCAAATAAAGTGCTTTGAAATCTTGTGAAGCAAGATACTGCAATGTTTAAACACCACAGTGCTTCTCATCATAGCAAAGTCTGTCTCAGAAAGTGCTTTTCAGTTGTCAGTAGGTGACTTCATCTGGTGGAGCGTGTCATATTGCTGAAGGTATTGAGGCCATTGCCTTAACGCACACTTGAGCTTTAACGGCATCCTGTTTTTAACACAAAAACCTTTTATTGCAACTATAACAGGTTCAAGTCTTCTACAAGGTTTAAGAGTCTGTGTTTTGGGATTTTGACCTTTGTGAGGTCAGACATTGATGCTGGCTGAGATGCCACGGCTCACGGTCTCCACCCTAATTCATCCAATACATGTTCCATCAGGCTGAGCTCAGGACTCGGTACAGATCAGTAAAGTTCTTCCACACCATGCTTTTTATGGATGTTGCTTCATGCATTGGTGACGGTTGTATTGAAACAGGAAAGGGGTCACCCTGACTAGTTTCCAACAAAGTTAGCAGCATAAAATTGTCTTGGTATGTCACTGGAACTGAGAGACTTGGCCCAGCTCCTGAAAAGTAGCCCTACACCAAAAACCCTCCTCCACCCGACTGCACACGTATTGCAAAATAAATAAATAAATAATGAAAAATAAAAAAACCAAGGCTTCTCAAATAGTTTGTTGAGATATTTCACTTAATCTCAAAGTGGAATTTAATTATGAAAGCTTTCTTGAATTACTGTTGCATTCAGTGCCACACAGAAGATGTGCAGGTCAGGGTGGAGAGAGGGTGAATGAACACTGGGTGTTAACATGGAAATAACTTATTTCATTCATTTTTTATCACCTCTGTCTGATCAATCAGCAACATTTCCCAATAAACAAAAAAAACTTTGAAAATCCCATTATTTCCTGGAAGATGGCACGGAAATTAATATTAACGAAAGAATGAGATACAATGGAAGAACATCTCCCCTTGAATTATTAAGTCTTTTGAAGTATATTTGAAGTTTGGGGGTGATGCATTCAGGACAAAACTAAATAGATGCAGAAAATTATAACAAAACAGCATACGTCTGCTTGGTGTAAAATCTTTGAGCTAAGTGGTAACTCTGTAAATAAAAGAAAATTGATGTCTATATTATAAATAATACTATACATAAAGTAGAAGACAGTTTCAGAATGTCTTCTAGCGAGTCTGGCAAGTCATTTTAAGGCTTTTGCCGATGAAAAATAAATGTAGGATATTAAAGTTTCATGGAAATACTGACTATCAGTGTCTGTGAATAAGTGTTTTATGGAGCTAAAAAGCTGACAAGTAAATCAAGATCTATTCAGAGTTCTGACAGGTGGTTCCACTCCAGAATGCCTGCAGATCAAGAGGAACTCATTTCAGAAAGACATGCAGTCGTACCGTTCACTGATCTTCATAACTGCAATTTGGTTCAAGCCCTTCTGCCGGCGCTAAGATGAAATAAAGCAGCCTTCCGCAAATCATCGATGCCGCTCAGGTTTATTATCAATTTACTGCCGCAGGCCATAAAAGTGTCAGTCATCCAGTGCTTGTTCAGGGTTTTGGCACATAAAACACCTTTACTGTGGCAGTAATTAAATACTACAAACTGCTTGGAGATGTGATTGCCCTGCGCACATCAGGAAGGAGGGTTCATGAATGAGTTGACTCTAAAGTGCTGTTTATGCTGGTTGTGTGTCTACAAATGACTGGGAGATAGTATAGTCCAAATCTGGTGACATGGTTGAGTGAAGAAAATTCGGGGGCTGGCCGTGCATCAGCAGATAAAGAAAGAGTGAACATTTCACCTTGGGTGAAAAGGTCAAACTGAGAAGGCAGCGGTATATTGAGAAATAGGAGGTTAATAGGGTCAATGCGTCAGCCCATCTGTTGTTGTGAACGTGCAGTTTAACTGCATAAGTGCTTTGACTGACACTGTTTATATGCGTTTGGCTGTGCAAACATTGTTTCTCTAGGACCTTCCAGAATTTGCATTAACATACAGCAGCATTTCATCTGCAAAGTAGTTTATTTGAGTTTTTTTCCAATATAGTCATCCTCATTACTTTTGCTGCAGAAACCAATTTATTAGTCTGCTAGATGTATCTTTAATGTTAATCAAATATAATCTCTTTTAAATTAAATATGTGATTTTTTTAGATGTCTGCAAAAATGAAAAGATTTTAAAAAGCGATTACAAATCCTGTAGTAGTGTTCCGAGTGGACAACAAAAACAGGGCAAAGACAAGAGAATACCGTCAGTATAATCAATTATTGTTTGCAAAATTATCCATACCTCTTCAAGGTTTAAACTAACCTTTAAGTATGTTTCTTGGAGTAAGGCTTATAGGAATCATCCGTCTCTCAGAAGATAATGAAATATTGCAAAAGGATAAAATCCTTTATATCGTTTTGGCATGTTGTAAATTATTTATATCCTTTGGAAACATCAGTGGAAAGATATTTGATGGCATTACAGCAATCAAATCCTTATAATTGCTAAGGACTTTCTGTGTATTTCCACTGATATTTTGACAATTTCTGTTTGTGAGAAGCTCACTCCCAGTTTTTGAGGTTGGAAAGTCTCCTTGCCATCATTTTAATGTTTACTTCATACCCTGGATTAATGATGCATTCCATTTACCTCGGAAGTCGGAACTAGCAGATGGAAATGGTGTAAAACCTGACTTAGTAGTGTTCCATCTAACACAGTCGGAGAAGTCGGGATTCCAAAAAACAAAAAGTGAAAGGTCTGGATTCCAATGTGGCGACGGCTCGGAAAGCTGTTGTTTTGTTTGTAGTACCTTTTACCAACGTCCTTTAAAGCTGTACTTTCCAAATGGAAACACCACTTTTAATTTGCTTGGTTAAGCATTGCAGCCGCTACATGTAACATTTTAGATACACTCTTACAACTGTATCCTGGAAAATAAACAGCTTTCCTGTTGTTGATGCGAGTAGCTGCCATTTTGGATCTGACAATAGGCCTTAAAAAAATTCTCCCACTTTCCGAGTGGGAAGTCCTACTTTAGGGGCCAATCCAGTTGACTCCTCTGACTTGGATGTCTGAATTTCCAAGTTCCAACTGCAACTGGAACGCAGCATAGGTCTGGAGGAATAACATTACTTCTAGTCAGAAGAAACATTATGGTAGATTTCAAAGATTACTTAAACACATCCACAAGCCCATTCAATAAAGTGCAATACGTTATTTATATTGATTACACACATTTTTTTCTCTTAATTATCATGCAGTTCCACTTAAAGCAAATGAAAACACAACATTTTACAATAGAATATCACATCAAAGGAAAATACATTTTTAATAAATGTGGGCTTTATGAAAAGTATGTTTTGCATCAGGAGCGTAACAACATAAGGTTAACTTCAACAGTCCAAGTATAAAGAAGTCATGCAGACAGAAGGAAAGCAACTCAGACTTGATTTTAAAGTGTGTTGCTCTGCAGGCTAATAAGTGGTCACACTTTGATGTTTTAACAGCTTTAAAATCTGGACAGCGGCTCTTACCTTTTCAACAGGAATTATAGACCATAAACACTCAAAGTAAGCCTTCAAAACCAGAAGTTTCCACCAGACAGTTCCCATTACTGGGACTTTCCATAGAATCTATGATCTAGATCTTAGTTTTCTGCTGTTTCTACTGTTTCTCAAAGACTTGAACTCAGTTTTCTCTGCTTTGTATTTTGTCTTTTCTATTCTTCAGAGGAAGCACCAAGGCCATGATCGACTGGCCTAATGTGACAGAGTCCAGCAATGAGGAGCTGGGCCTAAAACCTGAGGAGCTGCGGAGATCCAAATGTGTCCTTGGTTTCATCCCCGTCATTTACTACAGTGCTCTGCTTTGTGTGGGAGTACCAGGTATACTGTTCAACTAATTCACAGTTCAGATTTAACTAAGGGCAGAAGTGGACACAAAATAAATAATCAAAACAAAAGGCGAAGTAGCAGCACATTATTTGTACTAGTGGGTTAGTTAGGTACTGTTCTACGATCATGCAATGTGTGCTGATGGTTCTTCTTACAGGTTATGTTCATTTGAATTTAGCCAAATATGTCAAATAATTAATAAATCCAACCATTGTCAGTTTTTTTCATGGATTGTTTTTACCAGCTCAGCCATTCAGGGCAATAACATGATAGACAAATGCTTAATTCATTGCTTCTTCCTATCCAAAGCGCATTGGATATTGATCCAAAGGGGATATAAAAACAAGGAGAGGTATCATCACATTTAAGTAATCTTTACACGACAACAATTCATTGAAAAGACCATAAACACTGATGTTCCGTTTCTGTTCCCAATGTGATTTTAAAACCAAAGGTCCGTTAAATAATCAAATGAATAATACTGGATTATGATCACTATGTATTATGCATACATGCTGTTTCACAGTTTATAGCCCTACATATATACCAGGGGTGTAAAGGTAAGCAAATTCATACTAAAAAACTGTTCACCAAAGCCCTTTCGGTCTGGTACACATACATACCAAACAAGTACAGCGTTGTATCAAACCATAATACAATCCCACTAAAGGTCAAATTCAGCATTGAACTCCATTTGAACATATATCCTTCCATGGTCACTTGCCCACTGCTGGATTTTTAAGTTTTGTTGGTCCAGCCCAAGTTCCTTTATCCGCTTTTTTTCCTCCAGCAAAAGGCTTGTGAAATTATTATTTTGTAAAGAAATTACCCATTTTTCTTTTGCTGCATCATTCTCTCCTGTCTTGTCGTCATTGTCTAACTCTTCTATTTACATTTGTATGTTTAAATGACATTCGCGCCTAAGCATCTGGGTGTGACTTTGATTGACAGATATTATGAATTAATCTTATTGGATGAAGAATGACACAAACAGTGCAGATTTTCTATGGGCGCAGAGAGCAGGGCTCAAGGAGAATCTTTAACAGCCCACTTAGAGACCATCTGTCCAGAGCGCTTTGGCATTGAAACATTACAATTGGGAGGCCTACACAAAAAATGAACCCAAAATTAAAATAGGAATGCTGAAAATTTAAAGGTCAGACATTTTATGAGAATAGATGTAGTGATTACTTTTTATTTCGTAATTTATGTTTCCTGTGATAACTCTTTCCTCCTCTATATATAAACTAGGTTTAGCCAAAATAAAAGTGAACTAGCAACCTCAGCTTCTTGTTATATAGTAGCAGCCACGCTGTTTACAAAATGTGATTGATGATTTTGTTATGGCCCATAACGGAGTAGGCCTCAGTGAGACAAAGAATGATTTTGGACATTAGCCTTTAGCTAAACTTGCTTATTGGTGTGTAGGGTGTTCAAAAAGCTTTAGTGTTTTTTTCTTTGTTTGTAGCAAAAATATTGAGCATGAACTCCTAATATCTAATTTTGTACAATGTCCTATTGGGTTTAGTTTTAGAAACAAAACATACTGGTATAGGAGACGACGACGGTACAGAAGATGCTTCCTGCCTGCAGCCATCGCCATTGACAACAGCTCGTTGAAGAGACCCCCATGAGTTACACCAGCATTTAATTTCCCTTTGGGATTGATAAAGTATTTTTGAATGGAATTGAATGTAAAAATGGTGATAGATTTACTAAAAATTGCATGAATCCGATAGTTTTAACAATTAAAAACAAACATTTCTCTGGAAACAGAAGTGCAGACTATACAAAGCCGTGTATAATATTATGTATACTACAGCTGAAAAGTAAGAACATTACAAATATGCTAAGTTTAACTGACTATAATTGTCAATTTCTGAGATCAACCAGTGAATTAGTTCCAAGTTTATACTAGGGGAAATGTTTTCATTAACTAGAGTTGTGAATTCTAATTACATTTTGTCCAATAATTTTATGGCACCTAAAGCGAGAGGTCACTATGAAATATAAGAATCATTATACCCATTAATTAAACATGCCACTAATTTTTAATATACAATAAAACAATGAAACGTTTTTGTTTTTGTCTTAAACATGTACAAGACCACGAAGACTGTAGCTGGACAAGCCTCCTCTATGGGTAAAATAATTTCTTTTTATTTATTTGTTATTTCAGTGAACATCCTCACAGCGGTGGCCTTGTGCAGACTGGCAGCCCGCACCAAGAAAGCTCTGTACTACTACCTCCTAGCAGTGACGGGCTCAGATATTCTTTCCCAGCTCTTCATCATCTTTGTCGGCTTCCTGCTGGAGACGGCTGTGTTCCATCGCGACGTCCCTACGCTCTTGTTGCACGTGGTCAGTGCCGCAGAGTTTGCTGCCAACCACGCCTCCATCTGGTCCACCGTACCCCTGACTGTGGACCGGTACGTGGCGCTGTGCCACCCCCTGCTCCACCGGCAGATCAGCTACCCGGCACGGGCCAGGAAGATCATCGCAGCGGTGCTGGTGTTGTCGCTCGCATCGGGCGTGCCTTTCTTCTGGTGGTCGGACATGTGGAGGGACAGCCACCCTCCCACCTCGCTGGACGCCGTTCTCATATGGACGCATGTGACCATCATTTATTTTCTGCCCTGCAGCATCTTCTTGGTGCTGAACTCTTTAATAATCCACACGCTGAGGATCAGGCAGAGACAACAGCCCTGCCAGGAGGAGCATGGGCCTCCACGTCGTCTGGGAAAAACCACGGCCATGCTGATGGCCCTCACCTCCATGTTCTCGGTTCTGTGGGCTCCTCGAACCGTCGTAGTCATCTACCACCTGTATGTGTCCTCGGTTCACCAGGACTGGCGCGTCCACCTGGCTTACGACCTGTCCAATATGTTAGCCATGCTCAACACAGCGGTCAACTTTTTCCTGTACTGCTTCGTCAGCAGGCCTTTCCGCGGCGCAGTGCGGGACATAATGCTGCTCCGAGGAGGGCCGCTGCACCCAGGCCGGGCTCTGCCCCAGCAGCAGGCCCCCACCAACGCCTCCATCTCCTCTCTGTACAGTGGGAACAACAAGCGCTCGCAGCGGGACTCCACTCCTTTGTCACCTCGCCGGAACAGAAAGCCCTCTTGACCCGGTGTTTCCCTCCCCCCATTAATCCAAAACACCCGCCGTCCCACGGTCCCGGTGCACTTCAAACCCAAGGGACCAGCATTGCGTTCCAAGGCAACTGTGGACAGCAGCCAGTCTGCCCCGAAGCTGTCTCACAGGGCTCCAAAACGATTTGAACTCTCATGGTTTTTGTCTTCTCTGACCTGGTGCTGTTTGTCTCAGTAAATCAAACAGCACGAACGCTTATTTATTTTTGCTACAAGGAATTTGATAGAGTAAAAGTGGGTGTTGTTGTTTTTTTTTCCCCTTCTCCATACATGGTAGAAATGTGACAACATGTTTTTCAAACTTTGACATCAAAGGGAGGAAAATAAAAGAATAAATCATATGTGCCGCTAGCTGTTAAAAAAAAAAAAAAAAAAAAAGTCTGCTGTGTCTCTTCCATTATGTGAGTCTAGGAAAAGAGAAAAAGGTTGAAATGTGACCAGTTCACTTGTAAGCAGTTGGGTTATATATGGAGTCATACACCACTAATCTACGCCAGTCGAGCAAAGCAATTTTACACCACAGCACGCTCTCAGGAACAAAATCTGCTGCTGTCTGGATCGGCAGTAGATTTTCCGTTAAACGCAGCCCGTTGGACACTGAAATGAAAAGCTGTTTATGAGGTGGGGATGAGACCCTGCTCTTTAAACAAGCCCTCAATCTGCTGCGACACCAGCCAACACGACTTCAGCTCCGGCGAAGCAAACTGCAGATCGGCCATGGGTGTGTGCGCAAACACACACAGAGAACCCGGTACAGCCTCTCATGCATGCATGACCATGTGCACGCATAGCCAGCTGGTACATTTCCACTCGCACCAAAGCAGCGAATCAATGAAGCCTCGTGAAAGCTGCATCAGTTACAACTGTCTTTAAACGTACTACCTGCAACTGTGTGTGACGACATTTCCTGCTACACCTGATTGTTAACAAAGTGACGTATTGTATCTAATGTGTTATTTTTTTTATTGTTCATGCAACACTCTCTGTTAAGACGGAAGTTAATGTTAATTTTTTTTTTTTTGTAAAAATTATTTGAAATAAATTTTTCATTATAAATTAATTCTGAAATCTCCATTTATTGGTCTTTCGAATGACAAACTGACCCAGGCAGACTCTTTGATCGTTTCACACCAGTTGGAAGAGGAGACCATTTATGTGCAATGAGTCAAATTGTTGCAATGCATTTAACACTGCAGAAATTGCCGATTGTTTGTGTCAGTCGTTCAGTCAGATTGTTTGCATTGAAGCCAGAGCGGTGGCAGGTGACGGTGTGCTTAGCAGCCAAGCTGGCATTGTTGCTGCCAACGTTGTGTGAGACGATGAGGTTGTAGCCTCAGCATGGTCGGTCCAAGTTCAAATTCTCTGAGCACTGTGAACACAACATGGATGAGATACCACTGCTGCTGCCATTCTCCTCCAAGCCTGGAGATTTTCAGTTGGTGAGGTCACTGTTCAGCAACATCATGTGACCAGACAATTAGGTCAGCTGATTACCTGAAATAGACTGTGTTTCGCTCCCTTGGTTGTATATCAGCATATTTAAGATGCCATTTCCAGGATTCAGACTCAAACTGTAAAAACAAGTGATTCGGGAAAAAGGAAACATTGTTTTTGGACTCCCGATTAATCTCGAAGACATGCTGGAGAAGACTTTGCACAGCTGTTTAACTTGCGCATTTTCAGGACAAAGCACTGACCAAAAATTAAAGAATGCAACTCTGAATGGGTATAAATGTTGTGACATTACTTAAAATGACTATAATAAATTGTTATAATCAAAGCTATTGGTCCAAATATTAAGAGTGTAGCTTTTTTATTTTCTGTATACGCTCTAAATTTCATCCTTCCACACACTCTCTCATCTGAAGCTCTCAGTTTAAACCGTCTGCTCCGTCATTGTGTTTACTGTAACAGTACGAGACGTAGTGTTCATTCCTGAAGTCTGGCTCATGTGGCCTAAGCTCAGATCTTGGGCTTCATGCGCAGATGATGATATGAACCTTTTCTTTGAAGCCACCTCCTGCTGTCCGACAATAACAGAGGAGGGGGCTAAGACAGCATGCGTTGACAGCAATTTGATGCTCATAGGGACAGCGGGGGAAGAGGGGGGGTGGGTTGAAGCGATGAATGAACTAGCACAATCTGCCACTGAGGTGTCTGAACAGGCTTCGATTTGTTAAATCAGAGCTGCTGCTTATGGTGTCAGGCAGCAGAGAGTACAGGTGGGAGGTGAGGGCTCCACGGAGCAGGTAAACCCCCACAGCGACA
This sequence comes from Fundulus diaphanus, assembly GCA_037039145.1. Taxonomy (NCBI): domain Eukaryota; kingdom Metazoa; phylum Chordata; class Actinopteri; order Cyprinodontiformes; family Fundulidae; genus Fundulus; species Fundulus diaphanus. The sequence goes on along the minus strand of CM073143.1, from coordinate 16,413,772 downwards.
CGTCCCTGTGCCTGCCTGCCACCTGTTCTTTGTGCTTGTTCAAACACCAGCTGACATCCCCTGACTCAGCTCCCATTCAGCCCTTCTTCCTGTCACAAAGCATCAAATGAAACACTTCAGACGGTGACAGATTCACTCAGTCAAGAGAAACAGGAAGCTCAACCTAATGGGTACTCAAAGGAAGTTCGCCTAGTCTGCTCAAAACGCACTGTACCCTGGAAATTAGTCACAAGAGAAGCAAACAAAGAAAAAGTAAGGAAATGTGTGTTTGGAGGCCTTTTTCCATTGTTGTAACAACAATGCTGCTTGTCAATCTGTGCAGTTGAAAAAGCAGATAATTTACCCTTAAGTTGTTTAAGAAAAAGTTGAGTGTGTGACATTCACCCATGTTAGTTTGAGTGTGGGACAGCATCTCCCCCATAGGACAACTTTACAGCAACTGGCAATCCCCTATGTTCACAGTTTATGACTTAATTCTGTTCTTCAAGGGTTTAACAGAGAATGCCACCAGAATGTATGAGTGCAGGGGATGGACTGGCCTGCCCGGAGTCTTGATCTCAACTTCATTCAACCACTGTGCATCAGCTTGAGGTTGCTGATTGAACCAGCATAATCAGCACAACCGCACTGGTTTACTTGGGACAGAGGTTTGTTGAGGAACATGATGCCCTCCCACAGCAGCGTGTGACCAAGCTGGTGACCATTAGGATGAGGTTGTGACAGGCCGCTGTGGCTTTGCAAGATTCCTCAACGTGGAACTGAGGCCCCTGTTTGTTCAAGTAAAAATTCGTAGCTGCTATTGTATCAATCGATAACAGAAAAAAGCTATTTGGCATGGCTGTAGGCTCGTGTTTGACTTGAATCACCCGTGTGCATTTTCGTCACATAATGACGTCGGTGTTAAAGGCTTTTCAAAATCGGCACAGCAGTCCAAAGGTCCTTTCCTCCCCATGATAGAGTTCTTATTGTTGACCCCATGAAAGGTCTAGGAACAGGTTCAAGGGTCAAGGAACCTTTATTGTCCCTATAGGGCAATTTGTTTTACAGCTCCCAGTAGCAGGCAACCAACTGAACAACAATCACTCAGACAAAAAAAGGAGCTATTATTGAAAGTAGTCCGTTGGAGCCAGTGACCCTTTTTTTTCTCCGCAAGACTGGGTGATCATCTTGCTGCCATGTACTTGGAGGACGATGGTATTGGAGGTAACGAGAATTTCCAAAGCTCTGATAGAGAAGTGAAGCAGTATGTTGCATCTGGGGGCATCATCAAATTTCCATAGCAACCAGACTTGATGTTCATGCCAACTGGTTGTTTGAGAGGCATGCCACAAAAAGTAATTTACTGTCCTTCTGTTGCAGATGCAAACGTGTCGTTTGATGTAGAGTTCGACAAGCTCTTCCTTGTCTGGAATTGTGTCCTTTGTTCAGATGAGACTAAGATTGAGCTTTTCAACAACAAACACTCCAGATGGATCAAGCATGAAACAAAGGACGGATATGTGGACAGGCACCTCGTGGCCTGTTGTCGGACACAGTGGAGGATTTGTGATCCTTTAGGCCCGTTTCTCTACCGAAGGTCCCAGAAACTTTACTAAAGTGTGTTGCATAATGAACTCTGAAATACTGAGAGACTTCAAAGAGACTAAACCGACCTCCTACAATGCCAATCGCTGTTCCCAGAACTTAATCCTACAGAAAACATTTTCGTGAGTTAAAGACAAGAGATCAAAAGAGAGGACATGGTAGCAATATAGAGATTGTGAAAAGAGGACTGTTCAAAGATTTTTATCTCTCTGTATGGTCTGATATTGTTAGATGTTGGAGAACAAGAAGTGCTGTCTTATTGCTAAAACGGTTAGTATAGAGCAGGGATTTGCTTTCCAACCCGAAGAGCCATTTTCCCCGTCACTCCTCCACACTTAAAAACATTCAAAAGCTACAAATGTTACATCAGCTTTTGAAAATAAGACAATTTATCATTTTTCATGAATATCTACTATAGGACATTTGTTGTCATTTTTAAAAACCATCGTCATTTTTTTATTTTTTTATTACTATTTAAAATAATAATTAATAAACACTTTTGCAAAAACAAGATTGCTGCAGTTTATTCAGTTGGATGTTGATATTTGTGGAAAATTGTATTAAAAAAAATCACTAAATTATTCTAAAAATTATATTGGCACATTTAGTATAATTCTGTTGTGCAAATTAAATGCAAATATTCCATAAACTGCTGCAACCTTTGTTTGTTATTATTATCTGTATTTGAAACATTAGTTGGTTCTTCATAATTTTAAGCTAATGTTTTTAACAGCCATTGTTCAAGGTCCAAAGAACCACTTGGCACAGGTTGCAGACCTGTGGTATGGAGTATTTGCAGCAGAGGTACCAATCATTGTGCCTCAAAAGGTTTTGATACGAACAGAGATTTCTAAACATCCTATTTTTGTTCACTGAATAAGTGTTCAGAATTAAAAGTAGGATGTAAAGAAAATCTTCAGCAAGATTATGCTGTTGTAATAAAGAAATATTTTCTTTTTAAGATTGTTTTTCTTTAAAAAGGCTTGGGTTGAATGGGAAAATATGTGCTTTATCAAATATATCCATGTATGGAGTTGCACATGGGTGACAAATTCAATAATTTATTAAAGTAATCAACTAATTGTCACGATACCCAGGGTTTGATTACTTAGTTTTAGGTTCCTGGGGATGGTGCAGTTCTGTTTATGTTTTCCAAATTTTTAGTGTTGTTTAGTATCTGTTGACTCCAGTCAGTTTCTGTTCATTAAGTAGTTTGTTCTTGTTTCTGTGGATCCTTTAGTTTCCCACCTGCCTGTTCTTAGTTCTGTTAGTGAATTATTTTGGTCATTTCGGTTCATTCACCATGGTTTACTGTTAAGTTGTCTTTTTTCCTCCTGTCCCAGCCATATCATGGCTCTCTCTATCTCTCCCTCAGTCCAATTACCATATTTTTTCAGACTATAAGGTGCACTTAAAATCCTAAATTTTCTTAAAAATTGATAGCGTGCCTCCGGTGTGCCTTATATATGTTTACCATACTTGTTGTGCTTACTGACTGATTTTATGAGGTACAATGAGCTCAAAAATCTGTCATAATGTGTAAGTACGACTTTGGTAAGCAACAAAGCCGCTCAGTTCAAAAGATATTCGGAGCATTACGGTACACTGTGTCACTACCTCAATGGACACCTGAGCTGTCTACAAGACTGCCTGACTGTAATGTCTAAACTAAAAGTGCATTCATGTAAGGCAGCCCGTGCCCGGAGTACGCATTAACAACAATAAACCAAGTAAGTTAATTCAATATCAAAGTTAAGTTTATGTTAGAAACAGGGCAGTGTAGTCCAACTACACTGTCCTCCCGACAGAAACGGATGGCTCTCCCTTTCAGGAGAGCGCTGTGTACGCGGAGTGGCAGAGTGATATTACACACTTGGGAAGAATATTTAATGTGCCTTATAATCCGATGCTCCTTATCCCTCATATCCTTTCACCTGCGTTGATTGCTCCACCTGCTTTCCCTTCTATTTCCTCCTCTATGTATTCAGCCAGTTCAATCTCGCTTATTATCAGGTCCTCTATTATGCTACCCCTGGTCTGGTTCCCTCCTTGTTGTGTTCCTGATTCTTGTTTCAACTGCCTGCCTGTAAGTTTTACTATTTTTTTTTCTTCATTAAACCACCTTTCACCGCATCATGCGACTCCCAAGCTCTTACGTGCACTTTGGTCCTTCAACAACAGCAAAACAACATCCGACACTAAAAAAGTGCATTGTTCAGTAAATGTGATCATTTCGAATTATGTGATTATTATCTATTTAAATATGCGTGTTCTCTCCAATGCGTGCGTGGACTGGCAACTTGTCCATGGTGAACTCTACCTCTTGCCCTACGACCAGTGGAGATAGGCACCATCCACCCCAGTACTGAAATATCTTACATGCAAATAGTTAGCATTTTAAGTGTTTTTAAAACAATTTTAAAATATAAAGAAAAACATTCTACAAAGGGACACAGAAGCATCCTGTTTGCAGCTATACCATAAGTGTCTTAAAAAAAACTTTACTCAGTTCATACTGAGAGGATTCTGGTTTTAAAATATGTAAAGTTTAATCGATAATGAACCAGTTCCATGTAAAATACAGCTGCTCGATTAGGGACCCCAAAAAGAACAATACTTCACCTTCAATGCTTCCCTGGGGATTTGAATTGAGGAGACGGTGAAGTGATCAATATGAAAGCAGCCTGAAAGACCTGCACGGATGATGTAATATGGGATGAACTCAAGAATGAGATAAAGCGGCGCTCAGATGTTTCCTGATGGATATCTGGAAAAAGTCAATTGAGCGACCCAGCGGAGGGAAGCGATGAGAGAAATTCAGCCCAGATAACAGGATCCAAGGCCAGGTGGAGGACTTAATCATGGGGAATGGAAAGCTAAAAGCAAATCAGTGAGCGCCAAATGGAGGAGCTGGTTCAAACTACTCCACAAAGATCAGCCTCCCTGCATGGGACAAATGAAGCTGCAAAAATCAGCTCTTGAGCAACAAGTGTGAGTTTCTGCACGGACTGTTCCTTTAATAATTGACTGAAACCTAACACACCTTAAAGGTACTATCAGCACGTACAAGCTGTCTCCAGAAAACCTGCTTACTACATCAGATTGGTGCTGTTTAGATGAACCCAACCAAGCATTCTTCTTTTATACATTTGTACTGTTCTTTGATTGTTTTCTTAAAGAAAAAATTATAATCGTTAAACAGCTTCATTGTTCAAACAGATTGAATGATAAACTCTCAGTAACATGAACATCATTGTAAAAATACTGTAAATCATTTCAAATGTAAAAACTGTGCTGTTTCCATTTTACTAATTGTGGAAAAGTATGTTAACTTCAATTTTCAAAAGTGTGTTGCACAATTTAAAAAAGAAACTGTGATTGCAATTCTTTCTTTTTTCTTCATCTCTCAGCTTGCATATGTTCTTCTGCATCTTCTAAGCAAACCAGCAAACTGAAAGTGGTTACATTTGATTTTGCTGTTGAAGATGCACAAAGATTTTTGTTCCCACTTTGTATTGGACAACTGCCCAGTGACTGAAATATTGTCTTAATACATTCTGCTGTTTTAACACAGATTTCAGACGTAGTTTATTTAGTTTACACACTTTCTTTTGAATGTATGTTAGTCTTTTCTATTTTTCTATCTTTCTTTGCAGCAATATCACTGCAGCATATGTTTGAATACATGCAGATTAAAGTCTGCAGATTTGTCTCCAGCAGTAATTAATTTGACATTTTTCCTATTTTTACACAGGATTTCTTTGAACTGATGTCAGTGTAACAAGACTATCCGTTACTTACACTTTAAAATGAAAAAGCAAAAAGTGAAGAATCTACTATCTTAATTTTCTTTTATTAAATGTGACGTTCGCATTTGCTGTTGATGATGAATTTCAATTCACTTTTGACAATTTTCAAAATAAACCCCTAAAGTTCAACAAAGAAAAAAAACATGTAAAATTAGTACATAAAGTAAAGATATTTGTGTTTGCTTGACTATTTACTGTGACAATGCTACTTTGAAACATCTAATACTGCCGGAAAACCTGTTAATTTACCTTTAAATGATAAAGTATTTCTAAAGAAAAGGCATTTGTAGGTTAACCAACAGAGTTTTATGGCTGCTAGCCATAAGAAAATATGCCAAATCGTCTCTGGCCGTGGCAAACTGCTAAATCTGCTCTAGACTTGTATTTGGTATCATTTATTAGATCATCCATCCATCCATTTTCTGACCCGCTTAATCCCTCATATAACAGACATATTTGGAACTTTTCTATTGAACGAAAAGGTGCCACTATAGAACCTTGAAGAGCCACAAACAGCCAGAACAGCCTGATACCTCTTCCTCATAATCCTGTTTACCAGCTTGGTCAAACGCTACTGTTGGAGTGCATCCCCTTCCACAGCCAGCACTTGCTGCTAGTCAGCCAATGGGGATTTGGGCGCACAAACAGCACACCCAAGATGATCCCATAAGTGTTCAATTGGGATGAGGTCAGGACCGCAGGGAGGCCCTTCCATTTTCTCCACTCCTCAAATTTTGCATTACTTTGTGGTAAACCTCACTCTACGGAAGAAAGCGTTGAGATCATGGATGATAACGTTCCCTCCTCAGGGGTGAAAATATGCAGAAACTTGGCTCAACATCTGTCTGGATTGAGATTACAATTGTGACAAACCTTGCTTTTCTAGTGAGTGACATGTAGCCCCAAACTACAGCACTTTTTCCCAGCCAAATCCTCTATGGTTGGCATTAGCAGTGAGGATTTGGCCATTTTTTTCATTGATGCAAACCACAAATATGTATATTTTCCTTAGAAATCTGGAACCATTAAAGGGAAAACAGGCATACCGTTGACGTATTACGAACCGTTGTTACAACAAAGAAAAAAAATTGTTAACTACTGCTTTATGCTGGATAATTACTACACTGACATTAACAGAATATAGCACACTTACTTTTTAGGGTTGCCAATAGGTGTTGAGCTTGTGATATCGTTCAAAACAATATTGCTGATGAGGGAATTTTCTGTACTTTTCAGTGTGAAATTGCACTGCTACACTAAAAGAGGAATTTATTTAAAGGGTTTGACACATCTTTAACAGGGGTGCCAATGAGGGTGGAGAACATTTTATATCCAAAAAAGAAGCAGAAAATGGAAATGTAAGAGAATCCTATCATCAAGGGAGATTCAAAGTGGAACAAAACGAATAAAACCAGATACAGAAGCAAAAAGAAAAAGTTGTAAAAGTAAGAAAAAAGGAACAACCAGAAATTATAAAAACAATCAAAGTCAAATGTTATATATTTCAGGACTTGTCTTGCATTCCATTCAGGGTGAATCTTAAACTAAATGTAGTTTTGATGGACTGTTGGTTAAATTGCATAGTTGAGATACAGGATATATTCATCTGTTGACCTGCAGCTGAATTTGTTTTGGCAGCTTTTTGGTAGTTTGACCATATTTTGCAACAAAAATTCTTCCATAAAAGTCTGCCGAGTGCTGGTTCTGTGTGTCTATGGAGCATCTTCTGGGTCTCTGAGTGTTGGATGCTCAGGAAACTGCTAACACCTCCACTTCCCCTCTTTCCATCTACTATAACTTGTCAAATTCATTCCCAAAGCAGATCATGGCATCTGGCTAACTCTATTCAGTGAGACCAAGTTTCAGAAACTTCATGGATTTTGAAAACATAGTAGTTTGCTTGACTTAATAAATATGTTGGAAAAAGTACAAGTATATTCCGGAGAGTGTGTTAAATGTCAAAAGTAATGTTTTCACTCCTTTGTGTTAATGAAAAGTGTATTCAACCAATGCTCTAGTTTTCATGTATTTTACTTGGATGAGCTGTGATTAATTCAATTTTTCTGTGCAATATTGAGAGACTCAGATATTTTTTGCAGAAAAGATACTCCATAATGACTATTTTGCTGACTTGTGATCTTTCATCCCCCCATACTTTAAAAAAACCAACATAATATGACTAAACCCGTGAGACATTTTGATTTTTCTGAATAATATAATATATATAATATAAATGAATTCAACTGCATTGAAAATACATTTTACGAAATTGAAAACATCGTTTTCATAGCCATTGTATGTATTTTGTTCTCACCATGCAGCATTTCTTACCTGCGCCACTAGATGTCTCTATGAAACACAATAAGATTATCCAGTCGTTCTGTAAGCATACTTGTTGAAATAACGTATGAAATAACGATCAGATAACCTATCTAATGAAGACATTTGCAGTAAACTTGAGATTTAATGTTTCATAATTTTACTTGAGGTTAAATCAGGATAGAATAATCTGCAGGTTGTCTGTTTGAGGTAAAACAAAAACAAGTACTTATCCCTAGAATGCATTATAAAGGAATCTAAATATATAAATCAGTTATACTAAGATGATAAATAGCTTAGTGGGTTACAAACTCATTAAAATTGTACTAGTTTGCACATAAAGAGCTGAAAGTGTAGATTGATCGAAATAAGATTATCCTAAAATAAAGAAACATAACGCGGTCAATTATACTGCAAGAAAATAAACAGGATTAAGAGACCCTTTGTGCGTTTTTCTTATACTGCAACTGAACTAAGATTAATGTATCCTTTATATAGGCTGTTTATTAGATAATAAATCTACCTTTGAAATTGCTCCTCTTTCAAGCCAGCCAGACGGAACCTCTAATCTGTGTTTGCCATGATTTACTGTATTCCAGCAAAGAAAACAAGTGCATGGACAGGGAGTCAGTTCACACAAGTCTAATCAATTTGCAAAACACATACTGATTTGTTCAAGTAGACCAGAGAGGTTTCACTCCAAAACTCCAGAATAAACCCTGAAAGTGGCTCCCAGCATTGTCGCCTGGCAGAATTCAAAGTTGCAGCTCCTTCCTTCAGCCATCTTTGTGCCATACCTGCTGGCACCTATCTCTAGCTGTCAGTGGGTGAAAGGTGGGGGAACACACCCTAGATAGAGCATCAGTCCACCACGGGGAGAACATAAAGAAAAGTGTCCATTCAAACACAAATATTTTGAATCTCCAGTTAACCGAACATATTTTTGAAATATGTAAGTAAGGGTCGTCATTCAAACTACACTCTAATTTTAACCCAGGCTCCTTTTCTTATGAGGCAGCAGAGCTAACCCCTGCCATCCCATGGCAAAAGGTGGGTCCTCATCCCTGTTGCCACGAGCTCTATCCAGTTCAGGGATTGCTGCAAAATCACTGACTTGATGCAATCAACTGGGCTTCCTTGGATAGATAACTTCTCATCAATTGGCATTATAAGCTGAAATTGATTGCATTGTATTATAACTAGGATTAAAATGTAGGCGACTGACTTTAAATCTCCCCATGATTGTATTGAATTGATCTGGTTATTTATTTTGTTAGAGATGTAAAGTCCTGTGAGATTACATTTGTTGTGACTGAGCTAGATAAATAAACTGTATTGCATTGAATATTATTCATTTTTAAGTGTTTCCAAATACTTATTTGGGATTAATATGAAAAGGGACAACTGAATAATATATTAAAAATAGAGATAAATAAATAAAAACTTACGAAATCACAAAGTGGTTAAAACAGCTAAAGGGTCTATTAAAGTTAGGATTGTTTAGAAAAAGTAGCAATTTAAATTAATTTGGCGATATTCCTGTTGCTCTTTGATTTAATCTCATTCATTTATGCCAATTCTTAGAACCTGTTCTGAGAACAGTGTTCTCTAAAGAAGGAGCTCCAATTTTGGCTTAATTAATGCGTAAACAAAAGCCGATGTCCTGCTGAAGTTAGGGAATTTCGTAAACATGACTGTTTGTGACAATGCATAAGAAGGGGCGTAAACTCCTTCTTGCATCCCTTGAGTTGGACTCCCTGCAGCGTACTGTATCGGTCCGCCGCGGCTCCCTGGCGGACTTCTTTTTCCAGCGGAAGCGTTTCTGTCCAACTGCGCGGCGCGTTTGTTTAAAGGTGGAGCTGAGCGATCCGCGCAGAGGCGAAAACTACTGACAACATCCAGGTAAGCCTCGGGTCACATCCCATCTTTAGGTTTATTTCACCGAAATTTCTTTTCTGAAAAAATATCAGATCTGGGTTAGAGCTGGGTGATTTTTGGTTTGCGTGTTTTTAGAGATGTTTGACATGTGCTTGACCAGCTGGAGAAACAGCTGGTCAAAAGAAAGTCAAAAGTGCTCACTTTGAACCAGCATCCCATTAAACGAAGTCGTTCATTGTCATAGTTTTATATTTTGCGCAAGTTTTACAAATATTCTTGCAGTTTGAATCTGTTAATGGTCATTTCTGCGCTATTACTTCAAACGTTTGTGAAACATCCTATTTTTTCATTCAAAACTAAATCTATGTATTTTCTGTTATTAAAAAGGACAAATGTGTGTACATTCAAAGCTTATTAGAATATATTTCACATCCCAAACTTGGGATTTTGCCTTCTGTGATTCTCCGTTGTGGCCTCTCTCATCTTTGGTGCGACATGCTCTGTTTTAGGTCCTGTTTCTTTAAGACTTTTTCTCAGAATGCTGGTTCGTTGAATGCAAAGTACCGTTATGAACACTTCAAAGAAAAATACACTGGCTCCACGTTAAAAAAATTAATAAAGTAACACTTTCCTTGGACCTTAAAGTAGATCCAACTTGCTTTTAAGTGAATCGTTTGTTTTTGTTTAAGCAGAGCAAACACGATTTGATATGATGGTCACAAGCTTAGTCAAATGGAACCAACAAAATATTATATGTTTAACTTTCTCCTTGTAAGTTACCTTAAATTATTTGGATTACTAAAATTCTATCTATTTTTGTTCCTGAGGCTTTCCACACACATAAGGTAGGGTTGTTGTTGTTTTCTGAGTAGTTATAAGCTGCAGCCCCACAATCAGTCATTTGTTCATCTCTTTGAGTTTAGAGGCCTTTTTCCTACCAGTATGATTCATATGTCAGAGTTGGGAAGATTAACAAGCCAAAATCCCCCAGTCGGTCTTGGCAGAAGGCTGTTTACCCTGAGCCTGGTTCTGCTGGAGGTTTCTTCCTGTTAAAGGGGAGTTTTCCTCTCCACTGTCGCTTCAAAGGCAATGACACAATGCAAGCGACTGTCCATTGTCTCCACACGCTCCTTTAGGACGAGCGAATGCTGCTGGGTGTCCTTAGATAGAAAACATTTTTGACTAAGCCGTCTGCTTGATCTAATTGAACTGATTAAAGTGCATTGAGATGACACGTGTTGTAAACTGGCTTTACATAAATAAACTGATTTGATTTTGATTTATAAAATATTGAGTTTTCGTTCAGTTTCTAGTATCCAACCTACAGTCGTGGGAAACAAACAAAGGCTCTAGAGTTTTATTTGTCGGGAGTCAGGAGGACATAATAAAACAACCTGGTCCTGCTCGGATTCCATTATTTAAATCTGACCTTGACTGTGAAAAAGCCACAAAACAGAGTCTACAGTGTCATTGTTTATTAAACAAAGATGAATCACAATGGAAAAAGAGGTGTGGGGAGAGTGGTGTACATTCCATGACCCAACAGCTTGTACAACCACCTAAAGGAGCAATAACTCTATCTGATTCATCAGTCTCTCTCATCTTTGTGGAGGAACTTTGGCCCACTCCTATGTCTAACATTTTTTAAGTACTTATTGTTTCTGTACAGCTCCCCCTCAGCATTTTAATCAGGTGGAGACCTGGACATTGGTCGACTGCAGGACCTTGATTGCTTGCATGTTCCCCGGATATGTTATATATAAATTTGCCCGTGCAATTTGGATCATTGTCCTGTTGATGACCCAGTTTAGACCAAATTGTCTCATCTGTTTGCAGAATTGTTTTGGGTGATATGGTTGAAAATTTGAAAATCTAAATTGTGCTGCCATCCCCTCCACACATATCATATTATTTCAGTCTTGTTCTGATTGTCCTGTGATGAACTTTTACACTCAACATATTAGCTGAAGTCTGTCGAGGGTAAGATGGAACCCTTGGGTTTTTTGTCATTTCCGTGTTGCACCGTCTGACACTGGGATAACTTCCCAGTCCTTGAACAATAGGGAGCCCTTTAAATGTTTTCTACTTGTTTTTTTTTTCATATTGACATTGTGTTAACACACACCTGTGTACCCCAGTGCAAAAACTACCGCTTTTATAAAGGTGATCAATGATAATGATGAGTTAATCCGGTGTGTTTGATTTGCAGCCTCTTCCTTCTTCAATCTTATAGATGCAACAAGGGAGTAAACTTTGTTTTGTGGCCGAGAGGTGCAAATGCACAGCAAATACATAAATCTGCTGCAAACACAAAACGTACTCCAAACACAAAAAATAGGCTAGCACATAAAACACATGCAAAGGAATTTGTTATGGATTTGAGCCCATGTTTCTGGCTTTCTCTGGACAGTTTTCTTTACTCCTTAAGGTATTCTGGTGTAAGTTTACCCAAAGTTTCACCTCGTCTGAGTTTCTTTATCTAATCTTTCTGTATTTCATGCCGCTGAAGGATGCAGCGGCATGTTAGACATTTAAAAAAAAAATTTTTTTCATATGACGGCATGCAACTAAACCTTGGTTTTCTAACTTGAACTTTTACAAAGGCATAAAATATTTGTTCCTTGAGCTATCTGTAGTCAATAACAGAGACACTGTTGGATCAAAGGTAGGAAATTGTGATAAATATAAAGTGTAATTGAAGATATTTGCAAGCTCTAAAATTGTGTGGTTGCAATTGTTTCTGTTTTAAAATATTTTTTCCACTCCTGGTTCCATCAGAGCATCCATTAATATCAATATAATTGAAAATATGAGCGAACAGAATTATTTTGTGCTGTTTACTGATACAGTTGCGCTTAATGTAACTGCTATACTGAAGTAGCTATCGTGTTTTGTGAGGTTTTAGTTGGACCGAAACACAGACGGGAACTCAGAGGTCGCAAAATTAACATAAGGATTCATTGAAAAAAATCTAGCACACTTATACGAGGAGCAAAGGGGTGAAAAGGATAGATTGACAAACCGTGAGGCAGAATAATAAAAGAAACAAGCTATGAAAACCAGGGGGCTTATATGCAGAGGGGAGTGTGGAGAAAGGTGTGACAGAAACTGGAGAGGGCTATCAGATGGAGATGAGGAACAGCTGATACTAATGAATGTATAAGGGACGAGAGAAATTATTGAGTTGAACTGAAAGAAACAGAGGGAAGGAATAATAATAATAATATAAAATATACAAAGAACAAGACTGAAATAAAGTAGCAACTAGTACAACTAGAGAACATAAACATCAAGGAACTAAACAGAGACAAAAACCTAAACACCTAAGTAGCCTATCTGGTACTAGCTATTTTTTATTTCTAGAGCAATATCTTGTGATTCTTGGGTTCTGACTATGCGGTGATGGGTGTATTTTCAAAAAAGCTTTTCATACCAACTTTATTGTTATGCTAAAAAATAATTTACAGACAAAGATGAAATTTGGAGATAACTACTTATACCTACCTGGTCCATTATTTTTTTGGTTTCATCCTCTCTTCATTAGGTACTACCGTGAGCAGATGCATAAACAGAATTAGAGAAAACATCTTTGTTTTAGAAACATCATTGGTGTGATTGAAAGACGGGACATCCACCACCACATTTGTATTGATCTGCCTCTGAGTTCTGTGTAATTGGATCTGACGGGCACAAACCGGAGCAGGCAGCAGAAGGACAAATAGCTCGACTGTTCATTAACAAAGCAAATATATTTTTTTATGATTAATTAAAATTATTTTTAAAACAGTATTACTTCCTTATATAATCAGAAAACTCAGTTATTGTTTTATTTAGACTGCAGTTTGTATCAGTAGAGCCTGTTACTGATTAACCTGAGGATTGAGAGAAACTACAGTGGAAGTCTGGTTGCTGTGGTTTCTAGATGCAATTTTGAATATCAGCAACGTTTCTTTGTGACTACATATTTTCAAGTCAAGCATTCCAGCATTGTATGTCTGAAAGTGTGTTTTGACTCATACAGGTGGAATATTTGCAGGACTGGGTGGGTTTCTGAATTATCTCTGATGACGTATTGTGAGTCTGAATTAGTATCAGCCCAGATCAGATCTTTCTCAGTTGCTCCACATCTCTCTGTCTGAACAGGTACTGCCCAAGACTGACGTGTTTTTGGCTCTATGGCTGCTAATGTGACCCCTCAGGGCTGCGGCCCCAACCTGGACTCTCTCTACTACAACCTGTGTGACCTCGGTACCGTCTGGGGCATCGTGTTAGAGGCCTTCGCGGCAGCTGGCATCGTCTTCTCTTTTGTGCTCTTCATCTCTCTCCTGGCCAGCCTGCCATTCATCAAAAACCCAAACCAGAAAAACGCTGTGGCTCTTAACGCCAGCTTCCTGTTCTGCACTGCTGGACTCTTTTGCCTGACGTTCAGTTTCATTGTAGGAAAGAACTTCTCCACGTGTGCCTCTCGGAGATTTCTCTTTGGGGTGCTGTTTGGTGGGTGCTTCTCCTGTCTCCTGATGCAGTGCGTCAGGCTGAACATCCTGGCCAGGAGAAACGCCGGACCTCAGGCCTGGGTCCTCTGGCTGGGAGCAGTAGGGTTGTGGCTGGTGGAGGTCGTCATCAACACGGAGTGGCTCATTATCACAGTCGTTCGCCACCCGCAGCTTCCTCTGAATACCACGACTGAACCCATCAGAGCCACAGCGACGCCTTGCAACATCGCCAACCAGGACTTTGTCATGGCGCTGATTTACGTGATGGTCCTCATCCTGGCTGTGGTCGTGGCAAGCCTGGCCATCATGGCAGGCAAATACGCTGAGTGGAAAAAAGAAGGCGCTCTAATTCTGGTGATAAGCCTGATCTCTGTGGGCATTTGGGTGGCATGGATCGTCATGTACGTCTATGGGAATGAGCGAACCCGAGGCCCGACATGGGACGACCCGACCCTGGCCATCGCTTTGGTGGCAAACGCCTGGGTCTTCATCGCTGTTTACACCATTCCTCAGATTTGCTGTTTGAACACCAACAATGATACGGAGGAAGACTACGCAGAGAACGCCTACGCAAACCGGGGAGCCGGATACGAGACGATCCTAAAAGACCATCCCTCTCAGAACATGTTCATGGAAAATAAGGCCTTCTCAATGGATGAGCCAGGTCAAGGTATGTGGTCCGTATATCAGTTTAAAGCTTTTCCCCAAAAGGTCTGGACTTTATTTCAGCAGATCAGGCCCAATAGTTATTGTTACCTACTTTCCACCTATAAACTAAGCACACTTGAATCTAGACTCCCAAGGATTAGCAGGGCTGTAGAAAGAAAACATGCTCAGGCTCTATACGGATATACGTTCTTATGAATTTAAAATAAATCACAAAAGACTCATTAAAATGCCCTTAAAGTACACAGTAAAGGGTTTGGGAATAGTTTTCAGTTTCTCTACAATTTGTAAACATTTTTTCTTTAATAAACTATTGTGCCCGTTGACCAATGAAATACCTACAAACTACTGAAAAAGAGGAAAAAATAAATACAATAAAAATAAAATAAAATACTTACAAATAAAACAAAGTCATGAAAGAAGCTGAAGTCGACTTTCATTTGACAAAAAATAGATACATCTATCTATCTATCTATCTATCTATCTATCTATCTATCTATCTATCTATCTATCTATCTATCTATCTATCTATCTATCTATCTATCTATCTATCTATCTATCTATCTATCTATCTATCTATCTATCTATCTATCTATCTATCTATCTATCTATCTATCTATTTTTGCTTAATGACAGATTGGTGGGAGATGTTTGTTAATATCTTTTTGCACGTTTTTCCACAGGTTTGCAATTGAACTTAGGTCTGAACTTTGACTAGACAACTATACAACACATCTATGCTTTGATTTGAACCGCTATTGTAGCTCTGGCTGTATGTTTGGGGTCATATCGAGATGTGATCATCTGACTTTTTACATCCTTAGAGATTTCCTTACCTTATTTGCCTGTAAATAGCTCCATCCATCTCTATCTCCACCTTATAAACTCCTGCCAAATCCCCTTTCACTGCTAAAGAAAAGCTTCCCCACACCATTATACTGCCACCACCATGTTTGACTGTGCAGATGGCTGTAATATTCTATGCAAACTATATTTAAGATTAGCTATACAAAACTTATTCATACATTTAAGTATAAAAAACAATAGAGTTTTTTGCACCGAGTCCAATTAAGTATGCACTAAATTTCATAAATAGTCATAGAAAACAGAATTGGGAACGTTTACTGTATGAGAACAAGGATTATTATAAATTGTTACATGTTATCATAAAAAAGTATGTTTGAGTTCCTGTGAAACTTGCAAAGATAAGAACCTCATATCAGGTTTGTATTATCTCTTTCAGTCCAAGATTAATACATTAATTCATGCAACACCTAAGAAAACGATATTTAAATAATGAGTCATGACCAGATTAAGTACTTTACTTGGATTAAGTATGGGATTATGTAACCAATACATATTACATAACATGTTTGCCCTGGAAACGTCCACATTTCCATCTGAATGGAAGGAGTTTTATGGTCTCCTCCAAAGCAAACACTTGCCCTGCTGATAGATGGGACGCATTTCTATTCTTGAACACACTGATAGGTGAGGGGATGTAAAATACAATCACTCGTCACACACGATGAATCGGTCACAGCCAGCATCGCCTCCCTTGGGAACGTCATCAAATGAGCCATTAGAGCTTTCTGTCCACATACTTATCAGATTTCACCTAATGACCGGTGCATTGTGAGACTTTAGAAAGAACACCAAAGCAAACAGAAAATATCCTGAGAGGGTTGCTTCCTGTCTGTATGATGACCACACAGAATGTGATACGCTGCAGTTTCTCTGCTGCATTGCAGAGTAACGACAAATATCTGAGCTAATCCGCTATATATCTGAGCTAGTCAGCTGTGGTGTCAGGGTTGGATGATTTTCTTTTCATAGTTGATATTTTGGAAAATATTCTTGTCATATACAGAAGGTTACGTACTTGTTTCCCCACTGAATGTATCCATTACATGTATTAATTTCTCTCTCAGCCATCTGGCCTTTTTTTAACATTAATCTAGTGAATTAGAAACTTTTGGATCTGTGAGGTAAACTTGTATTTTAACCATTTAAATTTCAATTTGCTATTAAAGTACAACATAACAAAAGTAGGGAAAGACCTAACAGTTGAATTTTACTCTATTGTGTTGAACAGATATTTCAAAATTTAAAAGACTTGAATAGATACCCAAAGATATTTTAAAAGAAATCAAGGGACATTTTTGCTATATATATATATATATATATATATATATATATATATATATATATATATATATATATATATATATATATATGTATATATATATATATTAAAGTCACATCTCAGTTTCTGTTTTCGGTTGATCATACTTTGATGTCGAATGTCTGAAGTAACAAACAACAAATAACTTTAACCCTAATCTCCTTATATACAAAATTTAATAACATGGAGCAAGACTTTCACAGTTTTATGGAATTTACACAAAAAATGTTACCAAAATGTATTATATGTTCTTTTTTCCCTTCCAATTTAACAGAAACAGCAGTCATTCCTACTGCTGCTGAATTAAAACACTGATTATTACAGTTTGAATATTTTCGCTACTTGGATTTTTATACATATACTGTACCTATGCATAAATTTAGAAAGAAAACCCGCTAAACTTAGTTGTATTTTTTAAGTAAACATAAATTTCAGAAAATGTCACACCCTTTTATCTTTCTACTCCTCACGGAGTAACGCTGGGCATCTACCAAGCTGAAAATAGTTGAACTCTTTCTAGAAGCTTTGCTGCTCTTTTATCGTGATAAGTTAGGCTCCCAAAGTTCCCACAGCACGACAGTCTGTATCTTTTGTGACCAGAAATATTAACAAAGGTACTTGTCTTTCTTATAAGCAAAGGAAACGTATACAGCAAACAGGCAGTGAACAGGGCAGATGGGGGAGGTGTAAGGTTGTGTTGGTTTGTCCTCCATGCAGAGAAAACTAGAACTTTTGCTGGTGTCTCATTAGACTGACTGTAAAATCTTAACAAAAAAAACTTTTAAGTTTTTGATACTGGTAACCCACCTATGCCTAGTGGGAGGATGTTCTGCTAAAGTTTGTTTGTTAACCAATTTGCTCCTGGGCTTCGAAGCTGTTTAAAATAGTTGAGGAATGCAAACCTAGCATGGCCTACCTCTGTGCTAAGAAACAATAACTAAATAAATAAATCTTTAAAATATACATTTCTGCATCTTTACTTAAACCAACTATTAGCTACTTTTGGGCTAATACTGAGTTCTGTACAGCGCAGAGCTGCATCCTTAATGATTAACTCCTTACTCGTTCCCTTTCTCTGTGAACCATCAGGAAACATCAGTACCACCATATCAGCGTTTTGACTGAAGAATTCAGTCTGATACTGAAGGTTTTAGCAGTGCTTTTGTTCAGTTCAGATGAGTCTGTTAATGAGTCTATATCAACTCCTGTATTCTCCATCCAGTTCCCACCCTGTGTATCACACCCTGTGTATGTCCTGTCCCCGCAGAGCATTAGGTGTGGCAACGGTTTCATATGAGGCAAAACTGTTTGACATTTCAAGCAATAGGGTGTGTAAAAGTGCCATCTGTGAGAAAAGTCACAAAAAGCAAAAAAGATAATTACTATTTTTTTTCCCTTCTGTTGCAGGAAACAAGCCTGTGTCTCCATATGGTAATTACACTGGTCAGATGCGTGCTTCTGTCTACCAACCCACTGAGCTTGCTCTCATCACCAAAACGGGTGGAAACGTAAGCATAAAATGTTACAGAGCCACATTTGCATGCGTCATCCGGGTTATAGCTTCAAGGCACACTAACACACACCAGCATACACTCTTTTCCTGCTTTAGGTAAATAGATATGGAAATCATGAACCTTGGACCATTTTAGAGGCCTCATTGTGTCGCAGAGTGACAGGAATAAACAAATGAGGCCCACAAAATATTGAGAGGAGCGTCACAGACAATCATCAGAACCTGCAGCCACAGCTACCCTGCAACTCTTATTCAACTCATTAGAGCAAAGCAAAAATCCAAATGCAACAATGCATCAGAAAGGAATTGGAAGAAAGGAAGTTTGTTAAAGATTAAACTGATATTTCAAATCACATTATGAGCCAAGATTTCATTATGCACTCTAAAAATAAATATCTACACAACTAAACGTATAGGAGCTACTTCATTAAAGTGGTAATAAATATCATACTTTTTGGTATTTTCAATATGAATATGATGAAATTATAACAAGGAAAGATTAAAAATGTTAACATGCTGCAATGATTTTACTAGTCAGGATGAGAGAGAGATAGATAGATAGATAGATAGATAGATAGATAGATAGATAGATAGATAGATAGATAGATAGATAGATAGATAGATAGATAGATAGATAGATAGATAGATAGATAGATAGATAGATAGATAGATAGATAGATAGATAGATAGATAGATAGATAGATAGATAGATAGATAGATAGATGTTGCAAAGAGGTGTATTTTTGTTGTGGAGCTGGGAAGGGTAGCTTGAATCAGGACGTGAAGCTGCAGAGAAGTTGATGCCTTAACGCTTTGATGTTTTTTTTGTTATGGCACCTCTTGTGACTTCATACAGCAACAACGGGAGCAGTCCTATGACATGATCATTCCCAGAGCGACCCTGGGCTCCACAGCCAACAGCGGGAGCAGCACCCCCTCCACACAGGGCGAGCCTGGGAACGGTGCACGCTCACAAACAAGCGTAGGTCAAAACCCCCCACTCCTCCTCCGACACTTCTCCTTCTCTTCACACTTCTCATTATCTCTTGCTGCCCCCCAGATGCTTTCCTATTCTCTGTTTCTGAGCATGTCAGACTCTCAGCTCTCACTGTGTCCATGGCAACTCCTTCTGCAGTTTGACCATGAAATGCTTCTTTGTCTGGATTTTTTTTTTCTTACCTTGAGCCGTCTCTTCTTTCAAGGCCCTGTTTGTCTCCTACCTGCTCTATGCAGCACTCCACACATATTTTCTTTTCTTGGTCAAACAGAAAGAATTATGTTGGTGAAAATGGTTTTGGTTGCTCAGTATCTGTCTTTTATAAAGCTGATTAAGAATGAAGTCTCTATCTCGTCAAGTCTGCGTTAAGTGTCCCAGAGAAATATGCCGTGTTAAATCCATTTGTTTAACAAAATGAGAAACTTACTGCAAATTTGTGTTGAACTCAATAAAGAGAGTAGCTTTAAGTGCATGCATCTATTCCATAAACAATTTAAATGTATGTACTTATTTTATATTAGGCTAATATAGAAGGACAGGGTTTATTGTGGTCTTAATTATAGTACCAGGGTTTCCCCCAGCTTACTATAAGGTGCCGCCAGGTTTTAACCACCCCCCCACCCCCGACGCTATCTGTCTCTGTCGGGAGAACAGAGTAGTTGGACTACACTGCCCTGTTTCTAACATAGGATCCAAATAAACATAACTTTTATATTGGATTAACTTACTAGGTTTATTGTTGCTTGCGCGTACTCCGGGCGCCTAAAGGCTCCCACATACTCGGCGTATTGGGAGCATACTGTGAGCTGCGCGGTCTCCACACTGACTCTCCGCAGACGTTTCACCCTTCATAGTCGAGTGTACTGTTGCCTACATTTCTTGTGGCAAATTCCTACAATTCTCACACTTTCTGCCAGTGGGACGAAGTGGCAGAACGGATGGTAAAATGCGATTAGCTAGCTGAGCACCTAGAGCCGTTTCTTTTCCAGCAGGCTCCAACCGCACACCTGTCAGGGAGAACAGAGAGAAACTGTGATGCCGCGCGTCCTTGCAACTGCCTGCTTGGAGCAGCTCAGTGTATCAAGCTCGGTGTCACATATAAAACAGTTCGATGTAAAGACTTCTTGCCAACGAGAAGTTGTAAAAATTTAGCTCTGCACGTACCTGTATACGTGGACCTCCGCGGACTAATTTCTGTACGTACCTGTATGCGCATGGTCCACGCAGAGTCCGCCTTGAGTACACGCGGACCTCTGCGGAGTGAATTACACAGTCAGGCAGTCTTGCAGGGTTCAGGGGTCCGATCAGGTAGTGACACAGTGTACCGTAATGCTCCGAATTTCCATTGAACGGAGCGGCTTCGTTGCTAACTAAAGTTGTACTTACACATTTTAACTGATTTTTGAGCGCATTGTACCACATAAAATCGGTCCGTAAGCACAACAGTAATCATATATAAGGCGCACCATAAATTTTTGAGAAAACCTAAGGATTTTAAGGAAAAATACAGTAAGCGCTAGCTGTTATTAGCTCGATACACACTACGTTCACTCTGCACCCCTCCTTCAAGCTGCTTCATGCAATGCTCCTCCAGCATTTTACTTCATATCAAAAAATTAGAAACAGTACTTCAGGCTTTCTGGAGATTTAACATATTTTTGTTTGGCGATTCGCCTTGACGCTCATTTTTTGTCCCTGCACCAGAGCATTTTCAGAAGATCTGTTTTTAAATATTGTTTAGCCTCCGACACAAGAATTATGTCACCCGAAAAAGGCTCATAAACCTAAGGCATGAGTCAATGTAGTGTCAAAGGACCATTTTTTCAAAGGCTTTTTCTTTTTAACAGTCTGTTGCGAAACCAGTCTTCTGTGTCAGTGGCGTATACAAACGCTTACAGGCAGGTACCAGGTGGATGATAAAACCCGGTCAATAAACTAACAATGAAGCTATGTTCTGGCAGAATGACCAAAGAGATGAAAGCAACAGAAGAGAACGTGCTAACACCACACTTTATAAAGGTTACTTCCCCGTTTGATCAGTTTGCATTCATTTTGCGATTCCATTCCATACCCATAAACAAATTATTTTGTACCCGTGTCCTTGACCTTTTCATATTAGTATAATCACTCCGGTCAGTTTTATATTTAAGTGAATTGTTGTGGTAAAAATACCATAAAGTACAATTTCATGAAAGTTTTCAATCAAATGTAGATTATTTTCTGCAGACATTATATTAAAACCTATTCCCATGGATTGTGATTCTGATCCTTGTTTTGACCAGCTGACTTTGATTAAATTGTATTACTTATCTGCTTGCTTGTTAGTAGACAGTGTTGATAAGAAATAGCCAAACTTTAATAGTGTAGACTATAAGGATATTATAATAAAATATACTTTAAATCAGTTATTAATATGGATTTATTCAGGATTGCTTCAAAGTATTGTGTGGTAGACCATCCTTTTCTTATGACCTATTCACTATTAATCACCTCTGAAGTATTAATGGTCAGATGTGATCATTAGCAAGTCCAACCAGATGTGAAATATGACAAGAATTTTTATCATAAAATAAAGGGATAGCTCAAAACTAGCTAAATTCCAAGATAGCAAAAAATAAAGAAATGTGTACATATATAAATGGATATTAGCTTTATTAACTCTGCATAAAATAACTAATGTTTTGAAAAACTTTGTAGTTTCTACAAATACATACAGTGTCAAGTGCCAGTTAGTGAATCAGATTTGTAATAAATTACAGCACTTAACTCAGCAAAATACAATGTTTTTATGAAGTACAATTTCATGGTAGCTTCTTATTTGTTATCATAGTTAGCTGAGACTGGCAAACTATTCGACATTATCCAAGGTTGTCTAAAATTATATTGAAACATTTCGTTATATCTGTCTGTGTTATTTTAGTAAACTGCTCAGATTATTTGAATCCAGCAGCCAAAGTAATTATCAATATTATTTATATACCTAGCAGATTTAGGTTTAGAGTAATACTTAACTTTTGACAACCTGTTTCTAAAGTAACGTTAATGTTTTGGAGCAGAACAGCCAGAGTCCCGAATTGGATCTCATTGAGAATTTGTGGAGGGAGCTAAAGGTGATGATAAGGGCGTCTTCCAACTTTAAAGACTTGGTGCAAATAAATAAAGACAGATCCTGAGCTGGCCAGTTGTTCATTGATTATGAACAACTGACCATTAGAGTAAAGTCAACTAGTAAAGAGGGGTAGAAATAATTTTTGATTCACCATTTTGTAACAAGACATCATCCTTCTCAGTTAAAAAAAGCTTCTTGGTTAAATGAAAAATATAAATAATTGTGTTATTAACTATAAAGTAGATGAGGAATAAAATACTATTTCACATTTCTTTCTTTTTTGCAGAGATTTTTAGAAAATGCTTCTACATTTTGCCAAATGTTGTTTTACATCTTATTGTTATTAATAAAAAAAAAGAGATGACATAATCATATTTTAGTTTCTGTTATGTTGCTTTTCTAACATCTCTGTCTTCCTTTACAGGGTCAAGGTTTGCATAGGACGCCCCAGTGGTGATCATGTTTTGACTCTACACCTGCTATTACTTCAATTCATGTCTTCTCATTTGCTCTGGCTGACTGTATGTTTGCTGTTATTCATGGTTCCCTAAGCTGGCACTGAGAGGAACCCCATGGGCCCAACACATGATGGAGGTGACTGTTTGATCACAATCACCCCCTCTAATGGAGGTCAGATAAACCCTCCATTGACTGGATGTCTGCACGCTGGACCACTGGGTATCAGACAGCAAAGAGTTTAATACAGAAGAGAAATCCCAGGGATGAAGCTTTGCTTTATAACAAAGACTTTCTGCAACAGAAACCATTTGCTGACAATTAACTTTCAGCTCTCAGCTGCAAACACACAGATGCACAAGGATCGCGCTGACAGAGCAAGAATTATTGGGACACAATATACTCTACATTCACACTTCACCAAATAGGGCTGGACTTTATATTTATAAAAGTGTATTGATAGAATAGAAATCATATTGATCAATATTGATAATTATCAAGTAATTCAAAAAATATATTTTAAGTGATGCTATGGCCATTTTATGCTGTTCCTTAATTACCTATTTTTAGATAACGAACACATACTTTGCACTCATCGAAGGGGCGGGGCTTGGTGACACAATGTTTCTTGGTCTGCGTTTGTGATTGGTTGGGAGGATGCAATGACCGTAGTATTAATCTACACGATAGGCTAGAATGCAAAAGGAAGGGAAACTGTTTTATTTACTTTTTATTGACCCTTTTTTTCCTGTTGCACCAAATGTCTATCGATCGATATATATTGTTATTGAATTACAGTCCGGCCCTATCACCGAATCATTGAATCATTTCCCACCAGACAAAATTAGGAAACCAGTTGTAATTGCTTATACTTAATGGTTGTGGACTTTTAGGTTTGATCAAAGTTGTTATTTTTTATGCCATTAATTATGTCTTAACAAAAAAACTGAACTTCTGCTATTGAATTATTGTACATACAGTGTGTTTGTGTCTGTATCATTAGTAACGGACTGCATAGAAGTAATGTATGGGTCTTTTTTATTATTTTAAATCTGTTTAAAGTGTTGCTGTGTGTTGTTTAATAATTGTTGAATACTGTCTGCCAATCAAGCAATCGTGAGTTTTCAGATCTGGATTGCCATCTATTATTTGGCTTTTTCTGTGGTCTGTTCTGTTGGTCCAGTTAATTGTTCACTACAGAGCTCTGTCACCAAATTTCTGACACATCAAATTGGTTGTGAAAGGTACTACTGAAGCACCTATATAAGTAATTTTAATTTTAACAATGTTTGGTACTTAAATTACTATAATTACAAACAGTCATGTGAAAAAAATGGGACACCCTTTTTGACATTTAACTCTTTATTAGAATCTGTCCACATATTGATGTCTGATTTTACTTCTAATTTATCTCTGGAAAATAAAGTTATTTTATTGCACTCAAGCAACAAAATGTAAACATTTCTCACTCAATAAACAGAAATTTAAACAAAAAAAAAAGTTTTTCGACTTGAAGAAATAGCTATTGGTACTCTCTTTTGTTTATTGACTTCAGTGAAAGAGCTCTGGTAGCCATCTATCAATCTCTGACATAACTCTGAGGAAGGTTTACCCACTTCTAACTTTCAGCTGTGAGATGTTTGAGAGGTTTCTTGCATGAGTGGAAAGTTTCAAGCCAACCCAAAGCGTCTGAATGGGATCGACATCCGGGCCTTGACTCGGCCAAGGATTTTCTATTTCCTAATCTTAGCCTATTTTTAGTGGATTTCCTGTTATGTTCCTGGTCGTTGTCATATTGCAGGGTCCTTTTATGCTTCAGCTTTAGTTTTTTTTTACATATGGTCTTACATTTTCCTCATGATAGAGTTTGTGATAGATGGTTTCTGTGATGGTGAGCTGGCCTGGTTCTGTTGGTGCAGTGTCCACAAACATGGACACTTCCAACTCCATGTCTCACCAGTGGTATGAGGTTATTTTTCTAGAATGCTGTATTTGGTTTAAACTAAATATGCCCGCTGTTCAGGTGCCCAAATAATTCAATGTTAGACTCATCTGTCTAAAGAACGTTATTCCAGAGGTCCTGTTTTTAATTCTTCGTTCACTCCAGCAAACTTTATTCTAGCCTTCATGGTTTCTTTAGGGAGCAAAGTTTTGCCCCTTCCGCATCTCCCATGAAAACTAAGCTGAAACCGCCCTTTTCTGATTGTACAGCCGTATCTTTTCATATCAACGGTACAAGAGCCTAATGTAGGAGCCTCAATTACATTTTCGAGTTTTAGGAGACCTCCTTCGGCATCGTGCTATCTGCTTTCAGAGTGAATTTGCTTGGACAGCCAGACATCGGCCTGTGGGCAGTTCTTTTGAATGTCCTCCACTTGTAGAGTATTTTCAGCGCTGTGGCTGATTTGAAATTCATTTGAGATTACTTTAATAAATATCTTACTAAATTCCTTAACTGCTACGGCCTTCTTTCCGAAGGCCTCAGACAGTTATTTCAGTTGTACCATGGTGTTCACGCTCACCCTAACAGCCAGGAGCACCAAACTAGTTGTCTAAGTCTTAAAAAGGGTGGATGTTTGTCAAAATATAGAGTAACAGTGTTCTCTTTGTGCACCTGAAATGATTCGTCTGTATGTGATATTAGAAGGCCTGTTCGAACTCTGGAAAATGTGTAATTGCGGCACTATGGCAGAAAATTGCGATAACAATAAATATATGATGGCCCACATTTTCTGAGTCGCTTTTTCTTTACTATTGCATAATGTGTCCACTGTCCATTGTGAGCTTTAGTATCTTATCCAGGTGAGGACATTGAGGGCATTTAGAGTATACCCAATTGGTCAAATATATTATCAATATGCAAAGCATGAATAAAGGTACGTTCACAGCAAACGTGATCCAGGTGAATTTGTCCCCCTTGACATTTCGTTTGTGGGTGTATCCAAATTCAGCGGCTGCATCCATTTTACTCTCATTCATCAATGAGCTATTTGTAGCTTAAAGTAATTTACATGTTTCATAGATATAAAAATATACCAAATAAAATTTATCACAAATACTATTTGTTTATTAGTAACATGTTTAACAACCTAGACCCTGAACAAAGGCTGTATCACTTTTATTTGTTGAGAAAAATAATAAAGTAACTTAACATTAACATTAGATATCATCTGACTGAATTACTCCTGCTTTTAACAAATTTTAAAAACAATGTCCCGGGAGACAGGCGCTCTGTCTCGGCATGGTGAGTCTCGACCGCCTGGCTGATCAGCTGCAAGCGGTAGCGGGGTTGTCCGCAATGAATAATGGGATAGAATTGGCCAGAAGGCTGCATTTGTGGGCCGGATTTTAAGGAGCCTTCGAGTTTGGGTAGCCTTCGGCGCATCGCTGTGATGTAACCGGCCTTCAAATTTAGCCTATGAAGGACGCAGCCCCTGAATTTGGACACACCCTGTCTCTCAAACAATATGCACTGACAACACAGTCATTTTCCCCCAGCGGACTTCAACCACGTCGTCAAATACGTGGAGCGTCTATCCGCTTGCCGGCACCTCTTGTCTGATAAACTCACGGAGCGGTGGAGATGGATTTTACGAGTCGTGGTGCTGTATGTAAGCGGAATAACGGTGTCGGCGCCCCTGGGTTCCCCAGATCCTCCTGAGACACACCCGATTTGACAAGTAATACCCCCTGTAGCTGCCTGTGGATGACGATCACGTTCTTCTGTCTTTCCAGGACCGAGGCTCCATCCGAATACCTTTAATAATAGCTTCTAGTCCTATTCCTCCTAGCTCATGTTCTTTGACCTTTCACAGAGTCAACAGTAAGAACTCTACTGTGGGGAGGAAAGGAGCTTCAGACTGCCTTCGGACAGCCTTTAACTCCAACGTTATTACATGATGGAAACATGGATGATGCCAGCCAAATCTGGGCCTTCAGGTTTCAGAAAATGAACTAGAAAGAGAGCGATCTCTTCTCTACGGACATTTTCCTTGATTTCCATTAGCGGGCTCTGCTGATACATCAGGTCACGCAAAGACTTGTGGGATACCTAAAGAGTTCTAAGCACCGGTAAGGGACAACGCAGGGTTTCTAGGCAAAACTAGCCGTGGGAGGGAGCATACAGGATACTTTTCCTACCTCCTTCCTTACTGACTGCACTATTCGGACAGCACTTATGGCGACCACTGACGTACTTCCGCTTTGGATAAAGAGTCCTTGCTGTATAGCTGATGAAATTACAGTACCTGAGACTTTTTAAAATGATGTTACATATGAAATAATCATCTAGATTTGGATAAAAGTGGTATGGGGAGTGTTTCTAAAAAAAATATCAAATTCTCAAATAAAACACAGTGACGGTAAGGGTGAGATGTGCAAGCTCAGATAAAAAAATATTTATTTCAGTAAATCTCCACTTTAGTGGGGGCAGGGTCCCTAAGGTTTCCAGTGCAGACAGTAGTTTGTAGTTCCTGATGGGATTGCTGTGACAGACAAGAAAGTAAACCAGTTTGACCCCTCGGACATTTACCCGAAGAGTAAACATTGAACATGAGCAAATCAGCTATGTAAACGGTACTCCTGTTTATGATTTACTATATTAAAAAGGATAACATACTGATACAACAGATTAACAAGCTAAATATAAATGAACTTAAGACAGCTAAAACCTATACTAACCTCAGATTTTACCTCGTGTATACATTTTTCCCCCCTGCTTTTATGATGGTTGTAAATCGGGACCAAATTGAACAAAACAAGTAATTAAAAACTATCTTGCTGGACTAAGCAAATTGTGGTCATAGGATCAGTCTTGCCAAATAGACCAAACCTTTCCTTTGTGGTTTCTGGTCCATCACTCTCTCTCATCTTCTCCCTTCACCCTGGCTCAGGTGTAGTGCTCACATACATCACCCCATCGTCACCACGTTGGACTGTTTTGCCACATATAATTAGCTGCTTCTTTGGTTTACAGCTCTGAGATGTAGTCTCATAAAGTGACACGTACAGTCCTTCTAAAAAGGAAACACAAGGAGGAATTTGCATGCAGAGTATCATTATTACTTTCTCAACAAACAGTTCATCATAACTGCTTCATGGACTTCCCACTGACCGTCACAGGAGCATCGTCTGTGGGATAAAAACATCATTTTAGCTCAAGGCAATGTCATAATGAAAGTGTTTTCAACCGTCTGGGTCAGAGTGTGGTGTCTCTGCAAAAAGGCCAGGTTTCAATGTATTTATAACGCAATATGATGAGTTAATTTGGATTTTTTTTTATGTATATTTTAGATATCAAAACTGGAGTTCTTATCCCATTGCTGCAATACTTTTATGGGTTGGAAGCGGAAATGTTTGGGAGCCACATTTTAAACAGAAACATGCATGGAGCTCACAATCAATAGCAGGAAGACACAAAGTGCCTGCCAGGAAAAATCTCAAAAATGTTATATATATATATATATATATATATATATATATATATATATATATATATATATATATATATATATATATAAGTTTCTTTGTCATCATCACAGAAATGGAGCTCTGAAGATTCCGCATCTAATTAAATAAGCTTTGAGTTGCTGACTTGGGAAGCAGAGAAGACGTTGAGCCACAGGTGCAGCTATGAGCTTTTGGAACCACCATCTTCTGTTTCCTGAAATATTAAACTCATTATAGTCCACTAATAATTATGAGGCGTTGCCTAGTCATGTAATCGTGCTTGCTTCTGCGTGTATTCCCACAGATCTGGAGTCCTTCCTCCAGGCTCATATTTCATTGTCTTCACTAAACCAGCTTCGGATGATTTCTGCTGACGCAACGCCCTGTCGTGGGCAGAGATTCACGACGGAGCCACCTGCTGTGGCCTGATAACCTTCAGGTGTCCTCAGGAGATGTGGGGACAACAATCCGCTTCTGTTTTCAGCCTGTGCCTGACAGGGTTTTTTTATCAGGATGCACAAATTATGCAAAGAAAGTTTCTGCTGCTGAGGACAAGATAAGTGGAACGTTTAACGATGAAGGAAACACTATTTTGTTTAAACTTACCTTTATGTCCAGGCAGATCTGTCTAGTGGTTCTTACGCGAGCAGTGCCCGTTATGTTGTAACAGGCCGATAAGTGGCAGAACTAATTTGTCATATATAGTTTGCAGGTGTACCAGAGAACACGTTTCTCTGTTTTTATGCCCTCTTTGCCAAATGCACCTGTAGGATTTCCATTTGGGACCTTGCTTATGCACATTCTCACAATCATGTGGATACAGTTTATTTTTCCAATATATTTTCCAATCCAATACATTTTGACATATTGGATTTTAATATCACATTTAGCAAAAGTTAGAGTGATATAAATAAATAAATAAATAGAGCGAAAGAAAATACCCTTTTGCATTCTATGTAGAAAGTAAAAAAAAAAGAGAGGTGCGGAATATATTTGGCTGGTCCTGTATAAATAAACCACATTGAGACTGAGTTTAAATGAATCGTGAGCAGTTTTTGAGAATAGATCAGATACTGAAGAGATCTGAAGTTGGAGATACCTAACAAAAGTATGCAGGGTTCTTCAGGCTTATGTTGGAGCCATGTGAGCATTTTTCATGTAATTGGGATGTTAAAAACAGACTTTCCTGTTTAAGGTCCGTAAAACAGATGAGAAAGACAAAAGTTTGCTCAAACATGTCATGTTAGAAAATCACAGCATAAAAGGCTAAATTTAACACAGTGCTGTTTGCTGCTGTGGGGGGGTAAAGGGAATCCAGAAGCTTCCCGGATCAGCAGTGCCTGGTGGTGTGAGAGACGTCTCACTGTGAGCTAATTGATGCCTGGAGCTGAAGCCTGCATCCTGCTGATATCACACCGAGCAGTTTGTCCAATCACTTGAGGTAACACAAACACAGTATGGGACTGAGACCTGGAAATAAACCGCTGAAATATGAGAAAATACGCTGCAGCTGTTTTAATATCCTTACAGATATGTTTGCTTGACCGGCAAAGAGGACAAGATGTACAATAACTGGCTGTGTGCATATAATAAAAGGGAGCCTCATTAGGTGAAACTACATTTTCAGAGAATGCATCAGATAACCAGTTCAAACACCACGCCCAGTGAGTGTTTCTGTGTGTGCACATTTAACCAGAGCTGAAGGGAGTATTCAAATCTTTTATGTAGCTAGTCACAATGGTCTACTGCCAAATACAGCTCTGAAGGTTTTGCTTTAAACAAAGAAATACAACATGTAGAGTACCATGCAAAAGTGCCACATAACAAAAACGAGGCTCGGACTAATTCATTGAGACTTTATTGTAGCAGGCCGACACAAGGTAGGAAAATGACACGTAAGATATATGTTTGTTTTGTATCCAGTTGTATTCATTTCTAAATCTTAGACAAAATCAAGTGCAACAAATATCCCTCAAAAAAGTTATTTGTATACAGAATCCACAATCTATCAACAGTATGTGTCATTTAAACTCTGTATGAGTAGAGCTATCCAATGAAGGCCTCTGAGGTTTGTTAGAGAACATGAGAGAACAAGCATCATGAAGACCCAGCAGCGTACCAGACAAATAAGGGATAAATCTGTGGATAAGTTGAAAACTCTCGTTTAAGTCTATTTAACCCATCATCCAAAAATACAAAGAGAAATATAAAACTGCAAACCTACCAAGACATGGCTCTCCACCTAAACTTAAAAAATCTGAGAATCTGCCAAAAGGGTCATTGTAACGCTGGAGGAGCAGCAGATGTCCACAGCTCAGGTAGGAGAATCTGTCAACAGCATAACTATTAGCTGTAGACTACACAAATGTGGCTTTTATGGATGAGAGGGAAGATTGTTGTTTTTATGTTTTTAAGAAAGACATAATCAGTACAACTTGCAGTTTAAATGCAGAACGCTGTGTGGCCGAAAACCCAAACACTAGACCAGGGGTCTGCAACCTGTGGCTCCAGAGCCACATGTGACTAGTTGGCCTTTCCTCTGTGGCTCTTACAAAACTAAATAACAATTTGTTTTAATTATAAAGGCAATAAATTAACTTAATTTTTATAGCTTTAAACTATGTGCTTTATATCCTACTTTTTTTAATTTTCAAAATGTATTAGAACGGGCTCATTAAGATGGCTACATTCTACAAAAGAAATAGTTAAAGTTAAATAGATAGTTTTGTTCTAAAATCTGAAACTACGTAGAAATAGATTTTGTTTTAATTTAGTTTGCTTTCAAGATAAAACATTTTATTTAGTTGACGCTTATAAAATCCACCTTTTTTTGTAACTCAATACCAAGTTGTTGTTTTGTTTTTGTTTTAGTTTTTTGTAGCAGCTGGGTCAAAACTGACTGGATTGAAAACGCTGCTGATCCCAGCACTAGGCAAACCATCCCCATGATGAAACATGGCGGTGACAGCATCATGCTGTGGGGATGGTTAGATTCAGCAGTGGACCGTGAAGCTAGTCAGTAGATGTAATCTGTTAGAGGTTACAAAAGACTTGCAACTGGGGTGGAGAGTCCATTAAGACAATGAGCCTAAACCTAAACTTTCATCCAGAGCTACAATGGGATGGTTTAGATTAACACATATTAAAATGTTGGAGGGATCTAGTCAAAGTCCAGACCTAGATCAGAATATATGGCAAGACTTGAACATTGACCCTCATGCTCTTCATCCAATCTGACTGAAGTGAAATTATCTTTGCAAAGAGGAATGGCCAAATATTAGATGTGCAAAACTGCCAGAAACAGCCTAAAAGACTTGCAGCTGTGATTACAGCAAATTTTGGTTCTAATCAATTAAATTTTTCAATTCAATTTTATTTATATAGCGCCAATACATGATACATGTCAACTTAAGGCACTTTCCAAAGTCAAATTCTATCAGATTATACAGATTGGTCAAAAAGTTTCCTATCTAATGAAACCCAGTAGTTCTACAAACGGTTGATCTGAGGAGCAGGGAAGAAACTATTTCTATTTAAGAAACTATTTTGCATCCATTTTCTTCTTCTTCAAACTCATGTACTACCACAAACTGCCAATGAAATACGTTAAAAAATACAGGTTGGGGTCAAAATGTGAAAGCTTTTTTTTTTTACTTCCAGTTATTTTTGCGGTGCTAAGTAATAATATGGCTGTAGAATATGAATTTGCATTTTAAGACCTGAGTAAAAAAGTTTTTTTAATTTATTCCAGTTCTGACCAATAAACGCAGTCCAGTGAAGTTGGCAGCAAGAACGTGGCTCAGAAGTCAAAATAACAGCCGCTTTCCGGCCAAAGAGGAGCCCCAAAAATGCCGCACCACCCAAACACTGCAGGCTTTTCTCCAGAAGTCCACACCAGCGGCCAGGATGCCCGTTTTTACAGCCCTCAGCCGCATGAATGCTTAAGTTAAAGCTGTGATTCTTAAGTATACTGTTCTGACACCTTCACGTCCTGCTCCGGCCTCGCCACAAAAACATAGCGGTGTTTCTGCCCAGTGCTTGAAGGCCACTGATTGGTGTGCCCACCTAAAGCCCCTCAGAGTGAAACACGCGACGCATTCAGCCTCTTTTATTTGCAGTTTCCCAACCGCCGCAGGCCTTCATGTGACCTCATCGGCAAGAATGATTTACCAGCAGGGTAAACATTCAGTGCTGTCACTAACACCGTGGTTACAGGGTCATTCTGAACGCTCACATTTGTGCAAAATGAGCCACATGAATGGCATTGCATGGGTTTAACATGCAATAACAAGCAACATAAACGTTTTAAAGTTTTCCTCAGTCGTTGCAACATAACAAAGGGGGAAAAAATGAGCGCCATCATGCATCTCTTTGCAGAAATAAACACAACAAAAACCTTATCTAATCATCATATGCATCACAGAACTAGAGATTTAAACTCTTTTTGTCTCATGTTCTTGTTTCTGCTTTTTGCATTTTGTGTTATATTGCTCTATCTTTAGTCATTAAAGAATTGACTATTCATTCATAGTTCTTATCTGTTTTATTTTAGTTATGAGCGGAACTAGTTGTGACAGAAATAACCCCCTTCACTGATTAGCCAAAGAAACTCTACCAGGAAGGAGGTGCTGACAGTCCAGACTTCAGTTTGCAAGGTTTTGCTTCATCACATTGCGGACCAGTTTCCCTGACATGTTTACCGGAAGCTGCTGTTGCTAAATGCAAAACACCCCTCCAAGCTACAGGTTTAATTGGATGTTTCCTCCGTGTCTCTGCCTTGTTTGTCCTCATCGACTCGTCCTCTGGGGGAGAGCTTTAGTAGCGATGTGAGAGTCATTACAAAAATTGATGAGTCGGTTCGGGAAAGTTGAGTGTGAGGATTCACAAAATGATCCGATGTTTTGATGTTTGGTGTAATACTTTCTTCTTTTTTTCCCCCAGTTCAAGAAGCTCTGTTATTTATAAATTTTTTTATTGCTTTGTTTCTGTAAAGTTCAGGTTTTAAAGTAGGATATGGTTTATTTATTTATGACTCCTGAGTTCTACAAATTACCACTCTCCTGCCACCGATCTGTACAATAAGCTCCTCTGCCCAGAAAAACAAAGGGTTTCTGTAGTTCTCAGCAAGACTATTGTGGCAACTGCTCTTTTATTTAGTTTCTCACTCCTTATACCTCCATTTTTAAAGTTTTTGGCTGTCAAATAAATTTCTGTATTTGGCTGCTTAAAATCCAATCAATTGTGTTTTGTGTTGAACATCTGGATGTAAAGCTAAAGCTACATTTGATCGAAGTGTTCACAGAGACATCTTTTTGAAACCAGACATTTACATACTCTGCAACCTTTCTTCCTCTCTGTCATATGTTTAGTCAGACTAAATATACCTGTTTTACATTAGTAAGGATTACCAAAATTATTTCTGTTTGCTAAATGTCCAAAACATGTGGCATAGATATTTTTTTTTTGCTATTTTTAAATTCTTAAGTTTCCATACTGCGCCTTTTATAAGTATTATAAGTTTATATTACTGTGCTTTTAAACAATTTGGGAAAGCCCAGATGATGAGGTCATGGTATTGCAGGCTTCTGATTAATTCATAACATTTTAGTGAAAATTAAAAATTAAGGTGTTGCGGTTTTAGCTTCAGCCATACTAAAATAGGACCATAGTTTTCATCTGCTAGATCAGGGGTCTGCAGCCTGCAGTTCCAGAACCGCTAGAGGTGGCTCTTTGGCTCACTTAATATATTAAACAATGGAATATTGCCCTGTATTGTTTGTGTTTCTGTCTTTTATTCTGTGCCCCCATGAAAGATACACTGGCCCCACCATGGCCCCCCCAGGTAAATTTGGTCTAAAACCACCACTGCTGTGAAGTAGAGTTCTTCTTGTGGACTATTTTGCTGAAGGAGATAAAAGTTAACATCTCGAATATCATCAGCAAAAAAAAAAAAAAAAGAAAATACTGAAGACACCATTAACTTCTCACGTCTCAAGACATCAACCAGGCAGTTAGTGCTTGGGTATAAACAGGCAGTGTCCGAAATTAACTTCCTGATTCACCAGCCAAGTTGGCCGGTAGATGTAAAAATCAACCGGCCAAGCATATTTTGTTCCTTGGCAAAATATTAATTCTGAGTGATTAATTCTGCTAAATATCTCCACTTAATCCTGCTACATAATTAGCCTGAGCTAAACGCTAGCTGTTAGAAAACAGACCTGGTGTAGTTGCTGTTGTTCTCGTGTCCCGTGTGCGAGTGTTTGTGTACGTGTGTGTTCGTTGTCATACGAGCTGACAGCAGAGGAACATCAAGAAGCATCCACCCAAATGATGACTGAAAAACACTATTTATTTGATAGAAACATTTACTCGCCATGTGGCAGCTAGCCCTCTGAAATTTACTCACCAAACGGAAAATTTACTCACATTTGGCGTCTGCCGAATGTTCATTTCGGATCCTGTTAACAGGTCCTCTAAATCAGGGGTTCCCAAACTTTTTCAGCCGCGCACCCCCTTCAGTGTCCCAACCGGCTTGGCGGAGCCTGGAGCGAGAGAAAGAAAGAGACGCCCAGATCGGCCACACCTCCACAACCTGAAACGTCTCTGAAGCAAAGGATTAAACTGATGATCTACCTGTGTTGTTCTC
Organism: Fundulus diaphanus; assembly: GCA_037039145.1. Taxonomy (NCBI): domain Eukaryota; kingdom Metazoa; phylum Chordata; class Actinopteri; order Cyprinodontiformes; family Fundulidae; genus Fundulus; species Fundulus diaphanus. Next base: position 16,378,669 of record CM073143.1, on the reverse strand, counting down.
ACTTTTTTATGCACCAGCTTCTTAATCTGAGTCACAATTTACAAACACGAAGAACTTTGATTTGTGTCTGATGACGCGCGCGCGCGCTCGAGAGAGAGAGAGAACTGCAGACCAGAGTAACAATAACCGAGTGCTCCATAAATATGTTATTAATCAGAGAAAAAAAACTTTCACAGCGGCTACATTCAGCAGGTAAACACGCCCAGGGCAACACACCTCAGCTCCCCTCAGCCCCACCCTCGGTTTGTCCCTGTCTGAATATGCGCTAAAACCGCATCTGTAAAATGAACTGCGCCTGTCTGACTCTCAATGAAACGTATTGCAGCTCTGTGCGTGAAGAGTCAATAAATCGCGGAGTCTGCAGCGGGGGGTGGGCGAGTCATGCGCGTCAGTGCTGGTAGAGGTTCAGAGTCACCCCAACAGGAGCAGCGCTGGTTGGAGGCGCTGGGCGACCGAAAGAGAGACTGGTCGCTCAATTTAAGCTTTTAAAAACTTTTGGCCCGAATTCAATTGTCCCTCTACTGACGTACACGACGTGAAGCGAGGAAAGAGTTGGAGAGACCTTTGTCAATGGTTTGCAATTCACTCACCTGTTGCCTCCGATTCCCTGATTTCAGCCAACTGAGCATATTTGCGAGAATGAATGAAGTAGAGGGCACAAGCTGCTTCCTCTACGCATTGAGGCACAATGCGTAGAAGAAGATAAATTCATATTACGATGAAGTGTAGAACAACACTTTTTAAAATAAACAGATTTTCATGTCAATAAATTTTATTTATTTATTAAATTTGCTGTTTTGATTTTTGTTTCCACAAAGGAAATGATTATTTACACGTCTTTATGGTGTGGGGGAAAAAACCACTGAGCTATATAATACACTGGAGTGCTAATCACCGTCTGTTAGAACGAGTCGCTTTGAAGCCACCAGCCGCTATATTGGTACTCCCTATTTCCCCCCAGTAACTAAGGAATATGTGCGCTACAGCATCGAATAACGAGGATTTTCTCATGTTCAGGGGGAGCTTAAAACTTTTAAAATGTCAAATGCCATATAGTTTTATGTTATGTTCTAAAAATATCAAGTACTGAGAAAGTCATGTGCTGAAATATTTTGCATTTTATTTATTTAAATATATATGTTTAACATGTATAAATATATAAATAACAATATACAAAAACATATATTTACATATGTGTATACATATATATACATATATACATATACACATACTTATATATACATATATATATATATATAATATGAATAACATGTAAAATATTTCAGCACCTAATTTTGTAGTAGTTGATAGTGTTAGTACATCCACTGACTGTAGAATTACCTGTGAAACGTTTTCACTGAGCCAGAAAACTGCTTGTTGTTGCAACCAAATCCTATGGGATTCTGTGAGAGTAGGGAGGAGCAAGATGGCGGCCAGTGACTTCAGTTTTTCGGCAAAATCAGCACTCCAGTGTATTATATAGCTCAGTGGAAAAAACACTGTCAAACCGCCATTACAGATTTCAGCTCGCGCACCCCCTAGTGGCAGCTCGCGCACCCCCAGGGGTGCGCGCACCACACTTTGGGAATCCCTGCTCTAAATGGATACTGGTGGGAAGAGACACAAAACATTTGACACAACTCATGTAGTTTTAAAGGCAATTCTACTAAACCAGGGAAATGTGGACTGAAAAAAAAGTTCTATGAACGTTCTCCCATTATTCTTGCATTTAGCATATAGAAATAATGTTGGTATTCCTAACAGAATTCAAAACAGGTAAAGTTAATTTATCAAACAATGAGGGGAAAATGCCATGTGTCCTTTTATAGTGTAAATTATATTTATCAGCTGTATATTGAAACAAGTATAGCTGACAATACACTTTAACAAAAATGCCTGTGCATATTTTCAGTTATCCAGGTCATAGCTACCACAAACAGGCTGAAATCGGAGGCAACCATCCAATTTCAGCCTGTTTGCGAAAACTTTAATAAATCTCACGAACTGCAGTGATTTCTCAGCAGCATTAATTATTGTATCCTATCAACATGATTCTCTTTCACTATACTTATGCGCGGTAAAAAAGCTAGCCGTACGCTCTGGTTTCCTAAGTTTCTCTCTCAAACACAAACGTTTTTCTGGTGACAGTTATAAGCCACCATCAGTCATTTATGAGCACGCTGTGGCTGCGTACAGTGCAGTCTTTGTGCGCTCAGGACAACGCTGGTGCTGAGAGTCCATCAGGAGGACAAACGCACGTCTCTGAAAGCTTTAAAACAGCAGCCATAGCTCTTAGCAAGCTTTTGCTTTATCTCAGGGTTTAATTTGAGATGCAAGACTTTGCCATTTAACAGCTGTTGTCTGATACCTCTGCTGGAGGACATACATCAAGAGATATGCGCTAAATACTTGAAGTATTTTTCATGTATTTACATGTGAATGTGCATCGATTGATTGAAAAATGCTGGTCCCTTGTCAGCTCATTCAGGAGGGCCTTCAGTGATGAAGCGAATCCTGCACAAATCCTGACAACAGACTGGATGTTGATCCCTTAAGATCTCAGAAAATGTTTCAAAATTCTTAACTGTTTTATCTTTCTTAGCTTATACACTTTTAGGACTTTTCATGAATACAGAGTATTCCCATGTTTAGCTCATTTTTCCCGAACTTACTTAATGTCAGGGTTTGTGGAGCGGCCCTGGGTTGGGCTGCTGCTCTCCCTCTCTCTCCAACAGGTGAAGGCTGATTGCAGGGGGGCGAAGACCCGCAGGTGTTTGCTATCACAGATGCCTCTGGAGGAGTTCAGAAGGAGAAGGCTGCCAGCACCTCATTGCCAGAGTGTTGCTGCCCTTGTGGTAAGCTCCTGTCCCTAGTATTATTTCCCCTGCTCGCAAACCATCCACTAACCTCTCCTTCTTCCGTAGGCTCCACTCTGCTTCGCTCGATTCCATCCGGCTGCAGAACCTCCGGTCTGGTCCTCCTTTAAATGAATCATTATTTTTACTAAACCGAAGTCCGTTCTCCTGAGTGTGTGTTCTGCATGTGGGCCAAACATTTACCTGGCATCACTTAAGAATTTCCCAGGATTGCTTTTTCTGAGTATGAGACCTCATTAGAAGAGTCAAAGTGTATAAAACTCTGGCCCTCAGGATCTTATGCCAAATGTTCTTTGAAGGACATGACGTGATTTTAAATTATTCCTAGAGTTGACCTCAGGTGGAGGTGGTTTATCATAGGAAAGACAGACCTTTTTGGCCTTTCACAAGATGATTAAAAAAGGCTCTGGCAACAAGTGAATATAAACATCACTGAGAATGTCATAATTTAGTGGATATATGAAACTGTCTCTGCTGGAACATATCTTCCACCGTAAGAAATAATCCTGTAATAAATGTTTGGGGTTTTTCTGTCTGACTATGTGATCATGTTAGTCCTTTTGTGCGTTTAATGCACCATCTTTATCCTTTGGGAGACATAAAATGTCTTGGTCTTGGATCTGTAAGATATGATGATTTTGCTTTGTGTCATCATTGGTGAAGTTCATTTAAATTGGAGCCTCTATGTAAGCCCAGTCCAAAAATGTTCAACAGGGAGGAGATCAAGGCCATCGCAGAAGCATAGTATCACCATTATTGTTTTAAATGCAAAACCACATTAGATGTGTGTTTGGGATCACTCTCATTTTGAAACATTCAGCTGTCTCTATGTTTCAGCCATCTTTTGGTTGATTTGAAGTGAAAAGAATGTTACGGTAGTTATTCTTTATTACCACTTTGTTCAAATAGCCAAACTCTATGAAACTATCACAACTGAGCTTGACAGTAGGTCCAGTGTTCTTTGTACTTGAATGCCCCATCTTGACTTCTCCAAACATTTTTCCTGTCAATGTGGCCAAATGTGGCTCAATATTTATCCCATCTGCTTTTAAGACTTTCTCCAGAAGGCATTTGGCTTTGGGGGCAGTTGTAAACTTCTGTCAACGTACATTTGACGGCGATGTTAACCTGTCTTCACTAGTGACAGCGACAGCGGTGCGTCCAGTGAGTGGCAAGTTTGAATCTGGCTGGGTCCTCGCTTGTTCCTCAACTTCCTAACCTGTTTTCCACATCTGAGGGTGACTCTTCTGAAGTATTTCAGACCTTTAGAAATAGCTCCAAAAGAATTTACCACATTGTGTAATTCTACACCTTTTCTTAGACCTTCACTGAATTTCTGTGACTGTCCTTTTTTGTCTTGAACAATGACAAAAAGAAGCTACTGGCTTGACTCTATAAGAATTTGCATGAAGGGCCCCTGAGTCCTGCAGGAATGAGCTTCTTCTGCCTTGTGCTGTTACGATTTCATACATTGTATATCAAATTAATAAAGTGAGTCAAATTCCGTATTTTAGCCACTTGAAAAGATATTTAGAACATGTAATTGTAATTTTTGTGCAAACTGTCATCTGTAAGGTTTGTTTGAATTTCCATGAACCAATACATTTGTATAAGGATCAAATGACCCTGTAATGTCTTTTTGATGGTCTCTTTATAAATAAAGTGAATACTATTGTTGGTTTGATATATTTGCGGGTGAAATATGAACGTTGAGCTGCCTGCTTTTATAGCAGACCATTGTTGGAGGAGCTGTTTTACAAGCTTATTGTAATAACTGCATCTGTTAAAGCGGGTGTTTGCACAGCTACCCCCTGAAGTCGGATTGTTTCTCCTCCGTGACGGTTGGCTCTGCGATATGAAGCTTTGCGCTTCTTCTCTTGATGAAATCCCAGGGGAGATAACACAGCTCATCACCATGGACACAAACGCTGAGGTCTGTGGGGAAGCCAGCTCACAGCGCAAACACATACTCACCTCAACATGTTTCGCTGACTGACTCAAACGCATGATGGGGCTGGCATCATCAACAGAGAATAACCACATCAGAGGAGGCCTCACTTTCAGCTGACCAAACTGGCTTCAGAGGCGCTCTTTCAGACACAATGTAGCGAAACTTGAGCCAGTGACTGAAAAGAGGCTCTGATCTTTCAGAAGTTTCTGCTGGTTTTTGCCTCAGTTTCCTAAATCCGAACCGGAAGCATCATGTGGTCTGCGGCTTCCTCGCACGCCATTTTCATCACAACACAGCAGATATTCACGTACAATGCATTCCCTTTCTTTTTTGCCTTTTACTTCAGTTAGGATTGCCATCGTTTTTTCTCCATTTGTAAACACCAAAGCTTTTCTCTTACTTTCACAAAATTCATAAGTTGAAATTTCCTCAGTATTTCATTTTAGTTTGTATGACTTGGGTGAAACCTTTTAGGGTACCCTCCCACAGTTTCTCACAACAGTTTTGTTTTAGTGTCGCGCCCATTCCTCCAGACAGAATTGGTTTAACTTAGTCAGGTTTGTAGGGCACCTTGATAGCACGCACCTTTCTTTTTTTTAATTTGACTTAGATGAGGGTTTGTGATAGTCACACCTGAAACATCAACTTTTCTGTCGTTAAGCCACTCTGTTAATAATTTGGTGGTATGATTAGGGTATGTGGACATTTAAAAGACATTTTTTTTGGCCTAGGCTTTACCGTCCAGGCATAAACTTGAGAGTTTATGTCAATGTTTCGACATAATGCTAATTTCTTATGATGGCATCTGTTTTGTGAGGTGAACAAATCCCTCTGCTGGCAAAATACTCAAACATCATGCTGTCACCCTTATATTTTATTGGGACAATGTTTTCAGACTTGCTAGCTCCCCCCCCCCCCTTCATTATTTCTAAATACTTTAATTTTATTTTCTCCAGACCACAGGGAAACCAAGTTAAATAAACTCATATCTAAAATCTGAACATTTTTTTTTGTCGGAAACAAATCAGCCTGTTACACCATCATCCTACTTAACATGTTATATCTTCCTACTTAATGTTTGATAACATGTAGGTACGAAATGGGTTCCTGAATTGGCAGAGGGGTAAATTAACCTGGGCTCTTTAGGACATCCAAACTGGTTCTATATATATTTTTAAACTGAAGCTATTTACAACAGGCTTTATATAGATTTCCACATAATTTTCACAAAGAATTTCAACAAAAGAAACTCTTTTTTTCATTAGCCACATACTAATTGTTTTTCTACTTTTCCATAAATCTTGAAAGTAACATAAAAAACAGTCACCTCTCTTCTTAAAGTTTTCATTTAAGTCATCACCAGCAAACAACACAAAAAACAACAAAGAATGACTAATGAGCAGCTTAAATGTAAAATCTCTATCATGTTGAGTTTAGTCAGATCTTAAAATGAAAAATTATTAAAATTTGGGGATAAAGTGCACAATGCATCTCGTGAGCACTACATCTACGAGTCAGTAAGTCATAACAATTATAGAATGGTGAAGCTGAATTAAAAACTATTTGCTTGCCCTCAGCAGTAGATGACACGGTTCTGATTAGACATATGTACTCAACTCCGTCCAATTAAGACAACCTGTTCCCTTCTGGACAACAGTAACAGAATATGGAGCTCAAATGAATTCTGATTCCTGACAAAAACATTGATTAAAATAAATTAGTGAGGTGTTACTGATGTAAATCTAAATAATATATATTTGTATATACAAGATTGATATACCTCCGTTTATGTCTCACTATTATTATATGCGTATTATTATTTAGTTACTAAAATGAAAAAAGTGCATCTAAATAGCTGAATTTGATCCTTTCATGTTGCAATTTGACTTTTAAGTAAAGACCATTCTAAATTAAGATTTGAAAATATCGCCATCTGGCGGCTAGAAAGTAGAGGCGCCGTTCATCGTGTTGCACCCGCCTACCAACGGATTCCAGTTCCCCATTGGTTCAACCTGCAAAGAACTAAGATTTGATTGGCTACTATGTTTTCGGTCGTCCAATAATCGTCTCTGTTTACAGCTGTTCGTCAGAGGGGAAAGTTCAAAGCTGAAGTGACGCCACTTATTTTTAAAGGTCCCAAAATCGGGAATTTGTCTAATCCGAAAAGAAAGAAGGATAATAACAACCTTAGTTATAAGGACATGAAAGTAAAGGACAGGTAACCGAGTGACCCGCAAACCGGGAAGATGTTTAGTTTCGGTGTGACATCCGGGAGGTCGTCGGTGTCTTTACACAAGGTTGGATGCTAAGCTAACACCTGCTTTATTTATGTTAGAGTAACTTTTACTGACGTTTAAAAGTAATAGCTGCTATTACTACCTTTATGTTAAAAGGAAGATGTGGCCTTTAGGTTTTATCTTCCAGAATGATACTAAACAAACAGACAAATTATTAAATGGAACATTTTAACTTTCAACATAAACAAACTAGGAAGGTTTTTGACTATCCGTGCATTAGTGTTTATACATTTTACCATAAGAGGAAAAGCAAAACTGTAAATAACCCAAACATGTGCATTAATCTTTTGAGTCAAAAGTGGTTTTATGTTTTTTGTTTATCCTGCTGGATATTCATACGGACATTGTTGCTTTAGAAGCCAAATGATGCCACATCATGTGATGAAAAATAGTAACGATCAACCCATAGATGGAAAATCAGAGAGAAAGTGAAACTGAAAAGCTGATGCTACAGGTTGCTCCGATTAAAAAGTGTTCCTTTTAATGTTTCAACGTTAAAAAAAGATTAGCCATTATTAGCTGATGAACTGTTACTGTTAAAAGCATAAAAGATGTTTTTCGCTTCCATCTAAAATGTCACAAAATAAAGTTTGGCATGGCTCAGGTTTAATTTTAATTCAGTTTAACTCTTTTTACAAGAACAACAGTACTGGCTTATGAAAACAACTTCTCAGAATATTGAAATATTACACAAAACTAGTAAAAGAGAATGGGTTCCTGCACCTTAAATTGAAGAAGCAGTAAAAAAAAAAAATGAACTCTGCCGACCAGCTGTAAGAATTAATTTTAGTTAAATTTAAACGCTCAGACATAATGTTGACTGCTTTTTTCATCCCTTCCTTCGTTAACCAGAAGGTTAAAAACATTTTTTTTTTTTACCGAGAGGGGCTTTAAATTTTGTCCTGTAATAAGGTTGATTTAAATCTGATTAAGACAAGAGGCAGAGCATTATATAGACAGGATTGCTTAGAGTTTTACTTGTTAAGCTTTGTTGGTTTTTATCAGTTTGACTAGTAAATGATTGTAGTTTTTTGCCATTTTTTTTTTTACTGTTCTTCACCTTTAACATATAAAACCGGATGAATATTTAAAGCAATGTTGTGTTTTCCAGCTCTTCCTCCTCTCCTTGTTACACATGAGAGCTCTTCGCGCCAGCCTCTGTCCTCTACACTCCTGGAGACGTTGTCTTCACTGTGGGATCCTGCGCTCCGCGCCAACCGGACCAGAATCCGCCCTTCCTCCTGCACAAGCGGGCCCGGCTGAGACGTCCCCCTCGGAGCAGAACCACGGCTCCTCTTCATTCTGGTCCCCCAAGCAGGGACCCCCACCCGCTCCCACCCATTGCTGCATGAGCGGCTGCCATAACTGTGTTTGGATCGAACACGCGGAGCAACTCCTGGCCTATTATCACGACGGAGGAGACAAAGCACTCGCTGCCATAGAGGAGAACGTTCTTGATGACAATCTCAAAGCATACCTTAAGATGGAGATCAAGCTGCTGAAAAAGAAGTGACGCTTTACTGTGAAGTGTCAGATGGTGACTCCCGCCTACCTCGTCTGGTCAGATTCAGCCTTTGTGAAAGCTGAATATTTAACTGTGTTATGGAGTATTTTATCTTACCGCCACATTTGAAGCAGATTACAAACGTGAGCGTGACATGTTGAACCAACCATCGGCATTTCATTGATGCATGAAACTGCATTGTGTCTCTTTAATTTGTGCAAAGCTGTGACTGTGGGGGGAAAATCTGTTGTCTATACTTCAATGTCATCTCTGTAGCTATATATCATAAGTGAACACTTTTTAAAAATCATCTGTTTGACATTTAGTTAGCATGGAGTACGTTTCTGATAGATTTAAATAAAGTTTTTCTATTTATTTTAACTTACAGGTTTAATTTTTTTTTTTCCTTCTGGGGTTCCATGTGCGAAGGGAAATTGTTCAAATATCCAAACAAACATCTAAGTTCTGATTAAAATAAGTAATTATCTGAATAATTCCAATCATAACAAAACAGAAGGAACCGGAATATAACCAATTAAAACGCTATTTTAAAATTGCGCTACTGACACTAAAACCTTTATATATATATATACACACGTGTGTATAAAGGATCACCTGTGTCATGGTTTTTAAGTGTTTAGCCCACATGCAGATACAGACGGAAGACAAGCACAGTTTTAAGATGTTTATTGAAAGGTTCAGGCTGCGGGAAGAGACACGGCGTGTGGCTCGGGCGAGGTCTGAACGTCAGTACTGGAGCGACTACGGAAAGAAAGAGGAATAATCTTACGTGTGAACGAACCAGGGGAAAATACCAGAAGCTGCGCCGCTTACCATTTAGCAGGGTTGACCTATCCGGGCAGAATAATGACGAGGGAACTCTGTGACCGTAACCCGTAGGTGGCGATAGGTGGTAGTGACTGGAGGGCTGACAGATGGTAGGCTGGCGAGGGATCCGGAGCGCACCACAGCAGACGAGAGGAACAGATGGAGTAACCAGAGAGTTTGCAGGTGAACCAGAAGAATCCAGGGAAGGGGGTCTCAAGCCTTGCTTGGTAACACCAAGAGAGTAGGAGTGGAGATGCCAGAGCAAAATCTGAGCGGCATGGATTCTGTGGATCTGGTTCTTCGAACACGACGTCAAGGCAGGTGAGTGAATCCAAACACGATTACTGAGAACAACAGGAGACAAAAACATTAGTCCAAAAACGGGATTCAAAAACGACTCACAAAATACGGAGTTCAGGATTCAGGTCAGAGGCCACAGCATACCACAACTGGTTTAACACTCTGGCGTCTTCCATCTGTCTGAGCACTCCTTAAAAAGCCAGTGGAAGCCGCTCCCAGCGAGCCACAGGTGTGGGCCACGTCCCCCAGTCAACTAGAACCACCTGTGGAGCAGAGTTAGAGCACGGAAACACAGAGAACCCTGACAACCTGAACATCTGGAAATTATATATCTCAATGCACTGAGTGTCCCGAAGTGGTAACAGAGTTATTAGCCAAAAAAAATAGAAAGTAGCTCATCGGGTGCTATCAGTTCAAGCATTCCATACAGAGGTGTCAAGTAACGAAGTACAAATACTTCGTTACTGTACTTAAGTACACTTTTTAGGTATCTATACTTTACTCCATTACTTATTTTTCTTCCTACTTCTTACTTCTACTCATTACATTTTCACACAAGTATCTGTACTTTCTATTCCTTACATTTTTAAAACAAACGTTACTCGTTACTCTTGGCTTCAGTTTAAAATTTATAAATATTTATTTCGCGTAATGTGCGCCATCCAATGCAGATCATTGGCGCCATCCACACCTAGTGAGAACTAGTGTAATTGGATGAGTCATATAACGCAAACACTCATTGGTTAGTAGTTCACGCGTGACGTCAGCGCTACATCCGGGCACGGTGGTTGGCAAAAAACAGCGCTGCTCTCGTCTACTACATGACAAAACGGGTGATTTAGAGCGTATTTTTAGTTCGTTTATTTTTGGAATCTAAGCAATGCCTACGACTTGTTGTGCTCCCGGTTGCACAGAGAGGCATTCCAAATCGTTGGATGTACGTTTCTGTCGTTTACCGAAGGAGGAAGGACGAAGAAAGAAATGGATATTTTCAATGAAAAGAGCGCAGGCAGACACTCAATGGACTGGGAGAGGCATCATACTACGACAGAATTTGCAGTCTACACTTCATCTCCGGTAAATACAACTTAATTCTGCTCTAGTCATTGTTCTGCTTAAATAGCGGCGGAGGGGAGGTGGCGATCGCTACACGGACCGGAGAAGCGGCCCGTGTAGCGATCGCTACAGCCGCCGCCGCTGTCTGAAGCAGCAGACAGCGGCGGCGGCTGCTGCTGCTCCATTACGCCCCCGTTCACAGGCGCTAGTACTTCTGTGTTTACGCTGCAATGTCGCCGACACCTCCACCCATTTTAACAAGACAAAAACACCAAAATAATCAGTAGTAAACAATGTTTTTTTAATCCTACCGGGCGGGTCTTCCTCTGCTGAGACGCGGTCTGTGTCCGACGCCGCTTTCTGCTGTTGCACAAATGTGTGAACAACATCCATCCATCCATTTTCTGACCGCTTAAACCCTCATGGCGTCGCGGGCGTTGCTGGAGCCTTTTTCCTGATATAAAATAATTGTAGCCGTCCAGTGGTTGCATGGCTTTCATGCTCTCTGTCTGTACTGGCCTGCCGTGTTTATAAGGTAGCTGTATATGTCGCGGTACGGAACCTTGGCCAACATTTCACAGACTCGCTCCGTCCCTTCAGGCTTTTGCTGTGTGGATCTGGCAGTCTGATACCATCAACTATCAACTTACTCTTAAAACGATCTTGTGATACGTTATCTAAAGAAGAAAAATACGCGGAGAACTCGTCAGTTTCGCTGTTTGCGTCCGCCATTGTGTTCGCCTTTTGCCAACCAGTCCGGCGCGCATGCGCGAAAAACCCGGATCAAAACAATAACAATGAACTGGTCTATTCTCTTTTTATCTCTCTTTCTTTCTTTATCTATCTATCTATCTATCTATCTATCTATCTATCTATCTATCTATCTATCTATCTATCTATCTATCTATCTATCTCTTCTCTCTCTTCTCTCTCTTCTCTCTTCTTTCTCTTCTCTCTCTTCTCTCTTCTTTCTCTTCTCTCTCTTCTCTCTCTTTTCTCTTCTTTCTCTCTCTTTCTCTCTCTTTCTCTCTTCTCTCTCTTTCTCTCTCCACACACAAACTACCTAGAATGTTTTTGCACCAAAGGGTATAGTTTACCTTAGGTATTTGATGGAACTCACACATTTATGTTCTGGCAGTTCTGCAGGCTTGAATACTACCTCTGTTTGGAATTGAATTCCTATAAAGTTTGAGAGAGAACATGCTCCTTGAGTGACTTTGTCTTTGACTAATGGGTTAATGATTATGTTGTGTCTTGGGCCACATGTAGAACTAATCAGTGTTTAAATTAAGCTTTCAGTTCATATAGTGGCATTTTTTTAAACGTTACTTTATACTTTGAGTAGTTTTTGGAGCACATACTTTTTCACTTTTACTTGAGTAAAGAGGTCAAGTTGATACTTCAACTTTTACCAGAGTGTTATTAAACTGCAGTATCTATACTTCTACTTAAGTAACAAATGTGTGTACTTTTGACACCACTGATTCCATATGCCAAGGTGAGTAAAGGGTCTGCATGGGGTACCACCGGGAATGACCCAATAATGTGTTTGCATCATACTGTGGTATTTCACAGCTGCATCACAACTGCAGCAGTGGTGCCCGTGTGGCATGCATGGCATGTGAAAGTTGCAGCAATCATGAGGTGTAATTTTCTCCAATAAAATTGGCTCATCAGGTGAACAAATTGTGAATGCTGGAGTGTCCAATATATAGCAATATATATTTTACAGTTACATGAATTTACACTGTTTTAAACTCTGTGCTGCACAGCACAAATTGTGCAAAATGCAAATATTTTAATGTAAACAAAAATTCACCTCTGAAAGGTGTAAATCTTTCCAGACTGGGGCCCTCACCTTGACATAATATACCACACAACACATAAAACAACACGATTTATGTCTTTTTCATTGTATGTGAGCTTCATTGCTAAAGTAACCTAAAGAAAATTACTGCTGAAATTGAATTATTTTAATAAGTCGTGTAACTTACGATTTCAGGTTTTGGATGGATAGTCTGCATGCCTGGTGTTGCTCTCAGTGGTTCAGTGAACTCTCAGGGAGTTTGTGTGTATGACCAGACACATGAAAAATTAGGGGGAACCTTGGTGGACACACTCTCGTGGTTCGGGGCTGCGGTTCCAGCTTCCATCTGTGAAATCTTCTCAAATAATAAAACAATTAGGCCGATTTTCCTCCACTATCTTTCATTTAGGGAGTGTTAAGAGGTCAAAGATAGCAAACAAGAACCTTACCTGATTAAATACATATTTTTAGACTTTTTTTTTACAGATCATTAAAAGAACCAAAAAAAAAGTTTAGCTTTCTGTGTTGCAGCATTTGCATTTTGAATAATACATTTTCCGAAACGTCGATGTTCTCATGGTGTTAATAGGATTTAGGGGAATGACGGAGGTCTGTCAGTCATTCTGCTGATGAATGCAGCAAACAGCCTGAAGTCCCTGAGGTCCAGTTCACCTAGGTGACGGTGACCCTGAGTCAGCATTAGCCCAGTCATACAGCTGTACAGGGTTAATTATACAGTGCTCTGAGCTGGATCTCCAGCCTTGCGCAGTGATGCCCTGATGTGGTTCACAGATTGGATTTTTCTGTTGGTACACAGAAGACAACCCGATGACTCTGACGGTGTAGGATAATGTTGAGACAGATTAGCCCTGATGCCAAGGCTCGAGTTTCACTTTGCGTCATGGCAATGTGTGTTAATTAGCCGACATAAAGCTGCGTAGTCATGCTTTGATTCAAATACTTTAAAACAATGCTTCTGTATACTTTCATTTTAGAGTGTTTTAGGGTGAAGTGTTAACTTTTGGGGGGGTGGGGGGGGGGGCTTTTTCTCTTTTCAACCTCAACAAGTTAAGACAATTCAACTCTTCACTTTTTTTAATAGTAAATGGCCTGTACTTGTTTCGCGCTTTATCAAGTCCAAGGACTCCAAAGCACTTCACACTACATTCATCTATTCCCTCACACATTCACACGCTGATGGTGATAAGCCACAGCTGCTCGGGAGGAGATTGACAGAAGTGGGGCTGCAACACAATAGGCGCCCCCGGGTCCTCTGACCACCAACAGCAGGCAAAGCAGGTGAAGTGTCTTGCTCAAGGACACAACAATTGAGACAAATGGAGCGGGGATTCGAGCCTGCAACCCATTGGGTGCGGAATGATCTCCTAGTTCCTGTACCACTGTCACCCCACATATAACTTGCCAAATACTGGTCATACGATTAAAATATAATGTAAAAGTTGTGCGGTCATCCCAGTTGCTTGTACACTTTTTTCTACCACATCTTTTCCTTCCCTTCGCCTCTCTGTTAAATGTGTTGCCCTCCTTGTGCAAGGCGTCAATGGCCGTCTTTTGGAGATCTGTCAAGTCAGCGGTCTTTCCCATGATTGTGTAGCCTAGAACTAGAGCGAGAGAACATTTAAAGGCCTTTGCAGGTGTTTTAAGTTAATTAGCTGATTAGAGTGTGGCACCAGGTGTCCTCAGTATTGGAACTTTTAACAATATTCAAATTTTCTGAGATACTGAACTTGTGGTTTTAATTAGTTGTCAGTTATAATCATCAAAATTAAAAGAAATAAGCACTTGAAATATATAAATAGCTTGTACTTGTATAGCAGTTTAACGATGGGCAACCCGCCAATAGTAGGACAAACTCCCTAACTCCTACGCCACTGTCACTCTGTGTCAATGAATGAATGTAATATACAAGTTTCACTTTTTGAAAGGAGCTACTGGGAAAAAATTATTTCACTAAGGAAATTAACGACAAGGAAATGGGCAAAGTTCAAAATGTTCTCATGCAAAAAATATACCTGGAAATATTTAAGTACAGCATGAAACATACCAAGCCAAGATCAGGGCCCTGTGGTGGTACAGTATGTCATAAGCTTTAAAAGCTAAATGTATTTCCTTTGCTGTTTAGTTTTTAATGATTGGAAAACTAAAGATGCTATATCCTGTGTCTGCATTCTCATCATAAAGTAACGTTTGTTCCCAGTGCAGCTAGGGTTTAATAAGGCAGAACCTTGTCTCTTGTCCAGTTTGGAGTTAGTAGATTTTTTTTCATCAAGCACTTCAAACGCCTAAACTTACTCAAAATAGTTGTAATAACTTCACCTGTTGATATGGAGCTTCACACAATCTCCAACTAGATAAATTTCACACACAGTGAGTCATATTTGATAAAACCTGATCTTTAAATATTGCGCTGAATTTCAGATATGAGAATATTTTGCTTCTTTCCTTGTAGATTAAGTAGCAGCAAATATTTTGACTGAGTAAAGAATAAACCAAACAGTTGTCCGAATGCTGAATACTGTGTTCATATTTATTCTGTTATGTTCACACTGTTCATTCACCTCTCTTCAAAAGGAGTCAGACACATGTTCCCTTCTGATCATCCTGTCGAGGGATTTGCCTCCAATCAGCTGCGTGGAGAGCTGGAAAAAAAAGTTGGCTGCAAAACAAAGACACAACAGAGCAAAAAATGCAAATGGAAGATGAAGAAACAAAAGCCCCAGTCTTTGTTCTTCGTGTCTCCAGACACAGATTCAGACTCTTTGACCTTTAGTTCTATGCAGAAGAGAATAATGGTTGAAATCTGTTCATCTTTAATATACGTCTTTTACAAATAAGACAAAATCTTTACAGGATTCTGTCAATTTCAGAACCTAGATTTTACTACATAAAGCCAGAATGTGCCACTTCTTTCACACACAGTGCATACATCGTGAGGGGTTTTATTTTTATTACACTAAACAGACCATAAAGAATGCATTGAAGTCCTCGAGCATCTCTAGACCGTAGGGTGCTTCAGAGACGCTTTGGGTCGCCCAGAAGAACCGCGGCTGATCAGAGTCCTAGAACCTAGAACCCGCTTCCCGCCCCCCCTTCTCTGAAGAAATACCCGTCTCTCCCTCACGTCACAGTGTCAGTCTCGGTTTTGTGACCCTCCCACCCCCATCTCTTAACTTGCTCTTTCTCGGTCTTAGTCTTAGTGTGGCATGCACCTTTAGCCAAATCAGTGACGCTTAACTTTAGTGTCCCGGCTTAAGACAGAGACAGTATCATTTGACAGAGACGGAGTCATTTGACAGTCAATGTCTCGAAGAGAATCGCAGTTCTCTTCACAGCTTTCCGTGATCTTTGAATGTTGTTTGGAAGCCAAAAAATAATAATAATTCCCATAATAATTCCCAAAATCTGCAACTCGCTTAGTGGCTCCACAATCCAATATGGCCACCACTTATTTAAAATGTGGAAGCAGTAGTTATAATCAGTTCTTTTTTTACTTTTAAAGGTGGATATAAAGGTGTCTTCTGTCCTTCTGTGGTGGCGCAGCGGCGTCTGCATCTTTGAAACAGCGGACCTGAGTTAAAATCCCAGTTGCCTCAGAATGGGCATCTTGTCTAAAATTTCTGAAAAGTCTTTGTGCAACTTGTAATGACTTTCAGTGATAAATCCTGAATAAGGGTGCAGCCAAAAGGTATTATCTACCTCACATTAAGGTATTATCTAATCCCAACATTTGACTTCTCTTTCTTTCTGAATATACTAGAAGACGAAATCTTTGTTTGCCACCACAAGTGCACTTTCCGATAAAATCTGGATTTAACCCATCACCCTTAGCGCTTATAGCGCCTGGGGAGCAATCTGGGGTTAAGGGTCTTGCTCAGGCACTGGCAGTCTGTGGGTTTCACATCAGGCACTAGAAGCCTTCTCCGAATGCAAATGTGCTGCTCTAACCACTAGGCCACCACTCCCCCTTTACTGAGGTAAACTGGCACTGGATGGAACTTTTTAATAATGAGCCATTAAAGTCACAATAAAACCAGTTTGGCGGGGAAAGCTTTCTGAGTTTACACTAAAAGACAGCAGATGGTGGAGGATTGCATAACAAAGAGCCAGGGAAGAGACTGGCAGCTTCAAGAATCTTCCTGCTGCATCGATAATCTGCATGAACATAATCTGGTCTGAGTTATCTCCTCCTGCATATTCTCTTTCTTCAATCAGCGGTTTAATTTGCCTGCTTGTGTTGATGTGAAACTTCAGAGACGTTCCTGGAACTTATGGGTGTGTCACAGTTCCTGAAAAAAATTACAGAATCTAAAAGAGGGAGACAACAAAAATTGTGTGTATTTAATAATACAATACACATTAAAATATATATATATATATATATATATATATATATATATATATATATATATAATAAAAAATATAATAAAATATACAAATTGAGTCTTAGAAATTCTAGTACTATCCAGAGACTCCTACATTACAACACATTACTTGGGGTTTAGAATAGCACATTTTAGGCAGTTTACATTGAAAAAAGGGTGAACAAAAATATCCTTTCAAGTAACATGAGGGAGAAATCCCTGTAAAGTTTTTACAGGTATAAAGTACAAAGTGATGTGAAAATAATAATAAAAAAAGCAATCAACACTGCGCTGTAAATAAAAATGTAACTGGCCCAAACCCAAACAATCGATCTGGTGTCATAGATTTGGAGGCGGCGCCTTCGTAATCTCCTGCAGGACTCGCGGTATAAGAAGCCCTGAGGTCCAAACCGGCCCTCACAGCGAGCCTAGCGTAGAAGTCCACTCGTCTGCTAGACTGAGCAGTGCTGCACTCACATCCACTCGTCTGGTTGTGCTTCAACCAATCAGCCGGTGAGTACACTGGAAATCAGGTGGATTTATTACGGGGAAAAAACGGGATTTCTGCAGATGAATGGAAGCCACATGTACCGGTATCTCTTTTTACCTGCAGATAATTTAGAATTTGTGTTATCTAACCAATTGATATTATAAATGGAATTTGACTGTTTTTTGTTATAATTATGTTTGAATAGGAGGGTAGATAAAGTATTTTGAAGTGATCAGTTTAGATTTTATTGGCTTAATTTTACTTGATTTTATTTAGATATTTGTTTATGGTTAGATATAGATATAATCTGTCTTTATTGTATATAAGTGTTCTAGAAAGTCATTTCTTGTTAACTGGTGCCCTATGAATGAATTAAACCAATATATACAAGTTAATAGATGATATTAGTGTATGTTTTATAATAAAATAATAGGATTAATAGAAGAGAAAATGTGCACATTTCAATTTATTTTCCTGCAGAAGAAAAACAAGTTTCATATAAATGTGAAACTATTGAAATATAGTATTATAGTATATAGTATTAATTATTTATTGTAATATAGTCCATTTCAGCAAAATATGAGATCGGGTAAAAGTATAATTTGTTTATTTTACACTAATTTAGGTAATTTAACTGTTTTGTAAGCTTTATACATGCATTTTGCTTAGTTGCATTTGAGGTCCAATATAGTGCTCAGTGAAATTAATTCAAACAATAATTTTTTTTGGATTTAGATTTTTTTTAGATTTAGATTTTTTTATTTAGATTCTTGGAGACTTTACAAATCTCCCTGGTTTACAAGAAAAGGTCCCAAAACACATTTGTATACACCTGAGGGTATTTAACATTCAGTCAAATTTCTTCATCAGTATCCCATATTTCAGTTAAAGAATTAAGATATCGCTGTGTATAAATACACAAGAAGTAAACTTCTTTATTTTCTCTTTTAGGATAGAAACTTTACTACAGTGGGCGAATGTCTGAATTCTGCCCGTTTTCATTACAAACCAAACCCAACAACATTAAGAGTATAGACCCCCACCAGCCAGTCATTGTAACCGGGACACTCTGAGCAGATTGTTCATTTAGACCTTAGTTGCACAGCTCAGCAATTCCCCCCAGTCGTCCTTGTTTTAACAAGATTAAACAAGTGTGACCAGCTTGAAATTGAGAGGGATAGAACTTCTTATCTTGAGCCAGGGATTATAAGAAATTGGGTCGTCTTTGGTGGACAGGCTCCAGTGTGGACCCCCTGGGACTTTCAGTTAGAGGAAAACGTCAGGCCTGTAAGAGGATTAGAGCTGATAATGTCAGCCAGAGGTGACAGTAAATCTTACGTCGAATCAGTATAGATTTGGAGGCAGGTGAAGGGGGCAAATGAGACTCTTTCTTCCTGACTTATTAAAACAAGTGTTTTTTTTTTCCTGCAGATTTCGCAATTTGAGATCTGAGAAACCCGACAACTTACCCGAACGCATCCTCCCTAACTGCTCAACATGAATCTTGAACCGCCCAAAGCTGAAATCAAGTCAGCCACCCGTGTAACCGGAGGCCCCGCCACTCCTCGCAAGGGCCCGCCCAAGTTCAAGCAGAGGCAGACCCGTCAGTTCAAGAGCAAGCCTCCAAAGAAAGGAATTCAGGGGTACGCCTCGATTAAAGCTCCTTCTAATTCAGATCTTGCAGATCTTGGGGATCAGTGTGTGATCTCTGTTGTTCTTGCAGCTTTGGAGACGACATCCCTGGCATGGAGGGCTTGGGTACAGGTGAGTTTACAGTCAGTTTTAGAATATTCATTTCACTGATTGAGAAGGTGTCTAAACGGCTTCACGTTTCCACCCTATTCACAGATATCACCGTCATCTGCCCCTGGGAGGCCTTCAATCACCTGGAGCTGCACGAGCTGGCCCAGTACGGCATCATCTGAGCCTTCCCATTACGGGCCATGTACTTTCAACCACCTGCCTCAGGCTCCATCTCAAACCTCTAAATGGAACTGTAACAAACAGAAAAACAAAATACTGAACTGTAACAAACATAAAAATGGAAAAAAGAAAAAAGGGACCAAAAAAATTTTTTCTTGTTGTTCTCTGACTCTGGACTCTCTCCTTCTGGCTCTTACACAACATCTGCTTCTTTAGGATCTGTTTCAATCCCACAACTTCCGTTCCGTTTAGCTGCGCCGTTATTCCCCCACCAACACGAATATGAAGAAAACTCCACGCCTGCTCTCTGCCCTTTCGCTTTTTCCCCCCCCTCTCTCTCTCTTCTTTTCTATCCTCGACACGGACCAAAACAAGAAACCTACGTAAGCAAGGCAGCCTCTCAGTGAGTTTAAGTGACAGACCCGTGAGGCGGGTGGGCTCCCGCTTTACGTGCCTCGGCGTCTCGTTCTTCATCGGAGAAGCTCCATCCATCGATGCCGAACGTATAAAATCCTGAACCTGTATTCTGTAGAGAGCAGACACCAGCTGGCCATTGCCGAGCGTGAAAGCATTAATCAGATCATCTTTGGGGCGGTTCGCCCTGCTTCAGTTCAATCCAACATAACAAAGTCCAGTTTACTGCCCAAACCAAGCCTGAAATCACAACTTACAGTCGTGCTTGTTCCTGATCACTTACCTCCACCCCCGTGTTTGGTCTTGATACCAGTAGCACCTTTCTAATGTGTACATAACCCTTGTATATTGTTGATCTATATGTATTGTATTGTCATTGCGTGTGTATTTCTCCTACTTCCACGCGACACGGTGGTGTCCTTTGAGTTTGTATTTGGTGTTGTTAAAGCTCATTATTGTAGCTCTTGATTTTCTAGGGGACATTTTGCATTTGTTAAATTTGCCCTTCAGCTTCCGCTCATCACTTTATCTGTGACTCATCTCCAAATCCTCTCTGTCGTCCTCACCCCACTGAGATCTGCCGTCGTTCCAACGCAGAGGACAAGACGATTATGAATGGTGGAGGTGAAAGACGGCAGAGGTATTAGTGGGATGACTGATCACAACAACAAAAAAAGTCTAATGAAATGCGTAATGGAGCTTTGTCCTCTCTACAGGATGATGGGGGAAAAAAATAAAGAAAAAAAGGGTAAAAACAAAGCTGAATTTGTTTCTTTGAATAAACTATTGAACTCTTGGGAGAAAACAAAAGCAAAAAAATAAATAATCTAGTTAGGGAATAAAGCTATATTTTCTAAAGCTTTAACATGTTATTTGAGCCAAACTCAAGTCACATATGAAAAGAAAAATGCTAATTTGTACAAAGAACTGTGTGTGAGTCGGAATAGCAGTACATTTGTATTTTAATCCACGGTTAAAAAAATCGGAGCATATGCAAAACTAATTTATAAGCTCACACATGTCAAAGTTCAGACATATTTACACTTTAGATACAGATTTTGGCCTTCAACTTCACAAATATGACAGTCCCCACATTCAGTTAGATCCCACTCCTGATTGGCTTTTAAAAAAAATTATAATGACAGATGCAATTTTAAATCTGCTGTTGATGTAAATGCATGATTATAACAAGCTACCACTAGGCAGCCGGTGTTTAGTCAGACTGAGTCGGCAGGCTTCTCGGTGTGAAAGGGATGATACAGCGGGTGGGCCCGGTGGTTTTATCCTGAAATCAGTTTTAGCTAAACATCAAGGCTTTGTTTTAAAAACATATATCTGTTCAGTCAGTTATCAAACTAAATTCAATATTTTATAAGTATGCTACTACTAAAATTTTTTGAATATTTCCATATTTTTGGTCACTGATTTCAGAAAGTGAAGCTCATGCGTTATATAGATTCCTTACACACAGAGTGAAATATGTCCTTGTAAATTTGACGATTGTTGCTTACAGAGATGGAAAACCTAGAATTCAGTGTGTCAGAAAAAAGAATATTTTGAAAAGATTAGTATAATCTTAGAAAGTTAAGTGGAAGAAAAACGTATGGTAGGAAAAGGCACACCCGCTGCCAAGATAACAACCTTGAGAAGATTGTCAAGCAAAATCTTTTTAATCTAATCAGGCGAATAACCAAAAATGCCCCCAAGTGGCTGAGCAGTATTTAAAAATACAATAAATAAATGAACAAAAATAATTTGAACTCTCTTCACCTACAATTGGGCTCCTGTCTGGAGAAGATGGCAGAATGTAATCGACATAAAGCTGTATCACTGTGACTGGAAGCAGTACAATGATTTTGAAGGCAATCTTCTCACCGATGGTGTCTGGCACCAGGAAGAAGGCCCAAAACTGTAACAATTTGGAGGGTATGTATGTACCTGACCTGGAATCTCTTATTCGAGCGAATAGACTTTTTGTTTTGTAAATTGCCTCGAGACGACATGGGTTGTGAATTGCCGCTATATAAATCAGATGGAATAAACTAAAGACATATGCAGCCAAGGTCCTGAGGATGGAACTCAAACTTTACTGACGTTGCAAACGAGAAAACCAGTACAAATTGCTCCTTGCTGCCACCTGTTGTCCAATAAGAAGACTGCAGAGTTCTGCATTCTGCAGCTGCTAAAAAAGCTTTCTTTAGCTTTCTTTTTTGCATTTATTCCTCTGTTAGCCACAATCTTAGAAAAATGATCATGTTTCACTCAATTGATTCACTCTGGCATTGGAGAGATTACAGTAATTAAACTGCTAATTAATCTGCCACATTGAGTTGTAAATACAGCATTTTTGGACAAATTGTGTATGAAAAAGCTAGTTTCAATAAATATATGATTCATCTTATCAGTCTGTTGTCTATCAAAAACTTGTGTGAGAGATTTCTTTCTTGTCCCTGGTCAGTGATTATGGCTCAGTACATAGAGTAATCTTGTAATCTGAAAGTTGTGGGTTGAATTCCAGTCTCCTCTGTGTGTCAATATGTCCCTGGGCAAGGCACTTAACCCAGCTTGCCTACTGGTGTGCAAGAACAAGTGTGGCTCTAGTGGAAATGGTCCATCAGTGAACCCAGTCCAGAGGAAAATAAAATCTGTAGAGAGTGCTTTTAGCTGGTTAAAGGTCTAATATTGTCAAAACTACAATAAAGGTTTCTCTTTTACCGAATTTAATCCTAAATGAAAAGCTGGGACAGGACAAATAAAGGAGGCTCTCCAGGGAGGAAAACATTTGGGTCTGCTGACTTCTTAACTCAGAACACCACCTATTCTTGATTCTTATCAGAAAATAGATAACTTATTTTGGTCCTAATCGTTTTTGTGGCACTTCTCAGTGAACTGGACTGAGCCTTGAGGTTAAACGGTGGTTTTTATTTTCCCTTCTCTCTCCTCTGCTGACAGGGGAATCCCTGCACAACAGCTGTTTTAACTGGTCCAAAGCAAAGCATGTAGAAGAGAGTCTGGCTCTGATCGTGATTTCGTCAGTGCATAAAGAAAACACAAGACAAACGATATTTAAATGTGTTTAATTGTTGTTGTTTTTTTTCCTTTTTTTTTTTGCCACCCAATCTTAAAGAAATCGATCAGTCTTGAAAGATTGGTCGGCATAATTTCTGTGATGGTGCTGTATTTCTGTCTGTTCAATTCAATTCAATTCAATTTTATTTATATAGCGCCAATTCATGAAACATGTCATCTTGAGGCACTTTACAAAGTCAAGTTCAATCATATTATACAGATTGGGTCAGATTATACAGATTGGTCAAAAATGTTCCTATATAAGGGAACCAGTTGATTGCATCAAAGTCCCGACAAGCAGCATTCACTCCTGGGGAAGCGTAGAGCTACAGGGAGAGTCGTCTGCATTGTCCATGGCTTTGCTGCAATCCCTCATACTAAGCAAGCATGAAGCGACAGTGGGAAGAAAAACTCCCTATTAACGGGAAGGAAAACCTCCGGCAGAACCGGGCTCAGTATGAACGGTCATCTGCCTCGACCGACTGGGGGTTACAGAAGACAGAGCAGAGACACAAGAGAGACAAAAAAGCACAGAAGCACACATTGATCCAGTGATCTGTTCTACATTAGATGGTAACAGCGGGTGAGCCGTCTTCACTGGATGATGTCACAGTTAACAGAATGCCAGACCAGGTGTACCTACTATGAAGATAAAAGAGAGAGAACAGAAAGTTAAAGCAGAAATGACAACACGTAATGCATAATTGAAGAACAGTAGAACTCTATAGAGTGAGAAAATTAGATCCTGATGTCCTCCAGTAGCCCAAGCCTATAGCAGCAAAACTATAAAGGTAGCTCAGAGTAACATGAGCCACTCCAGTTATAAGCCTTGTCAAAAAGGAAGGTTTTAAGATTAGTCTTAAAAGTAGACAGGGTGTCTGCCTCACGGACCAAAACTGGGAGTTGATTCCACAGGAGAGGAGCCTGATAACCAAAGGATCTGCCTCCCATTCTACTTTTAGAGACTCTAGGAACCACCAGCAGACCTGCAGTCTGAGAGCGAAGTGCTCTGTTAGGAACATATGGGGTGTTTCAGACTCCAGTTGCCCCTTGTGATGTCATCGGGTGCTGGGGACTAAAAACAAAAACAGGAAGAGTTTTTCCTGCAGTCCCACACAGTCCATGGATCTGTAGGAACAGAGGGAGAGCTGCTATTTTTTTATTTATTTATTTTATTTCTGTTAAAGAATAAACAAATTCAACAACAATATACTAAATATACAAATATGCCAGGGGAAGAGCTGCTGGTGTGATTATGATTTTCTACCTTTATGACATCAAGGGGATTCCAGCTGTAAAACTCCTCATTCCTGGTGGAAACAGGTTAATACAGTGCATTCTGGGATTTAGAGTTTTTACCCGTTTTTCTCTGTATAATTCAGTCCTTGTTCTCAGCCATGCCTGAAGCCCAACACTAGCAAAATAAGATCAATCACATTATAGGAAATAATTTAACATGTTTTGACATGCATATAATAAACATTTTGATCTGAAGGCTTCTGGGTTATGACCATCGCATGATTTTCACAAACCTATTGGAAAATCATTTGCTTGACAAAAGCCACGATGCAGGTCACCTAACAGTCTTGGTCAGAGAGAAAAATGTCTGCAAAAAGTCAGATTACTGAAATCTCTGAAATATGTCACTGAAAAAGCATGATCGTATTTATTTTTATAAACAAGTAGTATCTTCCATGTCTTATTGGTAATAAATATACATAAATCAATTCTGACCATTCTACGAGTTCAAGCTGACAAACGAGGAATCCTTTATGATGTTTTAGCCGTGCAAATCTGGAATCAAATCTCTGTAAACTGGTCTGACCACCTCGCTCACCGCTCCTTAGAACGATTCAGGCAGACAGACTTAACTGATGTTATGTAACCGCAGCTGCTCCAGTTGTTTTGTAAGTGCCGTTCTGCGCAGAATCAAAGAGTATGTCTGTGAGTGAGTTCAAATCGAGGACAGATAAGAGGATCGCTCCATAAAAGCAGACAGTAAAGATAAGATTAGCAGGTGTGTGAAGCCAGGGACTGCATTGTGTAGATCTCAAAAATTAAAACAATTCCACCATATGCAAAAGGTCGACTAAATGAACAGATGAGAACATCTGTCAGATGCAAAATGTAATTAATACAAACTGTATTTGCACAATCAACATACCAAACAAAATAAAAAGTATTTTCAGCATCCCCAAGAGGAAGTGTTTTTATTTACTTAAGAAATCATAAAAGAAAAAGTATGGGGAGCACCACATGATAGGAAAATGATTTACTATTTAAAATCATATGGGGAGTATTCATAATTTGAGATTAAAAGGTGGGGTTAGTGAAAACTAACTAACCACTCACAGCAGTCATGCAATATCAAACATTTGTGGCGTGATTATCCAAAAAGAAAAGGAAATTAAAATCATAAACACAAAAACAAAAAAAAATATTTTGGCAATAAGTCTAACTCAATCATAGATCAATTAAGTAATTAAATTGTTAATTCATTCAACAAAACTAAATCGACTGTTCTCTGGATATAATTTGGAGAGAAAGTTCATTTCTTCACACTTCCTCTTCTGAACAATAAATATGTCAGTTTTAATATACAGATAAATTAATGTCTGTGGCTTGTGTGCACAAGAAACTACACCTTAAACTTTCAGAATAAAGTAATGTTTTGCTTATTTATATTCAAAATAGCTTAAACTGTTCTGTGAACATCAATTTTCAAGTCTTGCTATAGATTCTCTGTATGTTGCTGGTCTGGACTTTGCCTTAACCATTTTACTGTAATATGAGTAATTCATTTATTTTATTTATTTATATAGCATCAATTCGTACCACATGCTATCTGAAGCCACTTTACAAAGTCAATTGAATCAAATCATCCAAATAGATTGAATAAATAGGGTTTTCAATCAAAGGAAACCCAGCAAGCTGCATCCAGTCATTTACTTGCATCCGGTGTAAGCATTTAGCGACAGTGGACAGTCACTTGCATTGCGCAAGTGACTGTCTCGGAAACCGAGCACACATGTAGTGACAGTGGAGAGGAGAACTCCCCTTTAACAGGAAGAAACTTCCTGCTGAACCAGGCCTTCTGCCATGACAATTTGTAGGTGTCTATGTGAGGGAAAAGTAAAAGAGTAATATGCTTAATAGAGTAATAAGCTTGTTATCCTGCTGGACTTCTGCCTCAGTCCTAAGTCTTACACAGACTCTGCCAGGTTGTCCCTGCTGTGTCAAAACATCCCCACAGCTTGACGTTGCCACCACCATGTTTCACTGCAAGGAAATGTGTCTTTGTAATGAAACTCTTTTAGAACCCCACCACGCAGAGCATTTTTCATGTAGGTAGATAGGTTTTATTTTGGTCTTCCTTGACTCCCTTCTTCAACACGTGGTCTGTTTCCATCACAGGGTTTGTTGCGAAATGTAAAACGGGACTTCCTGTGGCTTTTGAAAAAAAAAAACCGCTAGCCTTGTGAAGTGCATATCTAATAGCTGTTCAGAAGACGGGTCTTTCAGCAGGGCTGTGAAACTCTGCAGGTCCCCTAAAGTTATGCTGGGCCTTCTTGTTTGACTAATTTGGGAATTTGGGGTTTTTCTGGCCTGTCAGTTCAGGAAGGCAGTCATTTCCTGTTCGGTTTGCAGTTGTTTGCTTTTTTTAGATGATGGTTTGAAAAATCCTCTGAAAGACCTATAACACTGCTTTAAATCTTTACCGTTGACCTGGCTGTTTTGTAGGTGTCTTGGATCTCAAGATGTTTCTTGTACACTAATGTTTTATAGCAAACCACTAAAGCCATCAACGGACAGCTAGTTTAATATTATATGAGATTAAATTACACACAAATGGGCTCTGTTTCCTAATTAGGTGACTTCTGAAGTCAATGGGTTGCACTGGATTTTAGTTACAGAGTGAAGAGAGAGCGCTACACACAAATGGATGCAAAACTTTTCATATTTCCATGTCAAAATAAAATTAAACCACATTATCTCTTAATAGTGTAAGTATGTAATAAATTCGCTATTATTAAATACGTGTCTTTGTCTGGGACAATTATACGCTTCAACTGCTTGGAGCATAGACATAATGTAATGTCCATGGATTGGAGTGCGTTTTATTGCGAAAGTCTGCACCGGAAATGGCTAGGCCCCTCTAGCGCGAGCTTTGTCGACGTCGAAGTAAGCGACAGAGAAACTCTATCCGGGGACCACACGGCACGGCATCTTCTCCTCCTTCATCGGGAGGACGTCCCTGGAAGTGGGATAAAGCGGCAACAAGTACCCTGTAGCTTCCAGTGGGTCTGGTGAATGTATTAACCCCCTCCTTCCTTCCTTCCTCCTCCTCGGTAAAACTATCCAGAAACCCCCCCATTGCGGAAGAAAATGAACGAGAGCGAGCGGAGCAGTTTTGACTTTGAGCGACGTTTCGATGACAGCAAAGCCCTGGAATGGATGCAGGAAAACTGGTGAGTGGATTTAAAAAAGAAACAAAAAATAGGGTGTTTTTTTCTACTCTGCTCTCATTTAAAACGTTTCCGTAAGTGCGGTGTAACATCAGGCTCCCCCCCCCCCCCTGCTGCTGTTAACCGACATTTTATTAAACCGGTCCCACTTCGTGCTGTGCAACTACAGCATCGCAGTCGAGGAATATGGATTCTAAGCGCTAGCTTTTTCTCGGAGGGGGGCACTTTAAGGATGCAAAGTGTTGCTGTATCCATCGGTCATGGCGTAAGAGACGGGAAAGACCTGACTGCATCGCAGGTTCGGTGGGGGGAAGCCGGAATACCCAGAGAGAACCCACACATGCACAGGGAGAACAGGCACGGAAAGACCCTAGGCTGGGGTTCGAAGCCGGCTTGGCCCTATTTTTATTCAGTTGAATATAACTTATTATCTCAGAATATCTAAATGCACGTCTCTGTAAAGCCTCAAATCAACATTGCACAGATTTTGTGACAAAAGCACCTTATTACCTCATTATATGTTATCTGTGACTCACAAAGGACAACTGGTTCATGCAACCTTTTAAATCTTCATCTTTTTTTTATTATCTTGCGAACGGTATAATGAACAAACAAAAACAAACACTGCAACCCTTGTTCATCGCCTGGTTGTTTGTTTGTTTGTCTCCTATGTGTACTAGAAGGAGTGGCCAAAAAAAAGTGTCACCACGGTAACACGCGGTAACAATAAAGAAATAAAGAATCTTTGGATAATTTAGGTTGTTAAGTAGCTCAAGCTCGCCCGGGTTGGATGGCCGAACTTTGACCAGTTTGCTTGTTCCGGCAAAATAAAAAGATGCCACTACTTTGCAAAAGGTAAATTGCAACAAGAAATAATAATTCAATCTAGCTTGCCACAGTTGGAAGAGACATACCTCATCGGATCTGCGGCTGTAGTTGCATCGGTCGATTGACAAAGTATCGACTCGGGTGGGGCGGATATAAATCCGGGGCCCACTTTTCTGATGTTTATTTGTAGAAAATGTTAAAACCGTATCTCATTGTCCTTCCATTTCACGATTTGTGCCCTACTTTGTGTTGCTCTGTCGTAGAAAATCCCAATAAAATGCACTGACGTCTGTGGTTCCCCTGTGACAAAAAACGTAGAACAAGACATCGCTTTTGGAAGGCACAGCTAGCCTGCTTCCTTGTTCACTCCTCCGGGTGCAAATATTTTTCATGATTTGGTTGTGCAGCATTCCTTTACCAGCATCTGAGTATCACCTGAACAACACAATGGGAGCCTTCCTTGTCGGCGTGTTCCCGGTCTTCAGCTCTGATGCTGCTGCAACTGCATTTTTGAAGAAGGTTGAGCTTTTTGCCGAACAGACCTTAGCTTTAGTTGGAGCACTGCAAAAGTTTGACACAGATGGGCGGAGGTCACAAACACTTTCAGTCGTTTAAGTTTGCTGCATTTGTGAAGAAAATATGCCCGGTGATAGGCGCTAGGTTAAGAAGGTCTTGTGCACAGATGTTAGATATTATAAAGATTTAATTTTCGATTCCTGTTTTAAATTCGAATTGAGCCAATCTGGAGCTGCCATCTCATTATGACCAAGCCTCTTCATCCTGCTTCCGTTGAGTCTTAGTAAAATCACGGATGGTGGGCTCACCACGTTCCATTGCGAAATAGTTTAATTAAACAAACGGATTTTATTACCATTTAAACTCAGACATTGAGTTGTCATCAGATTTGTTTTTAGTTTACCCCCAGCGGCCGTTGATCTCCCATCATCTATGGATGGGAGATGACCTTATTACCTTTGAATAGTACACGTGACAGCTTTACTTATTTCTTGCCGGCATTACGATTCTGTAGTAACTCACTGAAAAATGCAACTTCAAAAATATAATACATAAATCGACAAACTTTACCAATAGGCTGGACTTCCAAAAATCAAATATGGCTACCTGGCATATCCTACATAGTAATAGAGACAATTATATAGTTTCTTTTTCACTTTTGATGGTGCGTATGCTATTAAACCAGTTTTACTCATAGTAATTGTGTAACATCTATGTAGCATCCAGAGCCTTGCAAAAACACCCTTTAATCCTTTTCACTATTTGATAAATAATAATAATCAACACTAATAATAATAACAAAAAACATAATAATACGCTGAATTGAATATGAGTGATGCATGGTTTTTAACACTTACTACAAATCAAAAAATGAAAAGTATGGCGTCCATCTGTATTCAGCCCAGAGAAAAGTGGTTAGAAACCAAACTTCTCTCAAAAGTCAAGTATTTAGATAATGTCGGTTCGTCATCTGAAAATGGAAGGGTGTGGCTCAACTGCAAAAATACACAGACAGGGCCTGCCACTTCTCAACAGCACCTTCAGCACATTAATTTCTTTTAGTTTTAGTTTTTTTTATACATTAAGGTTGTGCTGTTTGGCTGCTCCAAACACAATCAAATCGTTACCAAAAAAAAAAAAGGAGCCCAGATAAAATACTACAGCAATAAGTCTCCTGCTCATTTGGTATCACCCAACAACAAGCAAGTCGAACTCCTCTTGCATAACTGTTGGGCTGAATGAACCAGAAAACAGCACTAAGCATACCTTAATCTGACACTGTGTTCTTTTCAGCCCTTTTTCTGTACAGGTTCTCTATGTTGGGGATAAGCAGTTTAGGAGAACCGGAAAAGAAATACACCCATTGTTTAAATCAACCTCTCGCTCTGGCTCGCTGGCTTCAGTGCTCCTGTTCGTCCTTGTCAAGACACATATCGCTAACCCCACCCCCACGTTCCAAATAACTCATTTAAATGTGTTTTATTGAGATTTTATGAGAAAGACCTACACAATACAATAATTGCTGTAAGTATTTTTTGAGGGGGTATTTCTTAGCTTTGCACATCTAGAGATGGGGATTTTTGCCAATTCTTATTTGCAAAATACCTTAAGCTTAGATGAAGAGCCTCTGTAAAGATCAGTAAAATCTAAGTATGTAAAACCAATAAAAAGCATTTTTTATTGGTTTTACATGCATAGGTGTGGACTTTGACTGGGTTCATGATTCTGTTATAGCTTTGACTGTTTAACATAATTGTCCAGCTGGAAGGTGAACCCGCGAATCAGTTTTAAGTCTGTCATTTAGGTGAATAGCCATGTCTTTAAATAAGGTTTTTTGTTGTTTTTTTCCTAATTCTGCTTTGATGTTCTCCAAATCTTTCTTGCCGACCTGTCAGCTGTGCTACTGTTTGGCTGTTTGTTCAGTAATGTTCTCTAATAAACCTCTGAGGTCTTTACTGAAAATCTGGAACTTAAGCCTGATTCTAATAAGTCGGTACCTTCTGAAGGCAAATTAGGTGCACTGGATTTTAGTTAGGGGCATCAAAATAAAAGGGATTGAAAGCATAAAATAAACCTATGTTCCCACATCTGTTAAAAATTGTAAATTGAAAAAGCGTGATTTTGCTCCTACAGTGGACGAATGGATACATTTAGGCAGTTTAGCTCCTCCTGCTGTGTTCCATTGACTGATTGAAAAGACAAATATCAGACTTTTAAATGTTGGATCTTCTTGCTAAAAGACAAAAAAAAATAGAATAATTTCAGTCAATTGCTAAGTTGTTGTCGCATACATCTTGTATGTTTTTGCATATTAAGCTTGGTCCATGCTTGACACATCTGCAAGGTCCACAAGGCAGCACGCAGCAACCACGTCTCATTTCCGTGCGGAATGTATATGTAAAGCTTTACAGTGTTAGTATTTGTGCAGAGGTTTGACGCTTCACTGTCTTTTTTCTCTCTGCAGGAGGAAGTCCTTCATCTTTTGTGGCCTGTATGCAGCACTCGTGTTCACAGGTCAATACTTCATGAAGGAAAGGCCAAAAATGAACCTGCGCCTACCTTTGATGTTGTGGTCCTTCAGCCTCGCCATTTTCAGGTGATTCCGACTCATCTACGACTCCAACTTTAACTCATCAACAAATCCTTGCATTGCAGAGCTGTTGCTGTCATAAAACAGTTAAAATACATCCAACGTTCGCTTATTTTTCCTACTGATTTAGATAAATTGATTCTTTCTGTGCATTTTATCAAATATAAATACCTCAAACGTTTATATGAATTATATCTTATACATGTGAAGAAATGTACAGAGCAGTGCTCCTGCACAGTTTATTAAAGGAGCAATAAGCAAGATTTCACTAGGTGGGCTTTTGTAGACAAGATGTAGGACAAGCCACGACACTCTCTACATCCACTCCAGCTGCGACCAGGCCTCGCCGCCCCTTTCCCCTTCCCTTCTCATGTGCGCATATTTGCAAAGGATAAATACAGAGCAAAACGGCATCATGTCTAGTGAAGAAGTAAGTAACTCATAAGTTTATAATGATGTTATGAAAAGAACATTCCGATTCCCTGGACAAGCCCCCTAGGGATGGGTACCTTTCTCGTTTGAACCCATACGGCACCGGTACACGGTACCTGAGAATCAGTACTCAACGATACCTGTTCTCTGTACTTTTGTGTGTGTTTATGTGGTAATAAATGTTAATTATTTTTATAATAAAATTTCTCAATATATAAACTTGTTTGGGTGAACCTAATGAAATCGTGAATGACTTTTATTACATTGCTTGAATAAAACACATTTTTACCAAAAGGACAGTTATCAGAGGCACAAAGAGTGAACAAGGTGAAGAAGTGACTGAAGCCCCCTTTGTAATCTAGGGCGGGGTACATTAGCAATGTGGAAACGGAGAGGCTCTCCTCTCTGCTCTCTTTGCTCTGACTGCAGGTGGGGGTTTTAGGACAAGGCAGCTGCCTGTAAGACAGCGCTTGGAGAAGTGAGAAGGGGCTCACAGCAGCGCTCGCTGCTGCCTCAAGACAGTGATGGCAGAACGATTGGTGCTTTCACAGGAAGTCAGCAATAGAAAAGTTACTAGATTTGTCACTAGTTGCTTTTTTTTTTTAAAAAAAAGGTTACTATCACTAAATATAGCGACAAAGTTGCGTTATTGGCAGCAGTGACCAGGTGCTCCCGCTGCTGGCCTTGCACTTCGCGTCACAGATATTGCAGGGAGCGTAATCTGCGTTGCATTTTGAAAAGTGGAGGCAATAATTTCGAGCACTTTCTATCAGCCATGCTCACATTGTTGACTGGACCAGCAGCCACTGATGTCATTACGCTCTTTGAAAAATTGCCCACTCTTGCTCTCAGTGTCACAATGATTTAGCTACCAAAACATGGTACCGTTTGGTTTTATGTGACTAGGTTTTACCGATGGAATTCAGTCTGTACCTCTAAAAGTACCAAATTGGGTACCCATCCCTAGTGCTCTCCGCCATTTTTCTCCTACGCTACTCTGCTCTGGTGGTGGGATTTTATGTGCAGGGAGGGGCTAAGCCCTGAGTGGCAGCTGTTCACATGTACATACATGAACACGCGGCCGGGCCGGCTTGTAAACAAGAGACTGGAGAACAACACAGAGATGGTGTGTGACGTCGCACCATATTCCATCTAAAAAGATACCTTTAGTTCTTCACATCACTATTTTTTAAATTCTTTCTATCTAAAATAGTGAATCCTTGCTTATTACTCCTTTAACTTCTTGTTGACAAGTTATTTAGAGTTTTATGGTTCATCAAAGTTTATAATGTATTCATTAAAAGTTTAAAATGTCATTTTTTTCATGCTCTTTTTTTTAAACAGTATTCTGGGAGCTTTCAGGACTGGAACACACATGCTGCACGTTCTCATAAATAGCGGCTTCAAAGAGTCTGTGTGCGACACCGGTTTCTACAGGGCACCCATCATCAAGTTTTGGGCCTACGCTTTTGCTGTTAGCAAAGGCCCTGAACTGGGTAAGATTTCCTCCGTTTAGACCTAAATGTCTTGCTAATAGATAGGGATGGGTATCGTTAAGGATTTATCAATACTACTACTCCTAACGATATTAATTATTGATCCGGCATTTTATCGGTACCATTATCGATACTTATTTTTTAATCAAACAATAGGGTAAAAAGAAAAAAAAAGGGATCACTGACTGATTTATTTTTTTAACATTTGGAACAAAAGCAAACAAAAAAAGTACAAAACAAATATTTTTTAATAGAAATAGAGCAATAAAACATATAAATAACTTTATTAATAAACAAAAGGCTAAAACTCTGTCATAAAAAGTATGTTGTAGGAGAGAGAATCCTCATCACTGACAAGACAGAAAATGATTAAAAACACTCTAAATATGGTTAAAAAAGGGCTATATAAAATAATTTCAAGTATTAAATAATATTTTTACCTGAATCCAAACTACATTTATATATGTTTTTAGATTATGAATTTTAATCAAAAGATAGCAGAGGCACCCACAGTGGATCTGAATAAATGAAAGAGGCTGCGTGTGAATCAGTTACAGGGAATGATCTAAGTTTAGCAGTCTCATGAGAGAAAAAGATTATCTTTACCCATTAAAGATTATGTTTATAATATATTTACTTCCCACTTTGTAATCTAGTGGAAGCTTTATTCATGCACATCTCATTTTCAATGGGGAAACAGACGAGTCAGTCTCATCTCTTTGACTTAAGCACGGCGAGGCTGACTGACCACCTGTCAAAGCTTTCAAAGCGGGAGGGGCTCCCAGCTGATGGTTTGCTGAAGAGACGGTAAACTCAGAGCGATCGGTGCTTTTACTTGTTGCCAAAGTCTCAAACAAGATAGAAAAAAATCGCTAGATCGATTGCTTGTTGCTTTTGAATAAAATAGTTGCTAGAGCGGTCTGAAAAGTTGCTAAATAGTTGCCAACGGTGTTGATGAAAGTAAGCGAGGCGGGCCCGTTTTGACACCGGATTTCAGTCCCCATCCCTACTAATAGATGGGCTGAAAACAGTGCCTGTAGTAAGTAGGTTCCTTCGATTTTTAAAGCTAATCTGAACTATTATTGGTTTTCTGAATAAGAATTGTGTGACAGGAAGATATTTAAATAGGTTAGTTCCTCTCCATTCCCATGTTCAGTTTGAACTTCAGCAAAACCTCTTCCTTTTTTCTAGTCACCTAATCAACAATCTACATTGTCATTATGTCACCATAATGGAATTTTGGTGAGACACCGGCTCAGAATTTACCCAGATTCCCACGTAGCACACAGAAACAAAACAAAACACATCATTTCAAATAGTTGAAGGCACCAACAGCACATTCTGAGAAGCTAACAGCCTCTGATAAGATTTCAAAGTTTAAGGTAGAAAAGACAGATAGCAGTCACTTTACAGACGGTGTAGATCACTGTGCCATTGCATGAATGTATCAGACAAACCCTCCCTGAGAGCTTAAAAAGTGTACAAATAGTCATTAGCAAAAATGCAATAAATTGCTGCCATGAAATTTTCTTAATTGGTATTTGTCTTAACGAGCAGGGATAATAAATCTTAAATTCTGTCTGGGCTTCTAGATTTGGTAGGCTTTAGCCTTACTGACCTTCCGAAAACTATTTAGAGGCAAGTGGTTCAATATGAGGTTAAACAACATTATGTGTTGGATCAAAACTGATCGAATGACATACCTATTAATGACATATCTCTAAATGTTTTCCCCTGATGGTATGAATGCATTTCAAAATGAATAAATATTCAGCATTTATTAGACGAATTTGAAAACAGTCGTTCAGGGAACAATGTAATAGAGTAGAATCAACCTTTATTGTCTTATCCGGACATTCTTGATGTTCCTAATGGCTAATGGCTCGGGTCCTTTGCAAAAGAAATCTGTGGGTTAGATGGTAGGGCTGGACGATAATTCAATAACAATATATATCGATCGATAGATGTGTGGCGCGATAGGAAAAAATAGGGTCGATAAAAACTTCGATAGAAACAGTTTTCCTTCCTTCCTTTCAGCCTATCATATTAGTTGATGCTACAGTCACTACTTCCTCTCAACCAATCGTAATCGCGGACCCAGGCACGCCGTCACAAAGCGCCGCCCTCTCAAACCACAACACAGAGCCCGTGACTATGTCGCAGCAAGGAGCGGCGGAGGAAACGGTCCCAAAACGGGGTTTTACTAGTTCGCCAGTCTGACAGAAATAAACCACAGTGATTTGTAAAACTTGCAAGGAACCGGTAAAAACAAAGTCTGGTAACGCAACCAACTTGTTTCATCACGTTAGCCGCTCACCACCCGCAGCAGCGCGAGCTGTGCAGCCCCGCGCTGCTGCGGGGCTGACACGACATCTCGCGCTCTGCGCATCTTCATAGGAATCTTCTGGAAGTTCTTCCAAAACAAAGCAGGTATAGCAGCTAAACTGGGCTCCCTTCTTTGTGATAAAATGACAAAGCGTCCAAGCGGCATAAGGATATCACGCATGCAGTAAAATGCTTCATAGTGATGGATATGCTGCTGTTGTCTGCAGCTGAAAAACCTGGCTTCAAACAACTACCTGCCACTATTGATCCGCGATATAAAGTTCCGTGACGCAATTTTTCTCTAACAGCGCTCCCTAAATTGTGCAACTAATGCAGGGAATCAGTGCAAAATGAGCTGCAATTTGCGTCCTTTAACGCCACCACCTCGGACCTCAGCCCTTTGTCAGCCTCTCAATTATGAAACCTGAGAAGTAACTAGTGTACTATTCCCACCTAAATAGGCTATTTTATTTATTTATTTGGTATATTTATTTTGGTCACTTTACTGGTCACTTTAGTTTATTCTTTGTCAGTATTTAATAACAATAGTATTTAATAGTATTCTTTATTAAAATTAAATCATTTAGCAATATTATAATATGTCCAGGCAGAGCTGCACATAAAATATGGTTTTAAATATTTTCAATAATTATCGATATCGATCAATATGCATTTTTTTTATCGATAAGCTTTTTTTCTATATCGTCCATCCCTATTAGAGATGGTGTGGATTTTTCTATATGCTATATATGTTTATTTATGAAAATAAAAGGGATTAAAGACATGGCTTAGAAACTGAGCTTTAATTTTGAAAATCAAGTTATTTTAAAAGAGAGTTCCATAAATGCATGAGGGAAAATAAACAAAACGGTGCGTACAGCAAGTTGAAAAGACTGTGGTCTTTAGGTGGGATTAACTGAATTTCCTATTTCACAAATTTAGTGACACAAATAAGTGATACGTGCCTATCCAAATTCTCAGTTATCTGGGTCATGGCAGCCTCAAAGGCAAGGCATGGAGGCCCATTATTTTAGCCACATTCCACGTCAGATGGAAATCACTTGTAGGAATGCAGATGAAAAAAAAAGGAGAAGTCTAAAGCAACAATGGTTTCAGCTGGTGCCAGTCTCAGGTGTCGTGCTTGGAAATGAAGTCTGTGGACTATTAGAAGTGAGCATTTTCACACAAGAAAGTGCTGCTGTAACTTTAATCCTAAATTCTTCTGCCTCTGCCATGTTATTTCTGATTTCTACGTCAGAGGCAGTGAACGCCGTCAGGACTCAGCTGGAACATGATGGATCACTAAAACATAGGAGCAATTTAGCAACAAACCAGATTTGAGACCTGTTGGACCGCTGTCTCTCAACCACATAGTTCAAGTACAGAGAGAACGTCTACAGACAGAAACATGGGTGTGCCATGGGCTCCCCAGTCTAACCTATAGTTGCCAGTATTTACTTGGAGGAGACAGTTGGGTCAAAATCCAAACCTAAGAAGTTGAGACATTCACTAACCACATCAATTCTTTTGACAGCAACATCAAGTTTACCAGAGAGGATGCTAAGAACAACATCTTGCCCTTTCTGGACTGTGCTGTGCACATTGAGGAAGATTGAATTCTCAAAACCGAGGTTTACCATAAACCTACACAAACACAGATCATTATCTGCATTTTGATTCACATCACCCACGTCAACAAAAACTCTATTATCAGAACTCTGCGTTATCGGACGGGCAACATTCTCTCCGTTACAGAAAGATAAAAAGAACACAAGCGCGTCACGAAATCCCCTCAAGCATGTGGTTATCCTAACTGGGTGTTTGTCACGTTGGCCAGAAAAAGTAAGAAAAAATCAACACCATCTCACAAAGAGAAAACAAGACTCAAAAAACATTGCCATTCCATAGGTTTCAGGAGTTTCTGAAAAACCTTGGAGAATTCTCTCAAAATACAATATACCGGTGAATTTCAAACCAAATAACACTCAGACAACAAGTGGTTCATCCCAAAGACAGAACACCCAAACTGATACTGAGTGGTGTAGTCTATGCAATCTGATTCAGAGAGGGCCGCTCAGACTCCTACATCGGAGAAACCAAACAACTACATAAACGCATGTCACAGCACAGAAGTGGCAGCAGCTCGGGATAAGACTCAGCAGTACACCCAGGACCTCAAGAGCAAAGAACACACTTTCAATGTCAATGATGTCCAAATTTTGGACAAGGAGAACAGATGGTTTGAAAGAAGGGTGAAGGAAGCCATCTTTGTCAAGAGACAAGCCAACCCCTAACAGAGGGGTATGATTGCAGTTTCAGTTTCCAAGGATCCACAACCTTGTCCTGAAACTCATTCCAAAGGAAATACATTAGTCTCATCATAGTTCAGGTGCCAATTAAACAACTTACACCAAACGATAGACTCTTTATGACCCAGGAGAGTGACAGCTGGATCTTTGAGTTACATCAATTATACATTTTCATTCAGTTAAACTACTTCTTGTTTTTTCTGTCTCTAAATGAGTGCCTTATAATATTTTTTATGCAGTTCACAAAAAATACATAGTTTAGAAAAAATCTGAGCTGGTCCCAGTGGACCAACAGTTTAGAGGATCTATTGTTGAACATAAAAATTAAGTACTTTATAATAATAAATACCTTTCATTATACAATTGACATAAATATTGTGTTTTGTAACTTAGTAATGTGTTCAAAATAAATTTAGCTTACACTTCAGTGTCATTTTTAAGCTAGCTGTTTCTAGGAACAATGGGGATGGTGCTAACAGCCAAGGTTACCAGGTCAAACAATTTCCAGCCCTGCATGTTAAAAAAACTACTTTCAGGAATTTTTTTGGGGGGGATATGTTAAGGTAGCTAATGGCGCAAATACTGCTAATTGTGCTAACAATAGGTAACAATAGGCGTTAAATCAAAGCACACTTATGTAAATAAATTATATATATATTGGTTTAATAACATCCAGTCAATAACAGTGGCTGTTCTGGTCAAAGCACAGTTGTAATCATTGAGTTAAAACAATAAACTACACTGTTAAGTTTTTTACTTTCTGTAAATTCAGCTGGCCATTTGCACTCGCAATGCTACTAATGCTAATACTATCAGATAGCTAATAACACAGCTTACTTTTTTTAAATGGATAATTTTTGTAAAATGAATTTTACACCGTTACAATTATTCTAGAAATATTTTTGGAAGTCACACTGTCCTTAATGGCTAGCTTAGAGCAGAAGCTTTAATATTTTGGTCACTAAAATTTGCTCTTGTACGTTTGCCACAAATAATTTAACTATACAGTAAAGTCTTTTTTCCAAAGGAAGCTAATCGTAAGCAATAAAGTTGTTAGTTGTGCTAAAGGCTAACGTAGAGTTGCAAACTGCCAGTTCATGTTTGGCAGGCATGATACAAATAAACAATTTCTATTCTTAAAATTGATACCTTACTCTTGTTTTTTTTTTGTTTTTTTTACTTATTATTTTGGGGAAATAAAAAAGACCATTTTAAAATTACCAATTTAATTTACAGAGATAAAACTGTTATTTCATTGAATTAAGTTATTCAAAAAGTTATTTTTGCTTTTTAAATGTCTTTCTACATGTTATGCTAGATGCTTGTGCTAACAGACCTAATGTTATTCTTTCAGCAAACAAATGTAACTTTCTTATGTGCAACTTAGTGATGATTTTTTAAAACAACTTTGTAAATAAAAAAGGAACAAAATCTAAAAATTAAACCTTAAAAACATGTTCATTTAGTGTTTAGTTCAATAAAGCATACAATATTAAATAATAGAAATAAGGAGATATTCTTTGAAAAAAGTAGAAAGGCAATGTGCAAAGTAAATGTTATAGAGTAAATCCTTTGGTACGAGATTAATTTGACATTTTTATAGTGTTAGATTTATTAATGTGTTCATTGAGAACGTTTGCCTACCTTTTCTATTTTTTAAGATTTTTTTTAAGAAGTATTTTCAATGAATAAAAACATTTGAATTGTGATTGAATATATTTTAAGTAATTTTTCATATTTTGGTCTGTACCGTGTTAGGCTCTAGTTCGCAGAGATGATATCGTCTTCCCTTTCTGTCTCAGGAGACACAGTGTTCATCATCTTGCGAAAGCAGCGCCTCATCTTCCTGCACTGGTACCACCACATCACCGTGCTGCTTTACTCCTGGTTCACCTACAAGGACCAGGTGGCAGGTGGCAGCTGGTTCATGACTATGAACTTCATGGTTCACGCCATCATGTACACATACTATGCAATCCGGGCGGCTGGTTGGCAGGTGCCTCGGAAATTCGCCATGATCATCACCGCTACCCAGATGATCCAGATGGTGATGGGCCTGACCGTGCTGGGCTTTGTGTACCGCTGGATCCATGACGTGAACTGTCCCTCCAATATGGACAACATCGTGTGGGGTTCAATTATGTACCTCAGTTATTTTGTGCTGTTTGCTTCTTTCTTTTACAACACCTACTTTAAAGATGGTTCTAAATCCAAGGAATCCAAAGGATCCAAGGCAGAGTAGCTTATTGACTGTTTTTTCTGGCTTTTATCAGCCTCTGGATCTTAAAGCAGTCAATGTAGACAGTTAGGCGCAGGAGATGGATGCAGATTATTAAGAAGTGTTAAAGAAGGAGGCAAAAAGAGCACTGTGTTAAGGGCCAAATATTTATGAAAGGAAAAAACTGTGAGATAAGGAATTAGAGCAATTACTAATTTTATACTACTAAAGGGAATGTTTACCTGTTTTATATATATATAAACTTGTCAGCTAGGAACCTTAGTGTAATACTTGATTAAAAAGCTAATATCTGCATCTGTGACATTAATTTATTTTCTTATTAGTTTAACCAGTAGGTTATCGGATATGTGCTATCCACTCCATCCAGTCCTAACTATTTTACCCGTCCACGATCCAAATTTTATTGCTTATGTATATTCGGAGTACAGTTCATCAGATTTGTTTTAATAAGAATATTCTGATTAATATATAAGTTATGAGTTTGTTTACATTCCTGTTGTCATGACCAAAAGAAGGAATGGTTTCCCAGTTTAGTGAAGTAAAATATTCACACCAACTTAGAGTGCTTTCCTTCTGTGTTTTCTCCTGTTATAAACATTATTATTTTAATATTCTGGGAACCTTCTCAGCTGACGTTTAATTCTTTGTACCATAACACACCAAAAAAAAATTACAAATGTGTTTTATTAAAATGCAAACTTATTGCACTGACTTTTTTTCTACTGATAGCTTAGGGATTGAGAGGTAAGATATAAGCTAAGCTTTGTTAATGAAAAATAGTCTGTCTATGCTGTTAAAAAATATGCAACCAGAGTTTTCCCTTCACCCTTCAGTCCAATTTCCGGTTTTTCCAGGTATCATATTTAAAGCCTGCCAACTGTAGAAATACTTGCCATAAATTCATTGTTAGCTTTAGTTTGTTGTTCTTTAAAAACATTGTGAAGAAATCAAGACTCTTGAAACTCAAGCCTATAAAAGTTTGGAAATTTGCGGTCATACAAAAATATCAAAACATATGAAAACTGATAGAGAAAAACTGATTGTAGCATAGAAGCACAATTTTTGCCAGTAATACTGTCGAGCAGTTCCTTTAAACTCTGTTTTAGCGTGTACAACACCCATGTGCATGATCGAAACCAAAAGAGACGGAAAGGCACATATTCACTGACACTCAGTAGTAATAATAGAAACAAACAACTAATATAAATACTGTAAAGCTGCAGGAGTGATCA
This sequence comes from Fundulus diaphanus, assembly GCA_037039145.1. Classification (NCBI taxonomy): domain Eukaryota; kingdom Metazoa; phylum Chordata; class Actinopteri; order Cyprinodontiformes; family Fundulidae; genus Fundulus; species Fundulus diaphanus. Next base: position 16,337,339 of record CM073143.1, on the reverse strand, counting down.
GGTTTCCGTCTGTGGCTGGAACTACACAACATTTTATCCTCTTAACCTGAACTGATGTTTTACATTTTTTCCTTTAAAATTCAGCACTGAAGAACCTCTTATGCTTAGCCTGTGAGGAAAAACGAGGGAGAGTCATCAGTAAGCACTGTTTAAATATACATTCTGACTGGAAACGTGAGTTTAGTTCACAGTAAATTTTGCTGCCTTGTTCCTGGAGGAAACTCCAAAACCAGAGCTTAAATTATGCAAACAAGACAAACTTGCACTGATTTTATTTTATTAGAAAAAATATGTTGTTATCAAACATTACTTGTACTTCAAGAATGCGGTTGTTTGGTTTTGCCTTGAAATATTATCCCTTAAAAAAAAAAACATCTCTGTCAAATGTATGAATTGTAATTGAAAATAAAATAAAGGGCTTCTGGGTGCAATTAACCCATCTTTATTTTAACAGATTCAGTTTCTTGTCTTTAAGGCCAACTTATAATTTAAACTTGTAAATTATAAATCTGGATGACGAAATGTAATCAAAAAGTGCTTTAGGTGCTCTAAAATATTAGTAATGGGGTGTGCTCACTTTTGGAACCAGGTTAGTACACATTAAATCAGGAAAAGAGTTTTTAAATAGGTTATATAGCCTCTTTTTGTAAAAATTTGCATTTTAGTAGGTATTTGTGCATTTTGATATTCACTATACTGTAGTAATGACAATGTGAGAACAGTAATGGACAGTAATTAATATCCAGTTTGGTTCAGAAACATGGCATTCTTTGAAGTCCCATCCGATGCCTCCCAGCAGAAAACAAAACTGCCCTGACTGAGAGACCGACCACTAGGAGGCCAGAACTCGGCCTCAGCTGTTTGGAGAGAGGCCAGAGAATGTAAGCAAATATACTCTGCGTCACGTTTTGCTTAACGCCATACCGGCAGCATTTCCAATGCAACAGCTATGCTCTGATTAGTATTGTTTGTCTTTCAAACTATGTCATCAGGCTGAAAATCATAAGGAGAGATAAGGTAAAGATGGGTCAATTTTGTTATTCCCAGCACTGGAGTTTATTGGAATATTCATTATTTTAGTTTAAGATAGTTTAAGATTTTAAGTCTCTTCATTTCTGTCTCCCCCTCCACAGGGTAACACAATATTTCTGACAGGTTTTAAAGGTCTTTCTTCCCCACGTTGGATCAATTTCCATTTTAAGTTACAGTCAACACATTCAAGACATAGGCTGACTTACAGCTCTCAATGAAATAACATAATTATTTCTCAAGATTTTTGAAAGCCCCAGGACTAACTAAAAGTGAAAACTTCAACCTTGAAATTATTTGTTTTTAAATATCATTAAATTGCATTGATGAAAAACAAAAATTAGCAGGAAAGATTTTTCCAATTGAGTTTACAGGTTGCATGAAAGTAACCTGTTAGATTCAGGCTCTACAAAGAAATTCTGTAAGTGTTGAAAATGTAAGCTATAGGTTTTAGAAAGCACCTTGTAAGTTATAGGAAAGTAACTTGTAAATTATGGAGACGTAATTTGTAAGTTTTGGGAAAGTAAATGTAAATTCTGGTAAAGTTGCCTCTAGATACAAAAAAGTAACGTGTAACTCCTGGAAAGGTGACCTGAAAATTAAACAATTGTGTCCTGGATTCCTTAAGGAAAATAAATTCTGAGTAGTTAAATGGGAAAAGTTATGGAAAAGTAACCCATATGTTCCGGGGAAGTAACCAATAAATACTATGAAGGTTTCCTATAAATTCCAGAAAAATAATCTGTAAATTACACAAAAGTAACCTGTGAATTTTGGGAAATTAATCTACAAAATACAAAAAGTCTTGGATAGGTGGCCTTGAAATTTAAGAAATGTATCCTTTGCATTTCAGGAAACCAGTCTATTAGTTGAAAGTAACCGGTAAATTCTGGGAATTCATCCGCAAAAGTAATCTGTAAATTCCAAGAAACATAACCTGTAAGGTTTGCAAAGTATCCAGTAAATTGTCAAAAAGTTAACTGTAAATGCTGGAAGTTAACCTGTAGGTTCTAGGAAAGTATGCAACAAAATACACTGAAGTCGTAGGCACTGAATAATCACGATTTAATCCACAAAAAATGTAATTTGAAAATTAAAACTACACACAGTAATTTAAAAAGCAGCAAGTCTTGTTTGCACTTGCAGCCTTCCACTCAACCACTACAAAGATTGATCATTTGAATTGTGCCATCCATTCAACCATGCATTGTCTTCCTTTTATCTGAGATCGGGTCAAGTGGGAAACAGGTCCAGGAGGGAACCCCAGACATCCCTCTCCCCAGCAACATCCTTCAGCTTCTTCTGGGCAATCCCAAGGTGTTCCCACACTTGACAAGATATATCCTCCCAGCAGTACGTTCTGGGTCCTGCCAAAGGTCTCCTCCCATCAAACCAAATGTAGGGAATAAGGCAGCTGTCATCAACCGAACTGATTCAACCCAAAAATCACTGAAAACAACTGTCAGCAACAGTTTTTCGATTTCACAAATATTTCCAAACTAAAAGGAATAGTGTCAAAACAATAACTTGAGATAGTTGTCCATGCTTTTATTTCCACTTGTCAAGACTATTGTGACGCACTTTTCCCCTGTATCGTTAAGTAAGACTTCTAACCAGAACAAAGAAGAGCATAAGTCACTATTTTCTAATGTCTTTGCACTGATTAAATGTTCATTTTAGAAATAGGTTTAAAATACCAACGTTTTACTTTTCAGGACCTTGCAGGCTTCTTCCTGTATCAGTGAATTATTAAAGCCACATACTCCAACTCTAGCCGTCAGGTACTTTAACCAAAATCCACTCGTCCCAAGGGCCAGATATAAACCCGCAGGGGCGATCCCTCTAGTCAGGCTTTGAGAATGGAACAAACTTCCTTGGTTTTTCAAGGGGGCAGGTCATGCAAGATCCACTTTTTTATCCATTAGATACATTTTGTTGTGTATCTGGAGTCTCTAGGAATGAAAAAAATCAAATGTAGTCTGTTCAGGAGCTGTGTAGATATCTTCATATTGTTCGGATTATATTTTTCAAGCCATTTCGTTCTCTTTGTTCTCTGTTACATTACCTTTAACAATTACATCACAGTATTTGCTGCGGAACTGCTAAACAAGGTCATAGACTTCCAGTTTACCAATTTTGCGAATGTGCAATTTCTGTTTTTTGCTGCAATTTTGTAATCCAAACTGAAGGATGCTGAAGCTACAAGTAGATAGCCTGTTGGTTGTACAAACCCTCACAATTCATTACATCCAAGCATACTACAAAAATGGCCGAGTGGGGTGGAGTGGAATGCTCTGCGACCTGCAGGGTGACGGGAAGTGAAGTGCCTCTTTTGCATTTAAAGAGACAGCACCAAAACGAGTTGCTCTCAGACGCACCTCAGAACAAGGGTAAAAGAGGGGAAACAATAACGAGGAATTCAGACCAAAGCATTGCAGTTCCACTTTATACAGACCACAACTGAATGAGCTAAATGTGAAAAGGAAGAAATTAAAAGCATGATATTTCCCCTTTAAGTTGTCTTGAGAGTCTGGATTCTTAGAAAGCAGTTAAAGACGTTCTTATTCAAAACAGTTTTTTCCTAAGAACATTAAATATAATAGTGTAGTTGATTTTTTTTCAATTATCTATACCATTGTTTTGTTTTCTGCTTTTCATCATGTTTCAGCTTTTATACTTTGTTAGGCACTTAAAGGTAAATACGATGTAGTAAAATTTGCCCTCCTACTTACAAAATAATTTATTAATTTCATAGTGCAACAAGTCCAGTGCTACGCTTTGTACTTTTACATATCTGAGTAAACCTTTCTTACGTAAATAAAGTTATTTGTCTCTTTCTAAATATATACACCTTTTGTTTTGACATTCAAAGCGTCTTATTTAGAAAACTGATTTCCATCATACTTTGGCGCCCTCTTGTGGCTTCATTTGGTTTTCAGTTTTCTTTTTTATACCAACGCTTGAAGTGTTCCTTGCGTGTGGCTTCTTTGGTTATTTACTATTAAACATGTTGAAGGGAAGCAACAGTGACTCACTCAGACGCGCAAGGATGCATGGGAAACCATTTTTAACTCTTTTGGTGTATTTCACTTGTGGAAAGGTTTAATGTCCTTTGGAACATCCTACTGATTATTTTTTTCTAATATAGTACGCAACACTTAACTGTCACTCACAAGGACATTTTATTTAGTATGTGCCTGGTTGTGTTATTTTTTAACGTTCACCTTTTACCTTGGAATTTGGTTAATGCTCAGAAGTGCATTAGTCGGTATAAAAGCACTGTTAGGCTAGAAATAAGGTGTAAAACTGAAAGAAAGGTGGAAAATTGCTTCCCCTAAAAGCATTTTGGACTCTTTAAGGATGACAAAATCAAAACAAACACACAGGGACCATACAGATTCCCAATCAGAAATCTATTTTACACAGAGGACAAAGTGTACTGAACCACTAGAGCTGCTGGATCCTGCAGTCTAGTCACTCAACTTCAAAGTGAAAAAAAAGGACAAAGACTGACCACTTTCCTTATACAAATAAAATTAAAATGAGATTCAGTATGTTGAGCGATAATAATCGTTTTACAGTGGGGGAGAGAGCCGAGCTGGGAGGAGTTAAATGCACCACAGTTCAGCTGCTCTCCTCCTCAGATCAGAACACATCGGGAGAGAGTCAGAAAAAAGTGATGAAAGAAGACGGGAGAGACCAAAAGCTGCTTCCTGCCTGATCCCAGTAAGGTGACAAACCTGTGGCAGTTTTAGTTCTGGGCACTGAAACCTGCAGGAGCGGTGTTTTCCTGCGGCGAGGAAGAGCTGCAATGAGACACAGGGACTGAACCTTTGAACAAAAAAAGGTAAGAACTGTGTACTGAAGCTGTGAATGTAGGAAATCCTGGAAAGCCTAACCGTCAGGCTCTCTAGTAAAATAAATGAGAGGATATCAATGGGTGGAGATAAGACTGGTTAAATTATGCATTTTGGATCAGTTTCACAAACTCTTAGAATGTTGTGAAGCCAACTAAACAAAGTTCAAATTGCAGGATAGCTAAATGAGTCAAACTTTCTTGTTCTTTTGATCAATAGTTCTCTTTAAATGTTTTTTTCCTTGGTCATTGACCGCTTCTTCGCTGACCTTTGCTACAGTTGTGCTCAAAACTTCCCATTCCTTCCTTCAGTTTGCAGTGAGTCATTAAAATATCACAGTATTACATTATGGCAGATAAACTGGACTGGGCAAGGAGAAATGACATCTTGTTGCAGCAAAGAAACTAAAGTTGCTACACAACTTTTTCTGTTGTTGGTGGCAGTTTTAGTTACAAAGTCAGGATTTTTGTTTTTACTTGATATAATATTCATGAGTCTACATGATAAACTTTATTTTTGTGCAATGACGTACAACTGCATTAGTGTGAGGAGTCATAATCTACATTGAGGACCAGTGGTAAAATATCAGCTAGTACACAAAATCTCATGATCAGTCAGTAAGAGGGTGAGTGTTGCACCTCACTGCAGGCACACTGTGCAGATCCTTTTCTGTCTTATCTATTTTATTTATTTTTTGCCGTAAAGTAGCATTCTTCAACATTCCTAAACGATTAAAGTAGCATAATTTAATATGTAAAGTAGCATTAACAGTGTAGAGATCATCAGATGTCTCTTTTCTTGGCTAAGAAAAGCTCAAAGAGAGTTAATATACAGTAAGGAGAAGACATTTTTAAAGAATATTCACATTTAAAGCACAAATCTCTAAAGCATAAATCTTATAAACTAAATAAGTTAAGTTGGATCAACTTGATTCAATCACTTGTTACCAAGTGAATCAATTTATTTAAGTTGTTTCAATTTAAAGCACAAATCTCTAAGATATGATATGACATTTCTTCAGTTTATATTAAGATTTAAAGAATAAATGTGAACAAGCTGAAATTATGTTCAGCAGCGTTACTAAAAATCATGCAAAATGCATACACATTTATTACACCTTCTACTTAAAAATAACAATCTGTCTAATATAAATGTCAGTATTAACTTTAAACAAAATAAAAAAGGTTTTAAAAAAGATTCATTATTCATATAGCTTCTCTTCTCAAGCATATAAATCTGTTTTGTGTTTAAATGTATCTCCCCACACCTTTGCCCCATAAGTCGTGTATGGCACTAACAGGGATTAAGGAGCATGACATTTTTAATGTTTGTAGTACTAAAACATATATTGCTCTATATAAAATAACAACGATTGTCGACATATTACTTATACCTTAATATCACACCCACAAAACTTTGGTTTCAAAGTATCCCACATTAAATTGATTTACCAAATATTACACGTTTTATTTGTTAGAAATTAGATATATTGAATCCATCTGTTATTGCAATATTTATGTGTGAAATACAGAAATTGGGGAGGATCAATTGGATGTATTATTTGCTGGAGAATATTTCAGGTATCATGTATTCAAACTATATATGTGATTCACAAGTTATTTATTTATGTTAAACTATTATTTATCTATGGGGTGTCAGCTCCCCTTCAACTGCTCCAGACTCGTACCAGAGCGATGCTATGTCATGTAACCTGCAAACTAAGTGAACTTTAGACAGTTTGATAGATTACATTTCATATATTTATAGTATAAAAAGCATAAGACCTAGCATAGGACTTTGCAGTACTCCACTCCTAAACCTGTATCAATCTTTTTTTTAATCAAATTTTCTAATAATAAAATGAGTCAATGTTGAATTAATGTGTCTTTACCTTCTTTGTTTTTTTGTTCCATGACACTATATAAAAATAGGCATTCTGTGTTGCCCTATAATCCTGTGACAGTAGTGGTAGTCTATTATTTGATCTAGAAACACAATCATGCAGCTTCATTTGGTGATAGAAACGTTTTAAAACCAATGGTAGGATCTGCGTTAGCATAAAATCCCTCCCAAATTTGTTTCATTATGCCTGCTTTAAAGACATCTATTGTTTTGGGTTTCTTGTGTGAGTTAAGCAACTGTAGTCATGCTCAAAGATTTTAGCACACTAGTATCAATGTAGCCACTCTAAGAAGTGCATCCTGGTTGTTTCCTAAAGAAAGATGCAAACTGGGATGAATTTTCTTTTCTCCTGAAAGTCATGGTGTTTTCACACCCTGATTGGTCCTTCAGGTGTGAAGATCTGCTATCTCCCGACATGTCCATGTGGGTGATCCTTCCTGTCAGCCTGCCGGTCTTCACCATCACAGGAATATGGGTCGTGTGAGTATATTCTGACCTATTCACAGGTACCATTCCTCAGTTGGGAAAGTAAAACAACAGGTGCAAATTTATTACAATCTAATCGTCTATTAAGTACCTTAAGCTTGGCAGCAGTTTGTAAGAAAACTTACTGGGACAAAAGATGTATATTGCTAAATGATGTTCCCAAGGCAGCCCTCTGGCAGCAGAGAAAAGTAAAAAACAGGCACAGAAAATACATTTGTTAGTGTCTAGGCTTTTTTTTAAATACTTTATTTTTAACAAACATTTAAGTCTAACCTTCATCTTAAAAACTGGTAAAGATACTGTAAGAACCTAGAACTGACATGGGGTGTACTCTCTTTTTTGCTTTAACTGTGCTGGTTAAAATACAGCCACTGATCTTTGGCTAATTTCAGTGGGAGAAGGTGCCGCAGGGCATGTGGTACGTAGAGCTGGATCTGCTAGTAATCACGTTTTATGCAAATGGTGAAGTAAACAGAATTGCTAACACAACTAAAGAAAGAAAAGTTATCTTTTTTTACTGTCCTGTCCCACTTTTTTTAAGCTAAACGTTATTTATCTTTTATTTTACAGATATGCAATGGCCCTCTACAACCAGCATGTCTGCCCTGTGCACAACTGGTAAAACACACAAACAGTATAGTAATGTAAATAGAGCAATAGTCTTCAATCAGGCCTCCAAATTTGCTTATCTGTTGTCGTTTTTTTACTCTTAGCAGTTAGACAATTATAATGTTGTGACCCCGTCCTGATTAATAAATAAAATGTCTAACTTTATTGTGGTAAAACCTACAAAACATGCAATAAGTATGCACCCCCTTAAACAAATACATTGCTAAAAGATGCTTTCAATTCAGTTTCAGCATGATTTCACACCTGACATAATTTATAGGAAATCTGATGAACCTGAAACGAAGTTCAGCTGTCCAAGTAAGAGTTTCTTGACATTTGCACGTTATACTTTAGCTAACTATGTAATTAGTAAAACTGTATGTTTCTCAATAACTAATGAAAAGACAAGACAGGAACTAATCAGGGGTGGCCAAGAGCCATGACACTGAAGCAAAGGGTTCATATTTTGGTTACTCAGCCGGTGTTCGTGGGTCTGGTGCATTTGATTGCTTGATATTCAACACAAGCAAACTATTTTACATCATACTATTAACCACATGTTTACTTCCCAACAATTACATCCATTAACACCATATGGTTGAGTTTTCCCTTTTAACTTTCACTTTCAGACTCCCATTTCAGAAACGAAGTCTTCACATTCTAAGACGTCCCCATATATATAATGTCATCAGAAAATTCTTCACTTCAAAACTAATTTGCAAGACAATTTCTGCAGAAATTCTTGTCGTAACTTTGATCTGATAAGCAACTAAGTCAGAAAATTTATCTTTACACGCCCCCACCCCAAAAACCAAATGTATCTATTACTTCCCGTAACACAGAGTTCTGAATGAGCGGGCATGCGAAAGCAAACCAGCCAGTGCTTTGATTTTGCATCAGTGTTTCCACTTTGTACTGAAATGCCATGTGCAGACGGACAGACTTGGGAAGCCGGTATGGTGCAACTTTTTTACGTTTTACATGTTTCCCTCAAACAGATCTGGTGTTGTTTTTTTCAGTTGAATTGGGTCACATTAAAGGCAGAAAACGTCCACTCCACATTATGCTAAATCAAGCTGGCTGTTATTCTCTTTGGCTCTTTACGTCTCAGGGTTGCCCTCACTTTACTATTAATAAAATGAGAAAACCCTGTGAAATGCCCAGGTTTTGGATGTTATGCTCAACTTTAAAACCTTAACTGTCGATAAAAAAAACACATACATAGGTTGTCATTCGGTCTGGCTCTTTTCTGCTTTAGAAACAGAGAAAAGGAGCTCAAGAAACATTTATTTGCTGAACAATCCGTACTCAACGAGTCCTCTCTGGATGGTTAAATTATGAACTCAATGCAAAGGAATGAAGTAAAAAACACTGCAGTTTGAAACTGCAAGATGGGAAGAGTTTTTTTTTTTAAAAGGTTTATGTGGGTGGGTTCAAAACAGGGAGCGATCCTTCGGGATTCTGTAAACCAACGTTTAGATAAAGAATGTAAGCAAATGCTTCTACACACAAATCGAAGGAGCTCTGACATGGAGGAAATTGTGTGGTATGTGAAGCCTGAACGTTGATTTAAGTAATTTGTCTCAGTTTGCCTTAGTAGTAGGTCCTTGGCAGCAGTTTAGGCAGAGTTTGGAGACAAAAGTTGTTTAGTTTACAGTAATTCTGGGGTTTTAATGTGGAGTTGTGTGTTGAAGGTATTAGCAGGCAGTATCTTATCAGCTGTACCAGTGATCGCAGTTTGGAGAATCAGGGAGACAGTTAAAAGCTACCAAGAGCAAGGAGCAAATGCTATGTAAGAGGAATAGGGCAAAGATCGTGTCCGGGGGTTCCTTAAACATAACCTCAGTAGATGAGGATTTATAATGATCAAAATGATGACAAATAACAAAGCAATCTCTACAAGATTGTCCATAAAGAAAGATGTCTGGTTAATTTTCTACTGTCATTTGCATGGAAATGAGAGCTGTGATGACACAAGTGTTCAAGCCCATCTTTTAAGCATTAACAGTGTGTTTAAACATTTGTTTCTTTCACTTGTTCTGCATCATAAACTGTTTTATAGTGAACTTTGAAGTGAAAGTATAACTGGAGATTTGAATGATTTTCTTCAGCGTAGAACTGTGTTAAGATGTGTTTGTTTTCTTCTCATCTGCTGGACATATGTGGAGACATGTTAAATGTAAATTTGATGCAAACACTTTTTACTGAAAGATGTGTGAAAAGCCTAGAAATAAATTCAGCTTGTACTGCAGCAGCTTTTTTTTTTTTGCTCATAGAAAAATGTGGAAAAACCGACCTTTAAGTTGAGCACATTTGTTCTGTGAAGGACAAAAAACCAAGTTAAAAAATAATTGCTTTGAGTTGTCTATGGAGCAGCAGACACTGTGGAACCTCATTTAGAAAAGTTATGGTGGTTCATGAACGATTAACATATACTTTGCTTTTCGAGTTGATCAGTTTTTTGTCATCTGCAGGTAAGCACTCAATTATTTAAAATCCTGGCAGCAAATTTAGGTTTAAAGTAATAATTTTAATTTGAACAGTATCCTTTTTCTGGCTGAAAGGTATTTTTAGTTTTAATTTGGGAAGTAATATTTCGGTTGGCTTAGGAGTGGCCCAGTCTTGTGATGAATCTGATAGAGAATCTGTTTAGGAGGATAGAGATTAGGGTGTTTAATGAGGCATCCAAAACCAAAGACTTGGTACTCAACACCATAAATAAATTGTAAAAAAAAAACAGTGAAAACAAAGAAAAAAACAAAATAAAACCCCAAATAAACACCAGTGGAAACATGCAAGAATCATAAGAAGAGCTTTATTGCTGTAATACCAATAAAGAAATTCATATTGATTGTTGAGAAGCGTATAATTTATCAACAAGCCATTTTATAAAAATGTAAAATACAATCTAAAACTGATACTCTTATTGTTTTATTGTTTGTTTGATTGTTTTTTGAGAGATGCCTGTCTCATTTCCTGTCAGAAACAAACTGCTTGGTTGAATATAAATCATTACAATTTTAAATGAATAGATTTTATTTTCATCTTCCTTTTTACCTTCATGTATTATTTACATGCCAAACGGCTGATTTGGAAGTGATGACAAAACATGTCCTTTTTTGTCCTACCCGCACAGATGCAAACTTGAAAGTGATTTATCATTGCATTTTTTTAAACAAAAATATGATGCAGAATATGTTGCCAAATCAACAGAGACTGTTTATTTGAACACAATCAGCCTTCTTGAATAACTAACACAGTTTTCATACATAAATTCTATTAACCTATGGGATAAAGTGAGGGGAAGAGAGTGGACCCTGGACTCTAGACAATCCAAAATGATCTAAAGGGATTGAGAGATTGTGCCTGTATTTCTGCATTTATATTCCAATTTATTATTAAGCCCAACCCTAAGGACAAAAGGGAGGGTTGTACAACATGCTGATAGCAAAGATACTGTACCAACAATTGTGCAACCAATGATTTTCCTTAAAAACAATTCTTGACAAGGGGTTTAATCAACATTGATTAAATGTATTGAAATGAAGTGTTGGAGTTTTCTTCAGTTTACTACAATCTTCTAGTCTCAGTGAGATCCGAATTTACATCCATTTAAAATTCAACTCTAATTATGATACAGTACAATCAACGGCAGCCGATAAAGCTGTCTATACGGAGAAGGCCAGCTGATTGAACTGAGATATTTAGTAAAAAATAAAAAAGTGGCATAAGCACACAACTCTGTAGTACTCCAATAACTGACTGGTGTGTGAGATTTATCATGTCTAGTACGATCTGATCCAGTCAGGAGCTCATGTTGAAATTATGCTAAAAGGAATTAATTTTAAAGGCTTTGAAAACATCTTTATTAGTGAGACACAACTGCAAACTGAAAGAGTCACCTACAAAGATATGTGTCTTTGCAGGTTGTATAACGACTCCTGTGAAGAACAACTCCCGACACAAAGAGGACCTGAACTGTGTTGCACCCTAGACAACATACCACTTATCAGGTCAGTAGTGTCAAGCTTCTTACGTAAAGAGTTCAGCCCTGTTTGATGTGTATTCAAATACAAAGGGAGCAGTTTTATTCCAATTCCTCTTATGTTTCTTTTTTTTAGTCATGGGGGAGCACATTATGGACACAAACTAAAAAAAAAAAAAAAAACAGTTCAATAATGATGCCTATCATCTGACATGGTGGTTTGTTTTGGTGCAGTGCGTTTTCTGGTCACTTTATGACTGCTGATTTCTTAAAATGAAAATAACTTGGATATTTAGTCATTATGATCCTCTTCCACAACCCCTCAGATCCCTACAGCTGCATAAGCAAATTCAGTTAGTCTCCTGGCTTGCAACTGGCGCACAATCAAGTCGGGTAAACATCCTTTAGAGTTTCAACCTTCATAATAAATAAAATTCCATAATGAGACCAAGGATGTAGGAATGAGGATCACAATATTGGGGGAGATAAGGGACCGTTCTACCTCCACAGGAACTGGAGCTCTTGTTGTAAATATTAGATCCTTCAGCAGTCTTTGAAATGCCGGCACAGAATGCAAACAATGATGTTGCCCCTGTAGAGGAATGAACGATTAGTTTATGTTAGACACATTTTCTTTAACTGTAGAAGCAGGGTGCCATAATGATGCAGTTTGTTCATACTTCTCATATTCCTGTTGGTAAAGACATCCCTCAATATGTTTGTTAAATAAAACTAAGTGGCAATTTAAAACCAGATTGACGAAGATTATATAGAAAAGGAGTTAAACTAATGACTATATCCAAGAGTGCTGCTCAGTCTGATTGAATCTGTATCTAACTGAACTTATACTTTAACCTACAGCACTTTAGTGTCAATTCGTGTGATTCTCTCTTGCAGTAAATGTGGAACTCTGCCACCTGAAAGCTGCTTCTTCAGCCTGATATGCAGCACAGGAGCCTTTATGGGTAAGTGTCTGCTAAATGTGTAGACAGATATGATACACATCAAACCCCCAAGACTTGTTTTCCCAGTGGCTGCAACTCCAGCCTACTCTTTTCTCCCCAGAATCCAAATCTAGATCCAAATCTCAGTCCACAACCTAAAGAGGAAGAATGTACTCAATTCCTTGAAAGGGGCTTTTTTTTTATGCCCCGCATGAACCACAAACATTCCCCCTCTGGACAAAAGGGGCAGCTTTTCCATTCCACTGTGTGCCAAAACATCTTTAAAAGTCTATTTTGGGTGGTCCTCTCCAAGTTCAGGACCCATTCTGCTCTGTGTATGTTGGTTTAATGCCTTCAATTTACGATATGGTCCACAATGATTTTTTTTAAGGGAGGCCTGCAGGGAAGAGTAAGAGTTGGCAAAGAGAACACAGGAGCTTTATGAACATGCTTTACACAGCATTTCATGTCTTGCGGTCAAAGTATGGAGAACCTGACATTTGACCTGAGTCTTAAAAGGCATATTTAGAAGGGTTCTTTCATCCTAGAGTGTGCACATGGGTTTCTCATGTTACTAGACAACATAGGTTCCACATGTGAAACAGAAGGAGTAAAACTGTCCACATTGGAAGGTCTTCAAGGTGTTTCAGGAGTGAAAGGTTTTTGACATGTGAACAGAACACTGGAACAGAACTCGTTTCACTGTAAGGCAAGGCAAGTTTATTTATAAAGCACTTTTCAGTAATAAGACGATTCAAAGTGCTGTACATGAACAAAACAACAAACAAACATAGGAAATAAAGCATTACCGAGACAGAGGACAATGCAGAGTCAAGCACATTGCATTGGAATATTAGCAGCAGGTCAGATACAATATAAGACAAGTTGGACTCCAAACTTCAACATCAACATTTAAAGGCAACTCTAAACAAATGCGTTTTTAACCTTTATTTAAAGGAACTCAGGATTTCAGCACTTTAACAGTCTTCTGGAAGTTTATTCCAGATAAGTGGAGCTGTTACGGCTGCAGTGGGTCTCTGCCTAATTTTCCTTGTAGGGTTCGAGAGACAGGCCTTCTGCAGGTGTTATGTATTGCCCTGATTGGTGCTCTGCTGCTTTAAAGCTGCTATGCATGCAGCAGAGGGGAGGCTCTCTTCCTGCTCACCCCCCTCAGAACCCCATTTGATTTGATTTGATTTGATTTGATTTGATTTGATTTGATTTGATTTGCTTTGATTTGTAGCTTATCTTATGGTTGGGTTTTGTTAGGTTTGTTTTGCATTTGCTTATTTCTGGTTAGTTATGGGTTTTGCATTAATCCATTTTGGTTTCTTATTTCAGGCATTCCCTCTTCAGGTTTTATTTCTTTAGTATAATTTAATAAATTCAATTTTAATTTAACCAGAAAATCCTTGCGTGGTCTCCTTTAATGTTACCCCACCAAACGAGCCTGGTGGACACAACAGGAGAATAGGAACTAAATGCTGCATCCCCTGTGTTTGGTTCTTGTTCTGGATATGTAGATTAGATTTGAGCCAGAAGACCTGAGTGGTCTGGGGGGTTGACATACTGATAACAAGTTTGTGATGTATTCAGGTACTAAGCCATTCAGGGATTTATAGACTAATAAGTATTTTAAAGTTTATTCTCTGAGATACAGGGAGCCAGTGTAAGGACTTTAGAACTGGGGTGATGTGCTCTACACAGGCGGCAGCGTTCTGGATTGGCTGCAGTTGTCTAATCTACTTTTTAGGCAGACCTGTGAAAACACCGTTGCAGTAATAAATTCTACTAATCATAAATGCATGGAATAATTTCTTCTAAGGATTTACTCAACACTTGAATGGGTTCATAGTCACCTGGTAACATGGTGATGTAGAGCTGTGTGTCGTCTGCATAGTTATGGTACCTGATGTTGTTGTGTTTTATGATCTGAGCTGGAGGGAGCATGTAGATATTGAATGGGAGGGGACCCAGGATCGACCCTTGGGGAACCCCACATGTGATTTTTGTCATCTCTGATGTAAAGTTACCTATTGACACAAAAACCTCCCTGTCCTTTAAGTAGGATGTAAACCAGTCGAATGCTGTACCAAAGTGGCCGACCCAGTTTTCCATGCGCTCTAACAGAATGGAGTGATCGACAGTATCAAATTCTGGACCAAGGTCCAATTATACCAGCACTGTGGTTCTTCCACAGTCTGCATTTCATCTTAAGCAAGCAACATCCTCAGGTCTTTTGGTTTTGTTCACACATTCCCTACCAAAACACTTTCACCTCTGGGACACAGAATCTGTCTGCTCCCTGATCAGTATGATGGCTTCACTTTCCAATTGTGTTTATACTTGAATATAGTTGCTTGAACAAATGAATTTGGCCCCTTTAGGCACCTGGAAATTGTACCCAAGAATGAAGCAGACTTGTGGAAATCCACAATTATGCATCTTTCTGATCTCTTGGCTTTGTTCGTGTAATTTTCATATGATGTCAAACCAGACAGTAGCAGGTTTGACGTGTTGCTTTCCAAAACTGATAAAATGTCACGATTGTAGGTGTGAACCCGAAATTCAGCCGAACACAGAGTTACGTTACAAAGGGTTTATTGGAAATGTTCAAAGCAGAAACACCAAGAGTTGCTGGCAGAACCAGACTTGACCAGATGCAGGTTGAGCACACAAGCACTAAAAACACCATGGCGGCAGAGCACAAGTTAGGTGTAGAGCAGATCTGGCAGTGAGTGGGTGAGTGGGGCAGGTATATGAAGGCTGAAGAACAGGTGAGCGGAGTAAGAACTGACTAGTGGCAGCAGGTGGAACTGGTCTGGGCTGATGACTGGTGACTGAGACGTGGACTGAGCTAATTTGAGGGTTTCTGTGGCTGAGAGGTGACAGAGCTGATCATAGACAAGTCCGGAAAAGTCCAAATGAAACAAACAAAAAACCTAAATCATGACACCAAGGCATGACATCGTCTGGGTTTTCTCTTGGTGAGAGAGGGAGACCTTTTTGTCCCATTACAACACCAAACCTCATTGTTATATGTGATAAACCAGCACAATGAATGTGACGTAGAAGGAACATGATACATACTTTTCAAAGTTTGTTTACGAAAAAAAAGTCTGAAAGCTGTGGCCTGCCTTTGTATTCAGAGTGGTGATAGCTACGTATTCCTTCTCCTTCCTCCTGAGAATTATGTGCTTCTTTGCATTGGTCTATCCCAATAAAATAATTTGAAATGGAAGTTCAGTTTCAAGAATCTTCATCATTGCTTAGAGGCAATTGATCTCACATAAATGTAACAAAATAACATATGCATCAAAATCGCACAGTACTATTTAAAAATCAAATAACTGTAGGGATAAATTAATTTTTAGTCTATTATACCTGCATATTGGCAGTCGATATCTATCTATACATCATTGCAGTGGAAGGGCTGGATCTACAGGATCAGTTTGGCTTTTTCACTGGATTCTCCTTATATAAATAAGTCAGTGAGGGCACTTAAGGATGTAACAGCAACTTTGGTGCATACCCTGACAATTCCCAACGGTTCATTCCTGAAATAAAAGAACAAAATGTGAAAAGGTTCAAGGGGTGAATACTTTTTCAGGTCACTGTAAGCAGCTGTTCACGCAGGCATTTCTGCTCTCAGAGAAAGTCAGAGGGTGGGGGTTTCTGGAAGTGATCCAGGCATTAAATAGTTTTCCTCCTTTTTTTACAAATATGCTCCCGTGATAAGGATCGCTTTTAACGCAAAGCTGTGGTGTTGGTACATATTTGAAGAACGGTAACTGCTGAAGCTCTACAGATCAGAAAGTCAATGGCTTGCTGTCCTTCTGCCCCTTGAAATGTTGAAAATATCCATGACCTCGAACATGGTTCCCTATCCCAGTTTCATCATCAAAAACGGACCGCTGCGTTCCCTGCTGGACTGCCAACAGGAACGTTCAAACAGGCGCCCTGAGCAGTTTGATGAGCGCCAGATGTGAACGACAACTCTGCTGTGAAGCTTTGATGGAGCTGTTTGATAAACAGACACCAGGAATCTGCAGCATCATGTCACACTGCAGGAGAAAACCATGAGCCTGCGGCTCCTTCTGTCACAGTTCATATGCAGGATCGAGCAGGCTGGAGTCACTCTAAGTTAAACTTTTTTTTCATTAAGCAAAATTCAACTAACTAAAATTTTATTGAATCCAGAAACTGACAACAAGCATAAAGCAAATAATATATTCGAACCAGGACTATAATACCCCCACCAACTCTATTTTGTTTATATTTACCTCCAAGCATTCAATAGTAGGTCTGGCTGTTGGTTTAGAGTTGTTGTCTTGCTGGAAGGTGAATATCCACCTAAGTCTCAAGTATATTGCACCCTGCAGCAGGTTACCTTCCGGGATTGTATCGTTTTTTAATTAATTCTATCTTCCCATCAACGCTAACCAGATTTTCTGTCCCACGACATTATGCTGCCACCACCATGTTTAACTGTGGCTTTGATATGTTGTATGGAAACAAATTCACCGGATCTATGTAGCTCCTCTAGAGTTACCATTGGCTTCTTGGCAGCCTCACTGATTCATGCTCTACTTATGTCAGTTTACATAAACGGCAAATTCTTGCTAGCTTTGCATTTGTCATATTCTTTCCGTTTTCAGATGATGGAATAAACAGAGGTTGAATTTCTCAAAATGGTCTAAAAAATACAAGTAAATAAAGCCAGTTGCCTTGGAATGACAAGATGTGATCACATAATGATATTATGTGTAATTTCTTTCTTCCTGTGTTTGATTTTGTTTTCAGTGGTGCTTATCACCCTGCTGCGTTACGCTCACGTGATTGAGAAGCACCAGAACTGCGTTCTGAACATGGCCAGCCTCTCCACCGGGTGGATCTGTGCTGCCGGTCTCACCATGGTGGGAAACTTTCAGGTAATCGTCCGCACATGAGGTCAGCTTTTAGGTTTCACCTTTGCTCACAGCTGTCTCTGTGTCTGTAATCATTAACTTTGTGTAAATTAAAAATAAGATTAACAAAGGTGACCGGTTCTGAATTCTGCAGGATCCAGAAAGTCTTCTCACACTGATGTTAGTATCTTTCAGTTTAACAGTTTGATCGAAACGCCAGTTAACCATTAGGATGTATTCAAGGCAAAACTGCAATCCTATCACAATGTTTGCCACCTTTCATCTCACATATATCTACAATTCAGTCCAAAAACAAACAAACCTATTAGAAGGAAAAATGTAATATATGAAAAAGCTGCAGTAACCTAGTAGCATAACTCTGCACAACCAAAAACTACTTACTTTTGATTGACTTCCAGCATTCATTCATCTACATACCTGCTATCAATTTTAGTGAATCTGGTGAAACTGATATAAAGCAAATGTTAAGGATTTCCTTAACATTTGCTCATTTGAATCCTTTAGTTAAAGCCACAGTTTGCACAATGGTTACAAAGGATTAGAAGGATCTCCTTGTAGAAATATACCAACCCGGGAGAAGACTTAAAAAGACACTTATCAGTAATCAAAGACACTGTGGACCAACAAGACAACATGGAAACTGATTATGGAGGTTGCAAAGAGCTTGGGAGCAGGCCTGAATGAGCTGCAGCAGAGGTGGGATTCGATGTGGGCCGTTGACCATGGGAGCATTAGAAAGGGGACCCACATGTAAGAGATTTTTTAAAAGAAATCTCCCTGAACATTTGTTCTATTGGTTTTATGTGTGTTAGATCAGTCAGAGCTGGAGGAAATCATGAACAGTTCCGAAAACCGGTCAGTTTCAGCCCAAAACCTTCAGGCGCCCGCAAAAAAGCTGCTGATGAAACTGATTTAATTTTTCAGCAACATCAAGCAGACATTCAAATCATCAAAAACAGAATGGATTCAGCAGAAGAAAAACAAAGCTTATGAATGGCCTGACCAAAGTCCAGAACTACATCTGACAGAAAATCTGCGGAGTCCCCCGAAGAGATGTCCTCGCAAGCTGCAACATTTAGTGGGGGACGCTGACAGACTCCTACCATAGCTGACTGAATGCTGAAGCCGAATCAAGAATCTTTTACTTTAATAGTGTGCATACACATTATTGCCTCTTTGTTTTATTTGTCACATCTTTCCCTTTGTTTGTTTTTCTGTTGAATACTAATGTTGCATCAAAGGTGGAAATTTTTTTTAACAGGGTTGATCGCGCTCCCTTTTTCCAGTTCAACAAACCAGGGGTGTGCAGACTTCTCATACCTACTGCACATAATTCAAAGTCTATGTTGTCCACCTGAGTGGATGCGTGAAAAATCGTTAAAAAAATGTCTGTTTAAGTAAATGAAACTATGTTCTTTTTTTATGCCGAAGATGACTGAGAACACTCGTGAGGTTTTTAAGATTCATGCATGGAGCGGTTAAAAGTTGCAGCAGCTGCACAACAGACGTGGGGCCTTACTGGAATTGCATGTTCTCTTGTGCTTCCCGCTTTGAAGAGCGGCTGTGAGAAAAAACACAACTCCTATAAGAGATGAATTTATTTCAGGACTTTAAAAACATCTATAGGGTTACATAATTTCCAGTCAGACTACAATCTCTGTGCTAGTTATTCACATCACTTCCGGCTTTTGTGCCGTTGGTTTATTTGAAATTGATGTTTGATCTTTTCTGCACAAATTCCAAGTATAATCAGAGCAAAATACGAGTAGGACGTACTGTTATTGTACATAACAAAATGGCCTTTGATCTGTGGTTAGAATGTATATTGATAGCGATGTGATGTGTAACTGCCCACCTAATTGATTTTAAAAAAAAAACATTGAATTCAATAGCTTAAATATTTTCTCTACAAATTCCAAGCAGATGTCGATGCTTAAGTAAAACGTGATTTATGTGGCAGTGCCATCAGAACCAAAGGGGAGATCATAGAAAACATGTTCAGATCATCCTGCCTCTCTTTAGATAATCATGTTCAGATTTGGAAAATTAGCATTATAAGGAACTTTTCTCATGTGTCCAGAAGATATAGGTGGCATCTAGCCAGAAGGTTGGGCAGTAAAACAAGAACAGATTTAATGTCTCAAAGGCTGCTGGTGGGATTGATAACCCTGTCTCATCACAAATATTCTGCTACGTACCGACTGCTGAGCCCATCTTGTGCTCTCTATTGTCCATTCTCTGTAGCCAAAGTAAATCTCCTTTCATGTTCTGTTTGATCAGTCCGAAAACAGCCTTGATGTGGTGGGATCTTAAAACAAACTTTTCTGTAAGGAGTGTAGCATAGCCGTTAGGACGGGCAGATTTATTGAGGAGTCACCCTTGCCTCTATTCACTCAGAAGTTACACAGTTGAGCGTCTTGTGGTTTTCCTGCCGAATTCATACATTTGGACCAAAGCGTTGTCCAAAGTGCGGTCCCTTGATAAAGGATTGCCTTAGTTGTCATATTATAATTCAGTTTATAATAATTTACATTAATGATTTAATGAATACAGCATTGTGTTAAATGCTTTAGTATTTGTTGGATTAAAAAGAGTGATTTTTAAAAATTTTTTACCTAATAATCCAAATCATTGTTCAACTATTTCATGCACATCTTCAGTCGGTAAAAAAGGTCAGTATTGGCTGGCATGTCAATAAAAACCAAAAAGTTATTTCGTACATATTCCCTTCACCTTTGTCACATGGAATCCCCACCTTCAATGTATTTTATTGGGATTTTGTGTGTTTACAAAGTTGTGCACATGACATAAGTACGAAGAAAAGGATACATGGTTTTAAAAATGTTCTATGAATGATTTTGTGCATTTGTGTCTGCAGCCCCAAAAGACTTTTTTCCAGTATTGCTGTTTTTTTTAGCTTAACTCGGAGCAGCCTTGGCTTCTCTGCTAAAGAATAGCATCTCAATACCACGATGTTGCCACCACCGTTCTTCATCATAATAGTTTCTTTCAACAATGGTTGAAAAGGTCAGATTTGTGGAGTGGATAAATAATGGTTGTCTTGTCAACAGATTCTCCCACCCGATTTGTGGATCTCTGCAGCTCCTCCAGAGTTGCCACGGGCCTCTTCACTGCTTCTCTGAATAATCCTTTCCTTGCCGGTCAGTTCAGGTGGAAGGTCTTTGTAGGTTTTAGGTGTGCCGTTCCCTTTCCAGTTTCATATGATGGATTAACCGGTGCTCTGTGAGAGGTCAAAAGCCGGGGATGTATTTTTATAACCCTATTTAAACTTCTTTGCAAAGGTATCCCTGACCTGTCTGATGGGTTCTTCGTTCCTCATGATGCTGTTTGTTCACTAATGTTCTCGAACAAACCCCTGAGACCCTCACAGAACAGCTGGATGTGTGCTGAGTTCAGTCGACAGCGTGGGCCCTTCTAATCAATGGATTTGTACGCTGTACTTCAGATTTTTCTTTGTAAGAAATTTGGAAAACTTTAGAAGATTTTTATTTTCCTTCCACGTCACAATTATTGCACAGTTGTCGATTTTTTTTTTAAGTTTAGACAGAAAACTTAACTGTTATGCATGCTGAAAACTGAAAACGAACTTAGTGTGGTTGGTTAATTGTCGGCCTCGTGTAAATATTTTTCTGCCATCAGTTTTTTTAAGATGCTGACTTTGGGTCTTTGGGACAAATTGAGGGTATCATTATGTAACAACTACTGGCTGTGAAAGCATGTTGCCCGTTGTAGCAAGAATACAGGGCATCTCATGGACAATGCAGGGTAGGTGGGGCTTCTCTTGCACGTAATCTCATCGCCTACGAGCCCCTGAATCAGAGCTGACACTGTGTCGTGTCTCAGGATCAGAGATAATGATGTAGTTGATCTGGTTACTGCTGTAAATCATTAAATTAGAGCAGGGGCGTCCAAAAGTGGAGTGATTTTGTGTGGCCCCACCAACCACAGTTTAAGAATGATACAAATTTGGCGACTGATGTAGATGGAGACTTTTGTTTTCAATTAAAATAATAAAATCATATTTTGCATGGTCTGCAAGCACTTTCTGTGATTTTGGCCCACATAGCAAAGTTTGGACACCGCTGCTTCAGAGAGTTAGCTTTTTTCTTGTAGGATTGATGAGTGAATACTGGTGGGTTAAGATAACCTGTAAATTGCGACTTAATCACCGACAAGAATGTCTGCGGTATGTGCAATTTATTCTCCTGATCATTAGAGATAAAATAAATATTTGCCCTTTCAGCTGTTTTTCCATACTGGCTGCAAAGCGATGGGCAAAAATTTGTTTTTGAATGTTTGGAATGAGGTTTTTGTCAGCTTTGTTTTGAAAAGCAATCGGTACTCAAAGATCAATACTGATCACATGTGAGATGGCTATCTTGATTGGACAAGAAAACAATGCCGATCCATATTTTGGGGTCAGGGGTGAAAACAGAACAGGGTTCATGTATGAGACGAAACAAGTCACATTTTGCTAACCATGTTGGCAACATGTTTGAAACACAACGCATTCCATTAGCATGTTAGCAGCTAGCGTTTAGTTGTCTCAGTAGTGGCAAGTAAGGTTCGCATCTCCGTAGCTGTTTTTAAGCTGTCTTAGCTGCTTCAAGTAAAGATGTTTTAGTGATTGGAGGTGTTGAGTTCAAGCCCATTTAAATTTAAGAATAGTTGAACTCAAAAGAAGTGGTGCTTTCCTTTGCACATAAAGTTACTCAAAGCAAAACAAAGATGTGGATTTTCTATGTTATAATATTCTAATGTTTTAGACACACGTGTAGATCATTTAAAATGGTCTCCAGCTTGGCAGAACTTAAGCACAATTTAAACAAATCAGTCAGTTTAGAAACTACCTTAAAGCTTTCAGGGTTGTTGTATGACTATTGTTTTAATTTATTTGGTTGTGTTCTTTTTTATTTTAATTGTTTCATTATAGGATTCTTACTTATTCATTAAAGTTTGTATTGTCACTGGTTTTGTATTGTCGCTGGTTAAAGTTGAACGTCCAAGAGGCTCATGCCTATTTTATTAGTCCATGTTAGCATTGTCTGTTGTTGTTAGTCTATGTTAGCATTAGTGCATGTTAGCAGTTCTTACACAGCGACCAACTGTTAACTTTTGCTGTGTTATCGGCAAGTTTATGTGACGCTCAACTATCTTGCTGGGCACGCTCGCAACTGAGACAAAGAAGGCTGAAAATTTCCGATTGTCTCTGTTCAGAATACAAATGATTTGTGTGTTTATTTCAGGTGGATTTTGCTAAAGTCCTCCATTATGTAGGAGCTGGAGTTGCCTTCCCGTCCAGTCTGCTGTTTGTGTGTCTCCAAGCGGCTCTAACCTACAGACTGGCCAAAACCCAAGAGGAGTACCGAGTGGGTCACATACGAGCGGGGATGGCTCTGCTGGCACTGATCACCCTGGTTCTCAGTATCCTTTATGTGTAATTTTACATTTTCCTCCAGATTTGCTCACAAGGTGATGCTTCAGATAGTCTAGATTAGCATCACCCCCTGCTGGAGAACAGACTGCTTTACATGAGAGTTTTGGATTTCCTTCACTTGAAATTACTGAGCGTCCAATCCTGAAGTCTGGCAGCTGCAAACTTCTCCTAATTAAAATTGTAGTATTTAGAAGCAAAGCATTAGTTCTTGAACCAAATGTGCTATCTGTGTTTGTTTCATTGTGCCACTGTTTTACTGGCGTTGAGAGAACATTTGTAATGTCCTATTAAGCCGTCTATAAACTTGTCTGCAAGAATTCTCGCAGTATTTGTGCATTGACAAACACAACAGAGAGTGCTACACATTATAAATCTGGCTGGCCAGGTTGCCCCATCTAAGCCTTTTTTAATGTATATATTTTCATAACTTGCAGGTAAAGTTAGACATGAAATGCCCCGGCAGACAGTAATGTAAACATCTGCAGTGCCAGCTTTCCCTCAGATTTCCAACGGATCTGAAATAAACTCAAAACAATGTCTGGTAGCAATTATTATGAGAGGATCTGGATCAACTAATCAATCAAACTCTGTGTTTTGCTTGGGTCACTGGGCTGATTCAGGTGACAAACAGCCCATTAGATCTTGGGTGACCGATTGCCATGGTGTTATTCTCCTTAACCTCCCATCACCAGGTGGAGTTTTCTTCTGCCAGGAGAGCTTTGCCCTGCAGCACACCTCTGCCATCTTTGAATGGGTCTACTGTATGATCGTCATGTTCTTTTATGGGACGTTTGCCTTTGAGTTTGGGGGCGTATCAGCCGACACCTTAATTATTCTCTCCAGAGGAGGAGGAGGACTACCCAGTTTATCCCTCCAGGCAAACAAGCCGGAGATTAGCGGAGGGCCCGGCCACCACCAGGCAGAAAACCTGTCAATTCTGTAGCCGAACAGCACTGGAAGTCACTGTGTAAAACATGGAAGACGCTAATTACCGTGCTCATGTCGTTCATTCAGTAGCCTCAGCTCCAAAGAGGCTAAAGATTCACAGACTTGTAGCCTGCTACGCTGCAGAACATAGCGTAATATCACAAGTGCCTTCCTGAAGACAGAGGCCCATTACGATCAGAACAGTTTGTTTTATTCTGTCCTTATGTAACGATCACCCTCTGAATCCTCAGCTGGATTCAGCTTTCATCTGATCAAACGTCTTCAAAAAGTGCCTCAGAAGTCTCTCGGAGTTTAGATGTTTAGACACGGCGCCTCGGTATTGTTTTCACTCAGGAAGTTCGGTTACATCACCAGCTTTCGCCCTTTTTTGCTGCGGCAAGGTGAGGTTTTCCAAAAGCTTCAGACAATAGGTGGATGTAACTGAGTGCCAAAAATAATTTTCTTTCATCTGAAATGGATTTTCCACCCAAATCTTATGACAGTCGTATTTGTCTTTTTTATGAACAGCGCATCTGGCTTGTGTTTCAGATTATAATACGCAAGCGAATGCAAGATCATGTCGACATAGCAGCCTCAATTTTTTTTGTGTATTTGATCTTTGTTTTTTTTTTAACAAAAAAATGGTAGATACAGAAGTAAACGTGATAGTTTTACAGATGAGAAAATAAAGCAAAATGAAAAAATGGGTTTGTTGTTTTATGATTAAAAAAGATTTTGTATTTCTTTATTTGTGAAACTGGTACCAAAGTTTAACTTTACAAGATGCCCAACATTCCCTATTTTACCGCAGGAGGAAGGCTGTGTTTTTATAAAAAAAAATACTGCTTTATTCAGAATTTTACAAGTGTATTATCAAGATATTATGACTTTATTCTTATAGTTTTTCCCCCAAAAGAGAAAATAAAATCCCAACTGCCAAAAAGGGGTCACCAGTCTGTGGCACTGTTATTTGATCTAGATCAAGAATGCTCTCTGTCCGGATGAGACAAATGGAGCGATGAGCTAAATCCCTTTTATTGCATTTGCAAGTCTGATGTCCTTCAGCTGTGCAGCACCTGATTAAATCACTGTTCAATGCAAGATGCGCATTGCAAGATTTTTTTTTTATTAAACTGAACTGTTTGGGAAACGTTCAAATAATTTGCGTAGAGGAAAGCTTCCAACCTGAACAGACCTTGCATATTATGAAACGTAGTTGTGGCAGTATCAGGGGATGTTTTTCTTCAGATTGCACAGGGAAGCAGGTCAGAGTTGATAGGAAGATGAACAGAGCTAAATATATGGCAGTACTGGAAAGAAAAGTTGAGACTGGGGTGGAGGTTCACCTTCCAATGGGACAACAATGCACAAAGCTGGACGTGCAAAGCTGATGGAGACACAAAGACTTGCAAGAGGCTGAATAGGAGTGACTGCTAAACAAGATTTTCATTTGAAGATTGTTTTTAAAGAGTGTGGCTCTTAAAAGAACAGTTTGATTGTTTGACCAGACCACATATGCCAGCATTCACTCCCCATGTGCATCAGTGAGCCTTAGCTCTCCATGACCCTGTTGACGGTTCATCATTGCTCTGTCCTCAGATTCCTTTTGATAGATAGTGACAACTTCAGACCCGGGAAGCCGGTTGACTGTTTTTTCTGCTTCTAACACATCAACTTTGAGGGCAAAATGTGTACTTGCTGTCAAATAAAACGTTATTTTGTTACAGAAACAATACCTCCTGCATCTTATTAATCAAACTGCTAGCACTTTATTTGTTTCAGTGGTTGTTTTGTTATTGCCATCTGTCTTGTCCACTATGAGGTGTGCTGCTGCCTTTCTCAGCCAGGTCACCCTTGTGAAAGAGGTCTTGATGTCGTTGGGTCTTTTACCTGATTAAGTAGAGATTTTATATTTTAGAAAGAACTTATTGGTGTTATCCACCTCACCTGTTGGTGTTCACAATATTATAATCAGCTGGTGTATTTTACTCTTTTTCTAATTTTGAAAGACTTGCATTTTATTTATTTTTTTAAACATCCACGGTTCAAAACCCTCGCCGGTTTCTGCAGGATGTTTCTTTCGGTTTGGGCAGACGCAAAGGAGAACCAGTCCATGTTCTCTTCCAGTTCAAGGTTGTGCTGAGGTAGCTTGTTTTTGAGCATGGTGTTATAGCTTTCTGAGCAAAAACATGTCACCTGAAAACCTTATTGACTAGCAAAGGGGAAAAAAACCTGAAATGTAGAACCATTAAATTCACCAAGAAGAAGTCTTGAAGAGTGATATTGGTAGTGAGGTAAATCTTGGAGACGATGAGGAGCAGAAAAAGTTCAAGCGGACTTTAAAATTCGGGAAAAGCTGTTGAGAAAGCGTAGAGGTGGTCCTATCCGTGGGGGTTTAAAAGCAAGTCTTGTTACATGGTCTTTGCTAAGAAATGCAATATAGAGAGTGAAAACCTAAGATTACATGGTTTAATGTCAAATGCACATAAAAAAGTCATATCTCACATGTAGAAATGAAATGCAAAAAAGCAATAAATACATATTAGGAGCTGTAGCTGGATGTGGGGCTGATAAACAATCATTGTTACACATATACAGAGCAATAATGAGGGCAGCAGCAGCAAAAACATCACTACTCAAACTGGACAGACTGCAGTATTCAGCATTTCGAGTTTGTGTGGGTGCTATGAAATATAACCCCTTCAACCCACTGCCAACAGAATTGGGCAAAAGTCCTTTATATTTGAGAAGAGCAAAACTTGCTCTGACTGGATCAGATTGAAAGGAGGTGGAGAAGAAAACAGTTCAGGGGAGGTACTTGCAGGACTTCTGGCGATATTCCAAATTCAAGGGAAACTGGTTTGGATGGACAATTAAAAAGCTTGCTAAAAGTTATGAATTTAGAAAACCTGAAGTTTGCCAGGTCCAGCTCAGTCAGCAGCATCCCACCGTGGCTTTACCCAGAGGTCATAATAACCAAAAACATTTTGAAAATGAAGAGAGATTGGTACATGGATGAAGTTGGAATAAAGAGTGCTTTATATCTGCAAAAACAACTACCTCAAAATATTTACAGATGGTTCAAAGAATAAACCATGTTGTGTAGGTATTGGTAGATATATCTGAGTTCAATGTATCGATCTGTAAAAGACTTAACAGATCAGCTTTCAGTATACACAGCAGAAATAGTGTCTTTTATGTGATTGCAGTGGGCTGGAGGGGTCAGACCAGATAGAGTGGTTGTGTTCAGATTTACCGTCAGAACTGGAAAGCATACAATCTACAGAATCTAACAGAGAGGACATCCTTATTAAACTCAACCACAGTCTTCAGAGGTGGGATTGCGTCACATATTTGCCGGGAGACAGCTCACGAGGGGGTAAGGCAATGGGCATGCTGATAATTTAGCAAAACAGGCATTAAATAGAGAAATATCAGTTACAGTCCCACTTGTCAAAGGTGAAGGAAAAGCTTTGGTCGGGTACAGCGAAATAAAAATTTGGCAGAAAGGATGGGATAAAGGTCGAAGAGGCAGGGGGTATAAAAAAAATACAAAAATCCACAATAATAAGCAGAAACAGAAGGGAAGAAACAATCAGAACAGGAATTAGGGTAGACCACACAGGGATAAACAACATTTTATTGAAAATAGGAGAAAGGAATACTGACGAATGTAAGAAGCGACAAAGAAAACTCAACTGAACATATATTACAGCATTGTGCGTATAGTCCAGAAAGAGTATTAGGGCACACACACATGATCTAGCAAAATGGCTTGGCACATAAAGTGATAGGGATTAAATACACCAGGAGGTCACTGTTCAATTTGTTTAAAAGATACAGGATTATTGACTGGAATGTGACACAAAGAACTAGAAACATGTCGTACAGTAGGTGGCGGTAGGCAGTTTAATGTTGTTTACAATCCGCCATAAGTAGAGAGAAGAAGAAGAAGCTGGCGTTAGGTGGCAAAATGAAAACACGCTCACGTAAATATTTCTGAACCGGAAGACGACTAGGATCGATGGGCGCATGAGAGCGACCCTTGCACCTGGATGCTTCTTCCGCCGGTTTCAGTGCCTGCAGCCAGGTGCGCTTGGAGCTTATGGCCGCAGCGGTTCCCCGGAGGTTCCTCAGGGCTCCAGCCTGCCTGTGCGTCCTCTGTGGGCTGCCAGCCGCGGGGAAGTCGACGCTGACCCGCACTCTCCTCGGTGCCGCCGCGGAGCGCGGCTGGAGAGCGGCGGCGGTGTCCTACGATGAGCTGATCCCCGAGCAGGCTTATTTCACGGAGGCGGAGGAGGTGCGTGTGAAGCTGGCTGACATGGTTGGAGTTCAGGATTTAAATGGTGCAGGGACAATTTAACAAATTATTGTAAATAAAGGTTCATTTATTTCATTTTAAAAATAAAATGAAGCCTATATTTATGTTTAATATAATGATTTTCCACCTACAGCTAAATAAAACTCGATATATAGGACTATATTGCGTCAGACCAATAACAAAAACATTTTATAAGAGAAATGGGGGCTTAATTAAATTCTACCGATATATATGTGTATGTGTATATATATATATATATATATATATATATATATATATGCATATCAATAACATAGAAATCATATTGATCAATATCGATAATTATCAACAAATTATATATTTTAAGTGTAACCCTGGCCATTTTATGCAGTTGCTTAGCGACCTATTTTTAGACACAGAACACGCAAACACTGAATTCAATTTCAACCCTTTATTCAACCAGCTTTTTACCAAAACTGCAAGTTTTTAAAAAAGAATAAAGAACGCAAGCTCTCTGAACCCTTTGAAGGGGGCGGAGCTTAGAGAAAATGCAAACGGAAGGAAAACTGTTATTCTATTGAACTTTTTATTGACCCTTTTTGTCTATCATCGATATATATTGTTATTGAATTATCATTCAACCCCTATATATATATATATATATATATATATATATATATATATATATCCTCCAAATTACTCTGAATATTAGCATCTCTACTGATGTTCATATGATCTTTTGCTCCTTTCCAGCACACCAATTGGAAGTCCTACAGACAGGCGGTGTTGCAGAGCATCGAGCAGTTCTTGGAGCAGCATGAAGGGGTGGCAGATCTGCCAAGCAGCCCTCTCCTCAATGAAGCCTCGTGGCAACTATGTCTTCAATCCCTGCTGCAGCCTGAAGAGTTGAACCCTGATGGGGCGCCGCTGCTTTTTCTTCTAGATGACAACTTCTACTACCCAAGCATGAGATACGAAGTGTACCAGCTTTCAAGAAAGCGTAAGGACTCTTTGTCCAAAGCGATTATGCTCCTGAGCGGTCTTTTGGGGTGGCGTTTTTAATACGTGTCAGCTGTGGTTGCAGTTTCGCTGGGTTTCTGCCAGGTGTATCTGCAGTGCGACTTGGAGACCTGCATCAGAAGAAACCAAAGCAGGCCTCGACCCGTTCCCGTCCAAGTGATCGTGGAGATGGAGAAGCGTCTGGACTCTCCAAATCCACAAAAGAACCCATGGGAGTTCCAGAGCATCTCACTCAACTCGACCAACGATGTGTCCAAGTCTGACATGTAAGACAGCAGAATTAACCGGTTTTTTTTGGGGACGTATTGGTCAATTTCAAGGTAGTTAATGAAGCTTTTTTCTGGATGTATCTTCATGTTTGACGTTTTATCAGTCAGAGAGTAATCGAGTTGATCTCTACGGCGCTAAATAATCCGTTGAGCCCAGCTGAAGATAACACTGAACAACAGGTGTGTTGAGGTTTTTCTTAAATCCGAAAAACACAGTAAAGAGGAATTTGAAGCTGAAAGCTACAGATGTAGACGGCTTCTCACAATCTTTTTTTTTTTTTTTTTTTTTTTATTCATGTTGCAGGAAGCTGATCGTCTCAAATGTGCCCTGAGCGTGGTCCACCAGGCTGATCAGGCCTGTCGCCGTCTGATATCCGAGGCTATGAAGGCTGCCAGAGGTCAGCTGGTTTCTTTCCCAGATAACATTTCCAAAAACTATTTGTCACGTTTCATGACGATGACCTTTGCTGCTCTCACTTCTAGAAAGCCACGTCCCATCTGAACATATGCGGGCTCTGGCTCCTCGGCTGAACGAATGCAAAGCGGCGTTCCTTGGCGATCTGCGGCACCAGTTCCTGCAGGAGGTGCGTTTCCTTCCAGAGGAGGACGTCGATGTGGAGCAGGTGGTGAAGAGAGCAGTGGAGAGCGTTTTTGATGACAGAAAGAATGAGATCATTTCACAATTTATTGACAACCATGAAACAACGTGATTTTCCTTTTTTTTTTTAAGATGATCTGAAGGAGCTTATCGTGAAAGTTTGACGTCTGTATATATTTAAATTAAAATAAAATGTATTTTTGATGAGTATTTGTTCTGAAGTTAGCAAGACAATCTCCTTACTTATGCATTGTCTGTATAATTTCTACAAGAAATAAGAAAACTAATATTTTCCTT
Source organism: Fundulus diaphanus (assembly GCA_037039145.1). Taxonomy (NCBI): domain Eukaryota; kingdom Metazoa; phylum Chordata; class Actinopteri; order Cyprinodontiformes; family Fundulidae; genus Fundulus; species Fundulus diaphanus. The sequence goes on along the minus strand of CM073143.1, from coordinate 16,306,730 downwards.
TTTCTATCCAACATGATCAGGCGCAAAGTTTACTGAACTCCTAATTCTTCGCTGTCAATCAAGTAAAAAAAAAAGAGTCAGGCACTGCAGATTTGCTTTAAGTGTTTCAGATCTAGTACCTCTAAATTACAGGGATAATCTATAAATATTAGAGTAAAAAAAGCCTGTGAGTTAAGAACGTCTAAATGTAATGTGATTATTATCGAGTATACCGTAGATGCAGTACCCTCCACTCTTTTTAGCACCCCTGACAAAGATATGTCAGAAAATCTTAAAACGTGTTCATATTTTATTGCAGTAAACGCTTGATTTTGTGTGAGGTGAGCAATTTATGTGTCAATTTGTTTGGTATGTTTTATCGTGCTGAAAGAGGCGTTGATGACTCATCTTAGCTGGCTAGTTAAGTCCACCATATTTCTAATTCAAAAACGTTCTAGTATTTCAAAGCACCCAGGAAGAAGAGCAGGCCCACACCATCACTCTTCTTCTACCGAACTCAACAGTTAGATCTTCATTTTTTTTTCTCTCCAAATGAGATTGAAACTTGCATTAAGAAGCAGGTGTAGTGCCTTGTCATGAAGGTGGCATGTAACGCTTACTCTCGTTGGTAACCAGGAAAAATGTGCCTCTGTGTCGCATCGTATTTATACCCCCGGTAAACAGGAAGTCATGGACTGACACGGTTTTAAAAATGCGTCACTTGCATTTATTTTAAAGGGATAATTTGTGTGTTATCTGTGATTTTGAGTTATATCTTTACATAATATATATTTTTACAACCAACTAAAAGTTGGCTTTGTCTCAATTTTTTTGTGAATATATGCTACTGTAATAAATCTGAACTTTAAGGCTTTTTACACATCGTGGTGCTGCATGAATACTCTTTATGCCTTATGTTTGAAAATAATATGTACAGTAGCTTCCTAGGTTGTTGATGGTAAAAAAATAAAATAAACAGTTGATCCCACCACCTAAATCAGGGGTGTCCAAACTTTCCGTGACATGGGCCAAAATAGTAAATTCAAAAGTACACGAGGCCCTATATATATATATATATATATATATATATATATATATATATATATATATATATATATATATATATATATATTCCCCTAATTAAAATAAAATTTTAATTAGGGAAACATTTTTAATTAAAATGTTATTTTAATTAGTGGTGGAAACAAATCGTTGGGGTGGCCCCAGAAAATCAATTTTGATTTTCTGGGGCCACCCCTGGGCCGCACTTTGGACACCCCTGACCTAAACGATAAAACATAATGAGATGCTAAACGCGATACAGAATAAAGTTAGTAGTCACAACCAAACACAAGGGGTGGAATGTTTCAAGCTTGGCTGTATTTCAAACTGAGGGGTTATAAACCTTTATACAATGACAAATTACATGTTTCAGCACTAAGACAACGTCCCAGTGCATGTAGACGCTAGAATATATGAATTTTGTTTAGAGCTGATCAATAACAAAACAAGTAGAATCAGGAAAGTTGATACGAAGTTGCGGAACATATTGTGCTTTAGTGAGTTTCTTTAAATACTGTCAGCTTCTGAATGAGGCAGGAAGTTATTTATTAGTGCTTAAACGTCCTTCTAGGTTTTACAGTGAAAGGAGCCAAGTCCTTCAAAAAGTCTCCTGAGTGACGTAATGTAGCAGATCTCTGCTCTTTTAAGCCTGGCCCACAAAAAAAAAAAAAACTTCTGATTTAAAATGACCGCTTCCCCAACAGCCCTTCTATGCTTATTGCTAACATGAAATCCAGAGACCAGGTTTTCATAGTTGGCCCTCCGCTGAACAGATTTGCGTCGCTTTAGCATTCTGTCATCCATACCCCTTGAATTTTTTTTCACATTTTGTCACATTAAAACCACCACTTTCAAGTACTTAATCTGGGTTTTAATTTGTGAGATGGCTCAACGTAAAGTGCTGTGTAAATGTGAAGTGGAAGGAAAATGGCGTTTTTGACTTTTTTTATAATAATTATTCTAAAAAGTGCGGCACGCATTTCCGTTCACCCGCCCCAGTCCCAAGTAACTGGCCCCCTCTGACATTTTTTCTTTGTTATTTTTTGCTCCTTTCATCTTTCCATCAGTTATGAATAGTTGTCTCTGTCCCTGCTGAAGAAAAGCATCCCCACGGCAGGACGCTCCCACCGCGTTTCACTATGGGATCTGTGTGTGTTTGCTTCATGTTTTTCCTTTCAACCTGAGCTGTGGATGTCTACAGATCCTCCAGAGCTACTTGGCCTGGCAGTTTAGACGGACAGCCATGTCTGGATTGCAGTTGTGCTAAAATCTTTCCATTTTCACATAATAGAGAGAACAGAGCTCTGTGGTCACAAAAGGTAAATGGTTGCTCTGAAGTTTATTATGTATAGTCATATGAAATAATGTATTATTCCTCCCACTTTAAATTGATTCCCCACATGGTGTTGGTCTATTGCATAAAGAAAATTAATGAAAAACATTGAGGACTGCGGTTTCGACGTGACAAATCTTTAAAGTTCAAGGGCTATGAATTGATTAGGAAGGCACCATAATTCCCCCCCCCCTCCATTTTAATTACTTGCATCACTTTTATGTTGTCCCCGAGCAAAATGGCATGCAAAATTGTATTTGTCCATGCACATATGGCCGCATATGTTGCATTGGAATGGATGTTCATAGCCGTGGCAGCCCATGTGAATAGTATAGATGATGTTGTCAGAGAAGTGAATATCACAATGCTTGCATCTGTGTAAGAGGTTCTGGCCGTCTTCGTTTGGGGCACTTGCAGCGGGAGTTGGTGTGCTCGCCTGGCTGTTGCTAACGCTTCCACTGGAAGCGGTGACGTTAGTCTCCGTGCCACAGCCAGACGCAAAACTGCAGCTTTTCTGACCCGAGGTGGGAGATTCTTCTTTCAGGGGAGACGTCTGCATACCGTTGGAGCGCACCGCCACCTGTTCCGCGAGGATCGGCTTCTCGTCTTTTAAGGACTGCCTGTCAGGGGACGCAGGACTTTGAGAATCGGGGTTAGCGTTGCTCAGCTGACCTGCGAGAAGAGAAAGCTGATCCAGTGAGTTTCTAAAACCATTTGAGATCCCGCTCCAGCTCTCGTTCTCGTCCGTCTTAGGAGGGGTTTTGTGTTCCCTGCCGTTCAGCTGCGGCACTTTGTGTGAAAACTCGTTAAAATAGTCGGACCTGGGCACGACGACCGAGGAGGGGTTGAGGTTGATCAGGAGCCGCCGGCCGAAGCCCAGCGAGCCTGTCCTTTTCTGCAAGGAGCTCAGCATCCTCTTACTGGAGAAAGGTGAACGGACCACCCTGGTGGGCAGGAGCTTGTGGCGGCGCCGGCGGTGGTGCGACAGGTTGCTGCGGTCGCTGCATCGGAAGGCGCACAGGTCACACTTGTAGGGCTTCTCTCCCGTGTGGGAGCGCACGTGTGCTTCCAAATGGCGCTCGTATGCAGAGGCAAACGGGCATAGCTGGCAGCGGTGAGGCTTTTCACCTGCGTGAAGGAATATTTCCACATAATATCACCAAAAAACGATATGCATTTTTAATTTAACTCATTTACAAGTCTTAAATGAATATGGTTAAATAAGAAATAAAAACAATTACTTAAAATCCCCAATAATTAGAAACAAATGCACTCTTCGTGTAGCATAACGGATAAATCCACTCTTGGGAAGAAAATCCGAACCACTAATCTAAATTTACAAACCTACACTCAGGGCTATAGTTAAAAATAGAACAGATTACTGGATCAATGTGTGCTTCTGTGCTTGTTTGTCTCTCTTGTTGTGTCTCTGCCCTGTCTTGTCTAACCCCCAGTCGGTCAAGGCAGATGACCGTTCATACGGAGCCTGGTTCTGATGGAGGTTTTTCCTTCCCGTTAATGGGGAGTTTTTCTTTCCACTGTCGCTTCATGCTTGCTCAGTATGAGGGATTGCTGCAAAGCCATGGACAATGCAGACGACTCTCCCTGTGGCTCTACGCTTCTCCAGGAGGAGTGAATCCTGCTTGTCAAGACTTTGATGCAATCAAATGGGTTCCCTTATATAGGATTTTTTTTTTACCAATCTGTATAATCTGACCCAATCTGTATAATCTGATTGAATTTGATTTTGGAAAGTGCCTTGAGAGAACATGTTTCATGAATTGGCGCTATATAAATAAAATTGAATTGAATTGAATTGAAAACATTTTAAACTGGAAATGTGCCAAACACAGACCTGAGTCCTTCTTACCACCAACGCTGGTGTGGAGGACGCCAAAGGAGGTAAAGCATTGTCAAAGCTCACTTAGAGAACTGCAGCAACGAGGCCACATGAGGTTCACCAAGTCCAAATAACATTTATAGACTAGTATCCACAAACCGACTACTTGTTTTGGAGGCTTGCCAGAAAAGAGCTTTTTTCCATCCTACCAGCATAAGAACAAACCATTTTCTAAACTCTACTGGGACTTTACCCGAGACTGTGCTTTGGCGAGATGACGGGTGAGCTTTCTGACAACACTTCAGGTGTTATTAGATAAGTAGTACAGTATGGTGGTGGTCTGTGCTGCCTATTTTTCCTTCCAGGGGCCATATGGGAACCGTGTCAGAGAGAGATGCTTTAGGTAGAAATCTAGGGGACTATTTCAGTAAGGCAAATATGGGTCTGTCGATTAAAAAAAACATTTGTCTAAATCTATTTTTGTTCATTCAGTGAGCTCTCTGACCTGTGTGGATGCGGATGTGCTCTATTAAACGAGCCATGCCCTTGTTAGCATAGCTGCAGTAGCTGCACTTGTATTTCCCATCGCAGGTTCTCTCCAGACCCTCCACCTGCGTATCCGATCCGTCCTCCGCGGGCAGGCTCACCTCCACAGAAGCAGGGTCCAGGACAGTCTGCTCACATCTGGGAGCAGCTGCACACACACATAGCTACTGAATATATGACCATCTGACACACATCTTGATTTTTGCATTGCACTATCTCACCAGCTTGAAACTGCTCGGTCGTCTCCCTTTCGCCACAGATTGAACCCGAGATCATGTTGACATGCTGAGTTTGCTGGGTTAGGTATTCTTGAAACTCTTTCACGAAATCCACCGGCTCGGTCTTGATCTCCTCCATTTTTGTTGTTTGTTTTCTCTGTTGAACCTGAAAGAGCATCCACAGATGCCTAGAGAGAGTCGTGTCGCAGCCGCTCTTATTGTGTCCAGTGGCTATCGTTAGCAGCATTGCTAACAACATGCCCTGGCTATTTCTTCATTTTACTGAAGTTATTCTCTAAAAAAATCGATTGAAAACCATCTTCACATGGGTTCTTATTTCACGTTTCAGCCTCTAACGCTCAGCGCAAGCTAAAGATCGGGTAAAGCCGTTGCCACAGACGCAGATACGTACGGTACGTCTATGTCGCCGCCATATTGTGAGTGGAAATAAAATTTATTATACCGAAATATAACATTTAAAAACTATATACATTTCAAATATAACTCATTTATAAATCCTCTAATCCGTAATTATTAGAAACAAGCCTTATTCCTTACAGAGTTAATACATATATTGTTAATAATAGTCGTTATAATGCTTATTGTTTTAATGTGAATCATTATGATTAAAAACAGCTTAATCCTGACTAAAAATAAATTAAGTGACTTGGTATATTTTCTCCAGCAGTGAGTTTAGGATACATTATCATTATTGTATCTTGAAGACCTTTGATTCTGTGGTGGCATCAGCCATCTTCTATGGTGTGGTCTGCTGGAGCAGCAGCTTATCTGTAACTGAGAGGAAACGGCTGGACAAACGCATTAGAAGGGCTAGCTCTGTCCTGGGATGCCCCCTGGGCGCAGTGCAGGTGGTGGGAGACAAAAATAACATAATTGATGGACAATGTCTCCCAACTCATGCGTGGAGCTGCAGAGCTGGAGAGCTCGTTCAGTAACATACTGCATCCCAGATGCTCAAAGGGACGTTTCTGCAGGTTGTTCCTTCCAGCTGCTGTTAGACTTTATCATCTCTGCTGCTCACAACAGACTCAATAAATGTTCACAAACATGGTAATGATTGCGTGGGTTCTGCTCCGATCACGAATCGTTTACACTGTCTCTCAGATACTAAGGTAAACTTGCACACACCTTAGCTACTTCAAGATGCTGCTGTACTATCATGCGTATTGCATATTTTATTATTTTAGTTTGGTAAATAGGCAGGAGGTTATTATCCACTGTTACACTTGAATATTTCATCTTATTTTTAATCTGAGTATGCCATATTATCAATAATAGGACAATATTTACTCTAGTATTTACTTTTTATTATTGCCGTTTCTTTAGAACTAACTTTGTAGTAGACTGGCTTGCTCTTTTTTCTTCTTTTGTCGTTATTATTAATTGTGTGTAATTCTGTCTGTGTCTTTGCCGCTGTCGCACCAAATTTTTCGGTTGTGAGACAATAAAGGAATTTCTCATCTTATTTAGGCCTACTGTCTTATTTTGTTATGAAAGCCTTTATGTTATTGTACATAGTACACTAAAAATAAGCGTTTTCATTAAAAAGTGTTGCCATTAAAAAGTACAAACATGCTTACTGTACACATTTGGTTTTAAAAGCGCTTTATTTTAAAAAAAACGATGATGATGAGTAGATATGGTTGAAAAAAATAATAACTCACCTTGCACATGACCCTTTAAAATGAAATAAGTTTAAAGGGTGCACGTGATTATTTGCAGATATTAGATGTTAATAAAACCGTAATTAGTTTTTGTGTATTTTCGGGGGCAAATCAAGTTAAGTGTTTAGGCCTTAGTGATGACCATTATTGGCCTTAAGATGACTATGAATTATTGTATCTAGAATGATGAATCTTTTTTAGCGTAAACCTTAATGGAACTTTTAATTGGAGAACCCTTGTGCTGATATTTGAGGAGAACTTGCCACTCAGAATATGGCAGACGGTGACGCTAAGAGAAATGTGGCGTCTACCCGTTCGAACGGAAATGCTGCCTTCGTAGGTCATCAGGACAAAAACAATTAGGTTGAGGCAAAATTCTTAAAATATTTAGAACGTTTATATCAGCGCCTCAGAAATATTTTATAAGTGTATAATTGCATGATTCGATCGGTATAAAACCCCAAAAACCAGACATCTTAATAAGCACCCGTCATTTCTACCTGAAGCGGGAGTTTCCACGTGTTCGTGAAGGCATCATCAGCCCCCCCTACTTGTAGTCGGCAGTTTCATAACAAACCATGGCTGCCCCGTTCGTCAGGGTTTTGTCAAAGGTGAGACAGGCTGTGTGATGATATGAATGTCTTTCGTGTAAAATGACTACGAAAGGAAAAACGTGTAATTTTCATTTATTTTGTCCTTAATTTTCAATTTATGTAATCTCGCTAGCTTGATACCCAGTGGATGCTAACGTTTGCTAATGAACCAACAAAGTTGTTTCACAGCATAAACAACTGTTTCCAACTTTAAATAAACACACGTTTCAAATAGATACGTTGATATTAACGTAATGTTTTGCTGTCCTGTTGGCTGTCAGTCCCTCAGACAGCTCTCTCGACCAGCATGGGGGGCAGGTCAGTCTGGATTGAGGAGCAGGACCACCTCTGCCCCGGCCGTGGCTCCAAGCCAGGCAGGTGGAGTGATGTCCTTCCCTCCCCTGCAGACGTATTCGGAGGAGGAGAGCATGATGAGGGACGCAGGTGAGCTCCACAGCTGGGTTCGTGCTGCTGCAGACAGCTGGAGACAGGAGGGACATTCTAAAACGCTTAACGTGAAAAAGCTTAACGTGGCTTAAGGTAGGAAAACAACGAGGAATCATCACCAAATTTCGCATGGCCATATATTGTCATGAAGACTTAAGCCTGTCAAAAAAAAAATAAGCCGAAATCCAACGATTATAGAAGATATCTCACATTAACGTTTTCTTCTTCATTGGCGCCTATGGCGAGAAAAAGGCTTAACGTGGTTTAATGTACCTAATCAACGATCAATGATCACCAAATTTCTCTTTCATATTGCTCCTAATAAGCACATAAAACTGTCAAAATGTCAAACCCAAAGTCCAATTATTATGGACGTTATCTAACATTAAGCGTTTCTGCTTCATTGAGCCCTATTGAAAGGAAAAAGCTTAACGCAATTCAATGTACCTAAACAACGCTCAGTGATCACCAAATTTCTCTCATATATTGCTCCTCATAAGCACATGAAACTATCAAAAAATCGAAACCAAAGTCCAATTATTATGGACGTTATCTGACATTAAGCGTTGCTGCTTCATTGAGGCCTATATTAAAAGAAAAAAGCTTAACGTGGTTCAATGTACCTAAACAACGATCAGTATTCACGCTTAATGTTAGATAACGTCCATAATAATTGGACTTTGGGTTTGACATTTTGACAGTTTTATGTGCTTATTAGGAGCAATATGAAATAGAAATTTGGTGATCATTGATTAGGTACATTAAACCACGTTAAGCCTTTTTCTCACCATAGGCGCCAATGAAGAAGAAAACGTTAATGTGAGATATCTTCTATAATCGTTGGATTTCGGCTTATTTTTTTTGACAGGCTTAAGTCTTCATGACAATATATGGCCATGCGAAATTTGGTGATGATTCCTCGTTGTTTTCCTACCTTAAGCCACGTTAAGCTTTTTCACGTTAAGCGTTTTTCACGTTAAGCGTTTTAGAATGTCCTGAGACAGGACCTTCTCATAAACTGAACCTTTTGTTGTTGTTGTTGTGTTAACAGTGAGGAAATACGCACAAGAGCGCATCGCCCCATTTGTGCCAGCCATGGATGAAAATTCTGCCATGGACGAAGAAGTCATCAGATCCCTGTTTGAGCAGGGGGTACGTACAGCCGCATCGCAATCAGTTAAAATACAGTCGAAGGGCTAATTTAGTAAATCAGTTCAAAAAGGGAATTTGTGCGTAGATTTGTTACGCGCTGAGTCATATCTTTGCTGCGTTCAATTCTTAATCTTGTTAAATATGGCTTCCAGACAATGAACGCCCGAAATTCAATGGCTCAGACGATACGAATATTATATGAGAGCAGTAAAAAAATATTTTCTACACAAAAATTGTCAGCTTCTATACTAATTACTTGCACACTGTCAAAGTTAAAGAAAAACATGGCCACAGTCTCATGCTACAGTCTTCACGCTTCACTGCAGGTAGCATGACTCTTCTGGTGATGTGCGGTGTACCTAACGTACCTTTTGGAGTTTAGGGTAAACAGAATTTTACCACGGTTTCATCAGACCACAAGACAGTTTTCCCGCCTGCTTTTGGCAAACCTCAAATGTGCTTTGGTCAAGTTTAGCCAGTTTTGGTTTGGAAGAAAATGCTTCTGTCTGGCCGTAGTCCACACGTGGAGAATGCAGCCGATTGTCGTTGCAGATACTAAACAACCAGTAGTCAGAAAATTCATGGGGCCTTCAATGTGGCTGTAGGCCTCTTGGCAGCCTCCCTGGCCAGTTTTCTTGTATTTTCAGTAATGATGGAGCTCTTGGTAAAGCACTCCTGGCTAAAAATTATCTCCACAGGATGATGGCTGTCTTCACTGTGTTCAGTGGCATATCTAATGCTTTGAAAGGTATTTGTATCCTTCCTCTGACTGATATCCTTTGGTAGTAAGAGTGCTCTGGCTTGTGCTGTTACGCTTTAAGACATTGTGTGCTCATAAACAACCACGTTCTCTTAGGGGTTTTTGATGGTATTTTTCTCCCTAAAACATTTCAGTTCAGTCCTACAGGGTAAAGTCACATGTCCTCTGGACTCTATTATAGGACCTTAACTTCTAAAAACTTAAATATACTTTCATCTGAATAGAAGACTTTGAACTACAGAGCAGCGGTTCAGTCTTTTTGTCTGTGTAGCTCTCTTAAGGCACTCATTTTCTCACTGGTTCAGGACTGATCAGGACCCCTTTCTTGATTATGTCTGTCTTGACATGAAGCACTGACTCCAACCGCCATCCAAGCTTTTTAATAGGCTTTGCTTCACAGTCCTTATTGAGGTTGCGGTTATCTGTGTTGTTTGTGCATCTTTTTCTACCGCAGGTTTTCCTTCCACCCAACTTTCCGTTAATGCGCTGAGATGCGTCACAGCTTTTCTTTGGCAATGACAGCCTGTGACCGACTGTCTGCAGGACAGCTGTTATGTTAACAATCGTCATTATGATTGTGGAAGCTATTACATGACTAGCATAACATCTCCGTGTTAAAAACTATTCTGTTTTTTATTGGGTTTCATGTAATATGTTGTATGTCTGAGAAACTGAATTTTGGGGATTTTATTAGCTTTAAGGCAACAATCTTAAAAAAAGAATTCTGTTTCTGCCTTCTGTTTCATTAATTGAAATGAATTACTAAAATAAACTTTTCAGTGGTATTCTAATTTATCGAGGAGCACTCGTAATTCTTCCAAAAGTCCCTAGATTAAAGTTATTAGCATTTCTTTCCCTTGTACCTTTTACTCCACAGCTTATGGGGATTGAAATTGACCCAGAATACGGCGGCACTGGCTCCTCATTCTTCTCCTCCATCCTGGTGATTGAAGAGCTGGCAAAGGTGGATCCGTCTGTGTCTGTTCTCTGTGACATCCAAAACACCCTCATCAACACTCTGTTTGTGAAACTCGGGACGCCGGCTCAGAAAGAGAGGTACCTCAACCGGCTGTCAACCGATATGGTGAGGCATTTATCGCTCTAACAGAGAACAATCTGAACTGTGATGAACAAATAGTGTTTTAAGTCATTTCCTGTGTACTGCGTAAATACACAAGTTAGAGGAAAATAAATTGTATCATTTTCTATTGAAAGGTCGTCTATGTTTGGGTTTCCCTGGATTAGGTGCTCATGTTGATCATAGAAATTATTTCAGGGGCTGGTAAATTTCCCATTTCCCTTGTAGAAATGCAGATTTTAACTGCTATCCACATATTTACATAAAGCCATCACACTACAGCTGTATTTATATCGAGATGAGACTACACACGTATGATCCATGGGTATGAATGATACAGTTGAATGCAAGCCTGATCTCAATATGCGAAAACATTACAGAAGGGGTGAAAGAAAATAAAAATAAAAACAATAGAAAAGAAAACAAGTCAATTTCCTTACAAAAGTTACAGTTCAAATTATAAGAGATCCAATTGTGTTGCAGCATCTAATTTAAAGACTTTAAAATATATCAGGAAAGTCTCCCCGGCTTTGACGGCTTTTTCATTTGATTCTGAATTGGACAGATTAGATCTTAAGGACTGGGACAAGATATGATGTTTTTAAAAGAAACTGAATACATGTTGGTGGGTAAAATGGCACACTTGGCCAGAAGAGAAACATTCTCTACATCTTACAACTCAGCGCCCATTATGTTTTTCCTGTTGTTTTTTTTTTGCTCAAACTAACACGCCTAAATCCAATTATGTTTACATCAGCAATTACAAACTACATTTACATGTGCAAATTGTTTAAAAAATATAATTATTATTATGAAGTTTATTTAAATAATTTGAAATTGCTGAAAATTACGCCCCCCCCCCCCCCCCCCCCCAGTATTGGGGCCGGTCCGAGGATTGGGGCTTCTGCAGATAAAATAAAAGATTGCACTGTTATATTTATCGTATTGCGCTACAGTTGCTGTAATGCTTTGCGCCTTGTGACTTATGACAGATCGGAAGCTTCTGCCTCTCTGAAGCTGAATCGGGGAGCGACGCGTTTGCTCTGAAGACACGAGCTGAGAAACACGAGGACTACTACGTCATCAATGGATCCAAGATGTGGATCAGTAACGCAGAGCATGCTGGGGTTTTCTTGGTGATGGCCAACGTGGATCCCTCTGCTGTGAGACACGCTAAAGCTTCTATGTTGCATTTTTAATGATGATTAATTACGGTATTGGCTTTGAGAATTCCTAAAGACTCGTAACATTCTATGCCACATGTGGGGTTTTGTGTCTTGGGGTGTTTTGTCAGTTAAAGGCTTTTTTTTTTGTTTTGTTTTTTAGGGATACAGAGGGATTACTTGCTTTATCGTGGACCGGGACACTCAGGGCCTTGAGATTTGCAAGAAGGAGAACAAGCTAGGCCTGCGTGCATCCTCGACCTGCCCCCTTAACTTTGACAACGTCAAGGTGGAACTGAAGGCTCTGAGCCGCTCTGGGCTGATGCAAATCAAGGCGTTTGTTTTGTCTTTACAGACCTCCCGTTGTCTGTTGTAGGTGCCAGAGGAGAACATCTTAGGAGAGGTCGGTCACGGATACAAGTATGCTATTGGAATGTTGAACGAAGGCAGGATCGGAATCGCAGCACAGGTATACAGCAACACCTTTTGATTTGGGTTAATGGTTTTTAATAAAAGGCATTCAGTGTAATGCAGGGATGTGTTTACTTCGCCTCCCTGGCTTGCAGATGGTCGGACTGGCTCAGGGTTGCTTTGACCACACTGTTCCTTACACCAGACAAAGGGTGCAGTTTGGAAAGCGGATCTTTGACTTTCAGGTATGTAGGATCCTCTTCTTTTCCGTGCACATTCACTCCGGGAGGGCAGTTTATTGACAACTGTTACTCTTTGGCGCCCCAGGGCATGCAGCATCAAATAGCCCATGTGGCGACGCAGATCGAAGCGGCGCGTCTGCTGACGTACAACGCGGCTCGTCTGAAGGAAGCCGGGAGACCTTTCATCAAAGAGGCCTGCATGGCCAAATACTTCTCCGCCGAGGTGTGCTTTGTGATTGTTTGAAAATGGGATGCTGTTATTGAATTGTGATCATTTCTATTAGTTTTTTTTTTTTTACTATTTCACTGAATTTATCCTTGATTGTCTTAATTTGTGTAAATTGTCTCTGTTATTTCTTATTTCTGAGATATGCCTCTGTTTTTGGGGAGAAATCTCCAGTGAAACTTGATGACATCAGCTTCAGCCAAGTATCTTTAAGCATTTGTGTTTTTTTTTATTTTAACCAGGTTGCCGCTCTAACTACATCAAAATGCATTGAATGGATGGGCGGAGTTGGTTTTACCAAGGACTACCCCATAGAGAAATACTACAGAGACTGTAAAATTGGTGAGCCTCGACTTCAACAAAATTGCCGTCATTTTATGTGATAGAACAAGCCAAAGTAGCATTGAGAAGTGGGAGGAAAGGGGTGGACGATTTACAGTTTATACATTTTTACATTTATAAATAAAAATCTTCCTGAACACACCATCACCATGTCGATACACGGGGATGGCAGCACCATGCTGTGTTGATGGTTTTCATCAGCAGGGACAGGTAGGCTAGTCAGAGTTGGAACATGCATGGAGATAAATTAATAATAATAATAATAAATAATAAATTTTATTTATAATGCGCTTTACATTTCAAATAAAATCTCAAAGTGCTACAATAGCAGGGGGTTAAAAACAGTTCCCAAAGTGTAATAAAAACAAATTCAGAGTAATCCTGCAAGAAACCTTGTTGGCGTCTATGAGAGAACTGAGCCTGGGACAGAGATTCAGCCTCCAGCAGAGCCACAGCTCTTAAAATAGAGAGGGCTACAATGGAACATCATAGTAGCTGCGTTTACACTGACCGTTAAATTGCGCAAAATATAATAACAAAAATAAACGTGTTTATTGGAAACACTGCAATTTCGAGAAGTCGCATTTTTTGATGAACAGTGTTTGCCCTAGGATGAGGTAGCTTTTCAGCCATATCGAGATCATTTTTCCCCGCATCACACAAGTCACATGATCAACAACCGGATGTGACTACTGGCAGAAAAGACAAAGAACATGACAGGAAGTTGTAGTAGGATGATGGCACAACATGTCGCCGCCATGTTTTTAATAAATTATCGCGTGAGCAAACCTTTTTTATGTGATCTTAATTACTGTACATTTCGTATTTCAAGGAAACACCGCGATTGTGAAAATGCTTCTTTTTTTTCCCAACATTAGCAGGATGTCAACAAAGATTTGGACACATTTGTAATGGAAAGCAACTAGTCGTGTGTTAGAATGGCCCACATCCAAAATGCAATTGAGAATCTGTAGCAAGACTTTAAAATGATGTTCATGGAGACGATGCATCTAATCTACCTGAGATTGAGCTATTTTGCAAAGAAGAACGTCCAAAATCACACATTTGGCCTCCTTGTGCACTCCTGGATTGAAATCTAATGTTTGCGTTTTGTCTCTGTGTGTAGGAACCATTTATGAGGGTACAACAAATGTCCAGCTGTCTACTATGGCCAAGTTCATTGATAAGGAGTATGACCACTGAAACCATCGAGCCACAAGCTGGATGATCCCGTCTTGCTGTTACCTTTTGCCTTCTGGTCATTTCTGTGATGACCTCAGTAGGTCCAGCCAGCAGAAATGTGTTATTGTAGACCTTTTCTAATAGACTTTTGTTGCAACTTTAGGTCTCGTAAAATAACTCCTATCACTGATGTTACTGACTTGGTGATTTCTTTATCAACAACTTTTGGTTTTCAACTTGATTTGTTGATGTGTTTTTTGTTTATTCTTTTTTTTTTTTTTTTTTTTTTTTTTTTACAACCCTTTGTCTGTACGATTTTCTTTTTCTCCAAATCAGTGCAGAAGGACGTTATGTCACACTTAGACCTTGACAATATCATGTGTCTCCCACATTTGTTTTGTCTCTTGATATCTTGTAATCGGTTTTGCAAGCATGGCGCCCCCATGGTAAATGTTTGAAGGAAGCTGACCAACAGATTCTCCAGATGATTCAGTGCCTTCAGAGGGTTTTGTCTTTTAACAGTTTGATTGTAGTAGTTCAACCGTTTGCATCCTTCCCATAGCTGCAGCACTCTGTAGACTGGCTGATTTTACATGGCAATAATAAATCTAAAGGAACGTGTTGACATGGGTTCTCCCTGTTGTAAATGTGAATAGATGGTCATCTTTGCTGCTGTTGAGAAGGGTTCTTAGGCAGCCTGTAATAATATGGGAATTTATTGGAGAGGCCTGAATCAGAGTGGAAACATTTTTATTTCAAAGCTTTGTCCTCCCATTCTCTAAATATTGTATCCATAAATCCATCAATTTAGTCTGCCACACCTTCTTTCATCCATTCATGTTTTTTTTAATCATCCATCTTTGTTCATCTATCCACTCATTTTCCCCATATCTGTCCATCTGTCCTTCAAGCTTTGTCTTATATCATTCATGAATCCATCCATGTCTTTTTTTCCATTATCCATGTCCAACCAGCCATTGATCCATCTCTTCTTTACGTTTGCCCTTTGTCCATCCATCCAACCAACCATAAATTCAACCATTATTTCAACCGTCTACCTTTCCTCGCAGTGTGTTTGTTTTGCAGCTTGTGTAATTTAACTGTTAAAGTAAAAAATATTTTCAGTAAAGTGAACTTCTGTGTTTCAACCTTCAAAGTGGACTATGAACTCCTCTAATTTGAGTAATGGGAAAGTATGTGATTTAAAAACTACAGAACAACCTCGGCTGAAGGATAATACCAAACTGGCACGCTAGATGGCAGCACTTCCCCAAACAACTGCAGCACTCTTTTGTGGTGGATAGCTGCTCAATGAGAGTTCAGTCAATTATTGTGTCTTTTAACAGCCTGTCACCTCTAATGATATTTTATATCAGCTTAATTATGCTGGTGCTTCAGATGAAAAGAGACTGGCCAGCATAATTCACTCACTGATCATTTTGTAGCTAAGGCTAATTAAATTTCCGCAGCCTGCCTTCAGCTGTGCGAAATAGTCTCCATTGTTTAAGCCGCAGACTGTTTCCGAGGAGCACAGACCCAGTTATTACATGCAAACACTTAGAAAGAATTATGTTCTTTTAGCAGGACCAGGCCTAAACATCCAGCCAGAGCTATACTAGAGTGGTTGAGATCAAAGCATCTTCATGAATCACGCGTTAGAATGGCCTAGTCAAACTCCAGAAATAAATCTAATCGACAATCTTTGGTGAGCCTTTAAGATTGCTGCTCGCAGGCACTATTCAATCTGACCGCATTTAAACACATCTGGAGACAGAAAACTTCAGTAAATCTGCCTTTTAAAGTGTTTCATGTCTAACCTCCTGATCTCAGTCTGCTGTTTTGGAAAGGATTTTATAGATTTCACACATAGATTTTTTTTTCCCCTTTGGTCAGGTGGTTGTTTCTAATTGTTTTAATCTACTCCTATATAAAAGTAGTAAATTGTGGGGGAAAAAAACTTTTAAAGAAACCAATCTGAACAAAAAATATGGAATTGCAATCTAATCTCAGATTTGGTCAAACAGAATATTAATCCTTAGTTTTCTGACTGCGATACCTATCCAGAGAATCCCAAGATAATACTGGTGCTTCTGTTGCTCAGATGGAAAAGAAAAAAGTGCTCCAGAGTTATTTCCCAAAATTCTCTTATCAAATTTGGCCTCCGTTTCTATCACGGAGTTCTCACTTCCCCTCTCTGCTCCATTCAGTCATCTGTGTAATGAACACAATCTGCTGAAAACACACAGCTGCTTTTCACTTTGCCTCCCTAAATGCTGTTCAGCTAGCCTCTTTTCTCCACCCCCAACTTCAACACAGCTATGAGACCTCTAATTATGCAAGGATTCAAGTAGCTTTTCACAAAACACTGTGTTGTCCTTTCGCGTTGGAGAGCGCTCGACGAGTTAAAAGGACAGGCCGTGTGCATGCAGGTTGAGCAAATTCAATTTGGTTGATT
Source organism: Fundulus diaphanus (assembly GCA_037039145.1). NCBI lineage: Eukaryota > Metazoa > Chordata > Actinopteri > Cyprinodontiformes > Fundulidae > Fundulus > Fundulus diaphanus. The sequence goes on along the minus strand of CM073143.1, from coordinate 16,290,016 downwards.
AATTCTCTGCGTCTGCTGCTGGTTTGATTTAAATGATAAATGCAAAGGGCAGATTGTGTGTTCTATTGCTTTGTTTTTCTCACTTTTTCTTCAGTAAGAAAATAAATAAATCTTAGGCAAAATGACATATGTATAAATGAGGCTGTGCAAAGGAAAATTGATATTCTCGCCCTGTTTCAGTGACATAAGTAAACACAACATATCTGATCTAATCCTGCTAACCTACAGTAAGTCCAGTTTCACCTTTTCTAGCTCATTTGTAACCCTTAACCCTTAGTTTCTTAGGGGTTAGGACATCCTGACTGTTAATATGGGGGGAAGCACAGTGAAATGGCATTGCAGCCTTTAAAAACCCTTTTTGTTTTTTTACAAATACACTTACAAAAATAAATATTTTTCCAGCTAATATATTTTTAATTAGCCCAGTACCTACTTTTACGTCCACTTCAAAGAGTTCCCATGTCTGTTATTTTTTATGAGCATAAAAAAGATGTTACTCTATTTAAAAATGATTTAACACTACAAGTGTTAATTCAAGGCATACCAAATGTGTTTTCTTTGATTTAATTTCTAATCAAATCAAAAAGAATGTTTAAAGTTGGTTCGTACTTCTAAATATGGGCCAAAAAGGTGGCTTTCGCATATAGGGCCGTATCCAGTAATAATTTTAATATGGAAAGTTGAGTGGAAGGAAAAAATATATAATAACTGCAGCCACGAGAACAGCTTGGTCGAGATTTGAAAGGCAAGGACTACAGTTGGAGGGAGAGTTTCAAAGCACAGAGAATGTGTGTGAGCATGGGCTACGACTGTGGCATTATTTATGTTAATCCACTCCAGAACCAGAGACAAGATCATGGGCCTTTTTACCTCGGCTCCCCTCAACATCTCACACAGGTTGACTGTCCCCGTGCCACACCGCAATGCGGCAGCATTTCATGCAAAATGAGCCCCGACCAACTATTGAGGGCATTTGCTCTGACATGCAGAGGACAGACATTGTAATAGTCATCCATTTTAAATTCAGTTTGGAATAAATCAACGTCTGAAACACAGCGAACGCATATAGAAACCAATTAATCCATCACAGGGCTTTTTTTAAGTGAACTAAATTGTATTTCAATTTACTAATATGCACTTGATTGTGACATATTTGTGTTAGCATATACTGATACAAAATGCTAATACTAGACCTTGAACTAGATTTTGACTGGGTTACTTTTTGCACTATATTATTGTTTCTACATAAAAAAGAATAAAAACAATGAATAGTGCAAGAATTAAACAACACACCACGCATCTTAGGTCCCACATGCTTGCAGGCAAGAAATCAGTGATGATCAAGTTCTTTGTGGAACATCTGAATTTAGGTAGCAAGTGATAGGAATGGTGCTACAGGGGGAGGGATAACCCTAGGAAATAGGATTCAGCCCCAATGTCTCATTCGACAAATATAACCTGCCCCATTCTTGTGCTTTTATATTTGACAGGAACATTGCTGTTGTCATCCGCATTAGGTCACCTGTTGGGGTTTTTAGTACAAAGCTAATCTGAAAAGCCTTTATCAGGATGGAAGGCATTCGGTTTGTAATTTGCCTGCAGCATTTCCTGTCTAATAAAATTACACTGAAGTCAATACGCTCTGGTCCAGGTAAACTGCACATATTTCTCTGCTGAAGGTGGAACAGACGAACCACGGCTTGCATCGGAGCAGATCCCACTTAAACAAATGAAATCAGTAATTATTTAATGGCTTTATGTTTATTTTTTAGGTTTACAGACACTATTCCAGAGGTCTATTTTTACAAATGATATTAGACTGCCGGTAAAAGCATGGCATGGGTAATGAAATATTCCAGTGCAAGATTTCAAAAAATACAAAATTTACCTAAAATAAGCAGAAAAAAACTAGCAAAGTTTACTTTGAATATATTTATGTCAATGTCACCACAATAGGAAACAAGAATTTCCCTGATCAGCTTGTGTTGGTAGGCACTGTGGAGGACAAGCAAGTTTTCACACATTCTAACATGAAAAGTATTTGCTCCCTCACAGACTTAGTGCTGCTTTTAGTAGCTATTTAGTCTCACTAAAATGTGTCAGCTTCTGAAACCAATTTTAAAATCAGATAAAGATAAGCTAAGTGAATACAAAATGTCATTTTCAAATGAGTATTTCATTTATAAAAGGAAAACGCTATTCAAAACAGCCTGACCCTATTAAAAAAAAAGACTACCCCCCTATTTAAAAGACAAACTGACTGATTGAACACGCTTTTGGTTCAATTTCACAAGCCACACCCAGGCCAGTACTTCTCTGACCACGTGAAAAAGATCTCATAAAGCAACACACCAATTTAAACGAATTCAATAACAGATAAGAAGCAAAACTATTGACTTCTGTGAGTCTGGGAATGGTTACATAGTCACCTCTAAGTCTTTGGGATTCCACCCAACCACAGTGAGAGTTGTGATCAACTAATGGGCAAGACAGTGGTGGACATTCTCCAGGAGTGGCCGGCCTAATAAAATAATACAAAAAGGCTCATCAAAAACTCATCCAGGAAGTCACAGAAGAGCCCAAAACAACATACGAACTCCTGCAGGCTCCACTTGCCTGAGTTAAGGTCAGTGTTCATGATTCAACCATAAGAGAGACTGAGCAGAAAAACTCAAGAGATACAATTTAAAAACAATTTCTGAGCAACAAGAACAAAAGGGGATGTCTCACATTTACCAAAAATATCGCAATGATCCTGTGGAGATAAGGGGGAAATTTTCTATGGACTGACAAGAGAAAAGTGGAAATTTCTGTGAGGTGAGCATCCATCCTGTTACATTGGATGTACACCCAATAGCTGCATCCTAACGTGGTGGTAGTATGATGGCTTGGGTCTTCTTTCCTCTTCAGGACCTGGACAACTTGCTTAATTGATGGAACCCCAAATTCTGCTCTGTTCCAGAAAATCTTAAAGGGAAAATGTCTGAATATCAGTATTTTAACTTAAAATCAAGCACACTTGGGTTATGGAGCAGGACAATGGTCAGAAAGGCACCATCAGATCCACATGGATGGGTCAAAACAACCAGAATGATCATTTTGGATGGGCCCAGTCAAACGCTGTGCCTTTAAACAGTCTCAAAACCCCTTCAGGTTTGCAGAATCAAAACAATTATGCCAAAGAAAGCAGAGAGTGATTGTTTTGTCTGTTTTAAAAACTTTGAGTAGATACCAGGGCATCTTCTGTGTATTTGCTCCAGGTTTTTATATCATGAGACTCTCATAGCATCCCATTTGGTTGCATCTTCCCTGACAAGAGAAACATTTTGATCTGGATATTTTTCATGTCTTATTTCATTCACAGTTACAACATCAGACTTGATGTCAAAAATACGGCTCAGAATTAAAAAAAAAGTGAAAAAAAAGATGTTTCTGCTGTGCTGAAAAACATTTTTTTTTTTTATCTTAAAACATCTCCAGACACAGATGGGAAGTGTCAGGAAATTTACAGGAGATTTTCTTCAGGTGTTGTCTTTGTTGAAATAACAGTAACTCACGGGGAATAGTTATGCTTCCACGCTTTTATTTTTAATTCCCAATAAATTTACACTTAAACAAATATACAGTATGAGTACAGCCAACTGACAAAATCAAAATTTTATTACTTTAAGACAATGGTCATTCACAAACACATTGTTAAATAGGGCTAATGGATGGTATAAATGTTTACTATTTTATTTCTTCTTTTTTTCTGGGGTGGCGGAAGCCCTCCCTAGGATCAATGCATAGGTAGGGCACAAAAACTGGCTCCAGCCCGTGGACCGCATCTCCCTCCTTCCGGTCCTGGTGACAAACTCTATCTAAACAGAGTTTGGTATTTTGTTTAGTAAAGTTATCTGTTTTAATCCGGTGGTCAATGCTGTGCGTAATGTTGGAACACGCAGTTTACATTATGAACCAAACCTTCCCTGTGTTAACCAGATGTATTCAATTTACTGGCAGGTGATTGTGATTCGCGCCCGCACCAAAGCCCCGAGAGATTTTCCTCTTTAATCTAATTGGATGATAAAGTGAGTGCGTTACGATTGAGCCCGGAGCCAAAACGCTTGCGCGGCCTTCTTCCTCTGTTTGGACTCTGTTCCCGTCACAGCCCCCATCGCGTTTCCATCTCAAATCCCATTTGCTATTGTACCTGCCCAATGGCAGAGACCGAGCGCGCTTTAAGTCAGATGGCATTTCCATTCTCCGTCATTACAATACAGCGCGAGTTTGACGCACTGATCCCTGCGCGTTTTCACTCCAAATCATCCTCTGGAGAGGCCGGGGCGCGACTTCTTTTTTTATTTTTAAACCTCCACTTTTATTATTTTTCTTTTGTTACAAAATATTGAAAAACTTCTTTTTAGCTCTTTTCGACCCCTAAACGTTTTTTTTAATGGTCATTCCTATCGGACAATAAGCGGTAATGGCAGAATCTGACACACAGGAGACTCGCCAAGCCGCAAAGGATTCACCGTTCTCCATAAAGAACCTGCTCAACATCGAAGACAAGCCCCCGAAGCCGACGCCCCCGCTCGGGTCTTCCAAAGGAGTGTTTGAAGGCAGCTTTTTCTCCAGGCTCAGCGAACTGTCTCTGCCTCGGTTTGAGCTGCCCGGCCAGAGGATCGGACTGTCAGCGCAGTATCTGGAGAGAGCGTCTGCCTGGTGGTACCCATACACGCTGGGAGCGCATTTTAGAACTGCTTCGGGTAAATAGTTTATTTTCCCCCTACCAGTTTTATTTTCTAAATTTCGATTCAAATTAAATTCAAAAGGGCTTTAAGTCGAATAGATGTTTAAAAGCATAAATAAATATTGCTTATTCTAAGAATTTTGCGCCACAATAACACACCGATTCGTGTAGCATTTGATTTAAATTAAATGAATTCGACATTTTCCCTCGGCAGGTTCGGAAAAGGTCAACCAGAGGGAAGAAGACAGGCGCACCCCGGATCTCCAAAAAAACGACCAGGATGCCAAAGAGGAGAGCGCCGACGACGACCTGGCACTGGACGAGAGCGACGCCGATGAGTCCAAGAAGGAAACAGATCAGGAGGAGGACTGGAGGAGAAAGCAGGACGAACTGGACCCGGACAAGAAGCCCTGTCGGAAGAAAAAGACGCGCACGGTGTTCTCCCGGAGCCAGGTCTTCCAGCTGGAGTCCACCTTCGACATCAAGCGCTACCTCAGCAGCTCGGAGCGGGCCGGCCTGGCCGCGTCGCTGCACCTCACCGAAACGCAGGTGAAGATCTGGTTCCAGAACCGGAGGAACAAGTGGAAGAGGCAGCTGGCCGCCGAGCTGGAAGCGGCCAACATGAGCCACGCGGCGGCGCAGAGGATCGTGCGAGTGCCGATACTTTACCACGAGAGCGGGGCCTCGGACGCAAACGGCAGCCCCGGGACGAACTCACCGGGCGGCCAGTCACTGCTGGCCTTCCCCCATCACATGTACTACTCCCACCCGACGCCGCTGCTGAGGCCGGTTTAACGATGATTGCGTTTTTAAATGAGAGTAGGTGAAAAGAAAAAAAGGGATTTTGTACATTTTGTATATTATTATTATTATTATTATTATTATTATTATTATTATTATTATTATTATTATTATTATTATTATTACCAAAACATTGTAAATAAATTATTGCTGTTCAGTCTTAAAGAATATTGCAGATAGATTTTTTTTTTGGGGGGGGGGGGGGCGGGGGGGGGGGTATGGTCATCTGTCTGTAATTCAAAAATTTGCGTCAATGTTTGTATAAAAAAAATGTGGGGATATTTTGATATCTTTAACACGTGCAATACCGTTGGTTTCTCAGCTTATTTTGTCAACTAGAACTCAGTTAAAAAGGAAAAAAAAACACGAAACATCCATGTTTCTGTTTTGTTTCGTGAGGACAATCATGTGATTCTTAAAAGAATGCCTGTACAAAACATTAATTTGTTGTTTTTTTCTCGATTTCTTTTTTTTTATTATTATTATTATTATGGCGGTAGTTTAAAAGCTGAAAGAGCCAAAAATAGCATCAATTTCTGCCTATATGATTTTTTTTTCCTGTTACCAAAATTATGTATATATTACATAGTCCTAAGCTCAGTAAAGGTTAATTAAAAAAGGGTTTCTCATTTGTTATTATTGTGATGTAACCTGAAATAATCGTTTTATCATTTCCAGTTTAATCAAGGGTTGTGCTTATATTCTTCAGACTGCAACAGGGATCAAAATTATAGCGTGATGTAAAAATCATGGTCAACATGCCTCATTTGAAGAGCTAAAGAAAAACCAAAGTTAAATGTTTTGGGTCTTCATTTTTAACTGGCTACTATTTTCTTTCTTAAATTGTCTCAGATAATAATGGATTACATTTATATATATTTCTTTTATCATACCAGAGGCTTAACAGGGGTCAGTTTTATTAAGTTTATTTATTTAGTATTAATAGCCTTCTGTATTTAAATGGTTCTGAAAGCAACAGGACAGACCATTGCCATAAAACCATTCCAGAAAAGTCTGTCATGTACATTGTAAGCCATTAAAATTCATGAAATTTTAAAGAAGCATCTTAGTTTGTAACTACATTCTGCAATAATGGTTAAATACTTACAATGAAATATAAGGAACGGAGGATTTTTATTAGTATTTAGCTAAGTAGATTTGTTCAGTCATTCTTATTCTCATTCATCGTGTGTGGTGTCCAGCGGCGGAAGGTAAGGATAGTCTTGACGAGGGTTTATTATGAATGAACAAATCGATTTCGTAATTGTTCAGAACTATTGTAACAATTGTGGTTAAGGAGGTTTCTGGTAGAACAGGAATCTAACCATGCATCCAGGTTTTAGCTTTATTAGAAACAGCGCTAAGGTCAAATTTGCTAGCAGGAAAGTTGTTCCCAGATAACAGTGCATTTGTGGCGGTCCGGGAAAAGGATTACATGTAATATTGTTAGAATAGATTTAAAAAATAGTAAATAGATTTAGTAATAGACTTACTTTGTGCAACATTCCATGTCCTAATCACAGACCAAATCTTAGTGTTGGTTTCTTTTTATTATATGGGGTATATCAATATGGGATATATTGCATGAGCAAATTTATGTTTTAAAAATGACTGGAAATGAACTAATTCTGATGTAGTGGTTAGAATTTTATAAAAAATGTTGCCTTTAGTTTTTTATTGTTTAATCAGCATAGGCCTAAAGAGATCCACTGTGCAGAGATCGTGAAAAATGTGGAAATCTGAAACTTCCAACTTGATATCATTATTATTATTATTATTGATAATAATAATAATAGAAGTTGTAGCGATAATAGTAGTAGTACCAGTATGCCATCACACACTGATAAAACAAACTGTTATTATTTATAACATTGCTGTGGAAATGTGCAGACCTAATTTGGTTGAATTTTCAACCATATTTCTTCTACTAGTTTACAGACACTTATATGTTTAAGCATTTTGCAGACAGCTTTATTCAAAGCGATTTATAAATGAGGATATAACAATGCAGTCAATGTCAAAGATGACAATGGGCTACTTAGAAGGAAGATCATCGGTATACAGGCCATGTCAAAGGTGACAGGGTGACAATGTAGCAATAGAGTGCATATGAGGGGGTATGGGTGCTAAGATAGAAGATGCTCTCTGAAGGGCTGAATCTTCAAGAGATTCTAGAAAATAGACGGGCACGCCCCTATTCTGGTAGCCCTCGGTCATTCCACCATTATGGAACGCCACATGAAAACAGCTTGGTTTGTCCTGTGCATGGTGTAGGTGCTGCTAACGGACAGTGCTTTGATAAATGGAGTGACCAAGCGGTGATATAAGCCTTTGCGTAACATTCAAAATAGATGGGAGCTGAACATTGCAGGTGGCTAACCGTAGCCAGTAGAGCTGTTAAACTGCAACCAATGTTTTTAAAATGTACTGACTAAACAGAAGTTTTTAAATTCTACTAATTTATTATTAGTTATTAGGATAACTTTTGTTAATATTGCTGCCACTCAAATAGATGGTTGCAGGTACAAGCTTTTTTTTTTACATTTCCGACAGGTTGCATCTCACTGAACTAGTGTAACCTTGATTTGTAAACATGCCCCTTTATGAAAAATCAAGATAATTTAGCACTGGCACCCTCCAGGAATGTATTCTCTCCCCACTTCTCTCTGAACACAAGTGACGGCACCTCAGTAGACTATCTGTGAAACCCCTGAAGTTCGCGGGCGACACCATTGTCCGATGAGTCTGCAGATGGAGTGGATATGATGGTGGACTTGTGGAGAACACCACCCCTCACTGCCTCCCCTCACCATCCTCAGCAACGCTCTGTCTGCTGTTGATCACTTCCGGTTCCTAGGAACCACTCCGTCCTGGGATCTCGGATGGTCCTTATACATTAACACTGTTTGGAACAAGGCCCAGCTGAGACTGTACTTCCTGCAGCAACTCAAGAAGTACAACCTAGGGCTGGATGATGATGATTCAATAACAATATATATCGGTCGATAGATGTATATCGATGATAGAAAAAAAAGGGTCAATAAAAAGTTCAATAGGACAATTTTCCTTCCTTTTACATTCTAGCCTATCATGCAGATTAATATTACAGTCATTACATCCTCCCAACCAATCACAAACGCAGACCCAGGAACGCTCCGCCCCCTTCTAAGAGCTCAGAGACCACGTGTTCTTTTTCATTTTTAAAATATTTGCAGTTTTGGTAAAAGGTTGATTGAATAAAGGGTTGAGTTTGAATTCAGTGTTTGTGTGTTCTGTATCTAAAAATAGGTTGCTAAGCAACAGCATAAAATGGCCAGGGCTGCACTTAAAATATAAGTTTTGAATTTGTTGATAATTATGGATATCGATCAATATGATTTCTATTAAATCGATATGCTTTTTTTTTCTATATCGTCCAGCCCTAGTACAACCTTCCACAGGAGCTGATGGTCAGCTTCTATTCTGTTCTGTCATTATTCAGTCTGTCCAGTGTGCATCACCATGTGTTTTGGTTCATCCACTAAACAGGACAAGTCTAGACTGCAATGAACAACAGGGCATTTCTCAAATGAGTCCGATTAGCTCCACCCCCCCGGAAATCAACTCCAGTTCCCCAGACGGTCGGACAAGCAAATTACAAATGGCGAAATGCCAATGTTTGCAACACCAATAATTTTGGAAGATGTCCCAGGAGCTTCATTTCAACGTGCTTCAATCGAGAAGCACAGCGTCGAACAACTGAGACGTTGGTTGAAATATAGAGTCCTGAACGTTGGCGAAAAGAAAACTGTATTAGTGGATAGGTAAGGTTTTCGTTTGCTAGAAGCATGGTTGGGCTATGTGGCAGCTAACACGTTCCAGAATTATGTGAGCTAGACCTAGCCAAGCCATTTGCAGTGTTCTCCCGAACAAAAATATATAAACCTAAACATTCCACCTAACGTTAACCAGCTCAGTGGATTCACTATGCTGGTTCTCCAAGTTATCCCCGCCAGAATGTGTGTCCCCCGTGTCTGGAGCGCACATGCAGCAGGGAGAGCGAATCCAGTCCGTCTCATTTCCAACCAGCTACATGTGAAAATAGAGATGTTTTATTTTTGTTAAAAAGAAGAGGGTCGTTACACTACTGTTCAGTTAGTGGGTTAAAACGGAAGATTTGACACATCGACACGGGGTTGTTTGAACAGATCGAGGATCTTTGGCTAATGGATAATCACGTCTGTTTTAACTCGATTGATTCCTCAATAACCCGTTCTCAGAAAGTCAACGGCTCTGTGGTCATTTGCAGATGTCTCATGAAAATAATATTTGCTTTGTGTTATTAGATTGTCTCTCTGCTGAAACCAAAACTGCCCCTTCCTGAGTCCGTCACAGCTGTCTGCTTGTTCGTGTCTTTTTTGTTGCTAGACAGACCCTTATGAATGGATCATATATAACAGATTCCTTGTGATCAAATAAACACTGAAGAAAGTTACAGCTGAACTGTAAAGCCCTCCCACTTACACACTCTTATCTAGCGATGGCATTTCTCGGCATTATTTTGGGGTTTAGGAAAGGGAATGAAAAAAACTCCTTTCAAATGGTCACCATGACCATGTCGAGAGTCCCTCCGGCAGACACCGAAGCAGCAGTGTTTCGTTGTTACCATTATATTTGCTGATGCAATATTCGGGACAGAGCTGTGTGCTTCACCACTCTACACAGCTTGTCCGACCACAAGATGGCCGCGACGCAGGCGCACTGCCTGTTCTAAATTTAGTAATTTGACCTCATTTGAGGAAGTCCCCATTAGGTCTGCAGAGCGGATCATCGGGGCTGACCTTCCCTCCATCCAGGACTTGTACAGTGTAGGGTCAGACAAAGGGCATCTCCACAGACGCCACACATCCTGCACACAAACTTTTTAGTGTTACTGTTTACCTTCAGCTCGGCACTACAGAGTGTTATTTGCTAAACACCAGCTGCCCCAGTGACAGTTTGTTCCCCCGGGCTCTTAATCTGATGAACGCTCAAAGGCCAGATATCATTCTTTTTAATTCTTCTTTTTCACATTAAAATCATTCAATTTTGGTCTGTAACAAGTGAAACTGCAATGCTTTGATTTGAATTCCTCGTTAATTTAGCCCTTTTTACTCCTGTTCTGAGGTGCGTCTGAGAGCAAGTCGTTTTGGTGCGGCCTCTTTAAATCTAAATGAGGCACTCAACACCCCGACCCCTCCAGGTGTAGAGTGGCTGCATCCGAAAACGTCTAATTAAAGCTCCTAAGTGCTGTTCCTAGCTCTTGTTCCTTGACCTTTAATGGGTTCAACAGTAAGAACTCTATTGTTGGTAGAAAAGAAGCTTCAGACTGCTGTGCCAATTTTGGTCAAATCTGGGCCCACAGCCTTCTGAAAATTAACTTCAAAGTGTGCACTCTCTTCTCTCCAGACATTTTCATTAATTTCTGTAAAGTGGGCTGTGCGTATATGTTATGTCGCGCAACTAATTGAGGAATTCTTTGACGCTCCTTAGCTCCGCTGAGGGACATTGTGAGCTTCCTCTGCTAAATGATCTATAAGAAGCGTACAGGCTTCTTTTCCTACCTCCTTCATGATTGACTGCACTATTCGGACAGCACTTCTCATGGTGACCGCTGACGCACTTCCGCTTTGAGAGTCCTTGCCCAAAAGACTTTTTCGGAAGCGGCGAGTGTTTCCACTGCACCGTGTTAGGCCATTTTTGTAGTATGCTGAGGGATGGTGTAACGAACAGCCCGAACATTTTAACTTATCCACTTGTAGCTCCGGCATCCTACAGCTTGGACTACAAAATCACTTCAACAAATCAAACTGGCGGATTCACAGAATTGGTAAGCTGGAAGTCCTTGACCTCGTTTAGCAGTTCCGCAGCAAATACATGTAAATTACTTCACATAATTGTTCCAAAAAATTTTTTATGAAGAAAAGAAAAAACTGAACAGCTCAAAAAGTTTGACCCAAAATAATATAAAGGTATCTGCACAGCTGTTGTACGGACTACATTTGCATTTTCTGCTTTGATAGAGGCTCCAAGTACACAACAAAATTTATTCAAGGCTTAAAAAAAGTGACTTTTGCATGATATGTCCCCTTTAACAGTCAGAGTAGTATACAGATAAATATTAATAGAAACATTTCTATTTACCTGCTCTGAATATTATACTTAAAATCTCTTCAGTGAGAGCAAAGTATAACCAAGATCAAATTCCTTATGTTGTATGAAGCAATATGGCGATTAAACCTGAATCTGAAATTTGTTGATCAGTGCCTTACTACAAATAGAAGCACTACGGCAATTAGTAAACCTTGCTGGCCCCCCCCCCACCCCCCCCCCCCCCCCCCCCAAGTTTTTGAGTTCTATCGACCACAGCACATGAAGTGGACCATTATGAAAAGAATTAAGATTTACTAAGCAGATAACAGCAACGCCCAAATGTATCAGCTTCACTTTTCTCCTCGCGGATGACAACTATGGTTGACTGGTTCTGTGCAATGCACAGAACAAATTTCATTGGACTGTATGTTTCCTGCAAGATGAATTCTCGCGGTATTTGTGCGTTCACAAACACACGAGATAATGTGCAGAACGCAGAGTGCTACACATTATCAATATAATGCTGCCACCTTGATTGAAAACTTGACACTTAACTCAACTTTATTTATACAACACTTTAAGATACAACAGCTCTGTCGGCCAACGTGCTTTACGCGTTCTAACAGGGGAAAGCAAAACACAATAAAATAATGAGCCCTAAAACTCACGACACACCAGGATTTTACAACCTAGCTAGCACACGTCTTCCTTTCTATTTCATCTCTAATAACTGCCTGATTCATTTCCTAATAATCACAAAGCAGACTAGACTCATGTCACGTGATTTGTGTAGCTTCAACGGAACTTCACGTAGTTTTGAAACCAACCAACGGCATTGCAGGCGCGATTTTGAACGTTGACATAAGCCAATCGGCTTCCTTGGTGTGTTGGTAGCGTTCGTTGAGCAAGGAAGCTAACCGGCTACACGCCACCGCCTCGCCCGCTAGCATTTTCTACGTTCATATCTCATATTTTATTTCTTACAGAATAATAATACTTCGCCCTGCGAGGTATATTACAAAGTCACCCGTGGACAAGACAAATTTATAGCGGTAAGTAAAGTGAAAAGGCTAACGTTTGGCGTTACTTGCTAATGCTAGCTGAGCGGGGCTCGGTGTAATTACTGGAGTTAGCAGAATGAGAACATGTATGAGTTTAATCCCAGTGGAGTGAAAAACAAATAGTCCGGCAACGTTTGCAGGAGATTCCGATGTGTATCAAGGCTTATGTTTGTATTACATTTAGGCGGTCATCTAAATTACGTTTTTTTTAAGTTAGTGCCTTGAATCTTTTCTCTCAAGATTAAACTAGCCTGTAGTGAATTTCTGCCCCACTTATCCACGTTGCTTTACGTCTACCATTGTAGAAATGTCTGCCACAGATCCATGGTAAACATGTGTACTTAAACTTGAAAGAATGCACCAAGACATCTGGAAATCCTGGCCATGAAACAACGTGTTGCCGAAATAATTTACCCTTTCTATCTGCTTGTGAGGCGTTTCGCAATGCTGCTTGGGTTCAACTCTAGCTCTGCGACCTGTATGCAGTCGTAATCGGCGTTGCCAGACTTTGTGAGACAAACAAGCAACCAGCGCAAATAAAACAAGCCCAAGACAAGGGGCAACCCACCAAACATCGGGGCCGGGTGATGTTTACACAGGGTGTAAATAAATACCTGTTTTCATGCCGAAATTTATTGTTCTTTTTTCACCATCTCTCACACACACATCTGATCCTAATCTAATAATATAATCCTGAGCTTTGTACAGACCAACAATTATTTCTTCATATATTTTTGAAGCCTGGAAAGGTGTTTAAAATTTCCAGGTGATTTGGCTCACACTTGCTTGCAACTGTGGCAGGAGCTTAACGTCCTTGAGAGAGAACCGTTTTGCACAGCTTCTTGCATGTGCCGACACTGTAACTTCAGGGTTAATCATTTGGCAATATGATTCAGCCTTGGTTTGTCAAATACAGAGACAACAAACTAATAAGCATTAAAGTATGGTTTATGGGTTAGGTTTCTACAATATTATCATCGCATAGAAACTAATCTAACAGAATCTCAGCCCAAAATGGTGTTCATTCTGCACAGTGTACTCTACTTTCAGCAGTTATTGCAGCCGTAAACTGCATAAAATTAGTACAAAATTGCTCCATCTGCCTTTCCTTCCGACGGCTCCTATGCCAGCCTGGAGTAGGAGATACCCAGCCAATATGGCGGTGACACAGGATGCACTCCAGCACGTAATGAGACATTTAGTATATTTTCTTTAAGGGTAGGAGGATGTGAATGCGGAGAGGTGGAGGGATATTTCAGCCAGTACTGTGTCTGTAACGCGGCAGTGCAAGCAGGTCTCTTAACATGTTTATCATCACTTATTTTGGAGTCCAAATAAGAGGCTTCCCTTTCAAAAACAAGCCCAAAAAAAAACCTCACGAAATTTACAAGCGATTTTAGAAAAAAAAAAGCAGCCCAAAGTCTCTTATAAAAATCATGTGCTAAATATCAGGAAGATTCTAAAGAAAACTTTAGAAGGGCTGTTTTGCTGAGTTCTGGCTGCTGAACTCTGTTGATGATTATAAATTGTTCCAGTCAACATATTTGCAGTTAACCGTTGACCTCCTCACATAAATGGTTGCTAAGTGTAGATTTACATAAAGGCCACATTTTCCTCTTTCACAGATGACGGGCTGTAACGAGTACAAGCTAAACCAGGGACCTGAAGACGGCATCTCTGCTGTGAAGTTTAGCCCCAGCACTGCCCACTTCCTCCTGGTTTCCTCATGGGACTGCACGGTCCGCCTGTTTGATGTTGGTGGAAACTCCATGAGGCTGAAGTACCAGCACGCGGCTCCTGTTCTGGACTGCGCTTTTTATGTCGGTTGCTTTGCCTTTGATTTGATGCATGGACTCATTTAAGTGTGCTGCAAGTGGATAACGACAAGTTTGGTTTTCAGGATCCGACCCATTCTTGGAGTGGAGGTTTAGATGCTAAGTTAAAGACTCACGATTTGAACACAGACCAAGGTACGTCTTAAACATCCTTAAACTTTTGCTTTTAGAACCACAAAAGCTGCGCTACTCTGATACGTTTTATAAAGCGCTGACCTGTCGAAAAATATGTCGGGTAATTCCATTTTCTCCTCCGAATGGCAGATGACCAATCGGGGAATTGTAAATTTGGCAGATTTTCTTCAGCCGACTTCTTTTGTTGGTTCCTTTTTTTTTTTTTTTTCTCTTTATTGCAAAGTATGGAACGTGTTTATTTTTATTCTTTGAACAGACACAATAGTTGGAACACACGACGCTCCCATCCGTTGTGTGGAGTACTGCCCGGAGGTTAACGTCATGGTAACGGGCAGCTGGGACAGGTCAGTCCGACTGTGGGACCCGCGGACACCGTGCAACGCTGGCACCTTCACTCAGCCTGACAAGGTAGCAAAAACACATTAGAGGCTAATTTATAGATTTCTTCCCTTTTTTAAACCGTTTTGAACATCATTTTAAACCTGCCATCTTTTGTGAAGGTGTACACCCTCTCTGTGGCCGGAGACAGGCTGATTGTTGGGACGGCAGGAAGGCGAGTCTTGGTGTGGGATTTGAGGAATATGGGCTACGTACAGCAAAGAAGAGAATCCAGCCTCAAGTATCAGACTCGCTGCATAAGAGCCTTCCCCAACAAACAGGTACTCTTTGTGCACCACTAAAGCTCCAGGCTGGGTCAAATTCGATCAAGTGTTTATCATCTTAGCAGAAAGTGATGTTATGGAGTACAGGTATGAATACTTATTGAGAGGAAGCTCGATTGCCATCTCTTTTTACGTCTTTGCTTCAGGGCTATGTGTTGAGTTCAATCGAAGGCCGTGTAGCTGTGGAGTACCTGGATCCAAGCCAGGAGGTTCAAAAGAAGAAATATGCCTTCAAGTGCCACCGGTTAAAGGAGGAGGGAATTGAAAACGTCTACCCTGTCAACGCCATTTCCTTTCACAGCATTCACAACACCTTTGCTACAGGTAAACTGAATTAAAGTTTGTGATTTTACAAGGCACTGTATTGTGACCTAAACTTGTAACAAAGCAACAGTTACTTATTGGACTCCTAAATATGTAAACTACTTTTTTTTTTTTTTTTTCAATTTATGCAAGTCTGAAATATTCTGATACTCTTAAATTTGAAAAGCTTCTTGTGACCTTTCGCTACCAAACCTTCACAATCTGTTAATAAAGACCTGATCTCTGTAATGTCTGACGCTGACCTTGAGCCTCTCCTCTTGCCAGGTGGCTCAGACGGCTTTGTGAATATCTGGGATCCATTCAACAAAAAGCGCCTGTGTCAGTTCCACCGCTACCCCACCAGCATCGCTTCACTGGCTTTCAGCAACGACGGCGCCATGCTTGCCATTGCCTCCTCCTACATGTTCGAGAAAGGCGATATCAGCCACCCGGAGGACGCCATCTTCATTCGCCAAGTTACTGATGCTGAGACAAAGCCCAAGTGAGTTTTCCAATTTTTCTTTTTTACCACAACAAGGCACACCATGGCAGTTTACATCGTCCCCCTCGTCTAAGGACAGTTATATTTGGAGTGAGCACGTCCAGCTGCAGCACGCATCGATCTGTATCTGTCCACTTTTCAATATCCGACAGCTGAAAGATACAGACGAGAGCTCCAGCTTTCCCGTTTGGTATACCGGTGGCTCTGGTAATAGACCAGATTTACTATGACTGCAACCTGATTTAAAAATGCAACCAAACTGACTATTTTATATATAAAAGCTAGCTGCAGTTTTTTTTTTTTTTTACGTTCAGAAATGCAAACATGCTTGAGGTGAGCAGGAGACGGGTGTTAAACACACAGAGCTTTGGTACAGCTGATCCAATCTGAAGAACCACTTATATATTACGGTTTATGTCTATATGAATCTGTTGCAGAACTTGTAGCGATGTTTCTGCCCATAGTCTAGTTTTCTGCAAGTAAACATCTCCATCGGTGTTTAGGGTCAGTTTGACTTAGTGAAAAGGTGCATTTATCGTGTTTTTTTTCCTTTTGCAATTTTGCCTTAACAAATCTGACCCATATGCTACATGAATTATTTCACTCCCTAAAAGAGGACCTGTCTAATCTAGGGATCTGCAAAATTTACAACCCAATGAGCTATTTTTAAAAACTTTTGTCCACAGCCCAACTGAATAAATGTGTCTAGAGCGTTACAATCTGCATGACGTTTGAAAACGTGATCAATTAATGGGACTTATAAATGGCCACTATCTAAATGTAGGTTAATTGTATACAAAACCCGATGTAATTCAATCTTAGGTCTTTAATTTGTACATAATGTCCATATTGATGCATTTCTGATACAACAGCCCAGTACTTTTGTCTGAGGGGATTTTTTTTTTTTTTTTTTTTTAATAAAAAAAAAAAATTAGGCATGCATTTGCATTCAGCACCCTTCACGTTGACACCCCCAGGTGTGTTTGGATGCATCTTCTCTCTCCAATACGCCTGAATGATTTTAAATGGCTCGTTACCAGGTGTCTGCAGAGCTGAATAACCTGCTGATTCGGCCGGTTGGTTCAGGTGTCTTGGATGAAGGAGGCACCTAGAAGTTGCATGACCGTAGCTCTGGAGGATTGGATTTGGGCTTCCCTTCAGAAAGGCTTTAAAATCTATTAATCCTGCTGTGCCATGGAGGCCTCAAAGGCTTGTTAGAAAACATTGGTGAATAAAAAGCAGGATGAGGACCGAGCAGCACAGCAGACGGGCCTGGATAAAGTTGTAGGAACGTTTAACGTCTCGTATCACGGGTCAACACATCATCTGATTTAGCAGGACAACACTAAACCTAAAGCCAGAGCTCCAATGGAATGATTTAGATTGGGTGTCAAACTCATGTCTACATTGGGCCACTTTGGCATCAGGAAGTCATTATAAGGGCCGGTTGCACCTGTATAGATGACACTTTCGAATTCATAATTTCATTTCACGTAAAAATAATTGACAGTAACAAAATGTAGCACCCTTAGGCACAGTTTATACAGTTTATCTGCAAAAAAAACGCTAATTTACAGTGAGTTAAACTTTAAACTCATCATTGTGCATTACTTTTTCTCTCTTTAGACATTTCTGGGTTATTTTAATCCATTGTGTGAAAAACTGACATCTAATGGCAGGATGCTGTTGCTACACAGTTTTAAAAAAATCAACATTCGTTACAAGAGGCACAGTTTTAGCCCCTTTATACACTATAGAAGGATATATGCCTCTACTTTATGACATGATATGCCTTTTGTGGCGCTTGGGGGCCAGATAAATTGCCTGGACGGGCCTGATTTGGCCCGCGGGCCTCGCGTTTGACACGTGGTTTAGATGATGGTGAAGAACATTACAGACAACTCTTAAGCATCTTTTCCTTCAGTCAGAAGTGTCTCCAGATCCGTAACAGCAGACCCTTCCTGCCTTCAGCCATCAGGGTCCACAACAACTGGTGGAAGAAAGCTGCATGATACGAGTTGCAACATTTAATTTCGCTTCAGGGTTAATACAAGTATTTTTGAATTAAATTAACGTCCGGATCGAAATCAAATGAAGAATGTGGTGAGATTCAAAAATTAATGTTCACAGATGCCCATCCAAGCTGACTGAGGTGGAGCTATTTAGCGAGAAATGGGGGGGGGGGGAATTTCAGTCTGTAGTTGTGCTAAGCCGATGGAGACAAACCCCAAAGCACTTGTAGCTGAAAATGTTGACACGAGGGGGGTTGGAAACTAGTACAATCCTTTTATTTCACACACATGCGCTGCTTTGTGTTAGTTTACCAGAAGAAATCCAAATGAAGTTTGTGGTTTTAGCTTTAAGAAATGTGAAAGTTAAATGGGTGTGAATACTTTGCAGGATATTACATTGTTTTTCAATTTTTTACTTAAGGATTTCTAAGGGTAGTTTTTCTTCTTGTTGTTTGCAGGTCAACCTAAAAATGAAGTGTACTGGTTCTCACTGCGTGCGACCCCTTCACCATGTTGGGTTTCTGCGGGCCTCCAGCGTGCTAAATGTCATCTTATTATCTTTCTTTTTTCTGCCTTCTGTACACAACTTTTTACTTGTGATGTTTGCTGTAAATACACGCTAAATACTACCTTGTTCCTTTTTGTTGTATTTTCCTTATCTGAGCTGAGTTATACTCTTTTTGGCTCCGTCACTGACGGGCCTCCACGTTTTATTACTGACTGATGGGAATAAAACCTTTTCTTAAACTTTGAGCGTTAATTCCATTTCTTCACCACCGTTTGTCACAGACCAGTAGGAGAATATGAGACATGCCAGGAATGTGTCAAAGCTCTAGTTTTAGCTGTGAGGATGTGTCGAGACAGAGCGACGGTGTGCTGGTTACACTGGGGGGCCACACTTGGCCCCAGACAGTGACCTGTGCTGACATCGCAGCTTTGTGGTCCAAGGTGAATTCCGCTTTGTGGCCGAGTAAACTGACAGAGAACCACTAAACTGACTCCCCTGATGGGGCCGACAAGAAAAAGGTTTACTGTAAACCAGAAAGCATCCTGAGATTTTTTTCTAACACCTTTTTATGATTTTAAAGATTGTGTTCACGTTTAAAAATGCACCTGAAAGTTTCAGCGGACCAATGCGTCGTATGTGAATTTGTGTGGCGTACGCGGCCTCAGGGCAGACCTTTTCCTCGTTGCTTTGGAATTGCTTTGTCTGCTTCCTCACCTTCCTGGAAATGATTAGTTATTATAAAACTTAATTTCTGGGACTGTCTGGAATAAGGCTGCCTGTGACGTCTGATTTGGACTATAGCTTTAATATGAAATGGCTTTCAGTTTCGACTAATTACAGCCAGCGAGGCAGACGCAGGATGGCTGGGGGCTTGTTTTATGCGGCTAAAGTGAATTACTTTGTTTCCTGCCATCTTTGGCTGCTGCTGAATTGTGGAGTTGAGCTTCGGGAGCACACATCAACCCTTTTGGACTTCCTGCTTTTGGAAATAAAGGTATTTTGATCCCCCCCAGAAACATTGTTCAACTTGAGTAGCCGTGAGTGTGTTTCCACTGTTTTGTCACCTATAAGGTGTAAGGCTCAGCTTTTTCACATCTTGCACCACAAACCTTTATTTTTATTAGGATTTTATGTGATGGACCGGCCTCAAGTATTCTTAAGTGGAGCTAAAATGATGGTTTTCATGATTTGGCTGAAACATGGGACATACATGTACATGTATCCAGCCCCTCTACTGTCACAGCCCTAAACAAAATCAAATGCCTTTTAAAGTCGGCTATAAATATTCCATCTTTGTGTGATTTAATCTAAGACGTAGAATGAGGTGCTCTGGTTTGGTGAGACTTTGATTAAGATGGATGGATTGCCCTAGACACTGGGCAACACAGTGGTGGCAGCATCATGCTGTAGGGAAGGTTTTCCCTTCAGTCTGGACAGAGAAGCTGGAGGCAGCTAAGCTGTTTCATTTGTTGGAGTCCAGACCTTAATCCAACAGGGCATCAGTGGCCAGACTTAAACACTGATGTTCAGAGACGCTCTCTTTCCAATCTGACTGAGGTTGAATTATTTAGTAAAGAACTGGGCCATAATTTCAGTCTCCAGATTTGCAAAACTGTTACAAATATGCCCCAAAATTGTCTGGTTGTAAAAATATTCTTAAATCCCATGTTTCATTTTCCATTCCCAATAAAACACATTAAATGCTAAATTGACAACATAACATTTAAGGTGTATTAATACTTTCACAGTTCAATTGAAGCCGTTGAAAGGCCTTGATTTTGCTGTTAGTTGTCTGTATTTGTCTCTGGGACTTTTACCAAAGCCCTCTCGTTTTTAAATGCTCGTGTGCCAACGGTCCAGTAGCCACACCGGTGTGCGGCTTGTGTGGCTGAGCTCTGGTTTCCAGCAGCTGAAGTGTTGCAGACAGTTTGGCTCTACATGAAACCGTTACATGACAATTAAAAAGGGTGACTCGGCTGCAGCGGCCTGTCAGGTGCATTTAACCTGACCACAAAGGGCTCTTATGTTCACTCAAGAGGCCACTGATGACCTTCAGTCAGACACCTTATCCCTCAAGACCGGTTTCTAATACGAAGGCGATGATACCGCAGCTGATGAAGGGTGGTAAGTTATGGGAAATCACGTGACTCATTGGGGAAAACATTGACAATGTTT
This sequence comes from Fundulus diaphanus, assembly GCA_037039145.1. Taxonomy (NCBI): domain Eukaryota; kingdom Metazoa; phylum Chordata; class Actinopteri; order Cyprinodontiformes; family Fundulidae; genus Fundulus; species Fundulus diaphanus. The sequence continues at coordinate 16,269,179 of CM073143.1, read as the reverse complement.
TGTCTCTGGTTTCATTGCTCCAGACAGTTGACAGAATGCTGACAATTTATTCATTTATAATTAGAGGTAGCGCATTAATATTGTATTTCCCACTATAAAATGGTTTTAATTCATGGATTCCTAAGTTAACTGGACAGGCCTGTAATGCAAAGAAAGCCCTTCCCATTTGTAAGAGTCTTGTTATAGTTTCCTGGATACAACAGCTGACATTTCTGTGCAGATTGGAGAAATTTGTAAACATTTCAGACCCTGCCTTTGCATCAGCATGTTTTATGTTGACCAGGCACTTTTTGGGAGCGAAAAACCCATTCATATATTGAATTTTTATACTCTACCAACTATATTCATCTAACACCAATTTTGATATCCGAGATAACCACACCAAATACAAAATGTGTCTTTTCTAATGAGGCTTTAATTTATTAAGAGACAATGACTTTTCAAACCTTATGCCAATTTATTATCTGTGAAGGAATTGTGTTAGATCTGCCACATTGAAGGGTTTTGGGGTTCATTGGACAGCAGCATCTCATTGAGATTTATGTCCAGACTTTGTCTAGACCACTCAAAAGCCTTTTTCAGTGTCAGTCTTTCAGGAGTGGGTTTGCTGGTCTGGTTCAGATTATTTTCCTGCCGCATAACCCAGGTGTGCTTGTACTTCAGGCCCCAAACTGATGGCTGTAGATTTTCCTTGAGGACTTTCAGCTACAGAGCAGAATCCATGCTCTATCAAGTATGTTAAGTGGTCCATGTCCTGAAGCAGCAAAGCAGGCCCGCGACCATCATACTACCATTGTTTGCTTTTATCTTTTTCCTGAAATACTGAGTTTTACTCGCCATTTAACAGCATTCACCTCCCAAAAGGTGACACTTTGGTATTATCAATGTATTTTTTGACAAATGTGGGGCAGACCTTTGTGTATTTTTGGTCAGCAGGGGTACTGGCCTTGAAGCTTTTCCATGGAAGCCATTTTTGCCCAGTCTCTTTTTTTTTTTTTTCTTTATTGTTGAATACTGAACAAATGGGGCCTGCAGAGCTTTAGATGTACTTGGTTGTTTGGTGACCCCCCTGGATGCGTATTTGACATGCTTCTATATGGCTTAGGAACAATTTCAGAGGGAATAACTTTTTTTTTTTAACTATGTTTGATTTTTATTTTATTCTTTTAATGGGGATACTGCTTCATGTTGTCAGAAGGGGTTTTATTTTACACAGGTCCTGCAGTGAACAGGCCTTGATGTAATTTTTTTTTAAATTGAACAAAAACAAAAGTGAAATCTCGGGTAATTCATGATTTTACAAAGGGCTGTGATTACTGGTTGGGATAGCTTTTATAAATCAAATCACTATTTAAAATCTGCGTTTCTTCTGTTAAAAATGAAAACGCTTTTACCAGGAAAACAGTTTTGATTAGATGATTAGAATCGGATGAATCTAAAAGAGTTTTCATTTGTAGCTTGAATATCGATTTGAAGACAGTTTATGGTCTGTTTTGTCACTTGAACCCCAAAGCATGATTCCACTTTTCTTTTTTCATTGGAAATTTAACTGAGGTCTAATCTCAGTCTTGATTTTGGCACTAGGTGTGAGCAGTCACTTTTAAAGCTGTCCGCTTGTAACTAAATCAGCCACAATAATGCCAGATGTAAAGCTTTAGGTATATTCAGTGCTTTTTCAAAGCGGATCTCAATCTGTCTCTTGGTTTCTCATTGAAGCCTTGTGAGAATGAAGTTATCCCAGTATCAAATCAACATTAGAAAGTATTTAACATACATTTGTGAAATATGTTTCTCTTTCTCTGTGTGTGACATTTAAAATCGGATAGCCAATATGTAAAGCTTCCTTTAGTGTGTCCCAGACATAATTTGGGCCAAATTGTAAATCTATTTATTCATTTTTTAATAAACCAAAAGCTTAATGTTTCCAGTACGTTTTAGCAGAGGATCAGGAAACCTGACCATTTCACTTGGACATGGCTGTGGTCTGCCACAGGACCTCACTCCAAGCTGTCCCCTGCCTCAGGGAGGCTTTTAAAGAGCCTTGGTGGGCAAGACAACATCTTCTCAAGAGCATTGTAGTTACATTACAGCCTAATTAGACGATAAAGCTCAAGGCCATGTAACTCACTGCTAGGTGTCACACTAACAACCATCCATCTCTGTCCAGGCCCATCAGGCAGGCGGCGTGGGTTGACTAGTGAAGGGTGCGCTCACCCGGCAGCTGGACCGCAGTAAATCACAAATCTCTCAGCGTTGCACGAAGGGTTGGATACATGTTTTGGGATTCGAGGTTTCACATTTGCTCCGAGGTGTTGAGAAGGAAATGAATCAGCTGATAAATGGCATGCATGGAATGGGTAATTCTCCAAACCTTTGCAGAATCACAAAAACCCAGATTTAGTTTTTTTACAAACAGCCCTCTGTCATTTATTCGGAGCGAGGAATGTGCGTTATGCCGAAGCAACGCTGCAGGCAGTAATGACACAGACAAATTGTCCTACATATCTCCTCCGTTAAAGCAACACACAAAGGAAACAGGGAAGACATTGAAAATAACACACATACGTGTACGTCTCAATAAATTAGCATTTAACTGAAAATTTGATTTATATCAGTCATTAATTTCACAGTGGGAGAGTTGGAAAATTTCACGCAGTTCTGTCAATTTTTATTAAACATGACTCAGAGCTCGTGAAAACCCATAATTAAATGTCTCAGAAAATGTAAATATTACACTGACCAACTGACTTTAAATTGACTTTTGAATAAATAACTGTTGTGTTGTGACCATGTTACGGCCTACACACAAGCAATGCCACAGTTGTAGTCCATTTCTTGGATGCCTTTGTGGTGGCATTAGAAGAACATACTCCAGCCACAGCTGACATCTCATGCATGGATATCCTCAGTACTCCATTTTTTCCTTCCACTCAATGTTCCCAAATATCCTTTGCTTGGACATGTCATCCTGAACAGACAGCTTTTCAAGAAGTAACTTTTTGTGGCTTTTCCTCTATGCGGACGGTGTCGAGTCAGCAGTCTTCCCTGTGATTGTTAAGCCACTTCTGAGCCAGAGACATCAGGAGCTTGTTTTCTGGATTTAGGATCTTGAAAATCTCCCCTAAACTAAGCTTCGCTTCAATATATCCTCTTGAGATAATGTTGCTTGTCATCCTCCTTTTTTATCCACACTTTTTCCTACCACTCAACTTTAAATTCGTATTTTAAAGTCTCTGTAATATACGAGTTCAATGTTTTTATTTGAATTAGTTGAGAAACTAATGAATTTTGATTATTTTTTTTAAAGGACAGCACAACACTTAAACAAACTCTGATGTCAGCTGTCAAAGTGATGGATGTATGTACAAAGAAGGTGAGGCGCAGAGGCCATGCTTGGAAACGTTTGTCTAACAGCATCTAGGATCACTCGAATAAGAGACAGAAGGTGATTATACACATAAAATACGCATTCAGTTGGCTCTTTAGATAAACCAACAACGTTCCATGCACTAATTGGGCTGTTTAGGCTTTGCTTAGCGTTTTGCAAAAAGTTTTACACCTAGGTTTTCACTGTCACGTTCCACCCAACATAGTTGTGAATGCAATAGATTAGTTATTTATTTTTTGGTCTCATGGTTTGTGAAACTGTTAAGAAATATAGATGGGAGGGGGGGGGACTGAAAAACAGTTGTCCTCTGCATTTAAACTGAAATCAGATTGCACCTCTCTTCATGGGCTGTCTGTTTCTATGAAGCTCTCTGTGTTATTTAATGGCCTCATGGCCACAGGGCAAGGGTTACAGTTTGTCCTTTCTTGCAATTAGCAGTCACGGTTAGCTTAGCAGAACTAATGCACCACGGTCTTTGAGGCTCAGGTTTCCTCTGTGCCCCTGAGTGACTATGGGCAAGATTTAACTGACTGCTTGTATCCATTTCAAGCTGCTTTGATAGATCTTACTCGCAAAATTCCCAGAAGAATACAACGTCAGATTGGCTATTATCAGTGTAGGTGTCACAGTTTTGCTCTTTAAGGAAAAAAAATGGAGGATTATGAATTTCATTTGCTTGTGATACTTTAGGCTATTTAGTTGCATGGCTGTTGACACTAGTGTCTCAAAGGATGTCAGACAAAGCTGCGAATCCAGATCAATATGGCACAATTACGTCTGCATATATCTCTCGCACATGTCTCATAACATCATTAATTGATTAGTTTTGTACTTTGTCCACTGACATTTAAGCAATTGGGTCAAAACCAAGTGATATTATGGATGTATGTGGCAAAAAGGAACATTAAATTAAAGTTATTCCAATGCATTTTTTCATGGATATCTTGTATTAATTTAGGTGGCATATCAAATAAAAAAAGCAAGATATAACTTTTTTAGCATTGTATTTTGGTATTTTTGGTTGATTTTAGTTATTTGTATAATTTACTAAATTACAAGAGACGTCCAGATATTTGTGTCCCAGATAAAATCTGAGTCATTTAAGGTTTGGCATTCGGCAACCCAGAATCTCAGTCCAATACCACTTTATTGACATGACGTTAAAATTAATATAATCAGCGGTGTGTAGCACTGTGGCAAAGTGTTTGTCCTCTTACAGAATTTTTTCTAGTTTTGCTCTTTTGTCAGGCTAAATGTTTTAGATCTTTTAACGTCTAACTAAGGTAACCTCAGGGGTCAAATAATGATTTTATTTCTTAAGGAGAAAAAGCTATCCAAACAAATCTGGCTCCGTAGGGGGGAGATAGGAGTGGCACTGCCAATAACTGATTGTGCCACCTTTGGTTGTGCCCATGTAGAGTTAAGAAATTATTAAGAAATTCCTTAAATAAAAACCTGTCTGACAACATGAAATAGACCAAAAGATCTAAAAACAAAAAAGGGATCAAGTGTGTGCAGGGAGTCTTTAACACCCCTGTGGAGGGATTCTGGCCTCTGACTTGGTTTTAATTTAGCCACATTAGAGAATTTTCAAGAAGGAAGACCATGCAGTGGCATCTCAATCAAACTGAAGTCCAGATTTTTTCATTTAAGGCCACAGTCTGATGGGTGGGAATAATCCTTCCGGATTTTCTTTTAGGGAGTGGAATTCATGGATCCCTCAATCCTGACGAGTCATTTGGGTCCTGAAGCAGCAAAGCAGCCCCAGACCATCGCACTACCATCACAGTGTGTGATTGCTGATATGATGTTCTTTTCTGAAATGCTGTGTAAGTTTTACACAAAATGTAACAGAATGGTATTATGAGACAAAAGTGGAACTTTTTGGAAGGTGTGCAAAGAACATTTTTCCAAATGTCTTGGGTATCGTCGAAATGCTTTTGGCAAATGCGAGACACTGGTTTTCACTTTGGAACTGAATCAGAAACCTTAACTGGCGCATGTGATTTCTGCGCCGCTTTTGATTTTATTCTGGGTTCTTTTATGACGGATGATGGATGACACTTGATCAACTAGTTGAGTCTTTTTGGTCCTTAAAGGTTCACAACTGTTCCATATCTTCTCCATTTGTAGATGATGGCTCCCGCCATGGTTCACTGGAGTCCCAAAGCCTTGGCAATGGCTTTTAATCCTTTCAAAACTGACAGATATCAAAACGTTGATCTTAATCTGTTGTTTAATCACTTTAGATCAGGTTTGAGTTTTTTTTTTTAGCCTACTTCATGTTGACAGTCAGGTTCTATTTAAGTAATTTCTCACATTATGATGTAAATAATTTTGATCATGCTGTACAGCTTATCTTTTCTTATATTTTTTATGTTTATTGCTATCTTTATTTGTATCTGTGTGCTGCTTCCATCCGCCCTTAACTTTGTTACTGAGACACTTGAATTTCTCCAGTAAGGGATAATAAAGGACATTTCTATTCTATTCTAAATGCATCAAAGCCAACAGATGTAGACAGATTAACTTATTTTTATAGAATTTGTAGTAAGGTTTTTAAAGAATTTAGTGTAGTAACATCTTTGTATGTTTTGTGCGGTTTAAAAAAAATTGATTAGCTAACAACATAATCTCAAGATTAAACAAAACCGGACCAGAACTGACTGTCAGGGAGAAAATATTAGCTAATTGATCTTAAGTATGACATAGTTTTTCTAACACAACAACACGCTTTGAGCTTTTCTTTCCACTAATATTTGTCCTTTATTATAGAAGTGGAAAATTTTTTTTTTTTTTTTTTTTCATAATGTGCGTCCTCCCAAAATCTATGTTATTGAATATAAAGTACATTTGTCATTTCCTAAGTGCATTCTGTCTGAGTGATCAGTGTTTGTCCTGCATTATGGAGGCTAATCAATGCCACAAAAAGTAGGTATTTTCATAAATAGCTTTTGATTATTGGACATTATTAACGTTTCTGAATTCGGTAAAGTGAAACAGTGTTTTTCCCGATCGACTCAATTGCAGATTAGGCAAAGTAATGTGAAAGCAGAAGATCAATCCACTCATCTAATAATGTTTCTGTGCGCGCTGTTGCAGCGGGGCATCGAGAAGTCTGGTCCTAATTCATCATCGTACACACACATTATTTTATTATTGATGGCTGTTGCCTCAGGCAGGTCCATTTGTTGTTGTTGTTTTTTTTCTTTTTTTTCTTTCCAGTTTTATGCCAGGCTGCAGAACGCTGGACGGAGGTTTATTCGGACAGCCCTGCCAGCAGCGTCGCATGCAGCACTCTCCCATTCAGATATTGATCATCATTTCTCCCGATAATCCGGCACCTGACACATTTTACAACATTATGTGGAACAGGTCAGGGGGCCGTGTTAATGAAACGGCATGATGGATGATGTTGTCCGCAGCATCAAGAACTGGATTTATAAGTGCACAACTCCAGCCCTGCAGAGCTTGTAAAGAGTTAAGCATTGAGGTGGTCCAAAATCGCACTGAAGGTGGATATAGTTGTGACGTTGGCTTTTTGCTTCTATTAATTTGTGTTTTCAAATTTTGTCGAGTTAAAACCCCAACCTTTAACACATTACGCTGGGATTTTATGATAGACCAACACAAAGTAGAATGTGATTATGATTTGGAAGGAAAATTCTACAAGTGTGGTATGCATTTGTATTCAGGCCCTTTAATTCAACACTACTATTTAAAGCCTAAGTAATGGTCTTCTGGGAACTAACAAAGTAGAGCGCACCACCCCAGTTCTAAAGTCCCTACACTGGCTCCCTTAATCTCAGGGAATAAACTTTAAAATACTCCTGTTAGTCTATAGATCACTGAATGGTTTAGGACTAAAATACATCACAGACTTGTTATCAGTGTATCGACCCTCCAGACCACTCAGGCCTTCTGGCTCAAATCTACTTTGCATACCTAGAACTAGAACAAAACACGGAGAAGCAGCATTTAGTTCCTATGCTCCACTTATCTGGAACAAACAGTAAAAATGCTGACACCCTGAGTTCCTTTAAACCAGGGTTAAAACCTGTTTAGAGTTGCCTTTGATTGCTCTGTTTAAACAGTTACATTTTATTCTCTATGGACGGACATTGGGGATGTCCGGTTGGTAGACTGGGACTACAAGGGAGTCCAAGTGATCTAGGTCCATAGGGAGGTCAATGTTAAAGTCGCTGCAGTCGAGTCAGCAGTGCAGCAGAGAGAGTTCTTTGGACGCGGGTGCTGCAGTAGGACCAGGAGTAGGACCAGGAGCGCAGCAGAGGGGGCGTTCAGGAGTAGGAACCTCAGGCAGGCGGGTGTAGGAGAATCTCTGACCGGTAGACGTGGGAGAATCTCTGACCGGGAGAACGAGGAAAGGCTGACGCTCAGACAGACGTGGGGGAAATCTCTGACTGAGGGACATCAGACGAGGAGCTGACTGAGGAGGGTTTATATGGAGAGGCTGGCAGGTAGAATGAGTCCGAGCTGATTAGAAACTGACAGGTGCAGATGATTAGTGGAGGGAGACGGAGCAGGGCAGGAGGAGGAAGGCGCTAGAGAGTTCCTGAGACTGGCAGGCCAAAACTGCCCCATGACAGCTTCGCTTTAGAGATATCCATTAAAATGCTTAAATCTTTAATTTTATCTAATTATATTTTATTCTCTAAGGACTCTCATTTAAAGTTACACCATACTTCCATGTATTTATTTTGAAAACCACTGTATTGTAGCCCTGGTTGTATGATGAGGGTTGGTTGTCCTGCAACTTCAGAGGCATTGTCACTGGAGCACACCTAAATCAAATGGCCAGGTTGCTTCCACAGCATGTCTTCAAGTTCTGCATTTGTTTGATTCAGGTCTGTTGGAATTGGGAAGTGTCTGAAAGCTGCAGAGCAGTGGCTCTTGGGCACCAGAGTTGGAGACCTCCCGCTTTAGGCGTACATGTCTTAGGTTTGCAGTTGAATCATACCATTTCCGTATTAAAAGGATAAAGTGAACATCACTCCGTCATGTTCATGATTGGGATATGATTGTGTAACATAGCCCTGTTTTAACCTCCTCAGCTTTACCCCATTTTATTGTCTTTATCATGCTGTTTATTCTCTAATGTTCTCCAACAGCCATCTCAGGCCTTCACAGGACACATGGGTTTCAGATAAATTTACACACAACAGGACTACTTATCAATTATGTGGGATCTGAAGGCAATTTGTTGCACTGGATTTTATTCAGGGGAACCAGAGCGAAAGGAGACAGTTACAAACGCACTTTCCTGCTAATTCAGAATTATACACACATTTTGTGTCGGTCTTTCGCATATAATCCCAATAAATTCAAGGTTTGATGTAACGTGACACAATGTGGAACGGTTCATCGGTTGTGCAAGCCGCTGTAGATTTGATCTGCTCGAAGATAAATCGACAAAACAAAACAAAGACGAGATAAAACTGAATGGACGTTTTTTTCTGTCCGAAGGGTAACAGCAAAGCAACGTGGTAAAAATCAGGCTGCGTGAGAGCACTGGGAGTGAAATCACGAGAGAGGGCTAAAACACCAGGCGTGAAGTGAGCTGTATGACTGCGAACTCCCTGCTCCACTCCCTCTCCACCATACATCCTTCCCTCCCGGCTAATGTATCCCCTCTCAATAGCCCGGGGGACAGAGGAGAAAAGACATTGGTTTGTGTGAAGCACAGAAAGCCCCCCATCATTCGCCGCACTAATTGGCAAGAAAGCTTCGCTTCATTCACTCCTGCGCGTCCTTTGTTGTCCTGTATAGTGCAGCACCTTTGAGGGGATGTTTCAAAACCTGGCTAATTTCTGCAGACCTCTTACCTGTAGCCGTCTTATGCTGTCTTTCATTATTTATTTTGTGAAAACACAACGACGCAGTACCCTTTGTTTTTATGAATTCCGGTATAAAAACTGGGATTTCTTGTGGTTTTAATTACATTTAACTCTAAACATCTGCAAGTAGTAAAAACAATATATATATATCTGATGAATTCTCCTGCTTTTCACACTTGGAGAGCTTTGCAGAGACAGAAAAGAGGTCGGTGGGCATGAAAAGGGATGGCTTGTCCTTCCTTTCATCATCACGCTTGAGTGGTTGTATAAAAGCCTGCAAAATGTAGCTTGCGGTTGTATTTTTTGCCACAATTACACTTTTATCCTGTTGTAAAATGCATTCAGAGGTTTTTGACTGTGTTTCATTGGTCCATTATTCTGACAGACTCTCTTAACCCTCTCACACATGAGTTTTGTATTAACCCATTAAGAGTTTAGGCATCCTCTGAAAATGGGAACCGCTACAGCCATATGTATGATCAGGTCTTAATGGGTTAAATACACCTGCTTAACAGCTATTTTATTTTGCTGTTCAGCCGCTATATGCTGTATATTATTTCCAGGATGCATGGAGCCCCGAACAGAATTTCATTTAGGGGGTGCGTAGGGCTTCGAAATATCATCAATCTTCGAAGCTCAACTAATATCCCCTTCATATCATCAACATTTATGCTTTGTGCAGGTTAAAAATGTTCAAACATCTACTCTCGGCCTTTAAGGATACATTTGAACTGTTCTTTTCACAGGCTGGATAGATGCTATATTGATCAAAATCAATAACTTAAACATAAACATAAATTTGGGTCAACCAGTTGACCCAAATTGTCCCCCTCAGATGAAAGGAAGTTGGCCATGATATTCAAGAACAACCCAGGAACCTCCAAGACTCAAGCCCGTTATAAACTGGAAGCTACTGGACCAGCAGCTTCTGATCACCATGGACCAGGGAGGTGCTGACCGAGAAGAAAAGAAGAAAGAGCCTGTTCCTTCAAACTTAACCGAAATCTACAGCTACCCACATGGACAAGCCAAGTACCTTCATAGTCACAAGAAGCAAAGATTGAGCTGCTTGCACGCAACTACAAGAAGTATGTTTGAAGGAGTAAAGGTGAGGCTTTACCTCACCTAAGAACAGTGTATAAAATAATTTATATAAACAATTTCCTACCAAATAAAACTGAAGTTATGGACAGGGGAGTTAGCCTTTATTTCAGCCAGCTGAAAGGGAAAGCATATTAGGTAAATTTAAAATGTCCGCATTATTCCAACTATAAACTTCAAGCAGTTTCAGCTCCAGCATAATCTGACACACAGCTGTAGACTAATTTGCACACCGAGGTCAAACGTCTGAACGAGTTCTGTGGTGGAATTTGGTGCCATTTGTTCAAGCACAGGGAAGGAGGTGCAGCAAACATGTTGGAGCGCTCATCTTCAGAATGGACCCATGCACACTGAAGTGATGCGAGAAAATCAGTAACAGGTGTCATGTGGGAGTGGTTTCCCTTTTCTGTCCAGCAGAGGGTCAAACGAGTCGCCTGACCTGAAAAACCTCCAGGGACCAGCTGAAAGGCCAGAGTTCAGAGCTAAACACCTGTTCTGCTTCTTTGCCTCGATTCAGTAATGCACTGCTCGCCTTGAAGGGGTGAGTGGACTCCCCAGCAACGTGTAATTCCATTTTTTGGGGAAAAGACGGCAGCATAAATGCTGTTCATTTCATTTAACCAGAAATTTCGGTCAAACCTGATATCCAAAGAGAGTTTCTGTTTTAATAGAGACCCTCATTGATTCGGTTTCTGTAGGGAGTGCAGGCTGGATCGGTTTACCTTGTTACCTTGTCAAACTCTGTTCTCCATGTCCGTATCCGCTCAGCTTCCCCTTCCAGTCACCGCCGCGTAGCCCAACAGGCTTTTCTTTGTCCCCGTGGCCAGTCATCCATCCTTAATCCCCAGTTTTTTAACCACACTGGAGACATGCTGCATGCTTTCAAGGAGTGAGCTGTTGATTGATACCCTTAGCCTCCCTAATAAGGTTCTGAAGAAACATTATGGCCCAGTTGTGACAAATGATTGTATACCCAAGTAGTTTCACTAATACATATCTGTCATAGGTCTTATTGAGTAGGAATATTTTTGGATGCATTTATACTAGAGTGCCTTAACAGCGGTTTTTGTTCCATTACATCTGCCAACCTCAACTTATTTTATTGTGATTTTATATGATAGAGTAAATAATGTAGTGCCAAATTAGAGATTGGAAGGAAATACATGGTTTTAACAATCTTTGACAAATAAGTCTGAAAAATGTGGCATCCAGCCCTCCAGAGTCCATATTATATAAAACCACCTTTTGCTGCACTTTCTTTTGGGTCGCCATTGCTTTACCTCTCTAGAAACCGACATTTTTAGCAATTTACCTTTGCTAAACAGCTAATGCTTGATCAGGATGCATCCAAACCATTTGAAATGCATCTCTGGTTGCATGTTTAATGTCATTGTCCAGCTGGTAAGTGAACCTGTACCCCTAGTCTCAAGTCTTTAGCAGCTTCTTGCAGTTTTTTTCTTCCCAAGTTCGCCCTGTATTTATCTCCATTCATCTTCACTGCAAAAAGGGAATTAAAATTAAATAAAAAATATTTTTGAAAGTAGCGTATTTGTTCTTGATTTGAGTAAATGAGATTTCCTGCCAATGGAATGAGTATTTTGACCCCTAAACTAAGATAATTAGATATACGGCACTTGAAATAAGATGATGGAAATGACTTGTTCCTATTTTAAGTGCCAAAATCTTATTCCATTAGCAGGTCATTTAAATTTGCCTGCTCAAATCAAGGACAAATACACTAATTTCAAGAAGATTCAGCTCATTTTAGTTCCCTTTTTGCAGTGTTCCAGTGAACTCTGACAAGCTTCCATTGGAAACCTCTGAAGAAAAGCATCTCCACAACATGCGGTCACCACCATGTTTCACTGTGGAGATACAAACCTAATCTCTGCCTCATTTGACCAGAGTACGTTCTTTCAAATGCTTGCTGTGTCTTTAATGGCTTGTGGCAATCTTTAAACGTTACTTCTTATGACTTTCCGCTTGTCTCCACTGAATAAAGGCCATGTGGAGGGCAGGTCTAATGGTTTTCCTGTCAACAGACCCTCGCACCTTAACGGCAGATCTCTGCAGCTCCTCCAGAGGTATCACTGGCCCCTTGGTCTTGGTAGGTTTAAAGATGTGCCACACTCTTATATATTGTTGATAAATTGTGCTCAGATCTTCAAAGATTAGGACATTGTTTTATTAAGCCAATCCTGCTTTAAATGTATATACAGCTGTTTCCTTGACTTGTCTCCTGTGTTACTTGGTTTTCATAAAGGTTTTGACAGAACACCTGGATTTATGATCAGATTAAATCCCCATCAGCTAGACAGTTTATTAATTAGGTGACTTCTGGAGCTAATTGGTTCTGGTGGATTTTAATTATGGCCATCAGAGAGAAGGGGGCTAAATAGAAACGCACACCGCATGATTTTGTAATAAAAATCTGAAAGGCATGGGGCATTTTCCTTCATCTTTACAAATATGCATTGATTTTTTTCTGGTATGTCACATAAAATACAGAGAAAGCACATTAAAGGTTTGTGGCAGTGAGAAAAAGGGATGAGGTTCTTTTGGAAGGCACCGCTTACCAAAACATTTGACTGTAAAAAATAAAGTAAACTTTCTATAAATGATTCTTACTCGGCTGTATGATTATTTAAATCTAAACTAAAAACCTCAAACCACAGATTGCACGTTGTCCATATTCATGAAATGTTGATAAACAAACCACCTAGTTTTTTAACTGAATAACATGCAATATAGTTAAGTTGTTTAGTAGAAATTAAAAACAGGCATTTTTAAACAATCCAAAATCTATTCCACTGATATTTATACACATTTGACTGCATAGCCTAACAAGAAACTTATTCCTTTCTGATATTTAGAGTTTTAGACTTCATGGAGTCATTACCCAAATATCTAAGTATTAATAGGTTCAGGAAGCAAAGTGGAACAAGAGAATAAGGATCTTCCTTTATAATGAAATATCCCCTCATGTTTACTTAGTGAATCATTCAGCAGGTATAGCATTTTATCTTAATTCCCTGGAAAAAAAAGGCCGTATGGTCTGCAACATATCTGAAGTTTGAATGGCTAAATGCTCTGTTTTTGTGCAACATACCATCCAACATACTCACCTTTGTCATGCAATGGCTTTTCCTTATTTTTATGACTTTCTACATTGGAGATACATAGTGAAGACATCAAAACTATGACTCAAAAGTATATTGAATTATGTATCAAACACAAAATTGTGAAATAACTAAAGAAAATTGTGTATATTTTAGCTTTTTCTAAAGATGGCGAGTCAAAACCTTTGTCTGGTAGTGTATAAAATCCAAACAGCGATACGCATTATCAAATGTCATAGACACCCCACACACACACAAAAAGAGTAAACTACCAATGTTAAACAATCCAAAAGCTTTATTACACCACAAACTGAAAACATAAACAACTTAAAAAAACACACATAATACAGCCTAAACCAATCAGCTGAATAAAGTGGCTACAATCCATCTATGATGACTTTATCATGGAAGTGCTTGAAGTCTGCAGAAAAAATAATTCACATAAAAAGTTATGCTTAAATTTGAATACACTATGCGTCAAGTCTTTGCTTATTAGACATCTTCAATTTTTCATTATCTAAACAATCTCTGTAAATATATTTCAGTTAAATGCTATGGATAAGAAAAGCTCTCGGATCAGATTTGGCTCGAACTTTATGAATACGAGAAATTCATCAAACTGCTTATCATGTTACACTGACATGTCTTGAAAAAGTGCCTGAGCTGGGCATGTTTTTTGGCACTGACAGAACACCGTAAAACATTTTTTAAAAATAACATGATTTAATTGCTTTGGATATTGCATATGCAGTTAGAAATTTTGTTACAACTTAAACACATTAATGTGGTGATTGCAGACAAGATTTTTCCATGGTTTTGCTGGTATGTCTGACCATCTGTTATGAAGAGATTGGAGGGCCTCCCTGCTCTCCAACCTCCATATCTCTCCAGTCTATATGAGATTCTGGTTAGGAACTCGGCTCAAAACAAATCATTGACTCCAGTCAAAAGAAACATGTTGGTGTAATTAAAAGACTGCTCTAGATCTGCCAGTGAAATAATTATTTTTGTGCTTAATGGTATAAATATATAAACAGAGTTTATGCATATTTAGTTAGACGTTTGTATTGTTTGAGATTGGAAATATCTCCAAACAGCTAAATTGTCTTTCTTGAAAGCAATGGTGGCAGTGTTTCAGCCAGCTGACAGACAGGATGCAGCAACCTGAGAACAGCATTAGGTATGCACTAAACAGCAGGTAGAAAACTTCGTCACCCCGTCACTTTCTCTGGCATCTCACTGAAATGACTTACAGGAATGATATGAGGGAACATTTTTGTGCCTTTGAAACTTTAACCATTTAAAACCTTGCTACACCTCGAGACTTGCAACTGGCTCATGACTAATCTGAACCAATGCAAGCAGATGGGTGTTGCTTTCCAAACTGTCCCTCAGATAAAACATTCAAAAACCTGCCCACGTATGATGATGCTTCGGGTAAAGATGCCAAATGAGGGGATCTCATCGCCGCAGAGAGCTCATTTTACTGCATTAGCTAAAGGCCCCCATATCTTGATAACATAACATCATTTTGCCCACTCCCATGCCTGCTAAATAAAACCGCGGTGTTGGGGGCCGTGCCTGTACACCTCTGAACATCTTAAAATCTCCTCTGAACAGTGGGGCACATTAATAAATCAAAAACATTTACTTTCTCTAAACAGCCTGTAAATAACTTCCTTTAAAACCCACGCAAACAGTGACACCCTCTGTCCTCATCGAGCCACAGGCCACCCGTTTTAACAGCCGCGATTAGCACATTAAACACTCGTGGCTCAGGCTGATGTGACCCAGTCAGCGGGCATAATGATTCATTAACAGCTCGCGCAAAGTAGGGGCTGGCCCTGGAAATTCAAAAGATGGCAAAGTTAATAAGGCTAATTGTCAAAAAATCTCATTAACATCATGTTCACTCAGAATTAAGCAGGAAAAAAAATGGCAAATGGGATCTTTTTCAAAGCACGTTCACACAAAGACACTTGGAATCCTCAGGCAACACAACACACAACAACTTACCACATCTGTATAGATAAACACTCACTCATAAAAAATACGTCATGTTTTTTTTTTTGCATATGCACATTATTCGTTCAGAATGCTTCCATTAATCCTTTATCGTCTCCACTGTGTCATATGCTAAGCGTAATGCTGTGAATACTGTAGGCTGGGATTTTGGCATCCGCTTCCTCGCCACTGACTCTGAAGATCACAAAGGTGTTGGAGGGGATGGTGGCGGTGGCATTCAGGCATTTACCCAGCCAGCCGTGGGGGCCTCGCTTGTACATTTTAACTGTGACCTGAAAGGCAGAGAGCAAAGCATAAAACCTTTAATTCAGAAAACAAAAGTGAATAAGCAAGGATTTTAAGCAAGAGATACTTGTGTGTGTGTGAGACGATCTAAATGAAATGTGTTATTATGGGAATTGTATGGTATTTTTCAATGTTGTGACTCTGGCTGCAACCAGAGGATTGGTCCTGCTAACACACCCCTCTGTCCCTCAGGTTCCGGGGGGGGTATCAGCTTATCTATTGGTCGTCCCATATGCCAATCATTGTGACACGCTCATGTAAAGCCAGTGTGAGTGCACATTCCTTGCTAGTTTCAGATTGCTAGCTGTGCGTCCGGTTAGCTTCGTTAGCTGTTCATTGTAGCTCTGCTGCTCTCACCGTATACTTTGGAAAAGGCTGAGAGTCGCAAGAAGCAAACTGTATTAAACGTTTATAAGAGGAGGATAGCCTCAGAAGAAATAAATACGACCAGATTGGATTTAGGAGATTTTTTTCACGCAATCCCCCTGAGGAGCGGAACAGCAGGTTAAGATGGTTTGCGCATGCGCAGTTTTTCAAAAAGGGATTTGGGCATCTCTTACTTACATTTACCGAAAAATTGCAGACTCTACCTTTAAATGGAAGGTAGATGTTTGATGGAAAATAGCTTCTTGATGAAATTAACCCATATGTGCCATCAATAATTAAAAAGCTGTCTTAGAATCATGTTAGACAAAAGACTTTTCTGTCCTACCATGACAAACGTAAACCTAAGAAGTTTACTAAACAGGGACTTTAGCTGGAAATTACTTATAAGATAAAGCCAACATAGGATTTTTCAGCAACTAACACGACAGCAGGGATGGCCAGTATGAATTTAACATTCTGTCCTAAGATTTCTGGTCTTCGTTGTGATAAAAGGGAAATGTATCTGTCACTACATAGAGTCAGAGCCTCACAAACACCAATTATTCTTCTAAATATAAAAAGGTATCCATCATTTAATAAGCATTACCAGCATACCAGTTTAATTAAGTGGCACAATAGCACTGCAAAACAGCATACACCTGGATTTTATTGTATTTTCAAATATATTGGTACTTATTTATGCTCTCATACGGAACAATGGAAACATATTTCTGCAAAAGCAAGAATCCCAATCCCACTTAGGGTTTGCAAATATTATCAATTAGACTTTATTGTTATCACAATTCTTGTTACGATAACCTTCTCCCCCATATGACATGTAACATGATAATAACTGCCTATCTCTGTACTCCAAGTAGGTCTGGTGTAAAGTGCAAAAGCACCTCAGGCCCTCTTAAGTATACTGGTGAGTCTGTGATGCTCTGGGCCCGTTTCTCTTCCAGAGGCCCTCCGACCTTCTGAAAGTGTGCGGCATTATTTAATTTTAAGATAATAAATACAAATATCATGGGCTCTGTCAGTAAAATGGAAATGGGTTCTTGGTAATTTCCAGCAGGATAATGCCTCAAAACATATGGCCCTCTTGCACAGCCCTCCAGCCTAAATCCTATAGAAAACCCGTGGAGTGAGCCGAAGAAAAGAGAGCATAATAGAGGACCTCGGAGTCTGGACTACCTTGCGAGATTGTACAATGAGGAATGGTCAAAGATCCCTCTCTGTATGCTCCAATCTTCTCAAAAGATGTACGAGCAGTCTAAGTGCTGTCCTATTGGCAAAAAGGGGGGTTTACAAAGCACTGACAGCAGGAGCAGCAGCAATTGTGCCGCTGGTGATTGTGTTAAAAACAATTATTACTAAACAGCCCCCCACTAAATGAATGCACTCAAACTAGAGTTAGATTATGCTGCTATACTAAAACACTGTGCATTTTTCATATCTTTCCTAGACTACAGCTCACGTTTTAGATGTGGAACGAATCATGTCTGTATTAAATATTAACACTCATGTGGAACTATTAAACTGTACCCTTTCCAATCAGCTGGCTTAAACATGGAGCTTCTCAGTCGGAACAGAGATCCAAACAGAAGTCCGGAACAGAATAAATATTAAATTAACCCTGTTCTCGGTATGAGCTTTAATTCCCCTCCGCATCTTGAATGGAGTCATCCCTCCCGTGATTTTCTGTAGGTTGTAGGGCATAATACGCTTTAACACTACATCAAAACTGCCTGTTATGTTTCAAGCCTGACAATGGAGGCCTTAACTAGATTTAGACATGCAGGTAATTGAACCACATCCATTTCAAAAAGAATGCCATGCCGCATCTCTTGTTTGGCTGCATTTACTGGGGATAACAGAATATTACAGTGCCTTTTCACAGTTCCATTTTCTTTCACTTTAGCATTAGGCAATTTTTCAATTATTTTTTTTCTCCATGTACTTTCATCCCCAGCTCTCCATAATGTCTAGGCCTTTTAGTTAATGCTAGCGACAGTCAGAACCTAGTATATCGGCCCCTTGTCCATTTTGCAGGTCATTGTGGAAGCCCAATGGGCCTTTTATTACGCCGACATCAAAAGGCAGATAAGCATTAGAGGTGGGGAAAATACCCTGCACTAGATATGTTCCCTCTTTCCTTTGTCTGCTATTGAAAGTGATCATTTTAATAGTGAAGAGGTTGCTGAGCTCCGGGGCTGATGGGAAGTGCGACACCCCTGACAGCCTATGAGCAAGTCGATAACACACCACAAGCACACAGCGCACCCTCAGCACCTGCACGCTCTTGCTGCTAACCTAATTATCTGCAACAAAGGCCGCCACGATTTCACACACATACACACACATATCTCACCACCATTTACTTGCTTATTAGTGTGCATTAAAAAAAAGGAGTAGAAAGATGGAGGAAAAAAAAAAAGAAGAGACCAAACAATTGTGTCTTATATTGCAGCCTTGGCTGGATGCCACATGGCTTGTGTTACAATAGCATCGGGCCACTTCAGAGTCAGTGAGTGTCTATTAATTTGGGATGCATGAAAAAGTAGCTTTGTGACAGCTGGTGGCTCAGAGGTTTAGAAAACAAGGCAAAAACATCAGAGTGGAATTATTCTAGCAAATTACAGCCAAGTGTAATCATCACTAATCAGCAATTAACTAATTAAAGGCAAAGAAAGCCAAGCGCTTCTATCCTCTGTGGCGTGGCAGAGGGTTAGACAATGCAGCTACTGCGTCTTTCAACTTGGACGAGGTCAGAAAATGCATTTTAGAGGTTGTACTGCAGCTTGCAGAGGAACAAAATTACCCAGAGAGAACAAGCTTTATGTTATGCAGTTCTAAGTTGCTAAATGGAAAGGTAGGGTTCCTATTTAGCCCAGAGAATGCGCCAGACGTCTTCTTCCATTCAAAATAGTTTAACAGATTCAGGAACAGGAACTGCATGTTACTCTTAAAGTCACTTAAAGCAAAAGTCTGAAGTAAAAAACGACACTGTGTCAGATTTACAACAAACAGACTATAAAGACACAACTAACCTACAGAGCCCTGCACACGTTTTCGCAACCCTTAAACCTTTTGCGTTTTGTCGCGGGATAAAACGATTAAATATTTTGTTTGGGATTTTTGGATGTTTATGTGATAGAACAACACAAAGTTTTACATAACTGTGCGGTGGAAGGAAAATTATACATGGCTTTTATTTAATAAAGCAGAATATGTGTTCAGATGAAGCTTGTTTGTCAAATTAAAAGTACCCTTTGAAAATAACAACCTTCAAGCAGGTATCCAACAAACTTTTCACTAAGCTCACATTTCTGTTTTAAAAAGGTTGTCTTTATAGGTCTGATTTAATACTCTAATCTTAGATGTCGTGTTTTCATTAGCTGTAACTGGAACATCATCATAAATAATAGAAATAAAGGCTTTGAAACTTTAAATCAGTCTGGATGTATGTAATCTATAAAATAGACTTGGTCAACGGAGTTAATTAAATAAATTTACTTTTTAATAATTCTCAACTTTTTGTAGAAAACATCTTTCCCTGAATCTAGAGACAAAAATATTTATTTTCAGAATAGCTCTAGCAAGTCAGATTGGATGGAGAGTGTCTGTAAACATCAACTGTCATGTAGCAAATTCTCAGTTGGATTTAGGTCTGGACTTTGACTAGGCCATTATGAAGAATCAATACACGTAAACCAGTCCTATCGTAGTTATAGCTAAAGGTTTAGAGTCATTGTTCTCATGTAAAGTGAACTTCTATCCACGTCTTAAGTCTTTTGCAGCCTCCAACAGGTTTTCCTACTAAGTATGCTAATCTTCATCCATTTTTCCATCAACTCTGACCTAGCTTCAATGTCCCTGCTGAAAAAAGCATCAACACCATGTTTCCTCTGACCAGAACACCCTCTTATGCCCGGTTGTGCGATTTTGGGCCGTTGCAGACGCAAGAACAGGACTGAAGGACAGTTGTGGACAAATCTTTGATTGTGGCTCTAAACCTGTGGTCTTATTTCACACTGTGAGACGGGTTCAAGGACAGACATTGTTAGTGCCTTTGTGACCAAAGATAACCTGGCAGTGTCAGATATTTACAACGAATATCTCACTGTGTGACAGCTGCTACGACCCCCGTATACTAACGGTGCTGCCCCACAAATAAAGAAGAAAAGGAATATGTTTTGGAAGTCTGAATCGATTTCTGTCAGGGAAAACCTGTTTGTTGTGGCCCGGCACAGGGAGCATCAACCAAGGCTGTGAACAGGTGCATCTTCATCAGCTGTGTGCATGTCGGATTTCACAGCAGAAACAAACTGGTGACAGTTTTCATTTTTGTTCTCTTATTTTGGTAGCCAAGACCATGCTGATAAATAATTTGGGCCCCAATGAACTTTTTCTTCCTGTTGGACTTTTTTTTTGGTGCCTGCAGTGGACCTTGATGCACTGAACTGGGAAACTTTGCCATAGAACATATTCATCTACAGAAAACTATTTCATTTATTTCTGGACTATTTATCAAACTTATTTGGTAGTGGTCTTGTTTTGGATGGATTTGTGATTGAAGGATAGAGCATGCGACTGAGTAGCTGATTTATTTATACAAAATACAACCGGTGTTATAGATGGATGGCATGTGCCGATGTGGTGCACGTTGATCAAGTTGCTTATTGTCAGAGGTTGTAAGTGGAGTAGTACTAAACGGTGATCATACAATGTGCACACATCAAACTTGACGTCGTACCAAAGATTATAAAATCCACGTCGCACAGTGTGTCATGGAGTAGTCTTAGAAGATTGCTAAAACACAGTATTAGAAGGCCATTAAACATGAGTGTGTCCACTACATGGCATGTGGCAAACATTGAAATGTGTAATTGGCTTTCTTTGAACAACAGCTTTCTTCTTGACACACTTCCACAAAGGCCAGGCTGGTGGAAACCCAGACTAATAATTCAAAAGATGATCTGAGCTGTGGATCTCTGCAGCTCCTCTAGAGTTGCCATGGCCGTCTCGACTGCTTCTCTAATTAACATAGTCTGCTTTAAATGTCTTCTCAACTTTATCCTGCTGTGTTTCTTTTGTTTGTTCAGTAATGTTCTCTAAATAACCTTTGTGGCCTTAACAGAAGTGGATTTAATCTGAGATTAAATTACACAATCAGACATAGTTTATAATTTACGGTTACTTTATAAAGCATATGGATCCAGAATTTGTTGAAAACTATCAGAGCAAAGGTTTTCAGATTGTGAACCACGCCTAATATTCCTTTCAACTACTTCTCATAATAGTTTGATCATTGTCACGTCCCTTCTGTATGCTAATATTTCATTTTGTATACGGCAAAGACAGTCAAAAGCTATGTCCGAGGAAATAGACAACACTAGCAATAGCTACTGCAAGCAACTAAAACCAATAGAAAAAACAAGAAATTAAAACTAACAGAAAAAATAAATTTTCTGGATCTGTCAAATGACAAAAATCATATTTAATATGGCAAATGATGGACAATATATTTGGCTCATAATTAACCCCCCTCCCATAATTATTACACATACATCTTTTATTTTTCATCTGTACATTTTTCTTCTTAACCTTGGATAATTTTTTTAAATGTTTTTTTTTGGGTACCATACTGTATGTACTAGCTAACTGGAATTAGAACTGTTGACATGTCTAAAAATCCTGAGCTTTGTTAATGTTGTAAGTTAGTCACAAAATATATACCATTACACTGCAATGAAATTTACATAAATCCCACACAAACATTTTATCAATCATTAAATAATAATGTTACTTAATGTTACATTAGGCAGACACTTTGTCTGCACCAATGAAGATTCAGTCAGTTCGACATGCCGAAAGCTTCAAGTCTCGGACAATGCAGGGCCCTGGACTTTTTTTTAATTATTAAATCAACTGAGAATAATTAGATTTAATCAAAATCCATAAAAAAATGTCTACAATTCTGGCAAGACCAAGCTGCCAAGTCATGGAATCACAGTTTGCTACAGCTTTACAATCTTCAACAAGCCAGTATGAACAGATCAATAGCTAAAAGACTGATAGCTCACCTTTCCTTGTAAACTGCTCACAGGTACACCATAGTAACTACTATTTCAAGCACTAACAGGCCAGGCATCTTTAGCACTTGAGGACAGCACCCTCGGGGTGACGGCTGGGTGGAGAAGAAGGAGCTGAGAGCTCAGTTATCAGTGTCTACCCTGAGCTACCTCTCTTTTCAGAGGCGATGGAGTCATTTGAATGACATCACTCCTCGTGTTTCAGACAACTCCTTCTTATTTACCACTACCAAAAGTCTTCACAAAGCAAGAGCAAGGTTCATTCTGCTGATATTGATCTCTACCGGTTTCTTTATCTTTCACCTTTTAGCAGGTGCGTTGCACATATTCACAGAATGTTTGGTTTAAATTTGGTTAAACACTAAAACAAACACACAAAATGTATGTTTCGATAGGACTACACATTGTAAACCATTTAACTTGCATTTAAAAATTCACTGACAATTTTGATGAATGTGGTTAATGAGAGGAACCGTGTAACTGGGTAAGGATGTGTCACCACCTGTGTGTATAGCCATTCACAAAGTTCAGATTCTTCCTCTGATAAAGTCAAAGAATCCCAGCGGGGCATCAGTCAGAAGGGCCCGTTACCCGGAGCCATGGGTGCAGTGTTTCAGGTGAACTTTCAGTGAGCGTAACGTCACACCGGCTTCAGACGGCGGGCTTTTTGTTCTGCGCTGTGTCTCCCCAGACGCAAATGGAGAGGTAACATAAAGGGACACACCTCTGACAAACCCAATTTCTTTGTTGACAGCTCAAAATATCATGTAAAGGGATCATAACTGATTTGTAGATCGATTTACTGCTATGAAACATTGTTCCCCTATACACTTTTTCTGTTTTTTTGTAGCTTACATGTTTCAGTTTATCAAAGTTAATTCTTATATTAAGCAAAGATAATGTACCCTAACAAACCTCGCCCTATGCACAAATGTAATTGCCGCCTTGTGAAATCCTAGAAATCCTAGCTGAATTCAATTTCACAGACCCGGGCCTGGTTACTGCAGACCTGTTGAATCAGGAGTTCACTTAATCCCACTGAATACATGAAGTAGGATAAAAGATCTTAAAAGCCTCAAATCCTGCCCCAATCTAAACGAATAGAAAACAGATAAGAAAAAAAGAAACGGACAGATGTCACGCTGGAAAGAGTTGGAAAACCAATTTAATGACTGGTTGTGCATGTTTTGGCTGTTGGCAGTGAGTTACATTTTCCAGTTTTGGCCCACTTCTCTTTGCTGAATTGATTTAATTCAGCCACACTGGAGGGTTTTCAAGCATAAACAGGCCGTTTAATGTCATGCTACTGCAACCCAGTTGGATTAAAGCCCAGACTTTAATCCAACTGGGATACAGTGAATCACTGTAGTGTAAAGCGTTTGGGGTCGCCAGACTAGTTAAAGCACTATACAAGTTCAAGCCATTTACCATTTAGTCAGTCTAAAGCCTTTGTTTTGCTTAGAGGTGGATTAGTGGCTTTACCTTGAAACACTAGCTACGTCTATATGGACAAAAGTAACCGGAATAAATGGCTGATCGGATTTAAAAAAATGTGTCATGTAAACAAGCCAATCGGAATATGATGATCGAATTAAGTTCAATCGGAATTATATTGTATTCCGAATGAGAGGGGTGGTTTATGCCGATTGATATTCCGATCAACGTGTATGTAAACACTTGTCAGGCTCAAGTTATACCGACTGTGGCAAACTGACCCGAGTGCGCTTGTGTGCCCGGCATAAACATGACGTATTTCCGTGTTGGCGAGTGGGGGAAATGCATCAGGAAGCAAAACTGTTGGGGTTCCCGATACAACCTTTCTGTTCGTAAAAATAAAAGAGCTCAAAATTGTTGCTTACTCAGTAATGTTTCAACTGTAATTATCCAAAAGTAATTACTATTTCACATAGGGTCAGGTTGGTCTGGATATATTTTTGTCACTAATATATACAAAACAATCCCCTGAACACTGCTCTTTATACTTTTTTAATTATCTTTGAAAAAAAAAAATGGTTGATGATAAAATATCTAAGTGTGACAAAAAAAAAACAGCAACAAAAAAAACCCCCTGAAAAATCTTCACAAGTGCTTTTTCACACCATTGTGTATATTTTGGAATTGATGGACTAGAATAAATGTACAAATCTACTGAGTGGGATATTAAGTAGATCAAAGTTCTATAAGAAATTTTAATTTATGTAAATAAAATCCAAATTGTTTATATATTTACTGAAGGTACAATGAGTATATATTTTGCCTGAAATAAACTGCAGGTAAATTCAATAACCACTACTGCAGTGTCCCTGCTCTTCTTTGTGCATAAAATAACTACATAGTACAACTGAACTTTTGCAAGATCCAGATGTAGTTTATCTATAAGAAGGATTAGACTTGGATGTGGTGACACAACCATTTACGTCGATCTTAATGTTTATCTAAAGCGATAAATGTGGAAACTAAAGGGAAAAAAATTGCACGTTAAATTCTGAATGGCTGTTTTCAAACAGAATGCCTCAGCCGACAGGAAGCCATTAGACTCTCTCCAATAACCATTTGCATCCAGTCACCCTGCTATGACTTTATTTCCATCCACATAAGTGCATTTTCTGAGAGGTTAAAATATGAATCCCCTCCTATTCTCCTCAATGGGTCTGGTTGTCTGGCTGACTTGAGAGGGCCCAATCTATGACTGATTTAATTTGGTCTTTACGAACATCTCTAACAAAATTAGCCCCAGAGCACACACCGACTGTCCCCATCTGACTCCATTAACTCTCAAATCAGGTTTAAAGACCATATTGATGCCGACCGTTATTAAGGATGATTATCAAAACAACAGACAATGGGCCAAAGTGTCTGTTAACTAGTTTATCTATAATTTCACATAACCGTAACAGATGGCAGGGCTGTCAATTAAGCATTGTATCTACAGCCCACAGCGGCTGTTTGAACATGCAGTGTACTGCCATTTACATTAAAAGTACAACAGACTGCTCACAGGTGGTCAGGAGAGATGAATTAGCACCCAAATTAAACTTTTTTTATTTAATGGGGAATACAGAAATGCATCAGTCGGAGAAAACCATGACCTCAGCCGGTCTTTTCTTGAAGTTAGTAAGGTTTTTCTTTTGCTGTAATTACAAAAAGAAAGGATAAAAAAACTCTAATGGCTCTACGCAGTCCACTTCACCACCTTTATTCACCTCAATTAACGAGAATGGCTTTTGAAGCTGTAATTAAGTGCCTCTGCTCCACTCAGTCCTCTTCATTATTTATGAATCCCTATTGATCATATCTAAGAGCCCAGTTCTATGGGAGATCACTGTAATATCCGGAATCCACAAAACAAATAACAGAGCTCGGGGGAGATAAAATTAAGTTCTTCAATGACGACCAAGAAATAGTTCCAGCAAGAAACCCCCCTCCCATTTAGTATTTGAATACAATGGAGAATCACTAATTGGAAAATATCCTGAATAAAACCCTAGAATGCCATTTTGGGGAAAAAAATGGTATTGGACTGTGCAACAATTTTAAATGACTGTTCTTTGACAATTTAACAATGATTTTTTTAGATGCATTGGCAGACAACAGCCCTCGGGCTAAGATTTAACGTTAACCTAATATCAATAACAGCATTTAATGCTTTCTAGATTAATACTTTTGTTTTAGCTTTTCACAGCTTTCCTCTACTAAGAATACTTTCAGCATAGTGGCGGATATGAAACCTTTGGCATTACAAATACTGACTACAATGAACACATTTCGTGTTAAACTGTAGTATAAATGTTATTAGCTGAAATGCTGAGCTCAAATTAGCTAAACAAAAAAGCTGAAGAGGAGCACACAGGGGTTAATTGGAAAAAATAACAGATCCAAAATCAAAATAGCTAAAATTGTCTGAGAAACTTGATTTAAAAAAAAGGGTTTAATCTAAGCAGAGATAATGGTTTAAACTGCTGTCACTGGTTCAAAAGGGAAGGTTAAGTCTGAGTATAGAAGGTTTTGAAGCTGAGGAAAGAGGTGGATGGGATTCTTTAGCTGCTGAGACGTGCAGTTCAAGTTCCTTAAAGAAGCTGTCAAGACAACAACTGAAACTCAAAGTCATGTAACATATAGTTCATCCTTTATATTTATATTCCCAGTAAGTTTTTAATGTGTTTTGACTGTAAACTGTAATGTCACCGATTCACATTTTGCCTAACAAAAAAAACAGCTCCAACTTTGAGTTTTAAAGTTGAAATAATTCCCCTTTTATAAAGCCATTTTTTCCCAAACTCAATTAAACTGAGCAATTGAAAATATGTTTCTTTAAATAACTGTATATCTAACCACAACCGTGGTAATGCATTTCTATTTATTCTGAAATAAAATTGAAATGTCTATTCTAGTTTCAGTGGCAACTTTTGGGTTAATATTGATACCTTTAAAGGAGCAATAGGTGATGTTTCACCACTAGGTAGTGCTTGAGCGCCGTCTGTAGACCAAAACAAGACGTAACAAGCTGGCCCGGCTATGTAAACAAGAGACTGGAGAACAACATAGAGAGATGCGGTGTGACGTTTAACCATAATCCATCTGAAATATTACCATTAGCTCTTCACATCACTATTCTTCAGTTCTTCCTATTTAAAATAATGCTTATTGCTCCTGTAAGCTTCATTTAAACATATATTCAAATTTACGGAAACTCTATGATTTAAGTAGGAATGTGCAAAACATGAACCTTGGCCGCTGATGTTTAAATTAGCAAGAGTGCTTGGAGAGCCCTCCAGCATGCATGCTATACGAAACAGTCGGATAAATTTAGAGGAAATACATAAAGTCATCCTCAAATCAACCGAAGCAGATTCTCTAGCTGGGATTTTTCGCTACTTCTCAGTACTCGAGTGAACAAAAAAAAAAAAAAGATTTTTACCAAGCTTAATCACATCACAGCTTTTATCACTGCTGTCCACTATTTAAGTGCTCCGTGTCTTAATCACAGACACTTGTGATACTGCAGCACACTTCTATTGCGTTTTCCTCATCAGCTTCACACACACACACACACACACACACACACACACACACACACACACACACACACACACACACACACACACACACACACACACACACACACACTACAGAGCAAATTATTTCCAATTCCAGTTTCCTATCGAGAGCGATCCTGAAATAACAGAAATTTGTACGTCCTGGTGCTTTATTTTCGAAACAATTTTCATTTAAGTTGTAAAAGCTGTCGAGCAAATTACAGATCAGTTTTTTGGGAGAGAATCTATCCTGAAACTTTTAAGAAAAACTTTAGCCAATAAATCAGAGAATGGATGAGGTGAAAATGCATTCAAATTGCAAAGAAGATTCACATTTATAGAAGCAGCCTTACTTAAAAATAACAAAACAAACTAATCATCATGACTTTTGTTATATTTCTAAGTAGGGGTGTAATTAGATCTCGAGGCGTGAGATGTGATATTTAAACATCATGGCATTTCTTGTCAAATTGGATTATGTCCAGGGGTGCTTCAAGAAGGTTTTGAAAACGGTGGCAAGATGAGGCCCTCTGATTATTTTGGACTTGGCATACCAAAACAAAGGGCCATTTAAGAATTTCAGGAGTTTTATTATTATGTCCACATTGCATAAAGGGGAGTTGAGGATGGCCGTTCAAAAGTGATGTGCTATAATGGAGAAAATAAAAGACATAAGCAATAATAAATAAATGCTATGCCTCGTTTAAACTTGCCTTCTCCCTTAGATTAATGTGAAGAAAATATATTATGTATACAAGCCTGGCTATTATACCATGGCAAACACTTTGTGGCACCACTAAGTCTACCTCAAGAAGTGCTATCCAGTTGCCGATATCGTGTGACCTTGTCTCCCAAATTTATTATTATTTGAAATACAGCGCTGTAATTTTGGCACCCTTACCTATGTTTGAGACTTTTATTTTAAAGTAAGAATAGAAGTAGTACTTGTTGCCCTGTTGTGCTGAGTATTTGGCTTATAAAGATGTCATCAGGTTGGCCAGCAAAACTCCCATATAAAAGCATTGAAAAAGTCCCAACCAATTTAAAATGTTTTTAACTGGCTGCATATTTTGACTACTCAGGAAAAAAAAGAGACAAACACAGACAAGATAAAAAAAAAAAAGTGTTACCAGAGTGAGAACACAGTGACGGGCTAATTATAAGCCAGAGACAATGTTAAAGATGTCATCTGCTTCAGTTTCCAACTGATGCTAAGATAAATAAGTGTTTCCTGTTTCTTAATGGGTCTGGGTTTAACCATCTCCTTGGAAGTTTTTCTGCAATAAGCAAAGATTTGTTTTAAACCCAGTTTGAGATTTATGAACCTTTATTCCTGTGGTTTTCAAACCATTTATAAAACTACCATCCTCTTAAACACGCAAATCTTTTTTGAGAAATACCTTAATGCCAAAATATTTTAAAACGGTATTTGAACGGTAGTTGGACTTTTCCCAGATTTGCTGGATTTTGTCTAAAAAAAGGAAAAAAATCTTGTCCCTTTTTCCCCTGCATGTTTTTAATATAAATATCTCAATTCCAAGTTGAAAAAAGAGATTGCATATATCCCTAAAGTCCAAGAGGTTTTTTAGACCAACCTCACCCTCACAATTCAATATGGATACCGTACGTTTGAAGCATAACAAGAGCTGTGGTAATAAACTGTTTGTTAGCACTTGTTGGCGTTTGTATCACAGTAAATATTCAAACGCGTCTACACATGTACAACCGTGATTACTAACATGTTCCTTTAGTGTCCCAATGCATAAATAGAAAGATATTCAATATTATTATTCGCTTAACTCACTAGCAGTAGTCTGGTCACTGAGTAAAACAACGGGCAAGTCCTACTGATCTAACTTGTTCCAGCAACTTGCCAAATTGATATTATTTCTAGAGTTTTAACTCGAGAAACTTCAGGTCAATAGAACATAGCACATCTTGTTGTATAGCGCAAATCTATGTGGTCATTTATTTTGTGGGTTATCTCTCATTTGATCATCTTTGTCTTGAAATCTTACTTTTTACTAAGTAACTTTTGAATACATTTCCACTAAGTCCTGCCAGGAGCATCCCAGGATTCATCAGGCTTTATTCTATTTATGAAAACACACAAAAAAGGAGAATTTCAATGTTTCTTTTTGGCAAACAATAATATATAGACTAGTCAACCCTGGACCGTTTTTTTTTTTTTCCAGATAGGATTATTTAAAACACAGTTTGTGATGTGGAAAACCACTGTGTGTGAAAAAAGGGTTTTTTTTGTGTTTCAAACACATGTAGCCAAGATCTCATTTTGTTTTCTTGCGCCTAATATTGTGATACGAGGATTCGAATGCAATTAAAATGAACAATGCGTGTATTTTTTAACCTCTCTATAAATAATTTAAACTCAACATAAAAGGAGACTGAATGGTCACAGTGGTGGCCGATAAGATCTATTTAGGCAGCAGAATTGGAAGGCTTTTGTAAATGACCTGCTCCGGGCCTTTTTACTGTTTGCCATCGTTCACTACCAACACAAAGCAGTTGATGTCCCCCTCCTCGCAGCCTTTTCATTTGCGCTAAGCTCGACACGCACCAGGCTGTCTATTACAAGCCTGTGACACGTGCGGCCCGGGAGACGGCCTAACGGAGAGGAATGTCAGGGTGGAGTTAAATTAACAAGCTGCAATTGTGTAGAGCCTGTGGCCCATCGGGGAGACGAGATGTAGCTCCAGCAACCAAGATACGCCTATTTGTACAGTCTATATATTGGTGGAGATGTTAACTGTGACTTTTCAAGCTTTTGACATGGAAGAATTCAATTAAAAACTTTTAGGAGCTCCTTCTAGAGAAAATGTTGTGCATACCAGACTTCATAAGACAGCAACAATAACCAAACAGGAGGTAACACAAAAAGGATTTTGACACGAGGAGGCTTTCACCTCTTACTCTGCCTCCTTCACACACATGGGGCACACACACCCTGTAATTACTCCTCAATCCATACAAATTGAATGAAGCCAGAACCGTGGTCTAAGAATATAGACCGTAATTAATAAATTACAGCCACTCTACTCTATCATTCTCCACTTTGGAGCATGGAGACCTCCCCATTCACCGCAGAGCAATTACCCGAGCTCGCAGGTAAAACACACGCGATCCGATGCCACTTTTAACAGTGCAAACAGATGCCCGAGTGAAAAACGTAAGGTCATACCACAGGGTTTTTAGCCAGTGTGTTTACAAGTAACAAATCAAAAGCATGCATTATTTCTGAGCCTTGAAAATATGCCCAGGGGAAATATTAAGTTCCCCTACAACCCCTCAAGCTTCCCCTTTGCAGCTGCTGCACATGAGCAAAGTGGATGTCTTCCTGCAGACGGGATGACATGGGCTTCAAGCCGAAGATCTCCTACGGACAAACCCGTCCGCGTATCTCAGTTTTTCTGATGACTTCTACTCTGGAACACGTGTAGCCTGGTGCAGCAAACAAAAAACAACATATTTGCGGCATATGTCAAGCTTTGTGACGCGTTTGCACTCTGAAAAAGATGTCTTTGAAAACAATATATTTTCTTTCGCTGTGTGTGTCCCCGTAGGCTAGAAAGGAGTCTGCTGGAGACTGTCTAATGACTGCCGGGTCATGTATCAAATACACAGCAGCTGGAGGCAAATAGGGAGAGTGCATACTCTGGGTTTAGGTTTTAAGGTGGGGGCTGGGTGCAAACTGAAGCCCGGACTTGTATAGGAGGCCCAGGCTCAATGTTTGGGTGCAGAGGGTTGTGAATCAGTAATGGTTGGGGAGCACAGGTCATGCTCCTTAGTGTTGAAGAAATAATGTCAACCTTCTCAGCAAATTAACTGACAATTGAAAGTGACGTATGAAAAGCAAATAAATGTCTTTGTGAGAGGACCTTGGTAAAGCTGGTCCAAAATGTTTCTTTTAAGATTTAAATAGAAACACAAAATAAATGTAACTACCGTCTTGTGTGCAGATTAACAGTTGCTGGGGGTTTCATATGGTGTTCCTCAGGGTTCAGTGCTGGGACCACTGTTTTTTTTTAATCAATGATATTTGTGAAGTTTCTAAACTGTGTTAATCCTTACTGTTCACAGAAGACACACATCTATGTTTTAATGGAAATGTTTGTGGACTGTGTGAAAACTATGGGAGAAAACTGAAGAGTTGGTTTGATGTGAAGGAACTTAAATGTAAGTAAACCTATATGTATTTTTTTTTAACAAGCTAAGTAAATTAACTTCTCAAAATAAACGTCAAAATAAAGTATCTGGAATCTTATTTAGAATAGTTATAGGCAATAAGCAATGTTGGAAGTCAAAATAATCATATTAAATCAAAAATGGCAATTGTGTTAAAGATGTATTACCTCAGGATTCATGATATATTCTGCCTTCTTTATACTTTCTGTTAGTGTGAGAAAATATATTTTATTATATCAACCAATACGATTAAATCTTTTATTCTTAATAAAAGAGCTATAGGAATTGTAAATAAAGCTAATTATAGAGAGCCAACAAGTACCCTTTTTGGGAACTTAAACAGACTTCATTAAAGTCGCAGTACTTGGTAAACTTTCAAACCTACTGAATTAGGTGTACACCAAAGCATTATTATTTTTTCACTTGTAACGAGTATTTAAAACCTCTAAGGATATTTATGAAGAATTTTGTTTGAAAAGCCTTTAGAATGTGCAAACGCGAAGCATGACTGTTTCAGTTAGAGGAATTATAGAGGAACAGTTTTATTAAGAAACTGATATGATGTAAAATATAAAAAAGATTTAAATATATTCTTAAAAACAATGTCATCAATAAGTAACAAAGTGATACATAATATGAGTAGTATGAGGGAGATATTTGAAAGATAAAACAAATGAAAGTCAAAACTTATGTCTGAAGTGTAACCATTTTTTGGAGGTCGCTTTTTTTGGTTTAGAAATGGACATTTCTGAAGATTTTCTTGACTTGTGTTGGATTTTTGTGTCCTTTTAACAGTTAAAATTTTTTCTTGTATGAGATACAAACAAATGTTTTAATTATTATCATTGTTGTCATGTTAGAATGATCTTTCCAATAAGTAATTTGTTTCCAGATTTTTTGTTTTGTGCCATGAGTTAAACTCTTGCAAGTTTCAAATAAATTTGAAAAAAATAAATAATTAAATAATAAATAACAAGGATGATGCAAAAGAAAATAATCAAAGAATATCTCAACATCTCAAAATGATACCTTTTGGGTATTGAACGGTTTCCAACTCATGTTTACTGAACATGTTGGAAGCAAAATTAATTACCACCCTGAAAAACTGAGGAGGCAGTGGCAGTAATTAACACTTGAAACGTTAATCCAAATGAATTGAAAGTAAATTAGAGTAAACTGTTTGTAATACATAAGTTCAATGTGTTTATCTAATTTATTAATTTACAAACATCAATTTACAAGAAATTTTACCTCACACTTTTTCAGAACAAACAGGTTAAAACTAATTTCCAACTATTTAGAATCCAGTCACTATTCACCGTTATTTCTAAAGTTCCCTCACTTACAAATGACCAAATTGCAAAGTTGGGAAGGACACCAAGAATTTTGTTTCTATCAGGGCCATGAAGTCATCCCTACTGAGAGCTAAGGGAATGCATGACTCAGCAAAGTCGACACTATGCGTTATTCTTGCTACTGTAGTAAAAAGAAACATAAATGAGACCATTATTGTGATATTAGATCAATGATTGGCTGTATGATGTTTTAGATGTACCTTTTTCTATTACACAAAATTGCATTTTCCTAAAAACGTAATATTTTACTTAAAGGAAAAAGCTTGTAAATAATATTTGCTTTCTTTATTGCAAGAAATACAATAAACCCATCATTTGCATTTCCTTTAATTATAGATACATATTTTTTTACATTTTGGAAAAACAAACATTGACCTTAACTATTATGCGTTTAAATAATTTTTTAAATGTTGTCATGTTCATCATTTTTTAGACAATACATGATCAGGTATTGTTTTTTTCTCAACAATGCATAGGGTTGAGTTGGACAGCAACAGGATACTACTGCCCCCTGCTGGTTCATGTGCAGCCTTACATCTTACACCATTACATAGCATGCAGACTCCCCAGAGTCAGGTTAGTGGACTCACCTGAGAAACATGACCCAGGAGAGCCCACAGGGTCTTAACTCTGGAAAACTCTAACGTTTCAGTATCTTGTCGGTCGAGCGCGATGTACTGGCAGCCCTGATAGTCTCCTTTCAGCTGCTCGCCTCCATGAAGAAGCATCACATCCCACGTTCCCATCTTCCTGACGACACCTCGCACTGACTCTATCTGTCTGTAAGACAGGTGACCTGCAGAACAGTAAAAACATCAATGAGGCGAACTGGTTGCATTTCGTACGTTCATTTGATGGCTGAAGTTTAAGACTAAAAATCGGTTTTAAAGAGTGTTTAATAGAAAATGTGATTTTGCAGCTCTTTACAGCCCTCCAGGGCATTTACTGAATACCTAATGTAAATCTGGAGGGCCTCCTAACTCACCTGAGATCCAGGAGGGAGTCAAAGCATCAGATATCCAGCCCATATAGCCCTCTTTGAAAGACCGGAGGAACACATCTATCTGGCCGTAAGGCACCACCTCCCTTCTCTTCATCAGCTCCTCATCCAGCTTGCAGTCGGGGGAGAGAAAGATAACCCTGGGGAAGAAGAGGCTGCTGTGGACAGGCACTCCGCTCCTCTTCAAATGACTGCATAACTGAGCTGTTTTGCTCTAGAAAAGACAAACATTAGGGAGAAAAAAATGAATGCGTATTTTTCTCTTTCTGCTGTTTATTCATCATTATCAGCATGACAATCTGGCTGATATGTTTGTGTTTGTTTTTTATCATGCAGTCCTCTTACTGAAGAGATCTTTTGTAGACAGCTGGAAGGGTTGAACTACTTGTTAATTTAAAAAGGTATTCTTGGTACTTTCAGCATACAGATAAATATTTTAACTGTATCAATGGAGAAAACTAATATTGTGAGCCTGTGCCTATGATTATGTGCTTGTCTCCGTGTCAGGTTGGGTTTTGGACTGCCACCTCTTCTGGGACATCTCAGGTCTCCACTAAGTGTGGAGCCCCCGCCCCCGTCAGGCTCCCTGCTGGTGGTTGGCGTCTTGACCTGCTAATGCTTTGGTGGTCCTCGGTGTCTGGGGCTGGGTGCTCGGGTGTGTGCTGGCTCACTCCTGGCGGCTGCTTTGCGGGCTTGAGCTCTCTGACTCAATCCAAAAAAGGGCTCTGTTGGGGCCCTGCTGGGGGAAGGGGGGGCTGTATCTGCTGTGGTGTAGCTGGCTGCCAGCAGAGCCTGTGGGGTCGTTGCTGCAGCCCTCGGGGCTTCAGCACTATGGCAGCGGGGGTGTTTCCTGGCGCTCTCTTCTGCTCTTCTCCGGGACAGGGGATGCAGCTATTTAGTGTTGGTCCTTCTAGGGCTCCCGTGCTCTCGGGACCTGGGGCTCTAGTCTCCACGGTGTCTGCCTCGGCGCTCTGGGGGGCGGGTCTTTGGCTCCTCACAGCCACTGCTGAGCATTTTTCTTATGGACTAACCTTAGATATACAAGTGCACTCTTACAAACACCCACAGGTGCTTGGATCCAGGTATTTATAGATACACTTCTATACAGATAAACACTATAGTTAGCTTTGGCTGTCACAAAATGCAATTATGTTATCATAGGCGTTGGTTGTTTGTACGTGTGATACTTTTTCAGTAGGTTTTGTTGATCTTTCTATATCCCTCTCTGCAGGTGTAGAAGCAGACTCCGAGGATGTTATCTTGTCTCTTTTTCCACTACTCTATATATGTCACCTTTTCTCCCCTTTAATGTTTTTGCCTCATCTTTCGTTCTTCCTTTCTTTCTGTTTTACCTTTTTGTTTCTGTGTCCATTGAATTTGAAAGAATCCCAAAATAACATCTAATAAGGTTTTTTGCATATATATATATATATATATATATATATATATATATATATATATATATATATATATATATATATATATATATATATAAATGGAGCACTATAGCCAATGCAGTAATGCTCCACCTGTGTAAGTAAATCTGTTGGAATCTCTTTGGCACTAAGAAAGCAATTTTGAGTACTACCCTGACAGACAGGACACGTATATAAAAAAGAAAACGAATATTACACAAACTTCAGCCTTCTCATAAAGACCATCACCTTAAATGTATGTCATTTATCTCTAATAATCTTTAACCCAACAAGTTTTGACAAAGACCATTAATTGGAATAATGTGGAATAATGCCAAAAAAGGAGGTGGTTAAAAAAGCATAAATATATCCTTTTGTGTGTTTTTCTAATGAATGCATTTTGGAAATACTGCCCTGTTTTTTCTGCTGAGGCACCTGCTCCCAAACATTTCTGTGCACGTGTCTGGTGGACAGTTTTATTATCATACAACACCTTGTTTTGTTTCAAGATTTTGTACCACTCTACATACTTGTTAAACAAATATAATTATAATTAAAATGACCTAAACACAGTATAAAATACATTTTATGGACAAATTGTTTTGGGCACGTATACATGACCAATGTTATAGACACAAGTTGGAGGCTTTCAGAAGAACCAATCACCCTAAAGACAAAGGAAGTGATGTAACCTCAAGTGTATCTCCAGACCGAGCCGTTTCAGCAGTGCAGCTCGTGTTCGCCAGAACAGTCTTCTAATCAAGCTTCCTGTTAAACTGAAGCATCTATAGAAATGGAAATGAGTGACTCCTAACAGGCTAGCCACATCAGGTCACAGCTGTGTTTAGGCACCTGCCTGCTTTCAACCCCCCTCGTCCCGCCCCCTCAGTCTATGCACGCAATTATAAGAGTGCCCACTTGTGAAGTTTAGGTAGCTCTGCTGCTGGGTTTGAAATTTCCATATAAATTGTTACAGTGACACAGAGTCTCTTAACCTGGCAGCAGTTTGTATGAATTCGGTGATTTGGATAATTAATTGGACCTTGAGCTTAAGTATGCCAGACAGTTTAACTCTTTTTTTCTTTTTTTTTTTGTTAAGCAACATTCTGCTAATATAGAGTCTGTTTACCATGACAGCTTTGAGGGGATCTTCAACCTGCTCGATGTGAGTATTGGTAAAGTTCTGGTCTTTTTCTTTCACTTGCACATGCCAGCTTTGGTTTTGAGCACACACTGTCCCACTCCATGGCTTTACATCCATGCAGAAGATCCCATGACCTAAAAAAAAAGAAGAAGTTAGACATAAGTACATAAGTCAATGTCTATACACCTCAATAAAGTTTTTTTCTTTCCATTACTATTTTTTTCTGGGATTGGGGGGGGGGGGGGGGTTGTGGCACTAGTTGCCCTCATTCTCAGTTATCAGACAGGAAATGGGCAGAGAGAGGAGGGGAGAAGACATGCGGCAAAGGTCCCACGGTTGAGATTTAAACCCTGGACTGGTGCGTCAAGGATTAATGTTTTGGAGCAGTCTGACTAGATTCTGTACATAAATCCAGTTTAGATGCTGTAGCAGGATCTTAAACACACTCAAAAACCCTCCAACGTGGCAGAGTCAAAACATATCTGATTCTTTAGGTCAGCTGTGGTTGCTAAGGGCTAGGTATTAGTTTTAGAGGGCAATCACTTTTTCACACAGAGCCCGCTTGGATAAGAAAGCTTTTTTCACCTAATGAATAAAATCATAATTTGAAAACTGCTTTTTGCGTTTACTCAGGTTATCTTTCTCCAAAATGAACAGTTGTTTCATGATCTGAATTGTTTAAGTGTGATGAAAAAAGCAAAAACAGATGAAATCTGTATGGGGGCAAATGTTATTGTTCTGCAGACTTTTTCACTGCACTGGCATAAAATCTTCAATCTGCCCACTTTATATCTCATAACAGGCTAAATTCGGTATTGTAGATCAAAGCTTAAGAAAAACTGGAGATCAGAAATCGGTTTCCAAAATTCTCAGCAGTGCGTTTCTAATCATGATGCTTTCAAACCTGTCAGGATAACCATGTTGATGTCATCTTTGGCTGTTTGAAGCTGGCTGGGGACACGGAGACTGCAGTGAACATCTTCCTTCCTCAGCCCAGTGAGTTTCCTGCAATAGAACAAAGAAAAATGTTACTTTATCTTTCCAATGTACACTTTAACAGTAAATCTGAAAGTTACTCCTTGATTCGGTTTGTTATTTCTGGCTCTCAGTGTGGCGGAATAAGGTGCAAAACATGACCTTCCACAGTGCCTCTCAAACTGGAATTTACCACTGCGATGATATAACGTTGGCTTCAGTTAAGATTTTAATAACATGCATGATGCGGCCCATTTATACGGTCTAAATCTAACGTGAGGCATGTCCAATGATAGTCCCTGAAGAAGATGACAAATTTTATTTGTTTGCACAACAATAGCAGTCATGTGCAGCAGCCGATCGATGAGAATCACAGCTACGATTTAAATTAAGCCACAGACTTTTAACTATATTCCAACGAATGTCGAGGATTTTTCCCAGAAAAGGATCGGTTCATAGTTTGGAGGATTTACTCCATTGGTCATGAGAGTCATGTCACTTTCTGGTTGGTAAGGAATGTGGGTGGATGGGAAGGTTTAGTTAGACCAATGAAATTTAGTTTAAGACACATTTAATTTGTAAATATCTGTAAGATACACCTTTAAAACATATCTCATCAATGCATCCATCTTATCTTGTACAATCAATTCTTAGTGCCGCTTCATACTTACATGACATGTTGTAAAAAGTCAGGCAGGGTTGGAAGCGGCTTTAAATTCTGCTTTTGAGCACTCTCTGACGCTTTGTGGGGTAGATGAAAATGGGCGAGGAGGTTTCCAAACTGAAGCATTCTAGTTTATATCTAGAAAAAGACAAAAAAATTAAGCCAGAAGACATACTGCATAAACATTTTAGTACCTTAGTCTTTTGTCTAGGTACAACAGCTAAAATATGATGATTTAGAGGACCTGGCAAAAGTGTTCATACCCCCTTCAAAATCTTTTTTTTTTTTACATTTTGGCACATTACAATCACAAACACCAGAATTTTTGTACGTTCAGTTAATATTTTGTAGAGTGGTCAATAAGTGTGACCAAAGCTGCAAGTCTTGTGGGGCCTTTTCTCTAGCAGCTTTGCTACGGTGGCCGAGAGGCGCAAACGCACTGCAAGCATATAAATGCCCTGCAAACACAAAGGTACTCCAAACACAAAACAGAGGCTAACACACAAAACACACGCAATGTAAAAAATGCAGCAAAAGAGAAACGTTGCAATCACAGAAATGAGACGCACAGAGTGCAAACGTGCTTCTAAGATGCTGCATTTTATATTGCTCAGTGTATTGCATGAACACCTGTTTTTAATCAAATATGATCTGTAGTTCCATTGTATCCCACAATGTGTGGGGAATAACGTTTCCACTTTAATATTTAGAACCCAGATTAATGTGCGTGCGCGCTGACTGCAGGCCTGTAGACCCACATTTGGTTGGTGATCGACTCCCCCTAGTGGTCTGGAGGACTTCCGTCATGCCAAGCAAGTTCACAGCTTTTCTTAAAGGAGAAGTCCGGTCAAAATCAGAATTCAAACTGCTGAAAGTACTTTAAATATAAAACTACTACATACTGTGCAAAAAATTATACGTTTTTTTAATTAAGAATAATTCTCATTTAATCATGTTTATGTGGAGGAATCCATCTTGGTCAAGAATAGTACTGTCACCTCCCATTTTTTGACGTCACTCGGCGGACCCGCTGTTGAGCAAGTTTCAACGCTCTGTTTGTCACGGCGCACTATTTTCCAAGATGGCAACGACTGGGGCTCTGTACGAAGCAGAGAGTGATGAAGTATTTAGTGACAGTGATGAGAGTTCCGTGGAGTCATCATCATCTGATAGCGATATGGATGTTTTAGAAGAGTTTCTTGACAGAAACCGGACTTTTGATGGAATCCAGCGTACCTATTTCCATTGCAAACTCAGTCGGGTCCTACAGTATATATATATACACGCGTGTGTGTGTGTGTGTGTGTGTGTGTGCGTGCGCGCTCCGCGCAGCACGGCTTTGCCGGCGCTGCAGCAAAGCGCGCACACACACACAGACAGCGGAGGAGAGATCGCGCTGAAGTGACTTAAGTTATATATTTGCCCCCTAGTAAATAGGGCAGGTGGTCATTATTGTATAAATAATAAAATATAAAAGCATTCCAGCACATGCTGGGCGGAGCACGGCTTTGCCGGCGCTGCAGCAGAGCGCACACACACGCACACACACACACACACACACAGCGGAGGAGAGATCGCGCTGAAGTGACTTAAGTTATATATTTGCCCCCTAGCAAATAGGGCAGGTGGTCATTATTGTATAAGTATTAAAATATAAAAGCATTCCAGCACATGCTGGGGCGGAGGGATACCATGTGGTATCCCTCCGCCCCTCTGGTCGGTAACCATCCCCGTAACTTCTAAATTAAAAATTGAAAATTTAAAAATAACTTACTGAAAATCCTCGCCCTCATGTCATGTTCAAAACATTCTTCTTCGAGATGGTCACTGCATATGACGTGTTTTCTCTCTGGCCAGAAGTTAGATGGCAAATCCGCTCTCTTCAAGTTGGCAATCCAGCGCCGAGCCCGGTGGCTCATGAATCGGAAAGGTGAAATAAGCTATGTTTTTTCCACTTTTACCAGTTGTGTTGGAACATCCGATGGCCATGCACGTGGGCATTGTTGCTTCAGCAATAGCTCTTGGGAATGTCAGCGGTGAAGTCCTCTGGAAATCCGAAATAATTATTGATGATCGCAGCTGTGTAGAACGGCTCCTATTGACTTTGCATGGAAAGCGGAGAGAAATGCTGTCGCCGCTTCCGCTTTTCTACGTCGCAGGATGTGATGTCAAACGCCCCTTACTGCCCAAATATGGGCAGTAATGTCAGCCCCCATACACAGTGATTCAGACGACCATTTATGTTTTTATTTTCTTATTGATTAAAGATAAGTTCATTAAATAACCACGAACGTATTAGTTTTAGTTATAGCTAATGATACCCTGATTTTTCCTTGTTGACCGGACTTCCCCTTTAACTTGCAGCGGTTTTTGCTTCTTGAAGCATTCTGCCTTTGCGCGTGTTTTGCGTTTTTGTGCGTCAGCATCATCTGTGTTTGCAGCATGTTTTGCACTTTTCTTCAATAAAGGACGGAATTGAGGAGCACACATCTAATCCTTGCCCTCTTTACAGCTCCCCCACAGACACCATTCATTGACCTCCTTGCTGCTTCTGTGATTAATGCTCTTGTCAGTCCAGGTGGAACGCCATGAATTGGGAGGTTTGGACTTGTCGACATAAGTGTTTCCATTTTTGAGCGGTTACAACATCTCTGGTATACAGCGTCCATGTATACATATAGACAACAGTGGATGGATGGATGGATGGATGGAATGAGATGTTGTGGATATTGTTTTACAACCTTACCCTGCTTTAAATTTCACAACAACCAGATCCCTGCTGTGTCCCGTGATGTTTTTGTTTTTTCCCCCTGTTGTTTTCTAATAAACCTCTGAGGTCTTAACATGACAGCTGGGTTCATAGAGTCTACATAAGGGGGAATTCTGATGACAGTTAATTCCACTGGAATTTATTTGGGTGTGTCGGACTAAGGGGTCTGAACACATACACAAATAAGACATGTTTCCATCTGTCAACAAAATATTTTAAGACTAGGTGAATAGCTTCACGTGGTTCTGTAAAGGTAGTCAACATTTTTATTTAATATTTATGCTCAAGGAGGGTTCATCTTAAGTAAACAATATTTACAGCTAAATAAAAAAGTTGGGAGGAAATACGCTGTTGTCATAACACACAACTTTTTCAGTTTTATTGACGGCACCCGGCGGCTGTCCGAACTTGTAAAAACGGAGAGGAACAGAACAAAGAACGCATGCGTGGCTATCACTGGTACTTACTGTTCAGCTCTCAACAGCTTCGGGAGAGGAGAATGTTTCAGTCTGACATCTTTCCGGCCTCTGTGCTCAATCTATTTTTCTTCAACAGGCTGAGTAACTCTATCCAGGAAAAAAACTGTTTCCCAATTCCAGCGTCCCCTGCTCCCCTCCCTCCCAGCAGGACCAAAACGTTCCTGGAAGAAGTAAACAACAGACCACGTGCGCCACCTGCAGCGTCAGATTTCCTCCACGGGGGACAAGACGTCAGAGAAGACGTCAGTCAGAGGCCGACAGCCATATGCCGACAGCGCTTCGTCCAGCGAACTACTGACGGGTTTCTGGTGTATGGCAGGTCAATATGACATATAATCACAGCACAAGCTGATCTGTAGTTATTTTCACTGAATCAGTTTTAAACATACTTTGTGACATCAAATCAGTTTATTTAAATGGTTTGGTACATAGCTACTAAAAACTAGCATATTATTAGGTCTATTTTGAAACATTCCACCAACCTTCAGATTAATGAAACACAATTAAAAGTTTAAAGTTGTTCCCTGACTATGTTGGCAGAAAAAATATAAAATATAGGATTTTGAAAATTACAGTTATCCATGAGATTTTCTTCTTGTTTACAATCTGATATTTTAGAGATCTCAAACGATTATCCTCCCTAAAAAATTGTCACCATAATAACATCATTTTGAAGGACTTTCAGTTTGCATTTTAGATAACTACAGTGCAGATGATAACATCTTTTTTCAGCTTAAAACGGGTCTCCCCATATTTTAAAAATTGTTGTACTCCTGGTTGAATAAAAATAGGATTCTTGACAAAAATCTTTAAAAATAAAAACAAAAAATCTACAAAATACCTGTCAACTGTTTTGTTCATTTAATTTCTTCAAATAAAGGGTGAAGTGAAGACAAGCAAATTCACAACATTTACTGAGGTCCCTAACCCAAATTAGCGGAAGAAGCAGATAGAAAATAGGATCTTTCTTTGAGCGTCAGAAAATTCTGCAATCCAAAAACTAAGTAAAGGACGAAAGGGTAATTGCTAAAGATCATGATTCAACACCACTACTTCCAAGAAGTATCACTGACAAGTAAACTGGTAATAAGCTATACAGAAATTGTGTTTGAAAGAAACGAAGGATTTGAGAGTCAGTGCACACTGTGGAAAACAGCAACAGAGAAGCTCTGCCATACATTACACACAGAACATTGAGCCAGTGACAATATTGTGATCCATGGCCTACAGTACAATGCAAAAGTATTCATATCCCTTGATCTTTTTCACATTTGTCAAATTGTAACCTCAAATTTAAATGCGCTTTAATGAGACAAAAGTTATGGGACCAGTTATCTTCTTCTGGTGCTGTTAGCTAACATCAACAGATGGGCTTTGAAGTTTACCATGATGTTTAATGTGAAAAACAATAACCAGAGACAAAAATTCCTTGGTCTGTGCAACAGCACATTTTCACAGCTTAAAATTGATTAAGGGAGAAAAGATCTTGACCAAAAAGCAACTTGATTGGACTTCAAATCTGCCACTGAAAGAAAGACCTTGTAGTGCCAAAACAATTGTCTTTGCACTAATTAGAGAAAGAATGGCAAGTTTTATTTGTATAGCACATTTCAGTAACAAGACAATTCAAGAAACACAAGAAAAGAAAACATTACAGAGGAAAGCGCAATACAACGGAACAATAGCAGTAGGTTAGGATATAAGACAAGTTGAACAAACTTCAACATTAGCATTCAAAGGCAACTCTAAAGAAAGGTTTTTAACCTTGATTTACAGGAACTCCGGGTTTCAGCCACTTTTACTGTCTTCTGGGAGTTTGTTCCAGATAAGTGGTGCTATTTTTCAGCTATTTTAATTAGTTACTAAACGCTGATTGACTGAATGGCAATAGGAAAAGTAAAAAAAGAAGAAGGGATAAATGATATCATTAAGCTTGACGTAAAGGTGAGCAGCAGCTCAGGGGACAAAATGTAAAACTTAGAGTTGAGTAATGTGAAGAAGTTGTCCATAAATGCAAATATTTTACTTCCTCTAACCCGTGTAAGGGTAAAGAAAAAAAGGGGGGTGGGGGGTGGCATCGGTTTGTTTTTTAATCTCATTCTCATAGATAGTCAGTAAGAACACATGCTGGCAAATACTGCATGAGCCTGCAGAGAGGATATTGCAAAAAGGGTGAAGAATATTTAATTCCGTAGTAAATACACTGCGAAAATCTCAGTGCGATGATAAACAATATCCGGAGAGCAGAAAATGCTGTGAAAGAGCTTAATATCAAAACCAGATAGCCAAATCAGCTCATATGGGCTCAATGGAAGCCAATAAATACAGGCACTCTGCCTCTCCTGACCTTCACTTCTGGTATAGATTGAGCTGATAAAGCAGGCACAACCTCAATAAAACCCATACAATGGAGTGAAATAAATAGATATTAAATTAAAGCAGAAGCGATATTGGCTGAACTGCTGCGGGAATTCAAGGACAAAAGCCCCTTTGTGCTGTTTAATACTGTGTAGAATCACCACCTCGTGATATAGTTCCAATGATTTTCATCTCTTGCCTTGATATATCAACACATATAATCATCTTGTGTTTGAACTTGCAAATGACACATATATGAGATGTGGGCCGTGCTCCAATAGTTTGGCTTTCCTGTTGGCATTTTTATCGAATTCATCATCTCGCTTATCACTGACTGACTGCAGGAGGAATTTGTGACGTCATGGTCTGTCTTGCACAAACTTTTTTTTGTTTGTCATATTTTCATGCTCACCAAATTTATTTGCATAGGCAATCATTGATAGTCTTCAGACTGATTAAATAGCAGGTTATTTTAGTGTCCACTGCATTCCCCAAGTGGCCCCTGAAGCATTTTTCCCATTGCCTGATTTAATCCAGTTGTCACCTAATGCACCTGAAGAGCTCGCTGAGTGCCTGGGGGAACATTATCAAGTGTAAGTAGACAGAGTTTGAATTTATGGGACTATCATAAGGGGGGGTTCACAGCACAAGTACAAAGAAGCAGAATAATTTGGAAGCTGACAGTATTATACATTTCCTTGTAATGTATTTATATCTAGAAAACCTTCCAA
The DNA here is from genome assembly GCA_037039145.1 of Fundulus diaphanus. Classification (NCBI taxonomy): domain Eukaryota; kingdom Metazoa; phylum Chordata; class Actinopteri; order Cyprinodontiformes; family Fundulidae; genus Fundulus; species Fundulus diaphanus. Next base: position 16,224,815 of record CM073143.1, on the reverse strand, counting down.
AAGTGTTGGGATACAACCGGGAATAATAAAAACACCATGAAAAAAAAAACATATTTGTAGCACGATGGATTAATACGACAAAATGTACCTTAAGCATTTAAAAAAAAAGTTATACTCTATTATTTCGACTTGATTAGAAACTTTTCTATTAGTAATCCAGGACTTCATATTTTCTCTCTGCCACTCATCACAATGGGAAATACAAGAGACCATACCAGTCAAGTAAGTCAGATGTAAAGTATATTGATCGTAATAAGTCAGGAAAAAGTTATAAAAGGCTTGTTTCTCTCCTACAGGCTCTAGCCCTTAAGTATGCATGGAAGCATGGAGGTTTAACTCACACCCTCTCAGCAGCTTCACCTCGTTTCTCAAACACATGATAAAAATTCATGGGGCTTGGGGTTGTTTTCATTTGTACTACAGCGCTAAAAACAGTTTAAAACCTTAAAGGATTACCTTGAACGAAGGATTTCCTCCATTTGTTCTCACAGGCCGATGATTTAGCATCCATCACAGTTAAACATAGTTACAGTTAACAGACAGTTCAAACCCACCTTTTTATCAGGGGTAACATTGATTGTGGGGGGTGATGTAAATTAATGACTCGAAAAGGAAGATTTCTTTTTTTTTTTTGCCCCTGAAAGAGGATATTTCAAATCACACATCTCATTTGCAGAAGTAATGTCTGCATGACACCGCTAATGCTCGCCTCACTTATTTCTGCTCGTTTCCACTGAATTATTAATACGAGAGATTCTCCAAATGCTCCTTCATACGCCTATTTATTTTTTAAGCAAATTAGCACATTGGCGCTGAATGATATCAAGAGTCTAACTGCCTCAATCAAACAGGGTGATCTGGGTTTCCAGCAGAATTAGCTCAAGTATGCAGAATACCCATATCCAATGTTTTCACATGCATTACAGTAAGCTCCACATGCAGAAGTACAAAACAGACAAGTCCTGTCATACAATCAATCTGAGCCAGTATTACATCCAGACAAACTATTATGAGTTTGACCCCAGAGAGCCATTTATTTTGTGTCCAGCTTGCCTCCATAATGACTTCAGCCAAATGAAGAGCTAATTAGTATGCTAAAGTTTAATTGTTCAATTACAGCTGGATGTGAGGAGAGACCTTGTTGCCCTTTCATCGTGTTTGAAAACAGTGCCCCATATTGTAATTTCCGGCAATTACACAGAGAGCCCTCGATGTAAGCAAGGCCACGCTGAACAGCCTTTCCCACCTGCTTCGTGCAGCTGTGTGCACCAAGGAGAGGCTCCAATCAGTTCAAAAACAGGGGCCAGGCCCTCAGTGGGGAAGAAGGAGTGCAACTAGCTGATGATCGAAAGCATGAAAACAAGCGGTACAAGTACTGCAGAGTACAACGTGTTAAAACAATATTATCACAGAGTAAACAAGAAAGCAGTGATGGGGAAACTGCTTGCACCGTACCTACATATAACCAGTTAGACACAGATTTTACTGAAACCTTTACAACGCTGTCTTATATAATGGGAAAATATGCATTGTCTCCAAGCCATTAAAACTGCTTATGTTTAAAACTACAGTTTTTAAAGCTACAGTTATGTTGCTGTAGCACATAAGGTGGGTCTGGTAGCCTAAAGTCAGAATGTACTATATGATATATAATGTAATCTATTATGCAATAATACATCTATTGTCAGTTTAAATGATCAGCGATTACAGTCCATTATAACCTTTTCAGTAGCCCAGATGGGAAACCAGGAGACAAATGGTGGACCTCTTTACTCTCAACCGCCACCTTTTAGCCATCTGATGGGTGTCCCGGATACCATATGTGTCCAATTTGTGACTGGTTTCAACTGAACAAAGGCCTGAACTATGAAGTTGATTGAGGGAAAGATCTATAAAAAAAACCCCAAAAAACCCCAACTTGTTCTCAGCAGCAGGGATAAAGACACACGAAGATGAAAACATTTGGAGATGTTAGTGTACAGAGATGAAAGCGACAAATGTAATCCTTTCACTTTAACAGTTGTGGGCACAGCTGAAGTTAAATGTTAAATGTCTTTCTGACAGTTACGCAACTTGTAATGTGTTCGTTTCTAAAAGTTATTTAGTTATTCTGTCACGTTGAAACCAACAACTAAAATGTATTTTATAGGGACTTTATGTGACAAAAAATAAAAAGTTAAATGATGCAATTTAGATAAAAAAAAGAAAATGTGCCCCCTCCCTTTAATGCTTTGCTCCCTAAACAAAATCTAGTGCAACCGACTGTCTTTAGAAGTCGCCTGATAGGTAAATAGAGACGCCTGCGTGTCTCATTTGGTTCTGTTAAGACCTTAGAGGTTTGTTAGAGAAAATTAGGGAACAAACAGGGTCATGGAGACCCAGGAACACAGCACATAAGCCAGGGGCAAAGATGAAGAGTTGTTTTTAGGCCAGGTTCATCGGAAAACGGTCAGATTATGGCACAACTGCAAACCCAACAAGACATGACCGTCCACCTTGAGTGACAGGCCGGACAAGGAGAATGTTAGTTAGAGAAACAACCTAAAAGTCTGTGGTAATCCCAGAGCTGCTGCTGAGATCCTGCAGCTCAGGTGAGAGAATTTGTTGACATTCCACAAGTCTGGCTTTTTACGGAAGAGAGAAAGCCATGCTTTTAAGAAAGGCAGAAGAAGTACTGTTTGTAATTTGACATAAGCCACATAGAAGACACTCCAAACACGAGGACGCAGGTACAATGGTCATATTAAAACAAAACTAAACGTTCAACCTTAGAAGGCTGACAAAATGTAACATTTGAACGTAGCTGCAATTCCCAATGGTGTAAGAAAACTAATGCCGCCTATAACACAAAACACACTATTCCTCAGTTGAAACATGGCGATAGCAGAATCATGCTGTGGGTCACGGCAAACCCCCCACAGTATGAGGCCTAAAGCAGAATTTGAATTGGGGACCCTCTTCCTGTTTCGTACATCACCACCACTAATAATGTTTCAATACAGATTTGTCGGGACCTGGCAGAAGGGGTCACGTTTAATTGGCTGAGCTTAGAAGAAATCGCAGATCGTTGTTTTTTTATTTGCTGAGATGCTAATGTGAATCAAGTTCAAACATTATGAAAAGATTAAACTCATAGCATCAGACGGTATCCGAGTGTAGCAATCACTAGTGAATTATTCACTTTACTTTTACATAAAAAACTTGCCAGTTCCTATAAATCTTCAAGTTACATTTTAAGCAACTTAAAAATCTTTTAAATGTATCTAAGCTGAAACAGTCAAATCAACCTTATAGTGTTCTCATTCTCAATAAACAAATATAAAAATGTCTGGCCTATGGTGGGTGTTAAAATTCAGTTGTTTATGAGAGGCCCCTGATGGTTTAAGAGTTCACTCAGTTTGCTTATGCCTCGGGCCGGCTCTGCTGTGAGAGATGCTTCTTATCCACAAGGACAGGGAAGCTGGTCAAAGAAAAAAAAATGGAAAAAATAGATGAAAGGAATCACAGGTCGATCCCGGAAAAAAACTCAAAAAAGAAAGCACAAAATTAGAAGGTCTATATATGAAAAGCTGCCTGATATTGCTAAAATACTGTGATAAATCTTCCTCTAGACAACATATGGCAGAAAGGAGCACTTCTTCGCTGAGGGATTTATTAAACCACAGCTATAACAACATCTACTTTCATTTCTCCAAGCAACAAATGTCTCTTTCATGTTCCTCCAAGCTGGTCTCGCAGTCTGAAATAAAACTACAACTGTGGATGTCGCCACACAATGACATTTCCTTCTTTCTTTCACTCCCAAAATTCCTCATATCATCTCCACACAGATGAGCAATTTGTCTGTCATGACGTCTCAGAGGATCGGTCGACTCTGGGCCTATTTCACTGACAACACTGTTATTAGAGGTAAGTCGAGCCGGCGGCGAATGAATCTGCCTTCTGTTCAGGAGGCCGGAGCTCTTTTCAGCGATTAATTCGATAAATATATTAATTATGAATCTGGATGACAGTACAATCAGATTGTCAGACTTCCAGACATGGCCTTTTGTGATAATTCAGCTCGGCGATCGGGGTCTCCTCGGGTTTCAGGAGCTATCATTGCCGGGGCTCAGCCTCTTATCAGCACCTGACCCATTCACTCGGTAATTTCCTGTGTGTTGTAATTAAATGGAGGCTTTCTGATTGCAAGTGAGTCCCTTTAAGAGGTACTTCTCCTGTTTCAGGCAAAAGGGGACGGTCAGTGGTCTGGCTGTGTTTCCACTCGCCCTCTGTTGGATTTAAAGCAAAGTGAAAACAATTAACAGGCACTATTTAGAATGCTTTGAGAAAAGTATTTATCTCCCTTCAACCTTTGCAAATATTTGTTGAGCTACAACAACAAAGTTCAATCCATTTTACAAGGATTTTAGATCCTTAGCTTACAGCTAACAAACACTTCAAATCCAGTTTTTCAAAGAAATTGAATATTACAAAAGACCAACAAAAAAGATTTTTGATGCAGAAATTACATGTTATGTCCAATGCTCGGTAAATGCTGTAAATAGGCACCGGTGCCTTGCACCCTGCTAAGATAAGTGGGTCTGGACAATGGATGAATGGACATTATGTTATGTTCTGGCCTACACAATAATGGGGACAACTGCCGACTCGGCATTTGTGCAGCAGACAGTCATTGACACTCAACGCTAGAAAGGTGAGCCAAAATATGTCATTGCTACAGAAACTAGCTGTTCAAAGAGTACACATGTACATATTGCCAAAACTACCAATGTAGTTTTTCCTTCTACTGAATTCTCCATTACTATGCTTTAATACTTTTTTTTTTGCATACTCTCTTTGTGGATGGTGTCAAAGAGAGTACGGACAGGCAATCCCATAACATTTGGTATGAAAAAATATATTTTTTTGTAATTTTCAGAGAAATTGAATTTCGGGTTTTCACTAAATGTGATCAACATTTACACACATAAACGGTTGATATATATATATTCCTGTGTGGCAATGTATATATGACTTCATTGAAACACTTTTATATTGAGCAGCACCTGTATCAGCATGTATTCACTTGCTTTTAAACAACTCAGTCCTTGAGGTGAGGTCCAGAAGCTGCCAACGATGACACTCAATGTTTCTCTGCTGCTCTACTTCTCCACTCATCCCTTGTAATTAAACGGACTTATTTTTCCATGCGGCCAATGAGCGTCATTAATTCAGAGAATAGAGCCATTATGGAGGTTGCGACTCCCAGGGTAGCACTGAGGAAGAGGTGAGGCGGTGGTTGTTCAACCCCCCCATGTGTGCCGGCTATTAATCTCAACGAGCTTTGAAGTGGCTTCATCACAGCTGCAGGAGCAGGGTGATTTTCCCATAGCGCTTCCAAAATGAAAGGTTTAGTACTGGGTCCTTTATTCTGACCTCTGACATTAAATCAGCTTCCACTAACACATTTATATTTATTTTACAACAACTCCATACATGTTCTTCAGCATTAACTACTTGTTTGGATACTTGTTTGGATATATATATATATATATATAGGCTTAATACAGTGTTTCATCTTATCAAACCGCATCTTGGCTGATAGAGCAATCTATAAGGCCACCATTTGTTTATTTTTAAAGGTGTCAAATATTACATTTATGAAAAGCTGGATAGGCAATTTATAAGGGCAATCCATCATATCAGCAGATGATTAAATAAACTGAGAAAACCCCAGCACTGGGTTTGTTTTTCCACAAGGGGGAGCCGCAGGTTAAACTTTTCTGGTTTATGTTTATATGTAATATTCCAATGTTCCACTAGAGGGCAGGAATGCACGATTTAAGGGCTGAACTCAAAAGCTGTTCTTTTTTTATATAAGCCGCCCACCTGAGTAAAAAAGGTGAATCACGTATTTTGCTTTTCGGTCTTGCTCAAGAGTGTCAACTAGAATCAAAGGAAGTTCCAATACATGCTGTAGCTCCATCATGTGCCTGAGTGCGCAGAAGAGCTTATTCTCCAGGGAATGGATCAGGTTTCCATCTGTAAACTGTCATATGTGTCACAAACCATCCCATCAGAATCGGAGAGCAGCTGCTTCAGAGGAGACGCGAAAACCAGGAAGGCGGCCTTAAATGGCTCAAGGGGAACAAACCCTAATTATACTCCTTTTTACATGTAATCACTCTGCTAATAAATTCATTTCCTGACACTAAAATCTGCTCTCATCATCTGTGGGAATATGTCTGTGCAAGCTGAGTCAGGCAGGTAATAATGGAATAATTAAGCTTTAGCGTTTCTAATTAGAGTTTTTTTCTCTCTTTCAGAGGTGAAGGAAGTGGTGGTTGAAATTTTCAAGGATTTATTAAATTACTGTGAAATCAAATTAAATTGGTGGATTAATCCTTCCAGTAAATTGACCCAGTGAATGAGAACATTGACTTTTTTTTTCAAAGCCAAAGAAGTTGTTTGAGGAAGTAGGAATCATAGGAAAAAAAAAAAAAAAACGTACAAAATTCAAGGGCACTGAGTTTAGATTATCAGATGTGGTCAAAATGCTCAAACTTTTATTGTTTATTTAACATGGGCCTCACACATTTATAAAACAGGAACGTAAATGCCAAAGGGCTATTTTTTTTCTCCTGGCCCTGGACAGGTTTTACAGAATCCTCTAAAACAACCGAAACTACATAATATGATGTAAGGAAAAGATACAAATGTAAAACTCAAACGAATGCCCCACGTCAGCTCAAAATGACGGGAAGATCAACATAAATCACCATAATTAGTAAAATATATGCAGAGAAAACCAAAATCAAATATTACTATGTAAATCAATGTGACAATGGTTAGTGTTTAACAGGTTGTTCAAATTAGATTAAACTACTTATAATGTCCAATACATTTTTTATTGGACTTCAGTCTGTCTAATAAAATACGCAGTATGCTTGGTGCCATTGGTTGCTTAAGGTAACTAAGAATTTAATTTAATCATTTAATTTTTTTCTCTTTGCTCAATGCTTCTTTTTGCGTTCAAGCACCGTTTTATCAGAATCTCACAAACTACATCTACTTGGTCGATATTATCAATGAGGAAGGAACAAGAATCGAATGAGACATTAAAATAGAAATAACAATTCTAGATTAGTAACGTAACCTTTTAAAACCTCCTTTAGTTACAGTTAGAGCTACAACTCCTTTGGGGGATATCTCTACGAGCATTTGACCCTGAAAGCTTTGCTCTTTTGTCTTTGCAGAATTAATCAAGCCCAGTCAGATTGGATGGACCGTGTCAGGAAACCTTTTTTTTTTATTTGTTTTTACAAGTCTTACCACAAACCTTAATTGGATTTAGGTCTGGAATTTGACTAGGCCATTCTAACACATGGATAAGCTTTGACAAGAACCATTCTGTTGTAGCTCTGGCTTATCCAAGGTGGTCGTTTTGTCAAAAGGCGAACATTTGCCCCAGTCTTAAATATTTTGCAAACTCTAATATGTATTCTTCCAGGAGCTCCACAGTTTTATTTCTTTTTTTAAAAAACTTAAAATCCTACCCTTTTGCAAAAATTCCCCACCACTTCAGAGGAGAGGTCAAAAAAATACACAACACAGCAGGACAAATAAATACAGCATAGATAAAATAATTTCCAAACAAACATTTCAACAAGTGAAACTAAGTATCTACATGTCCCGTAACTGTTTTAAAATGACCAGACTAAACTGTTCCTTTTTTAGGGCACTTAGGAAGATCTAAATAATTTCTTTTTTCTATAAACCTGAATAATAAGAGAGGTTGTTATATTTTTTTAAGTCAGGGTAACAGCTGTAGAAAGGGAACCCAGACCCATTTCCCAGCTTATTTTTGAAGATCCCAAGGTGTTTCTAGACCATAAAGGAGATTCCATCCAGTATATTTTAGTTTTGGCCAGACACCTCCTCCCAGATGTGTTGCAAAGCTTAAGCAAGTAAGCAGTATCTGGATAAACTGACCAGATATTTCAGGTTTACACAACCACATTCTTGCCTACAGCGTAATAGTTCACTTTGTGTTACAGGAAGTGCAATATATCAAACTTTAATCCCCTTGTTTATTTTCTTTCAACTTTCTGACTTTGCAATGTCAGAGAATAGCTTAGTTTTAATATAGCAAATTTATGCCTTTAATCGTGGAAAATTATACATTTCTTTCTTGAATATTTACAACTTTTCAGCATCAGAGAACATGCAAGTTTTTTTCTTGCAAGTATGTGAAATTAATCCCATAATTTCTGAGTTTCTTTATGGAAATTTACTCCTCTACCACCAACAATTTCTTTTCCTTAATCTACGATGGCTGTGATATACTTTTTTGTAATTACAAGAATTAAGTCATAGTATCATCAGCACAAAGTCGTTATATTATGAGAATAAGGTATAATCATTTGCACAATCATTTCAAAGTCTTGATGCCAATAATAATTTAATGCTGTTGTGCGAAAAAGATTTAGTATTTAGCGAAAGCTGCTCAACATTTATTTGTTTATTTTTTTTGGGGGGGCTCATCAGTCTCTTGCACTGTGCTTTTTGGGGCCGCAGGCTGTAAAGTTTGGAAATCCTTGTGAGGAATCTTCAGCATACCAGAATCAACACATTTCAGATGATATTTGTTTCTATAATTCAGTGAAGTGCAGGCTTTACAGGTTAACCAAGAGAGTCCCTGGGAACTCATCTGTAAATTAAAGCTATGAAGGAGCCTCATACTTGATTTGCTAACAGACCGGAATGTGTTTTATGTCTTGTGTTGGAGCAAAATTCTGTCTCAAAACATTTACTTTTGCCTATTTAGTCTTAGCCAAACAACAACTCACTCCCCATCTTTTTTTTTGTTTCATCCAACAGCTATAGATGTGGCTATAAATCTGTCAGAACACTTCAAAATCTGTACAGCTAATGCTGTGCAAAACTTTTCATCTGAACGCTGTGATAGCAGCTCAACGGGACGTTTTCCAAACACACACAAAGCAGCATGAGCCGATACGTCAGCGCCCACAATAAAATATCCTGCAAACGCAAAGTTCTTGAAAGAAATCGCCCATTTTAAGCCTTCAACACGCACTGCCAGCACTCTGCAGCCGAACTGAAAATAAGCGTGTCGTCTGTGCAGGGCTGATTTTGAAACGCTGATGGCGAGCTCTGATTTGGTGCTGGGTTTCTTCAACATTGCCTCTGCTAATGCAACAAGACGAGCCTCAGATTGTGTTTGCAGGGTGCACTGCTAAGCCTTGGGATACAGATGGAGAACGAGGGTTAAGCCTCTTATCAGAGAGGCTTTTTTATTTTGACGCAGTTCTTTTTTTTTATGAGAAAAATGTGATTGTTAGATGGTAATGTTGCAAATGAAACATCAGCAGAAGCAAAAAAAAACACCAATATACAGTGTAATACTAATCATAAATCTGACCCTTACTTTACTTGAAATGACTTTTAAATTTTCATAATAAGTGTTGTTATATCTGTTGCAATTCATCCTTTGCTGTACAGGGTTTTAATTTCTCCAGCTTATGAGTTTATTGTTTTTAAGTGTACGCACAGAAAAGCAACAGAACTGTAGCATGCTTTCTGTTATTGGTGCAAATTACAACAAAGGGGGGGGGGGGGGGGGGGGGGGCTTTAATAGACACACAGCCCCAAAGAATCAAAGCTCCACAATCGTACTTTTGAGTGGGCATGAGTGGCTTTTCCGCACATTCGTTTTTGTATAACGTTTGTTGCCAAGCAGCTCAAACTTTGCCTCATTTGAACAAAGCACATGGTTCCAGTTAAAGACGCAAGCGATGCCTAACACACTCAACATGTTTACATGGATGTATAATAAAATGACAAAAAGGGGTTTTCCTTTCTTTGCGTCACTCAAACAACCGGTTGGCATATAGATTGTATCTAACAGCTGTCATGGAGGCTTGAAGACCCAAAGATGCTACTCAGAAGATGCTGCGCTTCTCCAACAAAAAGCTTTTGAGATTTGTTTGACCTCCTGTATTGTCTTCCCATTTTGAACAGGGGACAAGATAAAAGAGCCTCTGTTTCAAATCTTCGTACCCCAGAGAGACAGGAAGTCATAGTGTGCTAGCTACAAGCTCCCAGACACTTTGATCAACCTAAAACAGCAATACCCCTGTCAATATTGCACGTGAAGCCTTTGTTTTAATGCCATCACATGCAGCTTTTTTTTTTTTTAAATGAAGCTCCAGCGACTCCTCTTCACACATCTGATGCTGTGGCGTGAGTTAAAGAGCCTTCGATGAACCCTGTTGTCAGGATAGTTTGGAAATGTCACACACATTCTGCAGCATGAGTGTCACAACTCCGAGGCACCATGCATACTGGACAAATGAGCCGCTGCTATTAAAAAATAAAGCTACACAAATGCTGTTAAAATGTTTCGGCAATGTTCCAACAATAACATTACTTTATCTCCTGCTGAATTATGCAGACGTTTTGATTCACTCAGCTTTGCAAGCCGAGAGCTTGGAGGGCATCCAATTCTTGGAAACCTGACCTAGCTTCTGATTAATTTAGTTAACTAATTCAGATAATAATCATTTGACCATTGTCCAGGGACTCTCACTTGAATCCTCAGATGGTTGGTTGATTCCGATTCAAACCCAGGAGTCATTGCGTGTTCAATGAAATTGAATAGGCACTCTGATGAGGCTCATTTATATAATAACAACCTTTAAGCAGTTAGTAAATATGGCTTTCATTAAGCCCGATTTTCTGCATTAAAAATCTTTTTTTTTAATGGTCTGATGTAATATTTTAATCTTAAATGCCCTGTTTTCATCCGCTGTCCACATAAAATCTTCGTAAGTAGACAAATTAAGGCTTGAAGACATCAACGTCTGTGTAGTTAGTCTACATGTGTTTCACTAAGTAAAGTGGGTTACTGAAATAAATAAACTAATAATATTCCGATTTATTGAACATGACTGTACACAGCAATACCAGAAAGTGCATGACAGCAACTTGAAAGTGTTACATAAAAGAAATGGCTTCAGTGATGTTTATTTGATGGGACTGTATAGGTGATTGTACTAATACAATAACAAAGGATTTCTTTTATTTATTTACAGCAGATGGGTGCCAATAACTGTAGTGGGTGCTGTGAAACTGTATAATCCCGACAACGACCTCCTAATTGTTTATTTTCTTTCTGCATGATTGCGTTTCCTTGTGATTTATTAAACGAAACTAGCCGCAAAGGATCCAAGCTTTTAAATGGGCTGCATGTTGGAAGTAAGCTGATATTTTTGTGAAGCAGAAGCGGTATAAAAAAAAAAAAAAAACAGCAAATTGGAAAACAGCTACAGAAGCACAGCACATGCGCGGACATTCAATAACGGGGAACACCGTTCTGTTGTGTCTGAGATAACATATTTATCAACAGGAAGAAAGCTGCATTATACCAGTGATAATATGGTTGATCTTCAAAGCATATCGCTGTTGTGGAAAAGCAACCGTGTTTTGTTCAAACAAGCAGACAGGGTTGATCATAGGATGTATTCGCACACAAAGACACATCTGAAGGTGGCGTTTGGAGCCTTTCATCTTCAAATGGATTGTAACAGCCTCATCAAGCCAGAAGCTGTCCTGATCTTTCATTGACTCAGCCGTACACTAATTAAAGCCTGTCTGATGAGAGCAGGTAGAGGGAGATGTGGCAAAAAAATAAAAAAAATAAATAAATCAAGAGTCCTTCCAAACTCTTCTGTTTGTTGTTATTAATCATTGTGTTTTTAGATATTGGAAAATTTGATTGCCAATTAGTGAAATATAATTGTAATACCGGCCTAACACAATTACTTAGTGCTGCTTTGGGAAGCTGCTCTGTTTTTAAGTGCTGTAACGTATTTAGGCTCAGGCGCATCTGAGTTACAGAGGCTCAGCATGATTGCAGGTGTGATGACTAAGCCAGGAGGAGCAGGAAGCTGGCCTCTCAGCATTATTGTTAGCAGCAGTGTCAACACCTTCACTTCTCCATACTTACAGGCTGACATTTCGCTCGTTTTATATAAAGCTTCTTGTCTGAGTGAGTGTCTGTCTTGTCTTCCCCAATGAGACCTTTACAAGCTGCATGACTGCTCTGCTAACAGTGCCTATAGTTTGCAATGCATACCTTCCATACTATATACGTTTGCGCTTGTGTTTGGACAAATCTCCATCACGTTTCAGAAAATCTTCTTGAAACTTGGTCCTCTTTTAGCACCTTGATAAAGTATTCTTGTCTCTTGAAGTTTTTCATGTATTATTTAAGTTTAAGATGATATACCATGCTTCGCCGTCAATCCCATTAAAAAAGAACCGCACAATAGTTATGTGCCAGAAATTGGATACATGGTCATCCCCCCAATTTAAAAAAACAATTATAAATCTGAAATGTGTGCCAAGCGTTTTTATTTAGCCTGCCGAGTTGATTACAACATTTAGTCTTTTGAAGTATGTCTCTACCACCTTTCCACACTTAGAGATTGACATTTTCAGAGGCAGAATCAGAATAAGTTTTCTTTGCCTATGATTGTGCACAATTAAGGAATTTAACTTTCGGTTACAGCACCTAAAGCGTAGAAACGTGTTTACATATATAACCAGTGTTTACATTTTTTTTCCTAATACGTAATTCTTCCTAGCATATTAGTTCAACACTCAAGAATCTGTGAGCAGCGTTTTTTCAAGTCTTGCAATAAATTCTTCAGTGGATTTAGGATCTGGTCTTTTTCCATCACATGAATATATTTCATCCTAAATCATTCCATTAAAAGCTTGGGTAGTATGTTTAGGGCCCCGACTCAAAACTTAAGTCTTTTGAAGCCTCTAACAAGTTACATTTTGCATGAGGATCAGAAAGTTCTTTGTGGGTCACATTTGACGACAGCACTTTTTTCCACGCGTTCGCTGTTTCCTACCCATGACTCATTGGAAAGTGTGTACATGAGTTCTTCTGGCCATTCTCTCAACAATGTTTTCCTTGTGTCCACTCTTGAATAAATGCAAGAGTAATAATCTTTTACCTGAGCTGTGGATCTCTACAGCTCCTCCAGAGTTTACAAGAGCCTCTTGGCTGCTTCTCTGTTGAGCAATCCTTGCCCAGCCTGTGAATTTAGATTGACAGCCATACTTAGTTTGGCTTGAAATTTGCTATACTACTTCATTTGTGGATGAATGGTTTGAACAGTGCTTTGTTGTCATGTTTTAAACCTTACAATATTTGAAACCGCTTCACAACTTTCTCCCTGACCTTTCTGTTGTGTTCCTTGCTCCTCGTGATGCTTTTTGTTCACTAATGTTCTGAGACCTTCACAGAACAGCTGGATTTATACTGAGATTAAATTACACCCAGATGTTTATTATTCAGCTAACTTCCGAAATAAATTTGTAGCACATCATTTTATATAGAGTGAAGTAGATTCAAAGAAACTGCATATAAAGCCACACCTACCGTAAATTGTATTTGCAAATATTCTAAAAAAAAAAAACATTTATGATTTCCCTTCTACTACTTTATGCTGGTTTATCCCATAAAACTAGAATAATGTGTGTAATTGTAATTTAACAAAGTATGAAAAAGTTCAAGGGGTGTGAATACTTTTGCCAGAGACTGCAGCACCACATTAAAATCCTCCATCACTTCAAACTTCAGGTAAGTGCAGGTAAGTACACTAAAGAGTCAGGAGGACGCAGAAGCGGAAATGAATATCTATGTTTGGTTTTAGGAAAAGCCTGCCCATCCGGGGGAAGTCGAGTGTGGAATTAGAACTGGCAGCAAAATCAAATCCACACCGTTGCTGCATAAAGGAGGAGCGCTTCAGGCTCTCTGTCATTCTACAGCCTCCCACAGTCAAGGCCTGCATTTAGGAAATGTTCTGACAGCAGACATTATCCTCAAAGTTCGACAGACATTGCGTTGTCTCCTGACCACAGGAAACATTAAAGATTCTCAATTCAAAGCACATTCTGAAAGGTTGCACATTTCATGCGGGTCACGTAAAACAAAATTATAATAATGATTATACCGTAAATCAAAACTGACAATACTACATACTGGAAGTCCTGGAAAGGGTTGTGGAAGGCGCCGTGCTTGGCCAAAACGCTTTGGAGGACAGTGGTAAGACCGC